>JAWWNF010000799.1:0-600000 GCA_034641395.1 Darevskia armeniaca
CTAACCCTAACCCTAACCACCCTAACCCTAACCTCTAACCCTAACCCTAACCCCAACCCTAACCCTAACCCCAGTCACTCTAGGCAGCTTCCCGCAAAATGTAAAAGCATGAGCCTATTATAAGGGAATGCTCATGAATGTAGAAAGTGCCTTTCTTTAGAACAACTCTCTTAACGTTACAAACTGCTGCAAGTTTCCAAAACACATACATAAATGCCAGTATTTGTAAATGATTCAATTGGCTTTTGGTTTTGGCCCCTGTTGCAGGGGCCCAGTCTTGTGGCATTGGGGCTCCAAGCCAGTGTGTGTGTGTGCGCACAAATGTGCATAGCGGGTGACAGTCTTAAATCTTAGCTTCACTCCTGCTGTGAGGCACCTTGCACAATTGATTTTTAAGGGCTGACACACCCACCCCACCCCCACCTACCCCAAAACTGTATTAAGACATTACTAAATGCTAAGTTATTAATTTTTTGAGAGACCGCGGGAAAATGCAATCTCTCCAGTGGTGACCATCAAGGAATAGAGACTGTTATCTGGGAGGTTGCCAGGGTTACTGGTGTAAGGAAAACAGACTTTTCAGGAAGGACTTCCGGCGAGGGCGCGCTAGAGAACGGGTCGGATTCGGCGCTCCTTGAAAGTGGGGCCTGACCGAACGAGCGGCGGTAGTCAAGAGGGGGGGGGGGGGTAAACGGTGCCCAACAACCCCCCAACAAATGACAAGAAGGAAGGCAGGGTACGGGACCCTAGCCGAGGAGGAGACAGCGTCGGAAGGCAAACTCCACGCTAACACCGTGTAGTGCGGGGGAAGGCGAAGAGAGGAGCCAGACGCAACAGCCAGCATACAACTACCGCTGAGGCACCCGAGAACTCAGACAGCAGGCACCTGAAGCCTCGGGACGGAGAGAAAGCAAAGACAGAAGACGACCCGTGAGTTTATAAAAAGGACATTTTATTTAGAATTGGAAAAAAGACCACGGGGAGTAAAGGGAAGTCCGGGGACTGTTTTTAAATCCTCATGAGACAGAACTGCGGAGAGTAACAACTGTATTTACAATTGAGAGACTTAAGAGTTAGCAGATCTAATATTGACGCCGAGAGAGAGCAAAGCCAGCACAGCACCATTTAATCCAGCTCTGGGCGAGTGAGGGGGAGGAGGAAAGCCACAGAGCGCTCCGGCGCAAAGGAGGGAAAAAGGAGAAGGAAAAGGAGCGGGGCACGGCAGAAGAAGGCGTTTTTACTTACTTCCTTAAAAGCATCAGCATGGTGGAGAGGGAAGGGGGAAAATAGTGAAGGAGAGGAGATAGCCAGGCGGAGGGAACGAGTGGAAGAAAATGGAATCGGGTTCCCTTTAGCGAGCAATGTATCCGGCTTCAATGCGGAAGGGAGAAAGCTGAGAAACCCTGCAATAGCCACAGCGACACCTACTGGCGAATAGTTTTTTTCTTCAATCGCGCAAAGGATAGTGAGAGTCCCAAACACCAATATCTAAACAAACTTTTATGCTCTTGTTAAACTATTAAAGGAAGAAGACAGATGTCCACTTAAATCAAAGGGAAGAGGGAACACCCACGAAAAAGAGATAGAGCAAAAGAAAGAAGTATAAGAAGAAGAATACGGAAACTGCAAATGCCTGGGAAAAATCAACAAGGAACTATAACTGCAACCACAGCACAAGGGAAAGGACTGCAACAGAAAAGACAATCGATGGCAGTAATAGGAGCAGCAGGAGAAATAGATGTCCTAACAGATATCAAAGAGGCGATAGCCGAAATGAATAAGAGTCTAAATGAAAAGATGGATGAAGTGATATGTAGGGTTGAAACCAACTCACAGAAGATTGAAGAAATGACCGGACAAATAAAGGAATTATATGGCAAGAATAAAGAGCATGAGAAGAACATGAAGGAGATCAGTACGAAAGTGTCCAAACATGATGAGGCGTTAAAAAAATTGACAACTGAACACAAGGAGGTAAAGAGGATTCAAGGAAGAGAGGAGGAGGAGAGAAGAGAGATTATGAAGCAACAGGAGGAGCTCGCGGACCAGCTAGCTATGCTTGAAATGAAACAGAAAGCCCATATTCTCCGTCTGAGGGGCGTATCAGATCTAGGAAATGAGTCATTAGAAGAAAGAGTCAAGAAAGAGCTGTCTAGCTGGTTGGCGGTGGAAGTGGACGACCTAACAATGGACGTGGATAAAATCTATAGACTGAGATTGGACAAATCGAAAACGGTTAAAGGAGTAAAAAAACAAGCGGACTGTCTGATTTTTCTAAACTCGATGCTGTTGAGAGAAAAGATTTTGCAGAGAAAGAAGCAACAGGATTTGATAAGAGAGGGAAGAACAATCGCAATTTATAAGGAAATTCCAAGGAGACTGACACTTAAAAGACAGAAATATAGGAAGATGACCGAGGCTCTAAGAAAACGTGGAACTTGGTATGCGTGGGAGTTCCCGGAAGGGGTCTCCTTCATCTTCAAGGAAAGGAAAAAAACAATAAGATCGGCAGAAGAAGCAGAGAGGTTTTGTAGCAGATATAATAAAGAACTATTTGCGGAAGGAGAGGAGTTGAAGACGAGAACCAACTGGAAGAGTGACCAGGAACATAGTGGACGGATTTAATTTGAATTTGAACTTTATAATCCTAATTTGATATTATTGATTGTTTTGATTGTTTTTCAGATTGCCGCCAGGGGTGATACAGGAGAGAGAACATAGTTATTCCAAAATCAGAAATTGAACCTTTTCCTTTCTTTTTCCTCCCGATATAAAGTGTAAATTTTAATTCAATAAAAAATGAATCTTAATATCATATCTTGGAACATAAATGGCTTAAATGAGAACGGTAAACGAAATAAAATTGAACACATATTAAAAAAAGGAAATTGGGATATAGTATGCCTCCAGGAGACCCATGTGCCTCAAAGTCATGAAAGAATCTTATGTAATAAAAAGATGGGTAAATAATTTATGGCCCTAGATGAAAGGAAAAAAAGAGGAGTGGTGACGTATGTGAAGAACGGGATTAAGGCGGAAAAAGTATTCCAAGATAATGAAGGCAGAGTTGTGGGAATTAGAGTACATACAGCAAGGGGGACGGTGATAGTGGTCAATATATACGCACCAAATGGTTGTAAAATACAATTCTTTAAAAAATTGGGGGACAAATTGGGGAGGTATTGAATGAGGAAGAGTTAATTATATTAGGAGATTTAAACGGAGTAGCGCAACCAGAATGGGATAGAACAAGTAAAAGAAAGGGAAATAAGGGGAAACTACCTGATACTTTTTTTTAATATAGTGGGAAATTATGAATTAAGCGACGGATGGAGAATTAAACACCCAGGGGAAAGACAGTATACTCACTATTCACACTCCAAAAGATCTATGGCCAGAATTGATTCAGTTTGGCTAACAACAAGGGCGATGTCCATAACAACCAAATGCGAGATAATGGAAAAATCCCTGTCAGACCATAATACCATTAAATTAAAAATAAAGGAAAGTGAGGGAAGGAGAAATAGATGAAGGCTAGACGAAAGCATACTGAATGATGAAAAATTTGTTAAAAAATGCAAGGAATTAATGAAAGAATTCTTTAAGAACAATACAGAAAGCGACACAGACCTGATAACAATATGGGAAGCCAGCAAAGCATTTGTCAGAGGTGTGTATATCCAACAAAAAAACTATGTAAGGAAAAAGAGAGAGATAGCATTAAATAAAACAAAAGATGAGATTGGGAAAAAGGAAAAAGAATTGACAAAAAATCCAAAAGATGGGGAAGTAGCTAATCAATTAAAATTATTACAAAATGAACTAAATATAATTATAGGGAGTCAAATAGAAAACAAAATTAAGTGGTCAAAACAAAGAACTTTTGAATCTGGGGGGAAAGTGGGAAAATTATTGGCTTGGCAATTAAGGAAACAAAGGAAGGAAAGGACGATTATAAACATAAGGGAAGGGGGGGAAATTGGACAGATATAGATGATATAAAAAGATGTTTGAATAAATATTATAAGAAATTATATCAGGGAAAAGGGATAGATCAGAGAGAATTAAGAAAATATTTCGAGAAACATAAAATGGGAAAGATTAGGGATGAAGAGAGGGAATGGTTGAATAATCCAATTACGGAACAAGAGATAAAGAAAGCCATTGCGAAAATGAAACTGGGAAAGTTCCCAGGGACGGATGGCTTGTCAGCGCAACACTACAAGATGTTAAAAGATGAATTGATAGAAGTTTACAAGAAACTGGCCAACAAAATATTAAATCAAGGGATAATCCCCAAAACCTGGCAGGAAGCATATATAGTTTTAATCCCAAAGGTGAGCAATTTTAGACCCATATCACTATTGAATGCCGACTACAAAAATTTTGGAGAAATATTGGCAGATAGATTAAAGAAGGTTTTAAATAGATTAATCGGACGAAATCAGCAAGGTTTTTTACCAAAAAGAAAGATGGCAAATAATATGAGAATATTATTAGATTTAATAGAATTTGCAGATTGGAATCCTAGCAAGAAAATTGCCTTTGTTTTTTTAGATGCCGAAAAGGCTTTTGATAATTTGGAGTGGGCCTTTATGAAGCGAATCTTAGAAGAAAGTGGTATGGATGGGGAATTTGTAAAAGGGGTGAAGGCAATTTACAATAGACAAATAGGAAAGCTAATTATAAATGGGGAGGTGCCTGAAAATTTTGAAATTACAAAAGGCACTCGCCAAGGCTGCCCATTGTCACCACTATTATTTATATTATCTTTAGAATGTCTGATGGAGGATTTAAATCGGGATGAGGCGATCAAAGGAATAAGAGTGGGAAGTAATATATTTAAAATTCGGGCCTTTGCTGATGATATCATATTAATGATAGAGGATCCAGGGGAGACAATAGGTAAATTGAAAAATAAATTACAAGAATATGGGGAGGTATCAGGGTTTAAAGTGAATGAGAAGAAAACAAAGATAATGGTTAAAAATATGAGAGAAAAAGATTTGAGGGAGTTGAAAAAAATTACTAATTGGGAAATAGTGAAAAAAACCAAATACCTAGGCATAATAGTATCGGAGAAAAATGTTAAATTATTTGAGGATAATTATGTAAAATTATGGAAAGAGATTAAAAAGGATCTGGCAAAATGGGAAACCCTGAATCTCTCAATGATGGGTAGAATAGCGACGATTAAAATGGCAATATTACCAAGAATTTTATTTTTGTTTCAAATGATCCCAATCGTGGAAAAAAAAGAGAATTTCGACAATTGGAGGAAAGATTTAAGTAAATTCATTTGGGGAGGAAAAAGGCCAAGAATTCAATATAAGCTTTTGACAGATGTAAAGGAAAGGGGTGGCTGGGGTGTTCCTGACTTGAAATTATATCACACGGCAGCGGGATTTTGTTGGATCAAAGATTGGCTACTAATTGAAGATAAGGAATTATTAGAACTGGTAGGGTTCAGGAACGTGGCTGGGTGGCACACGTACCTGATGCAAGAGAAAAAAGGAAGTGGAAAAGGATTTACCGATCACATAGTTAAAAAACCTTTAATGCAAATATGGAATGAATATAGGAAATTGTTAGAGCCCAAAACACCATGGTGGATTTCACCCTTTGAGATGACATCAATCACTAAAAGAAAAATAGATACTAAATGGCCAACATATCAAGACCTAATTATAAGAGATGGGGAACAATGGAAATTAAAACCTTACGATCAATTAAAAGAACATTGCACAAACTGGCTGAACTATTTACAAATTGTGAGTATTTTCAAAAAACATATGGAGGAGGGATTTGAGGGGAAGAAATCGAAATTACAGGAACTGTTAATTGAAAATAATAACAAACCAATGGCAAAAATTTACAAATACTTATTGGAATGGGAGTTAAAAGAAGAAGAGGTGAAAACGGTTATGATAAAGTGGAAAAATATTTATAGAACTCAATGGGAGGGGGTGTGGAGAGTTAGTCTAAGATTTACTGCCTGCACGAGAATAAAAGAAAATATGTTGAAGGTGATATACAGGTGGCATCTAACCCCAGCAAAATTAGCTAAAATATATAACACACAATCTAACATTTGTTGGAAGTGCAAAGAGAGGGTAGGAGATCATTTCCATTGCTGGTGGGGATGCACCAAAGTTAAGGAATATTGGAACCAAATTTATGAAAAAATGAAAAAAATGTTGAAATTTACCTTTGGAAAGTCACCGGAGACATTAATTTTGAGCATACTACCGGAAAACATCCCGGAGGATAGAATAAATATCTTTTTATATGCTAGTGCTGCGGCAAGAATGTTGCTAGCGCAATTTTGGAAAAGGGAGGAAATTCCAACAATAAAAGAGTGGCAGGAAAAATTAGTAGAATTTATGAACTTGGCCAAAATGACGGCGGCGATCAGAAATACAACAAAACAGAAAATAAGAGAAGAGTGGAAATACGTGGACGAGTATTTTAGGAAGGAGGGGTTACAACAAATCTAATGATCTGCTTAGATTGACATACAGATTATATTTCATTATTGATAAGAAAATCAGAGTAGTATACTATATTATTAAATAGGTTATTGAGAGAGAGACGCATGAAAGTGATGTAACGCAAGACAAAAGAGAAAGGGAAATAGGTACATGAGGATAAACTTTGGAAGGTCAATTTTAAGAGGGGTGGGGGGGAAGGGGGAAAGGGATTTGTGGAAAAAGAATGTTTGCAGAATAAATGGAGGATTGAATGGGGAATTTAAGAGGATAGGAATGTTTGAGGGATAAGTAAGTAGAAGGGGGGAGGTAGGGGGAGGGAAGGGATTGAAAGGGAAGGAATGATTAAAGTCTGAGTATAAAATTGGATGTATGTATGTAGGATGTAAGAGTTTTGTTGAGTTGTTTTAATTATGTGAATTCAATAAAGATTTATTTTTAAAAAAACCACAGACTTTTCAGGAAGCTGTTTGAGCTGAAATTCACCTTTGGAGAAGGCAGGCTGCACCTCTGGAAAGGACCAGGCCTTGTGGAGGTGTAGGGACTGTGTAGTCTTACTGATTTAGAGAGATAGCTAGGTATTTCCCACCGTTCCCTTTGCTCCTTGCTGCTAAGAATCTTTGCCAGTGGATGGAAGTGGACTTAGGCAGATGTAGCATTCAACATTAAGGAATAAAGCAGAGCCCAAACAGGCAACCCACCTTTTGCAACTGCATGGCGATGTCTGGGAGCTGCCTCTGCCTCTTTTTTCTTTCCTTTTCTTTGGCTGCCACGCTGCTGGGTGAATCAGGTGTTTGGAAAATCAACTTAAAGGAGTTGTTTGGGACATAGGCATCTTGTCTCAAAAGATCCCCTTTCCCCCTCTCACCCCTCTTCCCCCTCCTTTTCCTCCCCCGTTTTGGGAGCAGGAATTCAGCAGAACCCATAGAGACCTGAGAAATAACAGGGGGGCGGATTTTTTCCAGAAGAACTGAGAGAGGGGTCCGTGTAAAAACAGGCATAGGACCTGCCAAGCTCAAATTAATGTGCAATGAATAATAAGGAGCTCAAAGGGAAGTGAGGATCCTTTGCCATCATACAACTAACTTAAAGGAATGCTATTTCTGTTTATTTTTTCTGAAGCACTTTCCAAAGAATCATATGATGGTGGGCGAATGGGTGGGTGGGTGAGTATATATATATCAGGAAGGGACCCCAAGGGTCATCCAGTCCAACCCGCTACAAGACAGGAATTTGCAGGTGTCCCTTACAGGGATCAACCTCACAACCTTTTGTGTCCACAGCACAGCTAAATGTTGCACTCTTCAATGGCACTTTTAAGGCAATTTAGCTATGGCTGAGGGATCCACACCTCTCCTGCAGCTGCAAGTTAAGTTACGCCATGAAGCACACCTTGCCTTTTGCTGGCGGAGAGCAGAGGAAGTGCTGCTTACAGCCTCTCGAGGAGCATTTTGACAGTCAGGAGCAGGCCTGAAGTTCTTGGGGTGATTGTAACAACATTTATACCTCCAGGCAAAGCGAAAAATATGAGCCTACTCTGAAGGCTCATGAATGTAGAAAGTGCTTTTCTTTAGAGCACCTCTCTTAACATTGCAAGCTGCTGCAAGTGTCCAAAACTGGTGTAAAGTTGCTGGTTTATAAATATTAATTATTCCTACTTTATAAATATGAATTACTCAAATGGCTTTTAGTGCTGGGCATTACAGCAGGGGCTTATTCCCATTTATTCTTGTGGTGTTCAATTCAGAGTATCTGTTAAAAAAATTAAACAGAAAGCGATGGAGGGTTGCCATTAAGGCTGGGGGGAGGTGGCAAACTGGGTCTTATAGACCCAAGTTGGGTTTTTGGATGCTCCATTAGACAAATCAGCCAGCTCACTGCGTATCTAGTTCACTGGGCATTCAATTATTTGTTTGGAAATTAATTATCTTTTTAAATTTATGCCTTTTCCAAAACATTTATCCTAAGATGTAACGTACAAGTGTACCACTTTTGGATGCTAATTAATTGTTTTGTCTCCGCTTGGATTATGTGGATAAATTGATACGTGAAAGAATCGGTGCCTTGTGTTAAAGCAATGGTTCATCTGAAGAAATTAAGTTTTCAACACATTGCTTTGTCACCTTTAGATAGGCTAACAATAAAAGGAAAAAGGAGACAAACCTCAGCAACATGGGTGAAGCCAGGAGGTGCTGCCCCACCCCAATCAAATAAATAAAAATACTTTACTGTATTTTTACTGTACTGTACTGCACTGCACTGGTTAGGGGGGACGAGGCGAAGCCCCACTTGGAGTGGGGTTGTTTAAAAATGTTCTTAAGTGTTATATGTTAATTTGTATTTCTATTTTTTCCCCTTTTACCTTCATGCCTGCAGCTGACTTTTCCTCCACCTCTTCTTCTCTCTTCGTCAGGCGAAGCTTCCTCCTCCTCCTCCTCCTCCTTTTCAGAGCAGGAATTCAGCAGAGCCCATACAGACCTAAGAAATATCAGTAGGGTCCATTGTTTTCACATGAAGGGAAAGAGGGGGTCCACGTAAAAGCAGACATATGTCAAGCACAGATTGCAGTGGAAGAAATAATAAAGTGGGAAAGGAGCCATCATACGACTAACTCAAAGAAATCTCTCCCCCCCCCTGTTTATTCTTTCTGAAGCACTTTCCCAAGAATCATATAATGGTGTATATAGCTGGAAGGGACCCCAAGGGTCTTCCAGTCCAACCCGCTGCAAGGCAGGAATATGCAGGAGTCCCTTATGGGAATGAACTACAAGGTGATCACATTTAATAAATTAATAAGTGAAGGAATTGGGATCTTGAGGAATTTCCTGGTTACAAAACAACTGCTTAAAGCAATGGTTCATCTGAACAAATCAAGTTTTCAATACATTGCTTGGTCCCCCTTGGTTAGGCTCACAAAGGGGGAAAGCAATGGAGATCTGAACTCGCAGCCAGTTACTCTGGAGTTGCTGTAGCCAAGGGAAACTTCCCCTCCCCAATTCGAATAAATAAAAATACTATACTGTTAAGGGTTAGGGGGGAAGAGGCCATGTCCCACTTGGTTGGGTGTGATTAATAATAATAATAATAATAATAATAATAATAATTTATTATTTCCCAGTCACCAACAGAATATTAAAAAAATGATAAAACATAATATACTACAAATTTCCCTAAGCCTTTTATAATGCTGCCTGATGCCACTGCCTCCTCCTACCACATGGGTTTCCTACCAGCCCATAGTTTTCTACTTACCCTTATTTAATTCCATTGTTTAAGCCAAAGGTGGTAATTCCATTAACTGCTGGGAATAGTTTATGAAGCAACTGGAATGATCCAAAAAATGTTTCTTTCATGTATTACATTTATTGTAGTTCCATCTATCACCTTCTGCTCTAGAAGTTTATTATACAGCAGAAAAGAGCAACCAAGCATACTAAGACTCAAATTCTAGACTTTAAGAAAGCCGACTTCAGAAAACTTAGGGAAACGCTGGGTGTGATCCCATGGTCAGTAATACTAAAAGGGAAGGGAATTCATGAAGGATGGATAATTGTTAAAAGGGAGATATTAAAAGCACAACTTCAAGCAGTACCAATGAGACGAAAACATGGAAGGTGCCTAAAGAAGCCAGGGTGGCTATCTAAAGAACTTTTAACTGAGTTAAGATTTAAAAGGGATATGTACAAAAAATGGAAAAAGGGGGAAACCACCAGAGAGGAATTCAAACAAATAGCCAGCACATGTAGAGACAAAGTCAGAAAAGCTAAAGCACAGAATGAACTCAGGCTTGCTAGAGAGGTTAAAAGCAATAAAAAGGGCTTTTATGGGTATGTCCGTAGCAAAAGGAAGAACAAGGAAACAGTGGGGTCACTTAGAGGAGAAGAAGGTGAAATGCGAACAGGGGACACAGAAAGGGCAGAACTCCTCAATACCTTCTTTGCCTCAGTCTTCTCCAAAAAAGAAAACAATGCCCGACCTGAAGAATATGGAGCAGATGATTCAGCAGGGGAAACACAGCCCAGAATAAGTAAGGAGGTAGTACAAGAACATTTGGCTAGTTTAGATGTATTCAAGTCTCCAGGGCCAGATGAACTACATCCCAGAGTATTAAAAGAACTGGCAGAGGTGATTTCAGAACCACTGGCAGTAATCTTTGAGAGTTCCTGGAGAACAGGCGAAGTCCCAGCAGACTGGAGGACGGCAAATGTTGTCCCTATTTTCAAAAAGGAGAAAAGAGAGAACCCAAACAATTACCGCCCAGTCATCCTGACATCAATACCAGGAAAGATTCTAGAGCAGATCATTAAGCAAACAGTCTGTGAGCACCTAGAAAGGAACGCTGTGATCACTAAAAGTCAGCATGGGTTTCTGAAAAATAAGTCATGTCAGACTAATCTGATCTCATTTTTTGACAGAATTACAAGCCTGGTAGACAAAGGGAACACTGTGGATGTAGCCTATCTTGATTTCAGCAAGGCCTTTGACAAGGTGCCCCATGATATTCTTGTAAAGAAGCTGGTAAAATGTGGGCTAGACAATGCTACCATTCAGTGGATTTGTAACTGGCTGGGTGACCGAACCCAAAGGGTGCTCATCAATGGCTCCTCTTCATCCTGGAGAGAAGTGACTAGTGGGGTGCCACAGGGTTCTGTCTTGGGCCCAGTCTTATTCAACATCTTTATCAATGACTTGGATAATGGGCTTGAGGGCATCCTGATCAAATTTGCAGATGACACCAAATTGGGAGGGGTGGCTAATACCCCAGAGGACAGGATCACACTTCAAAATGACCTTAACGGATTAGAGAATTGGGCCAAAGCAAACAAGATGAATTTTAACAGGGAGAAATGTAAAGTACTACACTTGGGCAAAAAAAAAATGAAAGGCACAAATACAGGATGGGTGACACCTGGCTTGAGAGCAGTACAAGTGAAAAGGATCTAGGAGTCTTGGTAGACCACAAACTTGACATGAGTCAACAGTGTGATGCAGCAGCTAAAAAGCCAATGCAATTCTGGGCTGCATCAATAGGAGTATAGCATCTAGATCAAGGGAAGTAATAGTACCACTGTATTCCGCTCTGGTCAGACCTCACCTGGAATACTGTGTCCAGTTCTGGGCACCACAGTTCAAGAAGGATACTGACAAGCTGGAACGTGTCCAGAGGAGGGCAACCAAAATGGTCAAAGGCCTGGAAACGATGCCTTATGAGGAACGGCTTAGGGAGCTGGGTATGTTTAGCCTGGAGAAGAGGTTAAGGGGTGATATGATATCCATGTTCAAATATATAAAAGGATGTTATATAGAGGAGGGAGAAAGGTTGTTTTCTGCTGCTCCAGAGAAGCGGACACAGAGCAATGGATTCAAACTACAAGAAAGAAGATTCCACCTAAACATTAGGAAGAATTTCCTGACAGTAAGAGCTGTTTGACAGTGGAATTTGCTGCCAAGGAGTGTGGTGGAGTCTCCTTCTTTGGAGGTCTTTAAGCAGAGGCTTGACAGCCACCTGTCAGGAATGCTTTGATGGTGTTTCCTGCTTGGCAGAGGGTTGGACTGGATGGCCCTTGTGGTCTCTTCCAACTCTATGATTCTATGATTCTATGATCTTACATAGTTTTAAGCTACTCCTCCAGTTTGGAAGCTTCAAGGTAACTAAGGATGAAATCTACAAATATGTTTTTATTGATTATTATTATTATTATGTTGTTGTTGTTGTTGTTGTTTCAGTAAAACAGGCTGTACCTGTTTCACTTCATTGGAGGATGCATTCCTGAAATCTCTGCCAACGTGTCCGTCATTTCAGCCATATACAAGACTCCACAGGTAAGCTGTGTGCATGAGTGTGTGGAGATTTCACACAATCTAGATGCCCACAAAGCTTTGAAAATGTTCCCTGATATATTTTCTTTAATGAACAGTTTAAATGTAGACTAAGTGTTAGCTTATCTAGCGAATACATACTGTAGCTCTTTAGAAAACAGTACTCACTGAGTGTTCATCGATGGCTTAACATCAAATGGAAGGAGGTTAAATGGAGTTCCCCTAAAAGCTATATTCTGGGACTGAACTAAAATTTTGAATCAATGACTCAGATGAAAGATTGGAAAGAATCCATATCAATCTGCAGCTGGTAAAAAAAGTGGAAGGGTTATTAACATTTCTAATGAATGGTGCTGGAGGAGACTCTTGAGAGTCCCATGGACTGCAAGAAGATCAAACCTATCCATTCTTAAAGAAATCAGCCCTGAGTGCTCACTAGAAGGACAGATCCTGAGGTTAAGGCTCCAGTACTTTGGCCACCTCATGAGAAGAGAAGACTCCCTAGAAAAGACCCTGATGTTGGGAAAGATGGAGGGCACAAGGAGAAGGGGACGGCAGAGGATGAGATGGTTGGACAGTGTTCTCGAAGCTATTAACATGAGTTTGGCCAAACTGCGAGAGACAGTGAAGGATAGGCGTGCCTGGCGTGCTCTGGTCCATGGGGTCACGAAGAGTCGGACACAACTGAACGACTGAACAACAACAATGAATTGGACACAGTATTCCAAGTATGGTCTGGTCAAGGCAGAATAGTGATTACTAAGGCCAAGCATGGGTTTCTCAAAAATAAGTCATGCCAGACAAATCTCTCTCTTTTTTTATGGAGTTACAAGCTTAGTGGATCAGGGGAATGCTGTAGACATAGTGTATCTTGATTTTAGTAAGACTTTTGACAAAGTTCCCAATGATATTCTTGCGAGGAAGGTTGTTAAAATGTGTGTGGAGCAATGTAACTATTAAATAGATTTGTAGCTGGTTGACTGACCAAACCCAAAAGAGTACTTGTTCCTTGACATCCTGATAGAAAGTGATAAGTGGGGTGCTGCAGGGTTCTGTCCTGGGCCTGTTGTTGTTCAACATCTTCATAAATCATTTGGATGAAGGAATTGAGGGGGTGCTCATCAAATTTGCAGATGACACCAAACTGGGAGGGGTAGCTAATGCTGCAGAAGACTGAACTGGGATTCAAAATGACCGTAACAGGTTGGAGACCTGGGACCAAGCTTACAAAATGAATTTCAGTTGGGACAAATGTAAGGTTCTGCACTTAGGCAGGAAGAACCACCTGTATAAGATGGAGGACCCCTAGCTTACTAGCAGTACATGTGAAAAGGATCTAGGGGCCCCATCTCAAGGGCTGTCACATGGAAGATGGAACTAGCTTGTTTTCTGCTGCTCCAGAGCAATTCTATGAGTCTAAGCAGGATGTTAGACATGACAACCTGCTGGATTCTCTGCAACTTTATAATTAAAATTATCTTGTAACGCTTCTCAAAGATGGCCCACAGCTCCCCTGCAACTCTGTGATTCACAGGTGTAGCATTATCTTCTCCATCCGAAAAAATATTCATGCATTTTATTTCAGCTTACTTATGGATCATTTCTGCCAGTTCAAGGTGCCAAAAGGCTATTCCTGTTTTTGTACCAGATGGTCCCAAATGAAGCCCACCAGCACAAGGGAGTGGTGTTGTTACTTCAGCATTTCAAATGGACATGGATTGGGCTCTTGGCTGTGGATGATGACAAAGGGGACAAGTTTTTACAGACAATTGTACCAATGATTTCGCAGAATCATATTTGTTATGACTTCATAGTTAGAATCCCCATGGAAGCAAAAAGAAGATCTTTTCATCCAAAAGAGGATAAAACCATCCTCAGAAGTCCCCAGTAAGTTCTCTATGAAAAGAAGTCTGGGAT
Organism: Darevskia armeniaca; assembly: GCA_034641395.1. NCBI lineage: Eukaryota > Metazoa > Chordata > Lepidosauria > Squamata > Lacertidae > Darevskia > Darevskia armeniaca. Next base: position 14,226 of record JAWWNF010000799.1, read on the forward strand.
GACCCAAGCCCCCAAATTCTAACAGTCTAAGCTGCATTGCTGCACAGTCACATTGTGCTCCATAAAGGAAAGGGTGGTCCCTCTCTCAACCCCACCCCCCGGCTAAAAATGACAGAAATTTGTTCCTTCTTCAACACAGAAATGTAGGAGTCACCTGAAGAAGGGACCAAGATTGACATACCTCTCTCCACTCACCAAATAAAATGTGAGATGCCCTCCTTCTCATCCATCCTGCCTGCCTATTTTTTCTTTTCATAATATCTATATGAAACCACTGGGAGACATCAGCAGCGGGTTGGGGCTGAGGGTTCATCAATATGCAGATGATACTCAGCTCTACCTCTTGTTTAAATTGCAACCAGTAATGGCAGTGAAGGTCCTGTGTGAATGTCTGGAAGTGGTTGGGGGGGGGGGTGGAGGTGGTTAATAGATTGAAACTGAATCCCAACAAGACAGAAGTAGTTTCTGGGAGATAGGGGACGAGCAGGTGTGGGGAAACTGTGCCCCTAAAAGACAGTGTGGGGGTCATTTTGGATTCACAGCTGTCCATGGAGGCGCAGTTCAACTCTGCGTCCAGGGTGACTGTCTACCAACTCTATCTGGTATGCCAGCTGAAACCCTACCTTTCCTGGCCACTGTCTCATCAGAGTATTACATGTTCTGGTTTTCTCACATTTGCACTATAAGATCTACAATGACTCCCAGTACATTTCCAAGCACAATTCAAAGTGTTGGGGTTGATATTTAAAGTCCCTCACAGCTTCAGCCCTGTGTACCTGAAGGAGTGTCCCCGCCCCATTGTTCAGCCCATACACTGAGGCCCAGCTCCGAGGGGCTTCTGCTGTTTCCCTCACAGTGAGGTTACAGGGAACCAGGCAGAAGGTCTGTGGAACTATCTAATTTTTCATCTGAAGGCAGCCGTATCCTGGGAATCTTTTAATGTTTGAACACAGTCATAGTATTGTAAAGCTGGATGGGACACCAAGGGTCATCTAGTCTTACCCCCTACAATGCAGGAAACTTTCCCACAGCCATCCCTGGGTAGGGCTGAAGTACCAAATTTCTGGTTAACAGCCAGATGCCCTGACCCATTTCATGTTGCTGTTGTTGTTGTTGTTGTTGCTGTTGTTGTTGTTGTTGCTGCTGCTGCTGCTGCTGTTGTTCTCCTGTATTTTTGTTGGAAGCCACCCAGAGTGGTTGGGCAGGGTATAAGAAACACATGATGATGATGATGATGATGATTCTATATTATTTTTGGTATTGACATTTCTATCCCCTGAAAGGTGTTCATGGCACCAAAACATAATACAATTATGAAATAAAACAGTGAGAATATAGTAAGAGCCTGGCTGTTGGATTATTAGACCAATGACTCATCATTAACCCATAGAGTCTTCTATGTGTGGGGAAATGGTTAAGCCTTTGTGAATTTTGGTTTAGGAGTCTTTGCAGCCCAGAGTAGTTTTCTAGGAGAAAGAACTACAAATGGGTCAATATGAAGTCACAAAAGCCACAACTTTATTGGGTTCAGCTCTTAGGTTACAGTCATTGCAATTCTACTCAATATTGACCCAGAATAGATTCCAACATATAGTTAGCAGAGTAAAAACTGAAAACACATTGCAGGATTCCCCAAAAATAGACCAGGGGCAATTTCATCTAGCACAGCTTTACTGTTACTGAAGGCAAATGAGCATAATGGTCATAAATCCAATACATTCAGGATTGGCCCTGTCCATAAGAAATCCAGTTGCAGCAGACTTAATGTAAACTTAAAATAACTTATAATAAGACTAAACCTTAACTATTGTATTTTAATCTTTTGTTGGAAGCCGCCCAGAGTGGCTGGGGAAGCCCAGCCAGATGAACAGGGTATAAATAAATTATTATTATTATTATTATTATTATTATTATTATTATTATTATTATTATTTAACACTATATCCAGAACACCACACCAGAAGGAAGAGAGATAGAAAGAGAAAGTGTGAAACTCAGGTTCCTTCTGGTCCTACTTTTATAGTCAGCATGACCTTGACTGAAGAGATAGGAGAACCAGTTTAAGGCAGCTGTATCCAGCTTCTCAGAAGGAATAACCAAAACAAGACCCTTCTTTCCCACAGAGAAGAACTTCCAGTAACTTCCAGAATCAATCAGAACAGGTAAAATCTCTACCCATCAGATCAATACTTTCTGCACTAAGAAATGCAAACAGACAGTTACAATGGTTACAGGGAAAGTGAAGATCTCCTGGCTGGGTAGACTGAGCTGGCATTTGGGTGGCCAATGTGAAAACAGGATGCTGGATCTGCCCTTGGCCTGATTCAGAAGGACTCTTCTTAAGTCCTTATCCTGTGACCACGGTGTGCACCAGACATGCCAACCCTGTGAACTATGGAGTGGTCATCAGACCCACATCCACAATATTTTTTTTTAGAGAATCCCACTTTCAGTGATGCCTGATGTGGACCTGGCCCAGTGCCTTCTCCACCAGGAGATCCAAAAGAAGTCAGGGAAATACGTTTAGGATCAAATTATGCAACTATATAAGCAGAACAGCAGCGTTGCTATGAGGAAGCCGAAAACCCCGTGCTGCAAAGCCCAATCGCAATTGCGTGTAAAATTGCTTCCCAACCCTGTCAACCAACATTCATCCATAGCAAGGCAGTTAAGACTAGAATTAGAGGAAGGGAGAGAAGCCCAAGGTGTCTGTCAATTGGGATTTCTACTCAATAGTGACCCAGGGTAGATTCCAATGTATAGTTAGTAGATTCTGATGTATAGTTAGTAGATTCCAATGTATAGTTCACATATGGGTTTCAAAACATGGCCTTGGAAGCAAAACTCTCCACAACCTAAGACTGATAGAAGAAGACATCATTTGATGCTGGTTCAACATCAAAGTAAAACACTCTTGGGTGGAAGGTCCAAGCCACATCTTTTTCCAGCTGCAGTGAGTTAGGCTGCAAAAAAAAAAAAAAGGCTATAGTGGATACTGTTTTGTCACCCATCCAATGCTTAGCGTAGTATGCATTCAGGAAGATGATAATCCAGACACTCTTGTGCTCAGATGACAGTGAGGAGAGCTGGTGTCCAAAAGCTTGTTGACTTAAAGGGTGGAGATGATGACACTCTGGGAAATCTTTCTGTACATCTGATGAAGACAGCTCACACCCACCACAGTGCTTTGTCCCAGTTGGAGCTAAAAGATTGGTCTGACAGGGAAGTCTCATGGAGTCATTACAGCGGAAATCAAGAAGTTAATTCATTAATCCATGCAACTTCCAGAGTGACTCTGTCATGCCCAGAGCGGAACAACTCACAGAGGCAGCAGGCAGGGTGTATAGACAGGCGAAGCAGGAGGGCTACATCAGAGCTCAAGAAACATGTTGGCGGATGAGGTCAAATAACAAATCAAAGCAAGACTTGATTAAACTTGTTGCTTAAATTTCTTATTAACTGATGTCATTACTTTCTAATGTTGTTTTATGATTACAAGGTAATGTTGTGTGCCTAGTAGGATATGTTTTATGCAGAGAAAGTAAGTTTTTTTATAGCATTACCTGACATTTTCAGAAGGTAAAATTAAAATTCTTTGGTTTTCTGGGAGGAGTTCATGTTCTTTTTGATCAATCAAAATATTGTCCAATCACAAAAATAATAGATTTGAATTCCTCCCATCCCAAAACATATTTTAAAGAAATTTGCAAAAAGTTTCATCCCCTAAAATGACATGCCCTTGTAGGGTGCTCAAGCTGCTAAGCTTGGAAAAAACCTGTAACTCCCAAAACAAGATACTGCACACGGTAAACAGCAGTGAGGGTTTCAAGTTGTATGTAGGGGATGAGTGTTGCTCTGAGTCCAAAGACTGGGACAGCAAATTGCCAACTTACTGGTTTGCTTGCCTGCTGCAAGTGTTTCTGGAAAGAGGGAGGTCGAGTGGATGGGAACAGATGGCATTCCTGCATTGCAGGGAATTGGACTAGATGACCCTTCAGATCCCTTCTAACTCTGCAATTCTATGATAGGGCAGCAAAAATAGGGCTTCCAGTTGCTGGAAATGTCATCTGATGCAGTTACCTGGAGGCTCAATCATGGGTTTTGAAAAGTTAAAATGCAGAGTGTTCTGTTAAAATAATCTCCCAAGTCTCATCAGCATAGGAACAGGCAACAGCGGTTCTCCAGAATTTCAGGCCAGGAGCCTCTCCCAATCCTATCTGGAGATGCCGTCAGGGATTGAACCTGGGACCTTCTGCTTGCAAGGCAGATGCTGTACCCACTGAGCTATGGCTCTTCCCCAAAGACCAGCCAGATCACCCACCGGAGCTCCCAGGATGGGCCTCAGACACAGGGCAGTTGGGTGTCCAACAGGCCACCAGCCACACCCAGGAAAGTGTTTCCCTCTCTGCTGCTCCCTCCCCTTGGTGTCACAAGGAGGGGGACCCAGGGCTGCTCTGAGCAGGGTAGATGATATGGGGGGAATTGGGATGTGTAGGGGGAGCTGCTGAAAATGGCAACCCCTCCCCCAAGGCTATTCTTTGTCACCAGTGGTTGTTCCTCCTATACTGAACAGCAACTTCAGGTAGGGGGGTGGATTTGGGTCAGTATGAGAGCATGGGGCAGGGATGAACTACCCTGCCCCCATGGTCCCGATCCTGATCAGACCTTCCTGCAGTTGCTTTTTTTGAAAGAAAGAAAAAGTAACATATCAAGCTCTAAATTGAACACAAGGCATGGTTTAGCACCCAAGAAAGGAAGAAATGGTGGGGGGATATGGTTGAGGTTTACAAAAAGCTTGCATTTTTCTGAAGAAAGTGGACAGAGAGAATTTCCTCTCATCAGAACTGAGGGGTCTCTCCCCCTCCCCAGTGGAACTGATTGGCCTCCTGATTCAGGACAAAGAAAATGGAAGGCTTCACACAATGACTAATAGATGTACAGAAATTTGCAGCACAAGTGGTGGTGATGGCTTTGGAAAGGGATTAACCAGAACCGAGAAGGAGGAGGTGCTGTTCCTCATGGTAGCTAAGTACAGCCACGTTTAGGGGTGTCATCCCTCTGGAAACCAGTTCTTGAGGAACAAGAGCAGATTGTTGACCTTCCCATCCCTGTCTCTTGCTGGTCACTGTAGTAAAGAGGGTTCTTGGCTGGGTGGATTCTTCTTAGGTTCTTCTATCTTGGCAAGTCCCTTTGCAAGAGAGAGTCCTACAGCTGGGAGGAAGCAACCAAGAGTTTGTTTCCAAGTGCCCTTACTGTCTGGACATGGAGTGCAGGTAGATATCCAGGCCAATCATGATTGGGTAAGAACAACAGACGGTGGTTTCTCAGGAATATGGTGATCAAGCTGTTAAGGGTGCGATGGAGCAAAACCTGTAACTCAAAAAACAAGATGGTATATGTGGTGGGTACTGCAAATGTGGGTGTGGCGGGTCTGAGCCCAAAGGCTCTGCGGCAAACTGTCAACTTACCAGCATCCAATAAGTCATCAGTGCTTCTGGAGAGAGTGAGTTGGTGTGCACAGGTGGTAGCAATGGGATTCCTGCATTGCAGGGGGTTGGACTAGATGATCCTTTGTGTCCCTTCCAACTCTACAATTCTGTGATTCCATTCCATTTTTTGATTCTATGAGATGGGGCTTTAGGCAGGTGACTGTAACAGTTGCTGGAAACACCACCTGCTACTGTCACTTGGAGGCTTTTTCCTGCATTGAATCTCAATATTCAAAAATGCAAAGTGTTCTATTGAAATCAAATTATAACTTTAGCACAAGGCTTAATTAAAACAGCCTCTGCAACCTCACAGCCTCACTGTGGAGGGTGCCACTGAACTGGATGATTTTTGCCCATTTAATGGGCAGGAAATACATCCTAGATCATGTGCGGACACGCCCCTCTCCCTGGGCAACTGGATAGCGCTTGACTTTGTCCCTAGAAGGGGGTACTTGCTCTGGTTCTGGGGAAATGTTGGCAAACATTCATATGCTTGTGGCAAATGGATCATTCTGGCAGTGAACAACTGCAGACAAAATGCAAAAATAAAAATAAAAAATGAAGCATGTTAGGTGAGACCCCCAAGGAGAGACTTTTTTTTTAAGCCAACAGTACTCCCATTTTTAAATAAACATGTAGGTACTCCATGGATAATATTCAGCCTCAGAGCTTGGACAGGATTATTTCATGACTGCTGTGCTATATCACTGGCTCTGATGTAGTGCTAAACCATGGGTGAGTATTACGGGAATGAGCCTTGGATTTGCCCTGAGGTGGCCATGTCCTCATTAACAAAAAAGAGAAACTGCATCACTAAAACAGAGGACACAAACTGATATATAACTGCTTATTTATATGTATGGTCAAATACATGGAAATAATTGTAATGCTTTATATACAACTAGAATCTTGCCTTCGTCCGGATGGCTGTGACCAGGTGATCTAGTTGCCTCCCAGGTCTACTGTTAAGAGTCTCCTGCTCTAACTTTTTAAGGTTCTTTATCTATAAAATAGACTTGAAACAGACAGTCTCTGTAAATGAGAGAACATGGCAACCCTTGCTAGCACAATACCCACTATAACTTCTAAAAAAAGATTGAAAACATCTTTTGAGCTAACCACAGTTTCCTGTGATGTCAGAGCTTGGAAAACTGGGGTTTGTTCTAACTACATTTAGTTAACTGACCAGGATATAGAAGTATAATACTTTGAACAACTGATAGTTCAGATGTCACAGGAAACTGCTTTTTGTGTGTAAAGAAGGAGGAGAGAAGGGAATGTGGAAGGCTGATTTGATTATTCTAACATGAAATCATGGTGATGCTGAACTTAGCATATACTGAAGATGCTTCTAACTGATTTTCTCCATCAGTGCAAACCAGAATGGATTGATTTAAATCAAGGTGATTTAAATCATCTGTTCAAACCATGATTTAAATGACAAAGAAAATGCAAATTTAAATCATATATTTGAATCAGTTCTCTCAATGTATTTCCTGAGCAACCATGAAATCTAAGTGCTTGCTCTAATATTGAGAACATATTGGTTTGCAGCTAATTGGAGCCTTTTAGTAACCAAACAGTATAATTCATAGCCTTTGTCCATGCAGCCCATGTGACTTTTGCACTACAGAATTATGTCTAATTCTACATGTACACATGCAAGAATACGAAGTAAGATCAAGAGGAGGCCCACTTCTTTGCATCCATTGCCTCTCAAATGTTTCTTTCATATGAGAGGCGTTTATAGAATTATGCATGGCATGGAGAAACTTGCTACAGAAAAGTGCTTCTCCCTTTCCCATAACACAGGAATTTAGAATATTGGATGATTCAGGGCAGATAAAAGGAAGAACTTCATGTAGTGCTTAGACATACTGTGGAACTTGCTACCGCAGGAGACAATGATGGCTACCAACCTGGATGGCTCTAAAAGAGGATTGGATGAATTCACAGTGGATAAGACTATCTACTAGCCATGATGGATATGTTCTGCTTCCATGGGCAGAAGCATTGTTGCTTCTGAATCCCAATTGCTGGAAGCCACAGGAGGGGAGAGAGCTGTGGTGCTTCCGTTCAGCTTGCAGGTTTCCCACAGTCATCTGGTTGGCTACAGTGAGAAAAAGGATGCAGGACTATGTTTGTTGCTGGCCTGATCCAGCAGGTTCATCTTGTATTCTTATGTCCAGGATCTGTTGACTTCTGCTTCAGGCCAGGGGTGCCAACTTGAATAAAATATTGGGGGGGGCAGGTAAGCCCCACCCCACATAACTGATCACATGACTCAGTGCACACACATCATTTGAATGGCAATGCCCATCAACTTGGGGGCGGCAGGCCCCCTCAAATATTTTATTAGGGGGGCCAAAAGGGCCTCAGCCCCTAGGAGTTGGCTCCTATGTTCCAGGCAATGGAATTTTTGACCCTTCAGAATCCCATTGTGACTTGTTTTCAAGGCACTTTGAGGGCAAAGTTGATCAGTTTCAGTTGATGGATCTTGATGGCATTGGGCAAGTTGCTTGTAATGAAGTGGCCACCCATGTGTTCTCTCAGTGCCTTTCCCTCCTAGATGGCTGAAGCCTGCTGAGGGGACGTGACTGGGTGGAACCAGGATGTGGCAGTGCATCCTTGTGGGAAGGAGTGGTCCCAACCTTCTGGAAGGAAGCAGTGACCACACCTGAAGAAGCCTATCCCGGTGGAGCCATCGGTTTCTGACAACTACTGTCTGGTCACCGAGACCCCCTTTCTTGGGAAAGCGATGCAAAAACACTTGGATGAAACACTGATTATCCTGATCCATTTAGGAGAACTCAGTTAGGGTTTATGTGCAGTTATGGAACTGAATTGGCTTTGGATGACCTTTACTGAGAGAAAGACAAGAGGAGGATGGCCTTGTGATTTTTTCTTGATCTCTCAGCAGCTTTTGATAAAGTGTACAACCACATCCAGAGCACCCAATTGACCATGCTACCCTTCTGGCGTAGTGGTCAGAGGAGCAGACTAAGACACGTAAATTTTGACTTCTCTCCTTTCCTCAGTTTTCCAGTCTTGAGTTTAGTTTCCCCCATTCATCTGTCAGCATGCAAAAAGTTTGCATGGCGATGTGCACATATTTTGTATTCATTTTTTGTATAACAGACTTGTTTTTATACAATTTTGTCTAATACAGTATTGCACGGTGGCTACAATCTGAGGATGGCATGCATATGCAAAATCTCATATACTTGAACCATTTTCTTGGAACCGCCCCCAAGTGACCATCCTTACCTTTCCGAAGTTGGTTGTGAGCCAAGGAGGCCTTGCTCCCAAGCAAAACAGAGAGCTTTTAAGCTCTCTGACATGCTTACTGGGCTCTGGGTGATTCTCACAAGATCTTGTGGGGCTGCCCAAGTTTCCATAAGAGCATTCCAGAGCCTGGTAATCAAGACAGAGAGTTAAAAAGCTCTTTCCACTCTGTGAAAATGCTACTCAAAAACAGTTTTGAAGCTCTCTGCCTCCTGTGCGATTTCAACCAGTCAGCCTTCAACTGCATATGGCTGAAATCACACAATTAAATGTATGCATGATGCGATTTTACTGTATACACATTTTTACAAGAAATTCCTCCCTATATAACACATTTACATATTACATTTGTGCATGCATTTTGTGTGTGTGCTTTCCCCATTTTTGAGGACTACATCACAATGTGTGGAGAAGTGCAAATTTTGAAGGGCAAGTGTGTTTTGGTTTAGGAAAGCATAAATTAGGCTCACAACAAAATGTGGACAGAATGAATTTCTCTCCCACCCACCCACCACCACCTACTCATTCCTAACAGTGGTTAATTTCACCCCATGACTGTCTGTGTTTGGAGAGTTTTGCTCCCCCCCCCGCTATAGGACAAAAGGTATTCTCCAAAGCTCATGAATATGGTGGAAGAGGCCATCTAGCCAAACTAACCAGACTATGTAGAACACTAAAACTCTTCATTAGCTTAATTGTGCCCAGTAATTATGAATGATGCTGCACTGGGTTGTGGTTCAGGACCCAAGTCCTCCCCTGTGTCTTTATTCAACAGAGAAGAGACAGAGTTTTTTCCAATTGTCACTCTCTGCTAAGCTCCGGGAAGCTGACATTCCACCCCTCTGATGTGCTAAAAATGGGAAGCGACCAAGCAGGGCAGCTGCAGTAATGCAAGCGTGAAGCGACCAAGCAGGGCAGCTGCAGTAATGCAAGCGTTCTTAATTCCTCAGATCTGATCAGGATTCAACTTTTCCTTCCTTTCCCTCTATTTTCCTGCTGTACCTCCCCAAAGGCCCATTGACTGCCACTGGAAATCAAAATTGTTGCAAGCTGGGAGGGGGGGCAGACTGGATTAGGGTGGCCCAACTTTTCATACCAAGTGGATTGCAAGAGAACTTCGGCATGGAACCCACAGGCTGCACACTGCCTTGTTGCCTGGGGGGGGGGGGAGAGTGAGGCAAGATTTGTCACACACCCAGCCCTCTCGCCACCATATCAAAGCTGCTAAGCGAGGCTCTGGGCTTTGAGAAGGAGGCACAAGGCTCTAGTAGGACCCCAGAGCCCTCCCACCTTCTTCCTCAAACTGGGAAAACACTAACTAGGGTTTTGGAAGGAGGTGGGGGGACTCTAGGATCCTTCCAGAACTCTCATGCCTCCTTCCCAAAAAAGGCCTGCATGTGGCCCTTGGACTGCGTGTTGGACCCTACCAGTCTGGATGATGCCCTGAGTTGTTTCCAATTCTTTGTTCCTGTATCTGTAGGGGTGGAAGGTATGACAGCAAACTTGCCAAACCAGTCCCCTTGGCAAGGTAATGGCTTTGGCTGGCTAGTTAAAACACCGTGGTGAACATAACCAAAGTAGTTGCTCTGTGTGGTAGAGCGAATGGGTGGGCCTTTCAAACTAGCTTTTAAGTTGGAGAACAGCAGAGGGAGAGAAAGAGAGGGAGGAGGAGGAGGAGGAGGAGGAGGAGGAGGAAGAAGAAGAAGAAGAAGAAGAAAAGAAAAGAAAAAGAAAGAAAGAAAGAAAGAAAGAAAGAAAGAAAGAAAGAAAGAAAGAGGGATATGTGAGTTGGAAACAGGAGACACATAGATTTGCCTGCTCTGTGATGGATCCAAAGTTGTGACTAAGGCCTGCTGGGGTATTAAAGCTGTGATCTCTTCTGTCCCTTTATTTACATATGTGTAAATAAAACCATATATCCTAAAGACACCACAGTCTCCCCTGAGCTTCATTCCAAGGAGACTGAACCCTGGGGAAGCACAGGAATCCCTGGAGTTTCTCACTTCTCAGAGATTGGGATGGCAGTCACACAGTACTTTTTAAGGTGCTTTAACTGTGCATCTGAAAATGCTATTAGGCCACTATCCAGCCATTCCTTCATCAGTGACATTGCTTCCTAATGGATCAGGATTTTCTCAAAAAGCTGTTTTCTCAATGGTACCTTATGTCGCGACCCGGCTAGACAGCAGTAGACCGGGACCTGCCGGGGTCGCGCCATGCGGGCGCCGGGAAGGGGAACCATGCAGCGGGCCAGGAAAGGGGGCGACAGCGGAGCCAGGAGCGCAGGGGTTAAACCGGGTGCAGCAAGACCCGACCTCGCCCAGGCATGCCCCGCAGGGTAAACAACCCCAGGATGGGCGCATACCTGATGGCCCAAACCCAGATGCGGAAGGCTTAGCGAGGCAATCCCCGGGAGCCGGCGATAACGACCGCTTAACGACCCATCAGCGGCGGGCGCGGCGGAACCAGCAGCATCGCAATAACAATGTAAAAAGCACCCATGAATAGAGCGGGTAGACCGGAGCAGTTAACTCCTTTTGTCCGAGCCACCCCGGGTGGGGAAGAGGATTACCCCCGGACCTTTAGGGCAGAAGGGAGGGGGGAATTGGGAGTGATCCAGCAAAATGTACTTAAGGGGGATTCTGAGATGGCCTCCTCAGAATCCTCACGGACTTTCCACGTTTCTCTGTGTGCTGTACAATAAACTTCAAGACTTCTTTCCGCTGACTTCTCGGAGTGGCGTGCGTTCTTGACAGCTAGCTACAGTTACCATTAGGGACACGACATAGTGAGGATTCTCAGCGAAAAAACTTCGACGTGCGTATCGTGTTGGGATCGCTTACCGGCAGCTACCGAGATGGCGACCCCATGGCGCGGAGCGGCACGTTTTCAGACCCCCGTTACCTCGAGCGCCCTTCCCGAGCGGGCGGCGGGTCTGTTCACCTCAAATCAACGGAGCCTCTCCTCGGCCGGACCAGGCAGCGGGAGCCTGGGCGAGCTACGCCGGCTCCAGGAGCAGCTGAACCACCTCATCTGGGAGCGGCTGTGGGTCAGCGAGGAGTCAGGCCGGCTGTTGGACCAGGCCTGCGGAGGGCGATGCGCTGCTGGACTCGGGCTGCGACCACAGTATGCTGCACCCCGAAGTGGCCAAGGAACTGGACTTGCCCACCCAGGTTCGGAGCACCCCCTTAGTTTTCGTCCAGATGGACGGCAGTCCCATAAAAGGGGGCCCGTTTGGGGTGGAAGTAGGGCCGGTCTCCTTGTGGGTGGGGGACCACCGGGAGTCCAGGACGCTAGTTAGGGTCCCCACGGATGGGTACCGGGTAGTGCTGGGGTTGGATTGGCTGGTGGAGCATAACCCCATAGTAGACTGGCGCTCAGGGCGCCTGACGTTCGACCGGGATAGGTGCGGGCAGCACAGGGTCGGGTCGGACCCCCAGTGCCCCGGAAAGGGGGAGGCCAAAGGGGTCCACGGGGACGAGGGCAAGCTGGATGTGGTGGCGCCGGAGATACCCCCGGAGTACCAGGACCTGGCGGCGGTGTTCGGGGAAACCAAGGCAGACGAGCTGCCCCCCCACCACCGGACAGATTGCGCCATCGACATCCCAGAAGATGCGGTCCTCCCCAAGGGACGCATCTACAAGATGTCCGGGGAGGAACTCCAGGATCTCAGGGAGTTCCTGGACAAGAACCTGGCCAGAGGGTTCATCCGCCCCGCCAAGAGCCCCATGGGGGCTCCGGTCATCTTCGTGGGCAAGAAGTATGGCACCCGGAGGTTGTGCCAGGACTATAGAGGGTTGAACGCCATAGCGGCAGGGAATGCGTACCCGCTCCCCCTCATCCCGGATCTGCTGGACCAGTTGGGTACCGGCACGATCTTCACGAAGCTAGACTTAAGGGAGGCGTACTACCGGGTGCGGATCAGGGAGGGGGACGAATGGAAGATGGCTTTTAACTGCCAGTTTGGACAGTTTGAGTTCCTGGTAATGCCGTTCGGTTTGAGCGGGGCCCCGGGGGTGTTCATGAGCCTCATCAACGAGGTACTCCACGACCTCCTGTACAAAGGGGTAGTGGTCTACCTGGACGATGTGCTGGTGTACAGTCGGGACCCCCGGGAACACGTCCGGTTGATCCGGGAGGTCTTGCAGAGACTCCTGGACAACCACCTATACGTCAAGTTGCCCAAGTGCGAGTTCCACCGCCCCTCCTTAGATTACCTGGGGTATAGGATCTCTGCGGCGGGGGTGGCCATGGATCCCCAGAAGGTTGAGGCAGTCCTGGGGTGGGAGCGGCCGCGGACACGGCGCCAACTCCAGAGCCTGCTGGGGTTCGCAAATTTCTGCAGGGGCTTTTTGCCCAACTATTCGGCCTTGGTGACCCCCCTCACCGATCTCCTAGGTACCAAGGGGAAAGGAAAGGGAGCCAAGCGTCCCGGGGCGGCTCTGGATTGGGGGTCCCGGGCGGAGGAGGCTTTCCAGGGGCTCAAAGGGGCGTTCGCCGCCGAGCCTACACTGATCCATGTGGACCCAGCCCGGCCCATGGTGGTACAGGTGGACGCTAGTGATGTGGCCATGGGAGCGGTGCTCCTGCAGAGGGACGGGGAGGGCCATCTAAGACCCGGAGCGTACCTGTCCCGGATGTTTGGGAAAACGGAAAGGAACTGGTCTACCTGGGAGAAGGAGGCAGCGGCCATCCGCATGGCGCTTGAGGAGTGGAGGCACTGGCTGGAGGGGGCAAAGGAGCTGTTCGAGGTCTGGACAGACCACCGCAACCTCGAGGCCCTCCGACAGCCACGGAAGCTGACCGCCAAGCACATGCGGTGGGCAGAGTTCTTCTCCCGGTACGATTTCAAGCTAAGCCACATCCCCGGGGAGGACAACTTCCTCGCGGACGCCCTGTCTCGCCTGCCCCAGTACGAGGCAGACGTCCGCACAGAAATGCGTCCGCTATTTGAGGACAAACACTTAGCCCGAGCCGTCACCACCCGTAACCAGGCTAGGAGGAAAGAGGGACAGGCAGGGGGTCAGGATGGGACACCCCCCCGGGAGCGCAGCCAGCCTTCGGCAGCGCTCCGCGACAGACTAGTGGCAGCGTATCCGGCAGACACGGAACTACAGAGCCTGCGGGACTCCTTGACACTGGAAGGGGACATCTGGCGAAGAGGGAGCGCCGCGTACGTCCCGGAACCCCTCCGGAGGGCCGCCCTGGAAGCATGCCACGACGCCAAAGCAGCCGGGCACTTCGGCTTCATCAAGACGTGGAAGCTGGTTCGGCGGAGCTTCTGGTGGCCCACGCTCCGTAAAGATGTCAAGGACTACGTTGCGGGCTGCCCCATCTGCCTCACCTGCAAGCCAGCAGTGGGCAAGCCGCAGGGCCTCCTACAGCCTCTGGAGGTCCCACCTCAACCCTGGTCGGTGATCTCCATGGACTTCATTACGGACCTGCCACCCAGCCGAGGCAAGACAGCGATATGGGTCGTGGTGGACCTGTTCTCCAAACAAGCCCATTTCGTGCCCTGCGCCTCACTGCCTACCGCCACCCAGGTGGCGAAGCTGTTCATGGAGCACATCTTCCGGCTCCATGGGGTTCCAGACAAGGTCATTTCGATCGCGGCTCTCAGTTTGTGTCCCGATTTTGGAAGGCGTTCCTGGGACTGCTGGGGATCGAACAGGGACTCAGCTCGGCCTACCACCCCCAGACTGACGGACAGACGGAACGTGTCAACCAGGTGCTGGAGCAGTACCTGCGGTGTTTTGGCTGCTACCAGCAGGACGACTGGTCACAGCTGCTTCCGCTGGCGGAGTTCGCTTACAATAACTCCGTACATAGCAGCACGGAGATGTCCCCCTTCGCCGTGGTCTACGGGACCGATCTGAGACACCTGCCGGACTTGGGGGAGCCCGCCGCCCGGGAACTGGAGGAGCTCGGGAAGTGGAGAGAGAGGACGGCCAGGTGCTGGGAATCCCTTCGGGAACAACTGCTGGAGGTCAAGGCGGCGCAGAAGAGGACGGCGGACCAGCGAAGAAGACCGGCGGGGGACATCAAAGTGGGGTGCCGGGTCTACCTGTCCACGCGGCACTTGAAACTGGGCCTCCCCAGCAAGAAACTCGGGCCCCGGTACTTGGGCCCGTTCAAAGTGCTAGAGACAATCAATGGAGTTTCCGCGAAACTGGAACTCCCAAAGAACTTGCAACAGATACACCCGGTGTTCCACTTCAGCTTGCTGAAGAAGTCCCCGGGGGACGACGGTTGGCATCCCGTGGCGGCGCCACCCACCCCGTTGATCCTGGCGGGAGGGGAGCACCATGAGGTCAAGGACATTTTGGACTCCAGATCCCACAGAGGGCGGTTGCAGTACCTGGTGGAGTGGAAGGACTTTGCAACAGGGGACCGAGAATGGGTGTGGGCATCGGACGTTTTGGCCCCACAGCTGGTCAAGAGATTCCACCAACAGTGGCCAAACCGGCCAGGGGGCCCCGGGACCCAGGGCGCTCCCCAGGGGAGGGGAGAGTCAGTTTCAGGGGGGCAGGATGTCGCGACCCGGCTAGACAGCAGTAGACCGGGACCCGCCGGGGTCGCGCCATGCGGGCGCCAGGAAGGGGAACCATGCAGCGGGCCAGGAAAGGGGGCGACAGCGGAGCCAGGAGCGCAGGGGTTAAACCGGGTGCAGCAAGACCCGACCTCGCCCAGGCATGCCCCGCAGGGTAAACAACCCCAGGATGGGCGCATACCTGATGGCCCAAACCCAGATGCGGAAGGCTTAGCGAGGCAATCCCCGGGAGCCGGCGATAACGACCGCTTAACGACCCATCAGCGGCGGGCGCGGCGGAACCAGCAGCATCGCAATAACAATGTAAAAAGCACCCATGAATAGAGCGGGTAGACTGGAGCAGTTAACTCCTTTTGTCCGAGCCACCCCGGGTGGGGAAGAGGATTACCCCCGGACCTTTAGGGCAGAAGGGAGGGGGGAATTGGGAGTGATCCAGCAAAATGTACTTAAGGGGGATTCTGAGATGGCCTCCTCAGAATCCTCACGGACTTTCCACGTTTCTCTGTGTGCTGTACAATAAACTTCAAGACTTCTTTCCGCTGACTTCTCGGAGTGGCGTGCGTTCTTGACAGCTAGCTACAGTTACCATTAAGGACACGACACCTTACTAGCTGGGAAATCTCTTCAGTGTTAGACAACAGAGGTTTGACAAGGTAAAAACTCCCTGGCAGTCCCGCCAACTAAAGGGAGAATGGGGTTGGACTAGATGACACTTGGGGTCCATTCCAACTCTACAGTTTTATTATTCTATGAAGCTGGTGTAATGGGAGGAACATTTGGGATGCTGTGTACTGTTCTGGTCACCACACCTCAAAAAGGATGTTGTAGAGCTGGAAAAGGTTCAGAAAAAGGCAACCAAAATGAGCATGGGGTGTAACGACTCCCCTACGAGGAAAGGTTACAACATTTGGGGTTTTTTTTTAGCTTAGAAAGAAGTTGGACATCTGTTACAAGTTGCAAGGGCTGTTAAGTTAGGCATTGGAAAGATCTCTCCAGTGTCAAATTGCCATCAAGTGTTACTTAAAAAATTAAATTAATAAACAAGCTGAGCTCAGGCTAAGAAAGATAATGTTACTGTGGTGTGGTCTGATTTTATAATATTTACTAGTACTGTACAAGTATTGGTATGAAATAAGGTTCGGTCGACGTAGGCTTTCCTTTCCTTTTCACAGGATATATATAGCAAATGATACTTGAATTTTTATGTATACATTTTTAAATTAATTTTGAAATAATCAATTATAAAATAGAATATATTGTATTGTCATTGTCCCCTTCGGGAACAATGAAATTACTTCGGGAACAACGAATTATGAGAGAAATGAGTGACAAACTTACTTGACTGGTGGATATGATTTGCGCATGGTATACACTGTGGCGGTGGTGTTTTATTTATTTATTTATTAAATAATAATTACCTACTTTTGTTTTACATTCCCCCCTCCCTTAAGCACTTTATTAGCTGCCAACCTTTCCTAGAGTTGATTTGTTTCTTTAAAGTTTATAATGTTTTGACAGCTGCAGTATTTTTCCTTTTTGTTTCTTACAATTTAATAAACATAATTGTTTAAAAAAGAAAAGTTGAGTAAGAAGGACACAATAGGACTTTATAAAATTATGCATGGCCTAGAGGAAGTGGGCAGAGAAAAGCTTTTCTCTTTCTTTTCTAACACTGGAACCCGGAGACATCCAGTGAAGCTGCTGAATGTTGGAAGGTTCAGGGCAGATAAAAGGAAGTCCTTCTTCCTACAGTGCACAGTTAAACTGTGTAAGTCTCTCTCACAGGAGGCAGTGATGGCCACCAATCTGAATGGCTTTAAAAAGAGATTAGACAAATGGAAGAAAAGGCTATAGATGGCTACGAGCCACAATGGCTTTGCTCTGCCTCTGCTGCCAAAAGGAGTAATACTTCTGAATGCCAGTTGCTGGACACCGCAGGAGGAGAGATGGCTCTTATGACTGAATCCTGCTTGTGGGTTTCCTACAGGCGCCTGGTGGGCCACAGGATGCTGGACTAGGTGGGTCTTTGATCCACTATGGCTTCTTACATATTTGTGAAAGGACGAAAGAAAGTCTGGGGACAGACAAGAAGACTGAGAGAAAAGGAGAGAGGGAGAGATAGTTGAGAGTTGGCTGCTGGGCAGCTATGTCCTGGCGATCTGATGTGAGGGTACAGATCTGTTGCCTGAGTGGAGCACACCCAACGCTCTATTTGGAGATTTGCAAAACAAACTAGAAATTACAAAAAGATCATCTGCCCAGTAATCTCTCGTTGCCAAGGAAGCCAAATGCAGGCAACTCCTTGCTGCTTGAGGCAGAGCACCTGATCATACAATGTGTGAATTCAGATATGTTTGTCATGCACATTGTCTCACCAGGAAGCCATCATTGGCTGTAGTTCTTTGTCAGGACTCGCTCAAGACATCTTGCTGCCTAAGACAAAGGACAAGAGGGGGACCTAGTCAAGCACTCTAACCAGTACACTGCACAGGCTTCCCCTGTCAAATGGACACTTGAAGACAAACTCAGCCTTGCTTCCATGGAATGTTCACTGCCATTGTAGTCAACCCATGTCTCCCAGCAATCTATCCCTGCCCAATATAGGAAACAGACGCATGAGCATGTCAGTGAACCTTCTCCCTCCAAGTGCAACCTACATTCTTACAGCTTCATGTATTGGGCTCCATTGAAAATGGCTTCTCCATGCAAACCAGGAAGTGACCTCTCCAGACAATACGATGAGAACACAACCACACCCAGCCTACTGAACTTGAGCAAAGGATGGCAGAAAGGTGTGGCATCTCTGGACCCCTGAGTTCTTTGTGCAAGTCCCCCAACGAGGAGCCCAGAAGGCAACTCACAAAGTGTGTCCGAGGCAGAGAGCGCCTGCAAGTCACACACCAAGGGGCTCAAGCAAGCAAACCAAGACATGTAGACAGAGAGGCAAAAACATCTTCTCATCTCAGACAAGCCTGGGACATAATTCGTTCTCGATCCGAGGAATGGATTCTGGGAAGTGGATGGTTTTCTAGATTGTTTGATTTCTGAATTCTTATTAAATGCTGTTCTCCCACTCTATCTAAAAAGCTCAGGAAAGCTTCCCTGAGTATCTAGGAACATTTTCTCTATTTATTTATTTTTAATACTGATGGATTTCTTAATATATGTGATTTTTGCATTCTGCTATCTTCCTGACAGTCATTTTAACTGAAGATAATGAAAGACAGCATCTCTTTAATTGCCAATAATGGAATGTAGATCACAAAAGAGGTGCAAATTGTATGCTATGAAAATATTTGCCATCTACTTATTCTGAAGGGAAGCGGGTAGCGCTGTGCTCTAAACCACAGAGTCTAGGGCAGGCATAGGCAACCTTGGCTCTCCAGATGTTTTGGAACTACAGCTCCCATGATCCCTAGCTAACAGGGCCAGTGGTCAGGGATGATGGGAATTGTAGTCCCAAAACATCTGGAGAGCCAAGGTTGCCTATGCCTGGTCTAGGGCTTGCCGATCAGAAGGTCGGTGGTTCGAATCCCCGCGACAGAGTGAGCTCCCATTGCTTGGTCCCTGCTCCTGCCAACCTAGCAGTTCGAAAGCATGTCAAAGTGCTAGTAGATAAATAGGTACCGCTCCGGCGGGAAGGTAAATGGCATTTCCATGCGCTGCTCTGGTTCGCCAGAAGCGGCTTAGTCATGCTTGGCCACATGACCCGGAAGCTGTCTGTGGACAAATGCCGGCTCCCTCGGCTAGTAAAGCAAGATGAGCGCTGCAACCCCAGAGTCGTCCGCGACAGGACTTAACGATCAGGGGTCCCTTTACCTTTTTACTTATTCTGAATAATCAACAGTAGTCAACATTGCTGTTCAGAACAAAACCTGTCCCATTTGTAAGCCATAAATAAGAGAGCCCAGCAGGAAGGATCTTGCATCGAAGAAGCCGGACAAACCCAAATTTCTCTGGCTGAGAGTGATGCAAGTCAGCAGAACGAGGCACATAGTTGATGCAGTATAAATACACTGGTGGTCACCTTATCATGCTTAGAGACACGCAACCCAAAGAAGCGCGATAACATGAAGGAAGATTAGGCTTTTGCACCATTTTCTGTGATGTCTGATCTTCAGATAAGGAACAGGTGCATGTGTGTGAGAGAGAGGGAGAATGCAAGAGCTGCTTCTTACCTGGCAAGGCCTTGGACCATTTCAAGACATGCAACAGCTGCCTATCGCCTGACTCATTCAAGTTGGTCAAGAGGACAGCAAAGGGATCAGGCTGGTTGTTGTCATGGCCGGCACACACCACCCCTGGCTTGATAGCCTCCAGGACATTGAGGAAGATGGGCTGGTGCTCCAAGCTCTCAGTGCGTGTCATGGTCATCTTCGGAGCTTGCTCCTCTTTAGGTCTGGAGGGGTCGGCTGCTTCCCCTTCATTTTGCATCTTCAGGTTTCCCAGCTTCTTTAACTTGCGGGCTGCAGCAGGTAACAAGAACAAAAGAACTGAGAACAGAAGAAGAGCCTGGTTGGATCAGGCCAGTGACCAATCTAGTCCAGAATCCTGTTGTCACAATGGCCAAATACCCCAAAGAACCTAGGAATCCAGATGTACTGCTTCTGGACCTGGAGGTTGCAAAAGAATGTCAGAAGAGACTTGCTTCTGGATCAGGCCAAAAAGGGCCCATCTAGTCCAGCATCCACTCTTCAGTGGCCAATCAGAGGCCCCAGTCAGAAACCCACAAGCAGGTTCTGAGCACAAGAGCACCTTCCCTCCCTCCCTCCCTGCAGCTTCCAGCAAATGGTGTTCAGAAGCATTGCTGTCTCTGACCATGAAGGCAGAGCACACCCACCTTGGGTTGTTGTTGTTGTTCAGTCGTTCAGTCGTGTACGACTCTACGTGACCCCATGGACCAGAGCACGCCAGGCTCGCCTATCCTTCACTGCCTCTCGCAGTTTGGCCAAACTCATGTTAGTAGCTTCGAGAACACTGTCCAACCATCTCATCCTCTGCCGTCCCCTCTCCTTGTGCCCTCCACCTTTCCCAACATCAGGGTCTTTTCTAGGGAGTCTTCTCTTCTCATGAGGTGGCCAAAGTACTGGAGCCTTAACCTCAGGATCTGTCCTTCTAGTGAGCACTCAGGGCTGATTTCTTTAAGAATGGATAGTGTTGTGTACTGAAGTAGAGGCACAACACTGGAGTAGTCAGGAACTGGTTAATGGGAGGGATTGCTTTTAATTAGTTGCACCTGGATGGGCTTGGCTATCCCAGGTGCTTATATATAGCAGGAGAGCTGGGGATGTGAGTGTTCTGTTACTGTTCTGTTCGTGTGCTGTGACTTACCTGCTGCTATGAATAAAGACACTATCGTAACACTACTGGCTGGACCCTTGATGTAACATTGGCGACGAGGATGGGATACAGCCAGTGAAGTGCAGTGATGTCTGAGACCAACCAAAACGCCCGGAAAGAATCGGCTAGTGGTATGGCAATACGTGGCTCGATTGAGGAATTTAACATCAATGAGCCAGAGGAATGGAGTGATTACCGTGATAGACTTAAGTTTTACCTCCGTGCAAATAGGATTACCAGTGCAGAGGAGAGACGGGATACACTCCTTAGTGTGTGTGGAAAGGCTACTTTTAAACTAGCTAAGAACCTTATTGCTCCAGCCACGCTTGAGTCAAAGACCTTCAAGGAGTTGACTGAGGTGCTCGGCAGCCATTTTGAGCCGGCACCTTCGCTATTGGCCCGCCGACAGATGTTCTACCGACGGGACCAGCAGGGCGGAGAATCGGCATCAGCGTTTGTGGCTGCCTTGAGGGAGCTCACTCGGTACTGTGAGTTCCAGCACTTGGAAGAGATGCTGAGGGATCGTTTTGTGTGTGGCCTGCGTGATGAGAGGGTGCAGCGGGAATTGGTTGCAAAAAAGTCTTTGACATTTCAGGAAGCGTACGATTATGTTACTTCCCGGGAAGGGGCAGACCGCACAGTCCGAGAGCTCCGCGGTGGACAGATGACCAGGGCGCATGCGGTGGAGATTGACGACGCAGAGGAGGGCTCAGTGGACGAGGGGGCGTTGAAGGTGTCTCAGTCCTCTCGTCAGTCATCCCGCCGGCAGCAAGGGAGTCGTCAGCAAAGGAGTCGTCAGTCACCCCCCAGGAATTGTGAGAGCTGCGGAAACGCACACGATCGGAGGAGTTGTAGGTTCCGCGACGCCCAGTGTCGGAAGTGTAAGAGGATGGGTCATATTGCCCGAGTCTGTCGAACCGGGGATCGAGCGCCACGAGACGGAGAGAGGAGAGATCGAGGAACGAGAGATCGTTCAAGAGAGAGGTTGGAACGTTGGGGCTCAGAGACTGAGATGGTGGGTCAGTGTTCTTCGACCTGTATTCAGTCCCAAAGTGAGAGCGCACGGCCACCACCAAGGATCACGAGAGTGGTTCGTATAGAGGGAGTGCCCTGTGAACTGGAAGTGGACTCAGGGTCGGGGTTCACAATTGTTTCGGAGGGCACCTTCCGCAAGTTTTGCCCCCAAGCAGGCCGTAATTGTCTTCGTCCCCTTGATTGCATCTTAAGAGATTTTAATCAGAACCCGGTGCCTGTCCTGGGGGTTGGGAACTTCCGCATCCAGCATAGAAAATTTAAAGGCAAATTGCGAATTGTGGTCGCTGGGGGCCGGCGGCCGGACTTACTGGGGCGTGATTGGTTCGAGGCTTTTGGCATCCGCCTAGAGGGGGCCTACAAGATAGAGTCAGCACCATCATCTTTTGACGAGTTGTGCCAGGAGTTCGCAGCAGTTTTTGATGGGCAGTTGGGACGATATACAGGACCGCCAGTGTCCTTTGATCTGGACCCGGCCGTTTGCCCTATTCGAATGAAGCCGCGTCGTGTGCCATTTGCGTTGAAACCGAAGATTGATGAGGAGTTGGACAAGCTTGTGGAGCAGGGGGTGTTGGAGCCCGTCTCGCATGCCCACTGGGAGACACCAATCGTGTGCCCGTTGAAGGCAAATGGCGCAGTACGGATCTGCGCGGATTATAAGTGCACCTTGAACAAAGCACTGCAGCAAAATGCCTACCCAGTGCCAGTGGTAAGTCATGTACTCGCGTCCCTGGCAGGGGGGCAGATTTTTGCAAAGCTAGACTTGGCGCAGGCCTACCAACAGCTCCCGGTAGATGATACTACAGCAGATGCGCAGACAATTGTTACTCACCGGGGAGCATTTCGGGTTAAGCGCCTGCAGTTTGGGGTTAGTGTGGCCCCGGGAATATTTCAGGGACTGATGGAGCGGCTATTGAAGGGAGTTCCGGGGGTAATTCCCTACTTTGATGATATATTAATAGCCGGAGCGTCCACTGAGGAACTGATTTTCCGCCTTCGTGAAGTGCTGACCCGCCTTGCAAAGGCTGGTCTTAAAGTTAAGCGGGAGAAGTGTTTCTTGGGTGTTTCCCAAGTAGAGTTCCTGGGATTCCTAGTGGACGCTAAGGGTATACACCCCACTCCTGCGAAAGTGACTGCCATCAGGAGTGCGCCAGCCCCACAGTCAAAGAAAGAGTTGCAGTCCTTTTTGGGACTCCTCAATTTTTATCATGCATTCCTCCCACATAAGGCGTCCATCGCAGAACCATTACATCGGCTGTTGGAGGATCGGAGAACTTGGAAGTGGGGAGAGAGGGAAGCTGCGGCTTTCTCTGCAGTAAAGGACTTACTATCGTCCGAGAGTGTACTTACCCATTTCCGTGAAGATCTGCCCGTGTTGCTGGCTTGTGATGCATCTCCCTATGGGATTGGAGCCGTGCTGAGCCACCGGTTGCCAGATGGGCGGGAAGCTCCCATTGCTTATTTTTCTCGGACCTTGTCAGCGGCTGAGAGGAATTACGCACAAATTGACCGAGAGGCTCTGGCGTTAGTCGCAGGAGTAAAAAAGTTCCACGACTATGTGTACGGACGGCCATTTGAGCTCGTGACGGATCACAAGCCATTGTTGGGGTTGTTCGCGCCGGACCGGCAGACACCCCAGATCTTATCGGCCCGTATGTTGCGATGGGCCGTGTTTTTGTCAGCTTACACGTACGAACTGGTGCATCGACCAGGCAAGGCTCTGGGTCACGCCGATGCCCTTAGTCGACTGCCGTTGCCGGAGCCAGCTGAGGACCCCTCCCCGGCATATGGCGTGATGTCGTTGGAAGATCTGCCAAAGCCTCCTGTTAGTGTTGCAGATGTGGCCACTTCCTCAGCCAAAGATCGCACACTGGTGCGCGTTTTGGACTGGGTGTGGAAGGGGTGGCCAGAGGGCAGGGTTTCAGAAGAGTTCCGGCCATACGAGTCCCGGCGAGATGAGTTGTCAGCGCATAAGGGGTGTCTGTTGTGGGGGAGCAGAGTTGTGGTTCCCCCCAAGTTGCGACAGCGAGTGTTGGAAGCGCTACACGAGGGTCATCCAGGAATTGTGAGAATGAAGGCACTGGCTCGTAGCTATGTGTGGTGGCCGAAATTGGATGAGGCTATCGAAGAGTGGGTGCGGAAATGCCATCCGTGCCAGGAATCAAGGCCAGTAATGCCTCAAGCCCCAGTGCAGCCATGGGAAGTTACCAAGGAGCCATGGTCACGTTTACACGTGGATTTTGCGGGGCCGTTCCAGAGCCAGACGTTCCTGATTGTGGTAGACTCCCACTCTAAATGGTTGGAAGTTATCCCGGTGACCCGCATGATGTCGGGCGTTGTTATACGGAATCTGCGGGCCTTGTTTGTGACCCATGGACTGCCAGACACTATTGTGTCGGATAATGGAGCACAGTTTACATCAGTGGAGTTCAAGGATTTTATGAACATTAATGGAATCCGCCATGTCACCTCGGCCCCATTCCACCCATCTACGAATGGGCAAGCGGAAAGGATGGTGCGCACCACGAAGGACGCGCTGCGGCGGATAGTCTATGGGGATTGGCATCAGAGACTATCATCCTTTCTACTATCGCAGCATGTGACACCACATTCAACAACGGGGAGGAGCCCAGCAGAGCTGTTGATGAGGAGGCGGCTGACGACCCGTTTAGATAGACTGCATCCGGATCGTGCACCAGCTCGGCCGCAGTCGCACGAGACTACGAAGGTGCCACGGATATTCCAACAGGGGGACCCTGTTTATACTAAAAACTATGGGGCAGGCCCTGTGTGGATTCCGGCCACAATTGCCAGACCAACGGGCCCCGTGTCCTATGAGGTCGTGGGAGATGGCACTGGTAGCCTTCGCCGCCATGTCGATCAATTAAGGCAGCGGTGGCCTGTCCAAGAGGACGGGTCGGCTACAATGGAAGGGGAACAATCGGTGGCGCAGGCTAGCGGGGAACTAGCAGTCACCCCTCCCCCGGAGGCAGTGGCTGTCCAACCGGGAGACAGGGAGGCTGGGCCAGAAGAGGCTGCGAGTGGGACCGAATTACGACTAGAGGGTGAAGAGACCCAAGTGGGGGGTAGCCCCCGGGGGTCTGAGTGTAGACGGTCTCAGAGGGTGCGAACTCGCCCACGATACCTGGAGGACTTTGACTGCAGGCTGGTATGGAGGGATGGGGGTCATTGTGTGTGTCACACGGGATGTTGCTGTGTGTGTCACACTGGATGTTGTTGTTGTTTTAAGGGGGGTTCTTGACTAAGAGGGGAGGGGTGTTGTGTACTGAAGTAGAGGCACAACACTGGAGTAGTCAGGAACTGGTTAATGGGAGGGATTGCTTTTAATTAGTTGCACCTGGATGGGCTTGGCTATCCCAGGTGCTTATATATAGCAGGAGAGCTGGGGATGTGAGTGTTCTGTTACTGTTCTGTTCGTGTGCTGTGACTTACCTGCTGCTATGAATAAAGACACTATCGTAACACTACTGGCTGGACCCTTGATGTAACAGATAGGTTTGATCTTCTTGCAGTCCATGGGACTCTCAAGAGTCTCCTCCAGCACCATAATTCAAAAGCATCAATTCTTCGGTGATCAGCCTTCTTGATGGTCCAGCTCTCACTTCCATACATCACTACTGGGAAAACCATAGCTTTAACTATACGGACCTTTGTCGGCAAGGTGATGTCTTTGCTTTTTAAGATGCTGTCTAGGTTTGTCATTGCTTTTCTCCCAAGAAGCAGGCGTCTTCTAATTTCGTGACTGCTGTCACCATCTGCAGTGATCATGGAACCCAAGAAAGTGAAATCTCTCACTGCCTCCATTTCTTCCCCTTCTATTTGCCAGGAGGTGATGGGACCAGTGGCCATGATCTTAGCATTTTTGATGTTGAGCTTCAGACCGTATTTTGTGCTCTCCTCTTTCACCCTCATTAAAAGGTTCTTTAATTCCTCCTCACTTTCTGCCATCAAGGTTGTATCATCAGCATATCTGAGGTTGTTGATATTTCTTCCGGCAATCAATTCCGGTTTGGGATTCATCCAGTCCAGCCTTTCGCATGATGAATTCTGCATATGTTAAATAAGCAGGGAGACAATATACAGCCTTGTCGTACTCCTTTCCCAATTTTGAACCAATCAGTTATTCCATATCCAGTTCTAACTGTAGCTTCTTGTCCCACATAGAGATTTCTCAGGAGATGGATGAGGTGATCAGGCACTCCCATTTCTTTAAGAACTTGCCATAGTTTGCTGTGGTCGACACAGTCAAAAGCTTTTGCGTAGTCAATGAAGCAGAAGTAAATGTTTTTCTGGAACTCTCTAGCTTTCTCCATAATCCAGCACATGTTTGCAATTTGGTCTCTGGTTCCTCTGCCCCTTCGAAATCCAGCTTGCACTTCTGGGAGTTCTCGGTCCACATACTGCTTAAGCCTGCCTTGTAGAATTTTTAGCAAAACCTTGCTAGCGTGTGAAATGAGTGCAATTGTGCAGTAGTTGGAGCATTCTTTGGCACTGCCCTTCTTTGGGATTGGGATGTAGACTGATCTTCTCCAATCCTCTGGCCACTGCTGAGTTTTCCAAACTTGCTGGCATATTGAGTGTAGCACTTTAACAGCATCATCTTTTAGAATTTTAAATAGTTCCTATTTTCATTTTCATTGCTGCCTCCTGTATAATGTTATGAGCCTCCATCCACAGTTCTTCAGGCACTCTATCCACCAAATCTAAATCCTTAAACCTGTTCTTCACTTCAACTGTGTATTCATAAGGAATTTGATTTAGATTGTATCTTACTGGCCCAGTGGTTTTTCCTACTTTCTTCAGTTTAAGCTGGAATTTTGTTATAAGAAGCTGATGATCTGAGCCACAGTCAGCTCCAGGTCTTGTTTTTGCTGACTGTATAGAGCTTCTCCATCTTTGGCTGCAGAGAATATAATCAATCTGATTTCGATGTTGCCCATCTGGTGATGTCCATGTGTAGAGTCGTCTCTTGTGTTGTTGGAAAAGAGTGTTTGTGATGACCAGCTTGTTCTCTTGACAGAACTCTATTAGCCTTTGCCCTGCTTCATTTTGAACTCCAAGGCCAAACTTGCCAGTTGTTCCTTTTATCTCTTGACTCCCTACTTTAGCATTCCAATCCCCTATAATGAGAAGAACATCCTTCCTTGGTGTCAGTTCTATAAGGTGTTGTAAGTCTTCATAGAATTGGTCAATTTCAGTTTCTTCAGCACTGGTACTTGGTGCATAAACTTGGATTACTGTGATGTTAAAAGGTCTGCCTTGGATTCGTATCGAGATCATTCTATCATTTTTGAGATTGCATCCCAGTACAGCTTTCGCCACTCTTTTGTTGACTATGAGGGCCACTCCATTTCTTTTACAGGATTCCTGCCCACAGTAGTAGATATGATAGTCATCCGAACTGAATTCACCCATTCCCGTCCATTTCAGTTCACTGATGCCCAGGATGTCAATGTTTATTCTTGCCATCTCGTTTTTTACCACATCCAGCTTACCAAGGTTCATGGTTCTTACATTCCAGGTTCCTATGCAATACTTTTCTTTACAGCATTGGACTTTCCTTTCGCTTCCAGGCATATCCGCAACTGAGCGTCCTTTCGGGTTTGGCCCAGCCGCTTCATCAGCTCTGAATCTACTTGTACTTGTCCTCCGCTCTTCCCCAGTAGCATGTTGGACGCCTTCCGACCTGAGGGGCTCATCTTCCAGCGTCATATCTTTTATATGCCTGTTGTCTTTGTCCATGGAGTTTTCTTGGCAGGGATACTGGAGTGGCTTGCCAGTTCCTTCTCCAGGTGGATCACGTTTGGTCCAAACTCTCCACTACGACCTGTCCATCTTGACCTGTCCATAGCTTCCCTGAGTAATTCAAGCCCCTTCGCCACGACAAGGCAGTGATCCATGAAGGGGCCCACCTTGGGTAGTAGCCATTAATAGCCCTTTCCTCCTCCATTAAACCCACCTTAATTGGTTATCGCAGCCTCCTATGGAAGCAAGTTCCATAGTTCAACTATGTGCTGTGTAAATAAGTTTAGTCAGAAAACCTCACTCTGTGGGTCAACTGAGACTCCCATTCAGGTCAGCAACCAGCACACAGCAATTGATGTAGAAATAAGAAGTCATTGATGGTGGCTCCCACTTAACAGCAGGCAGCTGATGAGAACCTGCTGCAGTGTGCTGAATGGCTACTTAGCTGTGATTCCTGCATTGCAGGAAGCAGACTAGGTGGCCCTTGGAGGTGCCTTACAACTCTACAATTCTATGTGTGATGGCTGAATTCTGGGAGCTTCTAAGGATTCACTGAATGCACAGTCAACAGGCCAAGAGATGGCATGGGCAGGATTTTCTTGCGATCACTGAAATTGTTGTGTGGATACACCATGAGATAAACCAACTTCCCAGCTTCTGCTGGACTTTGGGCTTCTCAGCCACCATATGGCTGAATTCCTTTTGTGGCGTTCATCCATTCCTGGGGGAAGAGATGACTGTGAAGGAGGAACAAGAAGGGTTAAATTGGCTAACCAATGAGGAGTCAGGGGTGGAGCTGAAGGGCAGTTGAGAAGGAGTCGGTTGAGAATAGGTAGTTGGAGTGAGGTGCCGGGTGGAACAAGGAGGGTTGTTGGGTGTGAGGGCGGAGGTAGGATAGGAGACAGGGAAGAAATAGGTTGAGGACAGGTTAGGAAAGTGGAAACTGCATACCAATGTGTTTAAGTACTGAGAGTTGTTGAGTTACCAAATAAAAACTTGTTTAAGTGTTCAAAACCCTGTCTGTGAGAGTACTTTCCCGGGGGGGGGGGGAGGAACCCTGGGTGGTGACAGCAAACTGCTGGGTAGTGGCATCAGAGTCAACGGACCGTGAGATGTCTGGGGATCTGGTGTGATCGCTACACCTTTTAGCCACGACAGCTACATGTATTACTTACTGACTTTAGCCAATTGGAACATCTCACCTTAGAGACAGTATTCCTACAATACCCCAGTAGTGTAGCATGGGTTATCAGTGCCCGGGGCTGCATGGAAGGGGAGAAGGGAGGGAAATGGATGAAGTACACATGTGCATTCAATTGCCTAATGGCATCCGCGTCACCCTGGAGTTCACAGCCACAGAGATAAGAAAAGAAGAGTAGTTCCATTGTCTGGAGAGGTCACTTCCTGGTTCCCATGCAGAAGCCATTTTCAACAGAGTCCAGCAGTGGAAGCGTGAAGCTGTATTGAGGCAGCACCAGGTGTTCAACATTTGCGCACCTAACAATTTTGGGCCTGGGACAACCACCCCTGTATAAACATACTTCACCTATGTCCTGGTGAGGGTGTGGGGAAAGGAGGAACTATTGGCACTTGTAGTGGACATGCCCAATTGTGGAAAATTTTGGGGAATAAATGTTTAATGAGATAAGTAACATTGTAAATCAGCATGTCACCAAGCCTCCAGAGCTTAAGTTACTGATTCTGTGTTTAAATGGGAATCAGGATTTGGGGGCTAAATCACAGAATTGACCTGCACCTCCATGGACAGCTGTGAGTCCAAAATGACTCCCAGGCTACGCACCTGGTCCTTCAGAGGCACAGTTACCCCATTCAGGACCAGGGAGTTCCCTACTCCCGCCCACCCCCTGTCTCCCCAAAACAGTACTTCTGTCTTGTCAAGATTCAACCTCAATCCATTAGCCGCCATCCATCCTCCAATGGTGGAGCATAAGACTCTTAATCTCAGAGTCATGGGTTCAAGCAGCATGTCGGGTTCAAGTCGCGTGGTGGTCCCTTCCAACTCTACAATTCTATCTTAAGACAAGTTACTACGGAGCAACGGTTTTGCATTCGTCTACAAAGCTGATAGGTGGAGAATGACAACTCTTTATTTTCTTTTTTAGTTTTTATGTTAAAAAAACCTTCATATTTGATGTTAACTGTTGTACATTGCTTCTTCTTTATCCCCCCAATCTTTAATAAAAATCATTTTTTAAAAAAATAATTGATTAATCTATTGCATTTCATTCCCACCTTTCAGTGTTCTATTGTTTTTGTTTTAGAAAAAAAAGGTGCAGGTGCTGGAACTCACTATGAAGTTGTTATAGTAAGTGCCACACTTTTAACACGGGGGAGGGAGGTGCTGGCACTGCATACCCCAGAAAGAAAGCACTACCACTTTTTCTTCCAGGGAGCTCAGGGTGGCAAACACCGTTCTCCCCCTGCTTATTTGATCCCTGCTAGGCAGGTTAGGCTGAGAGGCTGTGACTGGCCCAAGGCCACACCTAGTGAGTTTCATGATGGCAAAGTGGGGGGATTTGTGTGGGATGTGAAACATAGAGCAGTCAAGTACAACATTCCTAGATGTCTAGTAAGGGGATGTCTGGACCAGCCAGTCGGAAGTTCCTGTTTCCTCCTGGGCTGGGACAGACTTCTTCTACATGTGACCAGAGGTGGGCATGACCTCACGGGTGCAGATAACAAAATAGCACAGAGGAGGCAGCCATATCTATCTCTGACTCCATTCCTCGAAGAAGCAACATCTGCTTAGTCTGAGATGCTCTCTTGGCTTCCAGCCAAAAGAGGACAAAGGAACTATCTCATGGGATAGATTCCAGGTGTATATATTTTGTAACTTAAGTCTGCCTTCTGTGATCCATTTGTGAACAGAATGTGAGTAAACTATTTTATATACTTTTATACAAGACTGTGTTGTGTCTATCTTTTTATGAGTGAATAAAGGGGAATTACCAAGGAAACTTATTTTAGAGGCTTATACAAGCCTGGCAAAGACATTATCCGCTGTACAAGTTTAAAAAGGGGAATGTTACTCTGCTAAATTGTAGAACTTGCTAACACAAGTTGGAAAGGATATAATTAAACAATATATCCTCTCCTGCCTCCCTGAACATTCCCACAATTTGAACCTTGGTCTCCCCCAGGTCCTAGTCTGAAACTGCACCACACTGGCTTTCCATCCAGGTATGTGTGGCTGGACGCCTCTCTATTGGAAACCTGCAAAACAGAACAGAACATTTTCAGAATATCTCCTGCCAAAGCTCTGCTAAGAGAGAGAGAGAGAACAGGAACCAGACAAAAGAAGCCCCAGAGAGATGCCCAGTTGCTTCAAGGGGGCATTTCAGCAGACCCTGTTCCCAGCAGACAGTAACCTTCACAGTAAGGAAGCCTGCGACTACGACTCTCTAATTCTCTGAAATAGGCTGCTTGATGCATTTATTTATTTATATTCACTCTTCTGTATCTGCATTAATATTTGGCAATGCTAGTGGCTGTAAAAGAAAAAGTCTGTGGAGCCAGATATTGTTATTCTAGACAGGAAGCAGTGCATATTTTATCCCTCTGCATCAACCCCAGGAGTTAGCCAGAGGGGTCTCACTGCCCCTCAAGAAAGGCACAGGGAAGTCAGTGAGTGGTGGCAGCTACTGAAGAGTGACAGAAGCCCAGTTGAAGATTAATTTTAATTTTTAGATTCTAAACTGAGCATGAGTAGAGCTTCCTTCCTGTTTCCGGTGGTGGGAAATGGCTGGCTCCCATACGATCAGACCTCAGCCGTGCCGATAACTCAGGTTAGATATGGGAGCAATTGGCCCTGGCAGACTCCCCAGAGGGGGGGAGGACTGTCTCGTAGACTCGCAGACAGTCCAAGATTGCCAACTTGCAACAAAATGCAAGTGGCAGGATGCTGGGTCCCAGAGCACGACATGGCTAGTGCGACGAACCTCCCCCTCAAGCTTCCCGCTTGACCCCTTTAATCGTTACTAAGTTTATTTGTTTCTGAGGTGTTCTGGGTTCGAGTCCTTTTCTTTTTCTCCCCACCTCTAACATTTGAGGTCTGTCTGTTTTGTTTGCCCCCTTTTAAGATGGACTGGGGACGACTTAGTAACTGGGGTTCCTTTTGGTCCAGCTGCCTTGACCACGGCCGATATATATATATACACAATGCTCTGGGCTCCTGGGGTTATCCTGCCTCTTAGCTTACAGTCCTGGGCCTCTGTTTCCTACAGATCCCTTACTGTCAGTTAGCTAACTGCCACAGCAACTCTGTAGCTTTATCCAGGCTTCACCCCTCTAGCCCCTCCCGAGGTAAACTCCGTGACACAAAC
Organism: Darevskia armeniaca; assembly: GCA_034641395.1. Lineage (NCBI taxonomy): Eukaryota > Metazoa > Chordata > Lepidosauria > Squamata > Lacertidae > Darevskia > Darevskia armeniaca. Next base: position 46,031 of record JAWWNF010000799.1, read on the forward strand.
TATCCCTTTTAGCAGGCAAGTTTTGCCCCTTCCTTGAGTTTATCCCCTCACAAGCATTCATACATCACTGGACCGAATAAACAACAAGTTTCTCTTGGCTCCACAAAAGCAAGTCTTTATTTTGTTAACAAAACATAACGTTTCATTATTTTCTTAGTTCTTCAGTTTATTTTCTAAACAACACATGAACTCCTGCAGTATAGCACATTGCTCTTTTTCCTAACCTAGCCTAACCTAGCCTACCCACCACTATCCTGGTCCCACTCCCTCTTCTTTCAGTCACCACTCCCTCCCTCCCTCTTCTAAACTGTCAAAACGGCTGTTCCCTTCTTTTAAACTGGGGATCGTCCCGCCCCTAAAAGATGAACTGCCAGTCAACGTGAGGGTGAATTAACATCTTTCTGAACCAGGAGGTATTAACTCCTAAAAAGGACGCTAAAGCTACAAATGACTGTTTGATTGAGTTCCAAACTAAGGAACAAAGAGACGAGATTCTAAACCTTCACTACACCAACAACCTACAAGTCAACCAACAGAAAGTGATTCTCTTTAAGGACATCCCAAAAATTTTCCTGGATTTGAGACCTAACTACACCAACTTGACAAAAGCTCTGAACAAAAAGAGGATCAACTTCAGGTGGGAATATCCGCAAGGCCTCTCCTTCAAATACAAGGAAAGGAAAATTAAAATCAAATCAGTGGAGGACAAAGACAAGTTTCTGAATAAAAACTTTGCCGACTTTGCAGAAGCACTACCTCCCAGACCACAATCACCACTACAGGGAGCCACAGGAGGAGACAGCGAATAAACAATGGCGCTAAGAGTGTTAACTTGGAATGTTCGGGGTCTTAATATTTGGGCCCAGAGGAACCAGGTCTTCCACACATTAAAAAAAACAAAATTTGGACTTGATTTGCCTACAGGGAACCCATGTGGTAAGAGCACATAGAAGAGTTTTGGAAAACAAAAAATTGGGTCAAGAATTCATTTCTTCGGCCAAAGTGAAGAAAAGAGGAGTAGTAATTTATGCCAAGGAAAAATATAACCTTAAAATGGTTTTTAAAGACGAGGATGGAAGATATGTTGCAATTCAAATAACAATACAAGGCGAGAAATTCTTAATACTGGGACTTTATGCACCTAACGATGGAAAATCGGAATTTTACAAGGAGATCCACGACAGGCTACTAGACCATTTGGATTACAAAATGATAATACTAGGAGACTTTAATGTGGTGGCCTCTACGCTGATGGACAGATCACAAAGAGCTAAGTTAACAAATGATGGGAGGCTACCCAAAACCTTTTTTGACATGACAGACAACCTAGATTTAATAGACTCATGGAGAATAAAGAATCCAATGGACACGGAAGCTACATTTCATTCAGAGGCTATGAAAGTCTGGAGTAGAATAGATCAAATATGGGTATCCAGGGAGTTGTTCCCTAGGATACTCAAAGCAGAAATCCACCCAAGAACTTGCTCGGATCATAACCCGGTACAACTGGACATGAGACTAACAACGCAAGGTTCCTTCAGATGGCGAATGGATGATTCATTGTTTAGGAATGGAACAATTTGTGCAAAGGCCCAAAAAAACCATTAAAGACTTTTTTGAAATTAATTTAAACACAATGGTGGAAAAGAACGTAGTCTGGGGCACAAGCAAAGCAGTTATGAGAGGATTCCTGATACAACAAAAGGTAATAAGAAATAAATTGCAAAAGGAAAAAAAGGAAAACATCTTACAGCAGCTTAAGGAGAAAGAAAAAAAATTGAGGGCGAATCCCAAAGATGGAAAGATACAAAAGGAAATTAAACAGCTTCAGGTGGAATTCTCTCAGCTGACCAAAAAGGAAATTGAATGGAAAATTAAAATGCTGAAACAAAAGACATTTGAATCAGCCAATAAGTGTGGCAGACTTTTGGCGTGGCAATTAAAATGAAGACAGAAGTTAAACACCATTACAAACATCATGGTGGAAGGAAAAAACATAGAGAACCCCGTAGAAATCAGAAGGAACTTTGAGAAATTTTATAAACAGTTGTACAAAGAAAGTGACCAAGAAAAAGTAAAGATCGAGCAATTTTTACAGAAAAATGGTTTGCAGAAAATCCCAGAAATAATGAAGGGCCCACTCAACCACCCAATAACGAGAATGGAAATAGAGACAGCAATAGACAATATGAAGTTAAAAAAAGCCCCAGGACCGGATGGACTTACAGCGAAATATTACAAAACATTGAAAGACTGGTTGATTCAACCTATGATGGAGGTTTGCAACAATATATTAAGGGGAAGTAGGGCACCTGAATCTTGGAAAGACGCATATATTACTCTGATACCGAAAGCAGATGTAGACCGGACACAAATGAGGAACTACAGACCAATCTCCCTCCTAAATGTGGATTATAAAATATTTGCAAATATAATGGCCAACAGACTTAAGAAAGTGCTGAAAGAGGTTATCCACAAGGACCAAGCCGGGTTTTTACCGGAAAGACAGTTAAATGGAAATATAAGAAATATTGTGGATATCCTTGAAAGGCTGGAACAAAAGAGAAATTGTAAAGCAATTTTGATGTTTGTGGACGCAGAGAAGGCCTTTGACAACATTTCTTGGAGTTTCATGAAAGAAAACTTTCAACGAATGGAGGTGGGAGGGGGATTCATGAATGGTTTGGAAGCGATCTACACAGAACAAAAGGCCAAGATTATTGTAAACAATGTCGTATCAGAGGACATAAGAATTGAGAAGGGAACAAGACAAGGGTGCCCACTATCCCCCCTACTTTTTATAACGGTCCTGGAGGTTCTTTTGAACATGATAAGAAAGGATAAAGATATAAGAGGAGTGGAGGTGGGGACTAAGGAATATAAACTAAAAGCCTTTGCAGATGACCTTGTACTAACCCTACAAGATCCAGAGTCCAGTGCAATTATGGCACTGGAGGTGATACAAGACTTTGGGCAGGTAGCAGGATTTAAATTGAATAAAGCTAAGACTAAAGTTCTAGGGAAAAACCTGACACAGGAGGAGAAAGAGAGAATTGAGGTAGGAATGGGCCTTAATTTTGCAAAGAAGGTAAAATATCTTGGTGTCAACATGACCTCCAAAAACCAGAATCTGTTTAAAGACAATTATGAAAAGGTGTGGAATGAAGTTAAAAAAGATTTGGAGATTTGGAACAACTTGAAATTATCTTTGTTGGGCCGAATAGCAGTTATAAAAATGAATGTGTTGCCTAAACTATTGTTTTTATTCCAGGCGCTACCAATAGTGAATAAGATGGAACCGTTCAAAAAGTGGCAGAAGGATATATCAAGATTTGTTTGGCAGGGGAAAAAACCCAGAATTAAGTTTAAAATTCTAACAGATGATAAGAGGGGGATTTTCCCTGCCAGACTTGAATATCTATTTTGAAGCGGCTGCCTTCTGCTGGCTGAAAGAATGGTTCTTGTTAGAGAATACAGATGTTTTAGACCTGGAAGGACATGATAATTTGTTTGGCTGGCATGCATATTTATGGTATGATAAGGTTAAGGCCCACAAAGGCTTCAAGACACACATAATCAGGAAGGCATTATACAGAGTCTGGATGAAATATAAGGATTTGCTAGAAAGAAGAACACCAAGATGGATTTCGCCATTAGAAGCAAAGGCCCATAAAAAACTCAACATGGAAGGTAAATGGTTAAGATACTCAGAGATATTAATACAAGAAGGAGAAAGTGTCAGGTTGAAACCCTATGAACAACTGAAAGGAGAAATGAAGGACTGGCTACAATATCATCAAATTAATGAGCTATATAAAATGGACAAGAAATTAGGCTTTCAGATGGAAAAGTCGAAATTGGAAACGGAATTGCTAGAACCAAAACCGAAAAATTTGTCTAGAATGTATGACTTGTTGCTAGAATGGCATACACAAGATGAACTTGTTAAATCTGCAATGACAGATTGGGCGAAAGATGTGGGACACAACATTATGATGGTTGACTGGGAGAGATTGTGGAGAAAAGGGATTAATTTTACAGCTTGTAATCTGTTAAGAGAAAACATTATGAAAATGATATATAGATGGTATCTAACCCCAGTCAAACTAGCTAAAATCTACCATCTGCAGGACAATAAATGTTGGAAGTGTGAAAAAGTTGAAGGAACGTTCTATCACATGTGGTGGACCTGCCCAAGGTTGAAGGTCTTCTGGGAAATGATCTATAATGAAATGAAAAGAGTGTTGAAAAACACATTTGTTAAGAAACCAGAGGCCTTCTTGCTTGGAATGGTTAACCAGGAGTTGCCAAAGGAAGATCACACTTTCTTTATGTATGCCACAACGGCAGCAAGAATTTTGATCGCAAAGAATTGGAAGACAAAGGATTTACCGACTCTGGAAGAATGGCAGATAAAAGTGATCGAATATATGGAACTGGCCGAACTGACCGCGAGGCTTCGCAACCGGAGGGAGGAAGCAGTGGAAGAAGAATGGAAAAAATTTAGGGAATACCTTAAGAATTATTGTAAAATTTAGATATTAAAGTTTGTCGGAAAGCTAGTAATTTGTAGCACAGAAGTAGGAATTTATATTAAGTTTGTAATTGGAGGAAAGATAAGTGATAAGTGGAATTTATGTTAAGTCTATAATTTACAATTAAAAGTAGGAACATTATGTTAAGTTTGTTATATGAAGAAAGAGAAGGGATAAGCATTAAGTGATAAGAAAATAGGATAAGTTAAAATGAGAATACAATAGGATAAAGACTAGAAAAATGCCAATAGAAATAAGCAACTATAAAAAAGAAGCACAGAGGGAGGGATTGGAGGAAGTCAACTAAAATGTAAAGGAAATAAGAAGGGAATTCATTTTTGGTGTGTATGTGTATTTGTAGTATTGTTTTTATTTGTTTTTGTTTGTCTTATTAATTTTGTGTGAAAAACCCAATAAATATTATTTTTTTAAAAAAGAAAAAAAGGAGGTATTAACTCCTTCATCTTAGGGCCAATCCGTTACATATCTCCCCACCCCAAAGACATTGCGTAGGCATGCTCCCAAACTAACAGAGCAATGCCATAGCAAGGAAACTGGTTCTGCTTTTATATTTCAAATATATCTTATCTATAACAACAATAATTTAATAATTTCATATACACATTACACATTACTCCTACACTTTAAAATATCTCGATAAGGCATCAGCTAACACATTTTCTTTCCCCTTTACATGCTTAATGTCGAAGGTGTAATCCTGGAGTTGCATGCTCCACCTGATCAATTTACTATTTGTGCCTTTCATCTGGTTTAACCATTTTAAAGGAGAATGATCAGTGTATAGAGTGAATTGTCTCCCCCACAAGTATGGTCTTAGCTTACCTATGGACCATACAATGGCCAAACACTCCCTTTCGATCGTGGAGAGGTGCTGTTCCCGCTCCAACAATTTCCTACTGATATACAGTACTGGATGCAAAAATCCCCCTTCTCCCTCCTGTGTTAGCACAGCCCCTAATCCGACACCAGATGCATCTGTCATCAAGGAAAAAGGGCAATGAAAATCGGGCGCTTTTAAGATAGGTTCAGCCATTAACGCTGACTTTAACAAGTCAAAAGACTGTTGGCATTGAGGCGTCCAATTGATCTTGTCCAGCTGACACTTCTTTGTACAGTCACTCAATACCACTGCATGAGTGCAAAATTGTGGTATGAAACGTCTGTAATACCCAATTGCACCTATGAATGCACGCACTTGTTTTTTTGTTGCGGGTCTAGGCCATTCCCTGATAGCTTCCACTTTGTTTATATCCGGCCTGACTACTCCACTGCCCAATATGGGTCCTAGGTACTTTACTTGCCTCTTTCCCATTTGACATTTCGCTGCCTTTACAGTCAAGCCCGCATCACTCACTCTCTGGAAAACCATGCTGAGGTGATGCAAGTGATCTTTCCAAGACTGACTATACACAGCTATATCGTCAATATAGGCTAATGCAAACGATTTTAAACCCTCCAGCATCCTATCGATGAGCCTTTGAAAAGTTGCTGTTGAATTTTTTAATCCAAAAGGTAATACCTGGAATTCGAACAACCCGTCCCTAGTTATGAAAGCTGTCTTGGGCTTATCTAATGGGTTCATCTCTACCTGCCAATAACCTTTTGTCAGATCCAGGGTGGAAATGTAGTTTGCCTTACCAATGGTTTCGATTAGCTCGTCCACCCGAGGCATTGGATATACATCTGCCACCGTGACAATGTTAAGCTTCCTGAAATCTACGCAGGGGCGAAAAGTGCCATCGGCCTTCTTGACCAATAGTAAGGGCGAAGACCAGGGGCTCTGAGAAGGCTCAATCAACCCCAAGTCAAGCATCTCCTTAACCTCGGTTGATACTAAGTCCGCCTGCGCTCCTGTTACTCTATATGGTGGGTTGGCGATTGGTTTTGCCTCCCCCGTGTCAATCCTATGAACCGCCAGATTGGTCCTTCCCGGAATGTCAGAAAAGACCTGAGAGTACTGAGCAAGAACTACTTTTAATTGGGTCTTCTGCTCTGGGGTCAATTCTGGATCACATGACACTTCGGCTAGGGTTGTACCTGGTTTCAGCTTCCACCATCCAGTTAACCGAATCCCTTGGGTCAACTCCCCAGCAACCTTTAAAATCAACTTATCTCTATCAAAATAGGGCTTAAGTAAATTCACATGAAAAATTTTTACACTGATTCACTTCCCTGTTCAATTCAATCAAGTAGTTCACTGCAGAAAGTCTTTCGATTACTCTGAAAGGACCGTCCCAGGAAACGTCGAGTTTTCTGCGACGTCTTGTTCTCAGCACCAATACACTGTCACCGGGTTGAAATGATCGGCTCCTGGCATGTGCATCGTACCACAGCTTCTGCCTCCGTTGTGCCTTTTTCACGTTGCAAGCAGCTTGTTCTTGCAGCTCTCGCAGATCACTTTGCAGCTCCTGCAGGTACGTCACCACATTTGGACTGTCGATGTGCTCTCTTCCTGTCCACGCTGCTCTCATCAGGTCTAGAGGTCCACGTGGTTGCCGTCCGAATAATAGCTCAAAAGGACTGAAACCCGTGCTCTCCTGCGGTACTTCTCTATAACCGAACAAAAAATGCTGCAGGCGCTCATCCCAGTCTTTAGGATGGTTGATAGAATAAGTCTTTATCATTTGACTGAGTGTGCCATTAAATTTCTCCGTCAATCCATTCGTTTGTGGATGATATGCAGTGGTTTTTAAATGCTTAATCCCACACATTGTTAACAGCTCCTCCATTGTCTTGGATGTGAAGGCGGTTCCTAAATCAGTAATGATTTCTCTGGGGAAACCAAGCCTCGCAAAAACTGACAAGAGGGCTTTAGCCACACTCTTAGCGTCAATATCTCTTAGGGGTATTGCTTCTGGAAAACGAGTGGCGTAGTCCATAACACAGAGAATAAATCTATGACCCCTTTGAGTAGCTTTAGAAACAGGACCCACGATGTCCACTCCAACTCTGGAAAAGGGCTCAGACACTACAGGGATAGGTTGTAACAATCCCTTAGTCTTTTCTCCACTTTTCCCTGCTTTCTGGCAAATCAGGCAGGACTGACAGTAGAATTTAATGTCTCTACCCATCCCAGGCCAATAAAATCTTGCTTGAATCCTATCTCTGGTTTCATTGATTCCCAGATGTGCGGCAGTGGGTGCATCGTGTGCCATTTGTAACACCTGCAATCTATACTTTCTTGGCAATACTAATTGCTCCTTTCGCTCCCAAACTGCTGTAGTTTTTCTCCTTCTAGAGATCCTATAAAGTAATCCTTCCCTGATAGTAAACCCACAGGGATTCTCCACAGTTACTTCTGCCTCAGAACTCTGTGCCTTATCCCACAGTTCTTTTAAGGATCCATCTTCCTTTTGCTCTGCTAAGAATTGGGCACTATGTCCTGTTGTAACTGGTATATTACTCAACATTCCATTTCCCTCAGGCTCTACAGGTGCTTCACCAGGGGCTTGCATCTGACTCTCAATAGCTTGAGTCTGGGCTCTAGTGACAACTTGCACTTGATACTTTGGCTTGTTTAAGTCATTGCCTATTAGTATAGGTATCTCAAGGTCATCCCAAATTCCCACTTTCCATTTTCCTTTAAAGTCTTTATATTGAACTTCTACTTCTGCCACTGGCACTTCAAATTCTGGCCCCCATATGCCTTTTAAACTATAAAACTGATCCACGAGGTACTGATCTTTTGGTATCCAATGGGACCTCACTAGGGTAACGTCCGCACCCGTGTCTCTTAATCCCAAAATTTCTTGCCCATTCAATACAACCGTTTCCATATAATCTCTGTTACACTTCTGCTCAGTTTTCCAGACCTGCATGACTTTAGAAACTGTCTCTGCTGGACTGACTGATCTCTCTGAGCCTGATGTCTGAGGAGATTTACTTGAATCTGCCTGAGCTACTAGCTTTACAGTTTTAGCTACAGCCGTTGTAGTTTGCGTTTTGACCAGTAGAGGGCATTTTGATCTTACGTGTCCCTCACGGTCACAGTAAAAACAAATTATCTTCTTGGACAAGGGTTTGTCCGTTCCAGCTTCTCTGACAGGATAATTATCTTGTCTGTCTCTCCTATCACTGTTTTTCCATGGCTTAACCTTCTGTGAGGGCTTGGGAAACATTATTTCATTGTAATCTCCCTCTAATCCGTCTAAAACCTCAGCGGTCTCAGCAACAGTCCTCAGTCTCTTATCTTTAATAAACCAATGTAAATTAGCAGGGACTTGCTTATAAAACTGCTCCAAACAAAATAATTGCTTTACCTCAACAAAGTTCTTTACTCCGCTTCCTTGAATCCATCTATCAAGCAATCTGTCTAATCTGCTAGCCAGTTGAGTATATGTCTCTTTAGGATTACGTTTCGCCTCACGAAAAGCTTTCCTGCTCTGTTCAGCAGTTAGCCCACTTCGTACTTTAACCCTTTGTTTAAAAATATCGTAACTTGAGAGCTCTGCCTCTCTTAAGTCGGAATATATCTCGCTTAAGATTCCACATATTTGAGGTCTTAAATACATCATCCAGTTTTCCTCAGGGATTTGTAATTCCACACAAACCCTCTCAAAACTGAATAAGAATGCTTCAACTTCATCCCCTTTTACAAACTTAGGGAAGCGTTTTAAATTTATTGAGGTGATTTCATTATTATCTTGTCTCTGAGGTAACTCTGCCCTCAGTTGTATCTCCTCTATCCTCAATCTTCCCATCTGCACTTCTTTCTTCACAGCCAATCTTTCTTTCTCTATAGCCAATCTTTCTTGTTCTAATTTCATTTTCTCAGACTGCATTCTTTCCTCCATAGCCATCTTAGCCTGTTCTTTCCAGGCCTCAACCTTAGCTAATTCCAATTTAATTTTCATTATTTCTAGTTCGGAACTAGGGTTTTCTCTTTCCTCAACCCCTTCTGTTCTCTCATCTCCCTTAGCTTCTCTAGCTTTCTTCAAATGTGCCATTTCCCTGACAGGAATACAGTATATCGTCAAAATCACACAAAACTTGGCGTGTGGGCTTTGTATTCGAATCGCGACGCTGCCACCAATTATGCGACGAACCTCCCCCTCAAGCTTGACCTCTTTAATCATTACTAAGTTTATTTGTTTCTGAGGTGTTCTGGGTTCGAGTCCTTTTTCTCCCCACCTCTAACATTTGAGGTCCGTCTGTTTTGTTTGCCCCCTTTTAAGATGGACTGGGGACGACTTAGTAACCGGGGTTCCTTTTGGTCCAGCTGCCTTGACCACGGCCGATATATATATATACACAATGCTCTGGGCTCCTGGGGTTATCCTGCCTCTTAGCTTACAGTCCTGGGCCTCTGTTTCCTACAGATCCCTTACTGTCAGTTAGCTAACTGCCACAGCAACTCTGTAGCTTTATCCAGGCTTCACCCCTCTAGCCCCTCCCGAGGTAAACTCCGTGACACAAACTATCCCTTTTAGCAGGTAACTTTTGCCCCTTCCTTGAGTTTATCCCCTCACAAGCATTCATACATCACTGGACCGAATAAACAAGTTTCTCTTGGCTCCACAAAAGCAAGTCTTTTGTTTTGTTAACAAAACATAACGTTTCATTATTTTCTTAGTTCTTCAGTTTATTTTCTAAACAACACACGAACTCCTGCAGTATAGCACATTGCTCTTTTTCCTAACCTAGCCTAACCTAGCCTACCCACCACTATCCTGGTCCCACTCCCTCTTCTTCCAGTCACCACTCCCTCCCTCCCTCTTCTAAACTGTCAAAACAGCTGTTCCCATCTTTTAAACCGGGGATCGTCCCGCCCCTAAAAGATGAACTGCCAGTCAACGTGAGGGTGAATTAACATCTTTCTGAACCAGGAGGTATTAACTCCTTCATCTTAGGGCCAATCCGTTACAGCTGGCACTCTCCGAAGTCACTCCCATAGCCAGAAATATCTGTTTGATAAAATAATTAGATTTGGACAATAAACAGACATAGTCTGGACCGAAGAAGACTGAGAAAAAATCCCTGCAGAACTGCACAGTCCCTGGTGCTTAAGCTCGGACTTCAAAGAGATTCTCATCATGGTGTTTGGATTTACGAAGGTGATTGGTACGTTCTTTGTTTTCTTCTCAATATCTACAATTGCTTTTCTACGCCAAGCCTCATTAAGGAACCCATTATTTTTTTAAAAAAAGTACAGATGGGCTTCTATTTATACAGTGGTACCTCAGGTTAAGTACTTAATTCATTCCGGAGGTCCATACTTAACCTGAAACTGTTCTTAACCTGAAGCACCATTTTAGCTAATGGGGCCTGCTGCTGCGCCGCCAGAGCACAATTTCTGTTCTTATCCTGAGCAAAGTTCTTAACCTGAAGCATTATTTCTGGGTTGGCGGAGTTCTTAACCTGAAGCATACTTAACCCAGGGTACCACTGTAATTAAGTATTTAATTGCGCAGCTTTGCTTAGACTTGAAAATCTTGATAAGGATAAAAGAAGAAAGAATATGGTGCTTGTAAATATGACGCAGCACGGAAAAATGAGAATTCCTCCCTTCTTCGAGGGAAGTGGGAAATACCATATTTTTTGCTCTATAAGGCGCATCTGACCATAGGACGCACCTAGTTTTTAGAGGGGGAAAGCCCCAATTTTTTGAGGATCAGCTCAAATTTCTGCAGCTTCTTTTGCAAAGGAGAAAAGCCGCATTTTTTGAGGATCAGCTCAAATTTCTGCAGCTTCTTTTGCAAAGGAGAAAAGCCGCATTTTTTGAGGATCAGCTCAAATTTCTGCAGCTTCTTTTGAAAAGGAGAAAAGCTGCATTTTTTGAGGATCAGCTCAAATTTCTGCAGCTTCTTTTGCATAGGAGAAAAGCCGCATTTTTTGAGGATCAGCTCAAAGTTGTTGAGCTTACTTTGCAAAGGGAAAAAACCCTGTTTTATGGGGTTTAACTCACAGTTCTGCAGCTTCAGGAAAGGGAGCCATTTCTACAGTTTCCAGACAGATAATCTAATCAGCCAGTCACATGTCGCTGGGGAAACAGCCTCCCTCTGCAAGGGGGCGGGGCTGGAATCTCTCTCCCTTATCTCTCTCCCCGATCGTTTGCTGAGCAGCTGCTCAGCGGGCTTCCTTTCAACACCCCCTTCTCTCTCTCTTTTTTAAAAGCACGATCTGCTTTTGCCCCTGGGCAGTTCAGCTCCAGGGACCACGCATTCGCTCCATAAGACACACAGACATGACGCTGATAGTGTTAATTTTCAGTGATAATTTTAATATTTATGCCTTTTTAAAAATCACATTGGTATTTAACAATAACATCTTGTGTCCTTTTAGAGGACAAATTGTGAATTGCAGAATTTTAAATACCCGTCATCATCCTTGGCTTCACTCAGTTTTGTTTATAAGACTCTTCCATTTTCTTCTAGTCATGAGGGTGGGGGATTGGGAGGGGTCTCACAAGTGGAGTAGCCAAGGGCCACTTTTCATCTAAATCTGGCCTTGCAAAAATCAAAGGATCGTAAACAGAAGCTGGGTTACCTCCGAGAGTCATCCCGGCCTCATGGCATCTCCGAAGGCGGCAGGAGGGGCAGTTTTTCCTTCGGAACTTGTCAATGTTGCAGTCATTTCGGCTGGCACAGAGGTACTTCTGTTTGCCTAAAATCATCAAGAGGGCATATAATGAATGCAAAGTGGCAATCCTCCCCTTACTAGAAACAGAGCATCAAGTGCTCAAAGCGACAAGCTGGAATCATACAATTGTAGGGTTTTAAAGGTCCCCAAGGGTCATTGAGTCCAATCCCCTGCATTACAGCTAAAGAATCCTTGACTGATGGCCACCCAAACTCGGGCAAAATGTTCTTTTGTCAGGGCAAAATATTAACTATCATTTATGCAAAGCGTGCTCCAAAGCTTAAGATGCTGAAGCAAAACTAAAAATACTGTGTAATAAAATAACAACAACACAAACCAAAGTTCACTCTACACATTTCCAGCTGGTGACTGGAAATACATTTTAAAATCCTCTCCAGATTGAAACCTTGGCAGGTTATCTTAGCCCAGAGCACATCTGTTACTTAAGCCCAAATCCAAATCCATTTTAAGAAACAGGAAAACCTCCGCTCATGGAGATTGTGTGGGAGAGTTACTGATAGGTGCAGTGCTATGCATTCAACGGCCTCTGCCTCCCACATTCCGTCAGAGCGAGAGGCAAGTATCGGACAATCCACGAGTGAAAGCTCTCACACACACACCCAACCCTGGGAAGGCTTGCAAGGATAATTACTCTCAGATTATCCTTAATTTGCAGCTATTAGCCTTATCGTCACTAACTGCTCAGGAGAGAGGAGTTTTTCAAGACTCAAAAGAATTAAAAATGAATTATGTAGCCATCAATAAGCTTCTCCTTCTTCATTAACTTGTGTAATCCTCTTTAAAAGCCATCCAAGTTTTTGGCCATCATTGCCTCCTGCGGGAGCAAGTTCTATAGTGCTGTGTGAAGAACTCTTTTCTTTTCCTGGATCACCAAACATTCAGTTTCACTGGATGCCCACATATTCAACTGTTGTGAGAGAGGGAGAAAAACGGGTGACTTCCTGTTTGTCTGCCATGGCAAAAAGCTGTACCCATTTGCTGTTTTATTTGGCAAAGCTCCCCTGAAGGACGGTTTGAAATAAGCAAGCGGGACTGAAAGAGTATCTTGCTATTGCTATTGTTATGGTTTAATTACAAAATTGACTGTGTGAAATTTCGACTATGATTTTGGCAAAGACCTTTAATGGAATGATAAAAAGAAGAAGAAGAGTTTGGATTTGATATCCCGCTTTATCACTACCCGAAGGAGTCTCCAAGCGGCTTGCATTCTCCTTTCCCTCCCTCCCCCCCAACAAACACTCTGTGAGGTGAGTGGGGCTGAGAGACTTCAAAGAAGTGTGACTAGCCCAAGGTCACCCAGCAGCTGTATGTGGAGGAGCAGGGAAGTGAACCCGGTTCACCAGATTACAAGTCTACTGCTCTTAACCACTATACCACACTGTCTTTACGATGGGAGCTATGGCATTTTTTATGGAAATATCAGCTTGTTAGCAGCTGGAACAAGATTACAGGAGGGAATTTTGGCTATCTGACTGGTGCTAATGGCGAAAAGGCGACATCTCCCTTGGTCTTGGGTGTGACGCAGTAAGAAATGCAGAAAGAGAAAGTGGATGAGAACGTTTGATTACAGGACAATATTTCACACAGATTTACAAAGGACTAACCCGCTTGTCTAAACAAACTCAGAGGCTGTTAAAGTAAATGGAAGGATCAACATGGGAAATGGTTATTGGGACTATCTGACTAATTAAGGAATGTAGTAACAATATTAGAACATCACTCCCTGAACTTCAGAGCATGGGAAGTCACCCCCAGATTTATAATTGGGCATGATTATTTGGCTGTTTTGTTGTATTATGATTTGGAATGATTTACAGGTCTGTTCTTAACCTGAAACTGTTCTTAACCTGAGGTACCACGTTAGCTAATGGGCCCTCCCGCTGCAGCCGCGCGATTTCTGTTCTCATCCTGAAGCAAAGTTCTCAACCCGAGGTACTATTTCTGGGTTAGCAGAGTCTGTAACCTGAGGCATCTGTAACCCGAGATACCACTGTAATGTGGTTTTTATTGGATTGTTAAATTGGAAAACTTAATAAATATTATTTACAAAAAAAGAGAGAGAGGGAGAAAAACGTTCCTCTATCCCCTTTCCCCATGACCTGCATAAGATTCAGATTTATTGTTACGGTCCTCGACCAGCACACACAGATATACATAAAAACAATCCAAAATACAATCTAAAATATAAAATATAAAATATACTAGAAATATAAACTTTAACCATTATATAAAATTATTAGATAAAAGGATATCACTACTTTAGAGGATGGGCTACCACTAATAGTGGCACTGATTCTTCTTTAGCTCTGTCCTGGAGTTATATGGATACTGCTAATTAAAACGGACCTTCCGTAAAGGGTGAGCCACTGTAGACCATTGCCTAGTTCTCCAACATCTCATCGAAAAGTATACAGCCAATAAATCTTCCGCCCTATATGCGGCTTTTATAGACTTAAAGACTGCTTTCGACTCCATCTCAAGAACTAAACTTTGGGAGAAGATGAAATCCTCATCCATAGACCCACGCCTTTTTCACCTGATCCGACTACTATACACGAACACCAGCCTTAGGATCCGCTGTTCCCTTCAGGGCCACCTAACACGTCGGATACCTACCCAGCGGGGTGTCAAGCAGGGATTCCTGCATAATTTTTATAAGAACCTATCGTGTCACCTCCTCTTCTCCTTTTTTTCTGAACTAAAAAGTCCCAAACACCCCAAACTTTCCACTACTTTATCATTTGGGTTGCCCTATTCTGAACCTTGCCCAATTCCAACACTGCAATACACTTTTTGGGGTGAGGCGAACAAAACAGTAAGCAGTACTCCAAATGTGGTTGCACCATACAGTTAGATAATGGCATTATGATATTGGCAGTTTCATTTTCAATTCCTTTCCTCATGTTCCCTAGCATGCCCCACCCAACCTGCCTCCCCACCCCGCTCTGTGAAGGTGCTGCTGCAAAAAAGTCTTGCTCTGCATTCTGTAAGGTTCTTACTCACAGTTAAGAATAGTCACTTACTTATTCTGCATTAATTTACTTTCTTCTTCCAGAACTCTGTAAAGGGTTTTAAAAAGAAGGGAAGGGAAGGGAAGGGAAGGGAAGGGAAGGGGAGTCCTGTTTTCATCTCCACTCCTGCAGAGCTTGTTTAATGAAAGAAGCAGAAACCCCAGCAGGATTTCAATAAGCAGCCTCCTTGCATGGAATGGGGCAGTGCCATTGGCAACCTTCTAACAGGGCAGTTTATGGCTGGTGGGCTGTGGGCATCTCTGCAGGTTCCAAGTTGCTTCTTCATGCAGCACTTAGTTAACCTGTGGAACTCTCTCCCACAGAAGGCAGGGATGGCCACCAACTTAGATGGCTTTAAAAGAGAATTGGACCAGTTCCTGGAGGAGGAGAGGGCTTTCAGCGGTTGCTGGCCATCATGGCTCTGCTCTGCCCCCCAGTCATGGGCAGCAATACTTCTGAATTTGGGAGTTGGGAGTTGCAGAAATGAATGTCATAGTTTAGAATTTCCATATATTTGACACACACAAAAAGGGGGGGGGGGGCTATAAATTAATTTTTGTCCCAAGATGCATTTTGGCACAGAATCTGATTAGAAAATGGGAAACCAGAGTTGCATGAAGCAGTGAGAGCCAGGCATGTAGAACACAGGTGAATGTTTTCAGCTATTTTTTAGTTTACTGCTGATTTTATTTTTTGAATGTTTTAAAGAGTTGTTTCCAGTGGTAACGTTACTGATTTTTTGTATACCACTTTGAGGTGTTCTTTTTTAACAACTGAATGGTGTATAAATTTTGTGAAATAAAATAATTCTAGCAACAACAACAACAAAAATAAAAATATGTAGTGCTTCAATAAAAGTTACCCAAATTGCTATTGCTTTGTATGAGGAAGGTGAAAAACAAGCTCCAGGGCTTGCAGAACATCTCCATTTTGCCTTGCAGAGCAAAATGGAGGAGAATCCAAGGCCAGCAACTAAATATAGAGGAGCCACCACTGGGGTGCTGAAAATAGACTGTCCCAAAGGACTTCCAACTCTGAACCACTACTCCACTGTATGGTGACTCCTGGTCTCACTCTTGCAAGGGAAGGACAAAAGCGAGTTTGCAAACAAAACAGACATACTTGCAGAATATTTTGATTATGACCTGCAAACATTCACAAACACCTCCAGGGTTTGTGAGAGGCACATTTTATGCATGTGGTGTGCAATGCAGCAATGCAAATGCCTTGAGGAGAGGGTCCAGGATGGGATTTTTAATTTATATATAAATAAACCACCCCCTGCAAACTTGCCCTTTGCTAACAGGCCCTGCGTTGCCCAGGCATTCCAAAGTGTAAAAGAGTCCCTCTTTCTGAATCCTCCTCCTCTTCACTCCTGCATATCCTTCACGGCCTGACCCTCCTTGCCCTTCGATATCTCACTTCTGGAATTCCTCTGTGTGACATCTCTGCCAATCTCCCTCCAAACCCAGTGATAAATATCTGTTGCTGCTCTTCCACTTTCGAGTCTGACAAGTCCAATCCAGCTGTGCAAATTGGATGTCTTTTTTGCAGACATAGAACATTTGGGGACTCTCTTGCCCCTTGGTGAAGACAAGACTGAGAAGTGCTTCAAAAGTCAAGCTGGCAAGCTCTCAATTTCATCCAAAGATGCCAAAGAAAAAAAGTACCCCTTGCTAAGTGGGTTTTTTTATTCCTGCCCCTGTATTGATCCTTTCAGGCAAGGGTGATTCCCAACCCTACCTGGAGATGCCGTCAGGGATTGAACCTGAGACCGTCTGCTCCTCATTTAATTCTCACCAAAACCCTGTGAGGTAGTTCAGGCTGAGCGACATTGTCTCCCAGGGAGCTTCATGGCCATCTGGGCATTTGAGCCCTGGTCTCCCAGGTCCTAGTCTAATAATCTAACCACCATACCACGCTACAAGGAGAGTTCCATTCCTTTCCCTTATCACCCTATTTCTCCTTCAATAATTTGATTTCTCTAACAAGATACTCCCGTCCCCGTCCCCCCCAAAAAAGAAACAGATTTGGAGGGGAGAGAAATTTGGAGGTGGAAATCTGGCAGATAATGAAATTGCCACTATCCTTCCTGACCCAGCACTGTTTTCTGGGGGTGGGCGGGTGGAATCAAAGGAAAACTCTCTTTAAAGACATGATTGGATGTCCTCACCCTGAGCAGGCAAACACTAAGATTTCAGCCTGCTAAAGTCATTTGTGCTGACAAATACAAGAGTTTTTGATAAGGAAATTAAATGTAATCTAGGCTGCTTGATCCAATGAAACCATAGAATCATAGAGGTAAAAAGGTAAAAGTAAAGGACCCCAGGCGGTTAAGTCCAGTCAAAGGCAACTATGGGGTGTGGTGCTCATCTCGCTTTTCAGGCCAAGGGAGCCAGCATTTGTACACAGACAGCTTTCCGGGTCATGTGGTCAGCATGACTAAAGCACTTCTGGAGCAACGGGACACCATGACGGAAACCAGAGCACACGAAAATGCCGTTTACCTTCCCGCTGCAGAGGTATCTATTTATCTGTGCTTTCAAACTGCTAGGCTGGCAGGAGCTGGGACAGAGCAACGGGAGCTCACCACCGTTGTAGAGTCAGAAGGGGCCTCAATCTAGTGCAACCGCTGCAATGCCTTAACCACAGCTCGAGAATCCATGACAGATGGCCATCGAGACTCTGTTTCAAAATCTCAAATGAAAGAAAGTCCATCACTTTCTGAGGGAGTCCGTTTCACTGTTGAACAGCTTTGACCCTAAGAAAGTTTAGTTTAAATATCCTTTCTTGGAATTTGAATCCATTGGTTCAGGACCTTCTCTCCAGAGCAGGAGAAAACAAACTTGTTCCATCTCCCATGTTACAGCCCTTCAGATATTTGAAGATGGCTATCATGCCACCTCTCCATCTTTTCTTCTCCATGATAAACATCCCTAACTCCCTCGACCATTCCTCTTAGGCTTGCTTTCCAGGCTCTTGATCACCCTCCTCCTCTGCACATCCTAGTTTGCCAATATACTTCTTAAACTGTGACACTGAGAAATGGTCCCAAGACTCCCAGTGGGGTCTGGCCAAGGCAGAATAGAGTGAAACTATTGTTTTCCCTTGACATCTGTTAATGCAGCATAGAATAGCATTGAGCCATTGACTCAAATTGTTCTTGTGGTCCCCTAAGACCCCTAGATCCCTTTTGACATGACCTGTTGTGAAGCCAGGGGTACCCCATCCTATATTTGTGCATTGGGAATTACATCTACAGCCATCTTCTGATTTGCATTCAATCACACACATCACAAACACACAAGAAGATGAATTACCTTCAGCTGCCCTCTTGAAAAAGACTTTGCAGCTCCCGCAGGTGATTGCTCCATAGTGGCACCCAGAAGCTTCATCCCCACAGATCAAGCACGTCCTCTGTGGTGGGAAGTAACAGTCACTGGGAAGAACATGGTCTCTTGCAGACTCCAACCTTTGGAAGCAAAAAGGAGAAAAGGGCAAACCATCAGCAAATGTGGGAAAAGCATAAAAACTACTGGATATTAAAGAATATTCCAGAATTGTTTAGAAAGAGAAATATCTTAAAACAATATTCCACTGGTACTGAACTCCATGTATAATATTGTGTGTCATCCTTTGAACAGCCGTGAGGTTCCGTAAATTTTTATGCCACAACTCAAGAAACAGATCCTTTAAGTTCTTCCATTTTTGTGCAACAGAAAATCTAGCTGCTACTAGAAACCAACTTAGCAATTCCTTCGAAGAGAATCATTTTACAGCATCATCCCATATATTTAATAGTGCAAGTTGTGGTGATGCCTGAATTGCATGTTTAAATATTTGTGATATTTCTGTAAACCCTTTCTGCAATCCCACCATACAGTAAATTGGGGGGGGGGGGGAGGAAGTGTCATTATGGGAGCAACCCCTTCAACAAAGTTGGAAAGATTGAGAATCTATGTGTGAAATCTGAACGTTGTACAATGCCATCTGTGTTTAACTTTCAAAGACCTTTCATGCATGTAAGTGGAGATAGACGTGAGCAGTTCATGTGACCCAACAAGGAGTCTTCAATACTAATGTTAAGGTCCTTTTCCTATGTAGCTTAAAGGCAGATTGTTAAATGTACTTTCTGCTGGAATGGGTCACACCTGTCCAGATGTTCAACATGCCTGCTGTGACAAACACAGTAACAAATCTGGCTTTGCTTGGACCTGGAAATCTTGGGAAATGAGAAATGCAGATTTGCTCAGACACATTAATATGTCAG
Organism: Darevskia armeniaca; assembly: GCA_034641395.1. Classification (NCBI taxonomy): domain Eukaryota; kingdom Metazoa; phylum Chordata; class Lepidosauria; order Squamata; family Lacertidae; genus Darevskia; species Darevskia armeniaca. Next base: position 65,467 of record JAWWNF010000799.1, read on the forward strand.
ATCTCAATGGACATGCATCTCAGTTTCCTGCTTCTGCAAGTGGCTTTCCAGAAGATCCTGGAGTGTGAGCCCATTAATGTATAACATTATGTGTTCTTAGGACAAATATTTATTTGGGAGGTTCAGGTCCACAGTGGAAGTAACTTCATACATAATGCTTGTTTAGACAAGCCTACCCAGATGCTTAGAAGGTTGAGGTAATCTTAATCCATTCTATTATTTTAACTTTTGTAAGTTTAACAATATGGTTATGAATTTTTCTCGATTTTATTGTTCCAGCTTTTCATAAACTGATTTGAGATTTTGTGCAATGAAGCGGTGTATAAATTTTATGAAACAAGCAAATGTCTGCATGAATAACTGTTAACAACCTCTCCAACATTAATGGCCCTTTGTGTCCCTTCCAACTCTACATTCTCTGATTCTATGATTTGCACTCTCCTGTCTAGGCTTATGCTGATCCTTGAAAATTGTGCTTGGATTAAACAGCAATTTGCTCTTCAAAAGTTGGTTGCTTCATATTGATCTTTCAGTGAAAAAGTGATGCTGTTCAGGGCTTGGCACTGAGGGTTCTCAGTCTGTGCTACGTGGAACCCTCTTGAAGGCAGTTAAAAAGAGTGATTTTGAACCCCTCCAAAGACAGATGGAAACATTTCAAAGGTAGCAGAAGCAAGGGAATGGCAGGTCCAGACATGGAGCAAATTGGACAGAAAAGCATGAAAACACCCTCCTTAGTTTCCAAAGCACTTTCTGAGGTTCAGGACCAGTTTGCATTTCCTCAAACATTTTCTTGACCAGAGCTGGCCCAATCCAGCTGCCAGTCTCTTATTGTGCTCTTAAACAACCTACAGCCCTGGGCTTCTGAACATGGCACAATATCAAGTGATGGCCAGCACGTGTCCACCACAGATTGACCACCCTTGCTTTGGGAGAAGTCACAGCATGGTGTAGTGGTTAGAGTGTCAGACCGGGACCTTGGAGAGAGCAGGTTTCAAATCCCTACTGGGCAATGAAGCTCACTGGGTGTGATCTTAAGGGCCAGCCACTGCCTCTCAGCCTAACCTACCTAGAACTGTAGAATCATAGAATTGTAGAGACCTCATACGTCACCTCCTAGTCCAGGGGTCAGCAACCTTTTTCAGTCGTGAGCTGGTCCACCGTCCCTCAGACCATGTGGTGGGCCAGACTATTTTTTGGGGGGCGAAATGAACAAATTCCTATGCCCCACAAATAACCCAGAGATGCATTTTAAATAAAAGGACACATTCTACTAATGTAAAAACACGCTGCTTCCTGGACCGTCCGCGGGCCGGATTGAGAAGGCGATTGGGCCGCATCCGGCCCACAGGCCTTAGGTTGCCTACCCTTGTCCTAGTCCAACCCCCTGAAATGCACGAATCCCAGCTAATCAATAGGGAATGGCAGGGGGAAGGAACTCCAGGCATCTCTATCTTGCCCCTGAGACCCCCTACCCAGGAGTTGAATGCACCCTTTGTAGCAGACTGACCTTGCTAACTGTCCCCAATTCACTAAAGTGGAATCGCCTCACAGTACGCCAATTAAATTGATGACTGCAAATTACCACACGCTATGGGGGGGTCTTGTATGAGGGAAACTGACATTCAGGCAGTCTCAAGCAGGAGTTAATCAAGCAAGGAAAGTTTGACCCCCCCCCCAAAAAAAAAAACAGAACCAACCATGAAGTTGGTGAAACAACTTTGGGTCAGGAGACGCGTTCTTTCAGGTAGAACTTATTGTTTAAACGAAATATAGGGACATCACAGGCTTAAACACAGTATGACCGTCACAGCTTCTCTCAAACTCTCTTTACTTAAAATCAGTTGTTACACTTCAGTTTCTGTTATTCCATTCTAGGTTCTTATGCTTAGTTCGGGCAGATGCTTCAGGTCAACGCTTTTAACACAGTTTATTAATTTGGTTCACAAGCAAAGGGGCAATTTTCTTCACTCTTTTTTAAACAATCCCACACCTGAGGTATTCTGATTAGTATAGCAGATGCAGGGGATCACCTCACCCCTGGTTACTGCTTTGGGCATCTTCTTTACCTATAAGAAATCTCCCCTCCTGACTGGAAGGAGACCCAGGGCGTCTATCTTCCCCCATCTTCTCCCTCTCCTGGCTCAGACTCAGCCCTCCAGGTCCCTCCTGCCTAGATACCTTCCCCAGACCCTCAACCCTCTCTTTCCTCTGGCTACAGACAGTCTCCTCAGCATGGTTGTTCAGCTCAAATTATTATTTTTTCCCCCAAAAATTTTATTGGTTTTTACAATTTTTAAGCACATAACATATTGGTTAAATTTCCATACTTCCCCCCTCTCACTGTAGGAAGCAACATTCATCCCCCTCTCTCACAAGGGTAAACTTACCGTATATACTCAAGTATAAGCTGACCCGAATATAAGCCGAGGCACCTAATTTTACCACAAAAAACTGGGAAAACTTATTGACTCGAGTATAAGCCGAGGGTGGGAAATGCAGCAGCTACTGGTAAATTTCAAAAATAAAAATAAATACCAATAAAATGGAGGCATCAGTAGGTTAAATATTTTTGAATATTTATTTCAAAGAAAAGCAGTAAAGAAAAACCTTAGCTCAATCAGCAACCAAGCTACGGTAAATCACAAGAGTTAAAATCCTTCAAAACTGGATTCCTCATCATCTGTATCCCCAAACAGAGCTTCAGCTGTAGCTGGTGTGAGGTTATCAGCATAGACATTGTCATCATCACTGAGTTCGCAGTCATCACCATCACTGCTAAAAAATAAAAAATAGCAGACTGATATGTCTGGGGGTTCTCCAGGATCCAACATAGTCACTGGAGGCTCAGGTGGCCTCAGTGACTAGCAGGATCCCTTTCCAGCTCTGACAGAGAGGACAAGGCCAGGGTCCTCCACGCTCTGGATCCGATGAGGCTATGGCAGTGCCCTCTAGGCGGAATTGCCCTTGAAGAGGACTCCAAAACGCAGAGGGGCTGGGTTTCCTCTCTTTATTCATGGCATTTCTCTCCCCTCCTTTTCTCCTAGGAGATCCAGGTGGCATCCATGCCCCCTCCCTCACTGAATCACCAGAACCTTGAGAACACAACTAATTCCCCTCTTAAAACAGTTCATTTCCTGGCCCAGTTCAGGGGCTCACACTTGGCACCCCAAATATCTGAACATCAGCAGGACTGGGGCGCAAGAGCCCCTCTCCCCCCCTGCACTTCCTTCCAGGAACTGAGATTCAGCAGACTGAAGCTGAGCAGAGCCTCTCCTCCCTGCACTGGTCCCAGCCTTGCCTCGTGGGGCAGGGAGTTCCATAGGCTTGACTCTGCACCGCAGGAATACCAGTGCTTTCTTTTATTTGCTCCCTCCCTTCTTCCAACAGCCAGGCTTTCCTTTTTATTTCTTCGGTGTATTTTATGTCCAATATTTCCGTCCCCCTACAACCTCTATCAGTAAATGGGACTGATTCCTGAGGAGGTTTACTGGTATTTTCAGGCCCTTTTCTTCCCTCCCCAAAGACCCCTCCCTTCCCAAACGGCAAAGCGGTGAATGGATCCAAAGGAAGACGAGAGTTGCAGAGCTCCTGTGACTTTGCCCCCTCCTGGGCTTAGCAGAGAGGGGGGCAGGAGCCTCTGCTCCTTGACTTGGGGATCCCCCCTGCACCCTCCCCTGCATCCCAGGGATCCCCTCTTCTCCCCAATGCACCCTTTGCAAGATGACTCACTGGATTCAGGAGGCGCAAGGGATGCAGCACATGCAGAAGAAAAAGACAAAGGCCCAAGGGATGCAGCACGTGGGAAAGAGAGAGACAAAGGCCCCCTCCTCCTTTTATAGGCACAGATAGGCACCATTATACTTCGAACCCTATGCTCTAGCCCGCTCTTCCAATCCAGGAGACACAGTCGATAGCACCAAGAAGTAAGAAATGGGACTCCTACCTGGAGCTGGATTTCAAAGCCCATCTAAACTCCTCCGCAATTCTGGCCTTGAAAGTCCACCTCATAAGAACAAACGAGACCCACCTCTCCCTCTCAATATATCAGCAAATTGCTGCATCTCTTCTTCCGATACTCACCAAACCTCTCGGTACGACCACAACCCTTCGGTCTCCTTCCTGGTTCGATCAAGAATGCAGGCAATGTAGAAGCAACCTTTGACATCTCCAAGCCACTTTGAAATCAGGCTCTACCATGAGCAAAATCCAGGAGGTTGCCCAACTCCGCTCACACTATAAACAGCTACTCAGACATAAGAAACTATTCTTCGCAAAAGCACGCTGGACCGAACTGGATGCCGTTACCAAATGTCGAGATGATAAGAAATTCTGGCAAATTATAAACATGGGCCTAACCACCTCCGCCTTCCCCTGTAACAACATCGCTGCAGATAGTTGGTACAAACATTTTTCACATCTACCGGTATATTCCGCTCCCTCTTCTACCACAACCACAACTCTTGCCGCAGTTAGCAGGTCTGCCCTTCCATCATGGGACCTGGTCTCCCCAGAGAAATGCACCCAGCTGATTGGCATGTTAAAGGGTGGCAAATCACCTGGGGAAGACATGATGTTCCCCGAGGTCTTGCTATCAAACCAACATTGGTGGGCAACCACACTGGCCCCCACCTTCACCGCTATAAATTCCTCCCTCACGATACCATCCAACTGGAAACAGAGTATTATCATCCCAATTTACAAAAAAGGTGACCCCCAAGACCCTACTAACTACAGGCCTATCAGCCTATTGGATATAACTTGTAAGATCTACACCAGATTCCTCCTCGAGAAGTTGACTATCTGGGCTAATGAAACTGATCTATTCCATCCAGAACAAGTGGGCTTTCGGAAAGGACATAACACCTCAGGCCACTGCCTAGTCCTTCAATCTCTGATTGACAAATATCAAAACAAGTTCAATTCCACGCTATATGTAGCCTTTGTCTATCTGTCCTCTGCCTTTGACTCCATTATTAGAACTAGACTCTGGCAGAAGCTTAGCACAACCAACATAGACAAAAGGCTCCTATGGTTGCTTATGGAAATTCACTTGGACATATTTGCCAGAGTGAAATTTGGTCCTCACGGCGCTTTCTCCCACCCCTTTCCTTTAGCCAGAGGCGTCAAACAAGGCTGCCTTCTGGCTCCCTTTCTCTTTAATTTCTACATTTCCAATTACTGTCTTGAAAATGGCTTATCCATTAACTATGGGAAATCAAAAATCTTAGTATTCGAAAGAAGCTTCTCCCGGTTAAATTGGGTGTTGGATGACCATAACCTTGAACAGGTTAAATATTTCAGCTATCTAGGGCTTACATTACATCATACAAGATCTTGGAAGTACCACTGGCAAACCTCCCTTCAAAAGGCAGAGATCACAAAGCTAGCCATACTCAGGTTCTTTTTCAAAAAGGGCGGCAAGTATGTACCAGCAGCCTTAAGGGTTTTCAACGCAAAATCCGTCCCCCAACTCCTGTATGCTGCAAATGTCTGGCATAATGGGGTCCTGCCAAAGCTAGATGGCTTTCAAGCAAAATTTTTGCAATCTCTGCTTCAGGTACCCAACTGTGTCCCCAATTCCATACTTTTATTAGAAGCTGGTGAATGCCCAATTTCAACTAAGGCATGGTGGGCTGCACTAAAACATTGGCTCACAATTGCAGTGTTTGAGCTAGGGGAGGGTCTATATCAACACCTGAACAATGAGGAGTATGTCAGCAACTGGCAGAAAACAATGGCCAAAAAAGCCACCTCTATTGGTCTGTCACCCACCCAACTCTATTGCCTGGGTTATGAAGGTGCCCTAAAGACTTTAAAGCAAAGACTCTGGGACATTACACACAGTGACTTGCGACATCAATCACACGCAGTCTGCAGTCCGCTGGCAGTAGGAGTACAATATGGGCATGCCTTTAAGTTAACATCTTATATTAAAAATCTGACAGTTCCAAATTACAGAAGGCTATTTACAAAAGCCAGACTTAACGTCTTTCCTTCTGCAGTGTTGGATGGCAGATTGAGAGGAGTTCCATACCAGGACAGACTATGCTCATGTGCCCAAGACATTGACTCTATAAAACATATTTTGCTGCACTGTGTGAAATTTGAGCAAGCCAGGGCAGAACTGATATTACCCTTGCTAGTATCTTTCCCGGGAAAATCAGAGGCTTACTATGTCAGGTTCCTACTGGAAGACCGGACAAATGACAGAACATTAGCAGTGGTGAAGTTTCTATCAGTGGTTGCAAGAACCAATGATCCCTATTCCTAAGCCTGAACAAAATGCTTGTGTAACTTGAAGACGGGCTGTCGAAATTGTGTATTGTTTTGTAATGAATTGTTGGGTCTCTGGACCGTAATAAAGATTTGATTGATTGATAATTTCTACATAAATGATATAGTAACAGTCATCAAAGCCCTTAACCAACCTGCCCCGTCCTTGCAACAAGCAAAAATTCCCATCTTACTATATGCCGACAACATGGCAGTCCTCTCGCTAACAAAGTTAGGACTCAACAACATGATGAGAGGGCTCATGCACTTTTGCGAAGAAAACTTCCTAAAAATTAATTTTTCTAAAACCAAAATTATCCCTTTCGGCACGTTAAAACCAAATCCAATGTGGAACCTCGAGGGCCACATCATTGACCAATGCTCGGTCTTTAAATACTTGGGCATTACTTTCCACCACAGATCATCTTGGACGGCCCATTTAAACACGATCATTCTGGCCGCTCGCTGAACCGTGGGTGCCTTGGTGAAATTCTTCTTTGCAAAAGGAGGGCAGCTGGTGGCCCCAATCAGAGAGATCTACCTCAGTAAAATATATATTGCTATATAGGGTGGAAATATGGGGGTGGAATCTGAATATACTCCAACGACTGGAGTCTCTGCAAAATCTCCTGGCAAGAAAGATCTTGGGCCTCCCCAATGGGACAATGGCCGCCCAACTGAGAATGGAATTGGGACTACCATCCATTGTAGCAAAAGCCCATATCAGAATATTTTAAGCTCTTGAAGTGTCAGGCATAGCTCTAGTGGCTTTAGCCCAAACGTAGCAGAGTTTTCCTGCACAGCACAGAAGCTAGTTGAGGTGGAAATGACTAGTCGGCTAGACGCAGAATAACTATTTACAGGATTTATTAAAAGAAAATAAAACCAGCAGAGTTTCTGCATACAAAGCAAAGCAAAAATAAATCCTCACTGTCTCTCTCTTTCTCTCTACAACCAAACGCAGCACTCCTTCTCCTAACATCCCACACCCCACAGCTGTGCTAGCGTTCTTAATTAACAGAGTTCAGTGCTGGTCATTAACCAATCAGAGAGCTGTTGTCAGGCCAGGCAGATCTTGGCTTTCTGCCAAGAGCAAATTGATACTGCCTTGAGTTAATTGTGTGAAGCAAGAATCTGTAAGTTTCTCATGTGAACCAATTGACAAAAAACTGAACACCCCCTCACAGATTCTGCTGGACAATTAATATCAACTAACACCTGTGTAGGAACTTTTACTGTACACTCATTTTTCCAGCAAACCTAAACCCTTGCACATCTGCTTGTTCTTTATCTTTGCCAATGGTTTTGTTAATACATCTGCCACATTTTCTTCACTTGATACATAGGTACATGTGATTACATTTTCTTGTACACTGCAACGCACATTTTGGTATTTTACAGCGATATGTTTGGAACGTGACTTGAAACCCTCTGTTTTACTTAAGGTTATACAAGCCTGATTATCAATGTAAACTTGTACTGGTTCTTCACAATTTACATTTAAATCTGCTAACAAATGTTTGAAATAAACCACCTCGTTGCATAATTCACTCAATGCGGCGTACTCGGATTCCGTTGACGATACACTTACAACATTCTGCTTGCGCGATCGCCAGCTGATTAAAGCTCCACCGAACATTATGACTAATCCTGTGACAGATTTTCTATCTGGCAAATTTCCCCAGTCACTGTCACAGTAGCAACTTAACATTTCGTCCTCTGAAGAATTTAGTTGTAACATAAAGCCAATAGTCTGTTTGAGGTATCTCAGAACTTGCTTTACCCCTTTCCAGGCATTTAGTGTGGGTTTTGAGACTAATCTACTTAGTATGCCTACTGCATAGCTAATATCAGGTCTGGACCATTGTGCTAGATACAATAGACTTCCAATTACAGAATGATATACATCAGGATGTTCAAATACAGGATTCTCATCTGTATGAAGTGTTTTTATGAAACCTGGATCCATAGGCACCACTGCCCCTTTGCAATCCTGCATCCTGTACATAGTCAGTAGCTGTTTGATTTTGTTCTGCTGACTAATTAGACAGCTGCCATCTTGGGCCCAGCACACTTCCAACCCTAGATATGTCCGAACAGGGCCTAAGTCCTTCACTTTGAACTTACTTGACAATTGCTTGGCAAACCTTTTAGTTTGTTTATCTGTTTTGCAAGCATACAATACGTCATCTACAAAAATCAGACAGAACTCTTGATTACTGCCTGTACCACGTACGTAAACACAATTGTCAGCTGTACTCTGCTTGAAGTTAAATGACACTAAAGCCTCATGGAAACACTTGTTCCAATATCTTGCAGCCTGTTTGAGACCGTATAGAGCTTTATTTAATTTTAGCACTCTATTGGAACCTGTCTCATAACCAGGCGGTTCAGCTAGATACAGGTCTTCTGATAATGATGCATGTAAATATGCAGCCTGTATGTCAAAATGATTTAACTGGAGTTTTCTCTTTGCTCCAAGCGTTAGAATTAGCCTTACACTGTCCCCTTTAGCGGTAGGGGAAAAGGTCTCGTCATAATCTTTCCCAGGCCTTTGGGAGTATCCCTGAGCCACTAAACGAGCTTTGTATTTGTACCCTCCTGTCACCAGCGGTTTAAGTTTGTACACCCACCTGCAGCCTACAATCTTTGCCCCCTCAGGCGCTGCTACTGGTGTAAAAACCTTGTGCTCATTCAGAGAGGACATCTCTTCCTCCATTGCCTGCTTCCAAAGCTCTGCCTCCTCTTTTGGTAACTTTAACACCTCCTGAAAACTCTTGGGCTCTGCAGTTACACTAAACACATTTGCAGTATCTAGAAAAAAACGCTCTGGAGGCACTCCTTTGTTTTGTCTTTTAGATCTTCTGGGAGAAAGTTTTTCTTCTGACCCAATTTTTTTCCTCAGATCTATGACTTCTCTTCTGTTGCTTAGCAACTGGTCTCTGGCTAGTTGCACTTTCTTGAGAGCTCTTATCTGAACTTTCCTCCCCCTCAGACTCTGATTCTCTATGTTTACCTTCAGAGTCACGAAGCCCCTGGGAAGGTTCAAACCAAACCTCAGTATTTGCATGTAGTCTCTCCCAGCCACTATGTTCACAAAAACTGGCATTCCTGGAGATCACAATACCATTTGTCCCTTCAGCAAAACGAAAACCTTTTCCTAGCTCCTGGTAGCCCACAAACACTAACTGTTTGGTCTTAGGATCTCCCTTCTTTCTCATTTGTTTTGGAATTAATACCCAGGCTTTTGACCCAAACACATGCAAGTGGTCAATTTTGGGGTTTTTTTTTAAACAATTTGAAGTACGGAGTTGTCCCTATTGTTTGATGAAAAAGTCTGTTTTGGAGATAACACGCGGTGAGCATGCTCTCCCCCCAATAAGACATGGGCAAATCAGCATCATCAAGCATGGCGAACATCATCTCTTGAAGAGATCTGTGTTTTCGCTCCGCAATGCCATTCTCTTCCGGGGAAAAAGCGTTCGTTTTTCTATGTCCAATGCCACGCTTCTGTAACCAATCTCTAAAAGCATTTGACATAAATTCCCCACCTCTGTCTGTCTGAATCCTTTTGAGTTTAAGGGACAGAAACCTTTCCACGGATGCCACCCAGCCTTTAAATTTAGTGAACACGTCACCCTTATTCTTCATGGGAAGAACCCAAGAGTAACGCGTCGCGTCATCAACAATTGTTAGTGAAAAACGCGATCCACCCCTGCTTACAGCAAATGGACCAACTACGTCCATGTGGACTAGCTGTAGCGGTGACTCACTAACTCTGTCACTCCTGGGGTAAGAGACTCTGTGGGTTTTAACCTTTTTGCAAATATTACAGTCAAGGTACCTGTTACAACTCTTTAAATTGCACCCATCAGACAATTCAGACATTTTCAGTACACTTTTCCAGCCAGCATGCCCCATTTTCCTGTGCAATAAGTGCACACAGTTGTCATGTATAGCTTTGTTATTTACTGCAGGCTGAGATTTACTGTTATTTACTGCAGGCTGAGATTTACTGACTACTGCTGCAACTTGAGATCCTCCTTTAAGCCAAAACAAGCCTCCCTCTGACTTAGCAGTGCCTAAAATCTCACCAGCCTTCTTAATCATGCAACTGTCTCCTTCAAAATGCACTTTAAACCCAGCTTTTAACAAACAATCTACAGACATCAAATTGCTCCTTAATGAAGGCACACACAGTACATTTTGCAGGCATTCACGCAGACAAGGAACAAAAACTGCACCCCCCGAAATCACTTCAGAAGTACTTCCGTCTGCTAGAGTCACCTGGCTGCGCTGTGCCGAGTTCTTGGAAAGAAACAATTCATCTGAATTTACGATGTGCCGAGACGCTCCCGAATCGACCACCCAGACAGCTTGTTTCTCATCAGCAATCTTGACCTCGGCGGTCACCAGCTGAGCTGATTGTTTTCGTTTAAAGAATTTCTTTTTACGCTGCTGCTGCTGCTGCTGCTGCTGATCTCGTCTCTGCTCCTGCACCGGCCACTGAGACTTGACCAACTCTGGACATTGGCGTTTTAGATGCGCTGAAGATCCACAACGGAAACAACGCCTAACAGCAAACGCTGACTCCTCACCGGCACGCTGCTGCTGTTTCTCCTCTGGTACGGCATGAGAACTCCTTCCAAACCGCCCGCTTATAGAAGCCTCTGCAGCCAACGACCTTTCTTGCTTCTTATGCCATTCTTCAATCAAACGCCCAGTGACGTAACTGACTGTTAAATCATCCTCTTTCATTGCTTCTAGAGACATGACAAGATTATCCCAGCTTTCAGGGAGAGAGCTCAGAATGATAGCCACCTTCTCCTGCTGGTCTAACGCACAGTCTCTTTCCTGAAGCGCAACAAACTTTAACTGCAAACTGTGTAGGTGTTCCTGCATTGTAACCCCAGGCTGTAACATTGCCTTGTACAATGCCTTGCGAATAAACAGCTTGGAAACCGCTGTCTCACGCACATGGAGTTCTTTAAGTGCTTGCCACACACCTCTAGCTGTCCTGATTCCCCTCACATACGGCAACTGGGAATCTTCCAGCCCCAAGACAATTGTGGCCCTTGCTCTTTGGTCTTTATCTAGGTCTTCATCATCAGGCTTCGCAGGAAACTTACTCACCACTTTCCAGAGATGATCCCTCTGCAGCACTGCCTGCATGCGTTCCGACCACAGCAAGTAATTTGAGTCATTCAGACGCTCAAAAGCCATCTGAACTGGTTGTAAGGCCATCTTGAGAGCGATGTCCCTGGAACCCGGAACCAGCTACTCACGGCCAGCAAGAGAGAACAGGAACCACATCACCCAGCACTCACACGCTGCAGCTGTTGTCCTTGCGTCCACTGCGTCACCAGCTTACGACAGTCAGGAACCAGCCAGTGTCCTTCTGCTGCACCAATGCCACAGGAACAACCACTTCTGGAACCAACACCACCACAACTCAGGCTGGCAGCACCTTGCCCATAACCTTTTAGGCTCTTGAAGTGTCAGGCATAGCTCTAGTGGCTTTAGCCCAAACGTAGCAGAGTTTTCCTGCACAGCACAGAAGCTAGTTGAGGTGGAAATGACTAGTCGGCTAGACGCAGAATAACTATTTACAGGATTTATTAAAAGAAAATAAAACCAGCAGAGTTTCTGCATACAAAGCAAAGCAAAAATAAATCCTCACTGTCTCTCTCTTTCTCTCTACAACCAAACGCAGCACTCCTTCTCCTAACATCCCACACCCCACAGCTGTGCTAGCGTTCTTAATTAACAGAGTTCAGTGCTGGTCATTAACCAATCAGAGAGCTGTTGTCAGGCCAGGCAGATCTTGGCTTTCTGCCAAGAGCAAATTGATACTGCCTTGAGTTAATTGTGTGAAGCAAGAATCTGTAAGTTTCTCATGTGAACCAATTGACAAAAAACTGAACAGAATAATCACTTACTACAAATCGCTTGCAGAAACTCCAAACTCTCTATTAGCGAAACAAGCCTTCACAGCCTTTATTGGCAGCCGCACCTGGTCAAAGGGCATGAAGACCACCTGCGATCGCTACTAACTTCCAGACTTCGCTGCCCTGTCCTCATGGGACAAAGATAAAATTCACAAATGGATTTTAGCTAAGGATGAAGCCCTCGATCTAGCACTATCCAACGCGGCCAGATTATCCACGTGGTTTCCTCGTGTGAAGGCAGTCAGATCTCCGGCCCATTATCTGAGTGATCTGATAAATCCCATGTTAAGAAGGGCCTTCACATTAGCACGATTCCACACCATCCTGACAGCATTCCTACAGGGTGTATTTTCCAATACTCCGCTGGATCTTTGACTCTGCCTATGCAACAAGGGAAAGATAGAGGACTTTATCCATTTCTTCTTCCACTGCCCTCTATATGTTACAGTTAGACCCAGGCTTTTCCTCTTAATCCTGCCGACCATCGCCCGGGGGGACGACCGCATGAAATACTTATTGGTAGATGCCAACCCCCTGGTCACATGTGGTGTGGCTATCTATATTTTACAGGCACTGAAACTCAGGGCCACCTCCTTGGCTAACTTGCCCTAGCCCTAAAATAAATCTAAAATAAATTTATCACATTTCCTTTCATTTCTTTGTACATTTAAATTCTTTTCTTGCAGTAGCAATGTACACTCGTGACCCTTCTTTTCACCTTTTGGTTGAAAGGGGCGGGACTTATTCTTGGGCTTCTTGCAATTCTTTGCTACGTGCCCTTTGAGGTTGCAGTTATAGCATATTATTTCCTTGGACACCTCCCTGGACTTGGGAAACTGCTTTGAAACATAACTTGTGTCCCTTCTCCTTGGATTCCTTTGTGAAGAATCAAGGTAATCTCTGCATTCCTCTCTTAAGTGATTGGCTAGTTCATGAAAAGTCAAATCTTTTGTGTGGTCCATTATACTCTTAAATGAGGTAAACTCTGGCCCTAATGATGCCAGCATGAAAGTCACTTTTGTTGTATCATCAAAAGCTCTGGGAGTTAGGGCAATCTTTTGAAAAATTTCATTAAAGTCCTTAAAATGCCCTGTGAATTCTTCTCTAGAATTCAGCTCCAGCAGTTTATCCAACAAATGTCTATAAGAGTTCTCTGTTGATTGTGCATGTTGTTGTTCAGTCGTTCAGTTGTGTCCGACTCTTCGTGACCCCATGGACCAGAGCACGCCAGGCACGCCTATCCTTCACTGCCTCTCACAGTTTGGACAAACTCATGTTAGTAGCTTCGAGAACACTGTCCAACCATCTCATCCTCTGCCGTCCCCTTCTCCTTGTGCCCTCCATCTTTCCCAACATCAGGGTCTTTTCTAGGGAGTCTTCTCTTCTCATGAGGTGGCCAAAGTACTGGAGCCTTAACCTCAGGATCTGTCCTTCTAGTGAGCACTCAGGGCTGATTTCTTTAAGAATGGATAGGTTTGATCTTCTTGCAGTCCATGGGCCTCTCAAGAGTCTCCTCCAGCACCATAATTCAAAAGCATCAATTCTTCGGCGATCAGCCTTCTTTATGGTCCAGCTCTCACTTCCGTACATTACTACTGGGAAAACCATAGCTTTAACTATACGGACCTTTGTTGGCAAGGTGATGTCTTTGCTTTTTAAGATGCTGTCTAGGTTTGTCATTGCTTTTCTCCCAAGAAGCAGGCGTCTTCTAATTTCGTGACTGCTGTCACCATCTGCAGTGATCATGGAACCCAAGAAAATGAAATCTCTCACTGCCTCAATTTCTTCCCCTTCTATTTGCCAGGAGGTGATGGGCCCAGTGGCCATGATCTTAGTTTTTTTGATGTTGAGCATCAGACCATATTTTGCGCTCTCCTCTTTCACCCTCAGTAAAAGGTTCTTTAATTCCTCCTCACTTTCTGCCATCAAGGTTGTATCATCAGCATACCTGAGGTTGTTGATATTTCTTCCGGCAATCTTAATTCCGGTTTGGGATTCATCCAGTCCAGCCTTTCGCATGATGAATTCTGCATATAAGTTAAATAAGCAGGGAGACAATATACAGCCTTGTCGTACTCCTTTCCCAATTTTGAACCAATCAGTTATTCCATATCCAGTTCTAACTGTAGCTTCTTGTCCCACATAGAGATTTCTCAGGAGACGGATGAGGTGATCAGGCACTCCCATTTCTTTAAGAACTTGCCATAGTTTGCTGTGGTCGACACAGTCAAAAGCTTTTGCGTAGTCAATGAAGCAGAAGTAAATGTTTTTCTGGAACTCTCTAGCTTTCTCCATAATCCAGCGCATGTTTGCAATTTGGTCTCTGGCTCCTCTGCCCCTTCGAAATCCAGCTTGCACTTCTGGGAGTTCTCGGTCCACATACTGCTTAAGCCTGCCTTGTAGAATTTTTAGCAAAACCTTGCTAGCGTGTGAAATGAGTGCAATTGTGCGGTAGTTGGAGCATTCTTTGGCACTGCCCTTCTTTGGGATTGGGATGTAGACTGATCTTTTCCAATCCTCTGGCCACTGCTCAGTTTTCCAAACTTTGTTTGTTACTTATGAATGGGTAATTCAATAAAGGAGTCTCAATTTGTGAATGACTGTGTTGTCTGTGTTTTCCCTCCTATACCCATTAGGTGGCAGTGTGGGTTTGTCGGCTATGAGGTAACATATATTCATAATAAGAGTTTCACTTCATTCCAGGATACACAGTTACGATTATAGAAGGACTTTGCAAATGTTACAATTTCAGCAAAAGTTACATTAAGAATTACATTATGGCTACATTCTCCAATATTTCATTTCCGCACAACGTTGTATCTACAACAATATTGAATCTATCCCACCACCCTCCTGAGAGTCTATAACAGGGGGAGGGCCAGTACACCGTCCCTTAGACCATGTGGTGGGGCGGACTATATTTTTTGGGGGAAACGAACGGATTCCTATGCCCTACAAATAACCCAGGGATGCATTTTAAATAAAAGGACACATTCTACTCATGCAAAAACACGGTGATTCCCAGACCGTCCGCTGGCCGGATTGAGAAGGCGATTGGGCCGCATCTGGCCCATGGGCCTTAGGTTGCCTACCCCTGGTCTATAACAAAGGGAAAAGGAACCCTTCTGACTGGATTGCTGCAGCATGCTCTACCTGGGGCTGCCCTTGAAGACTCACAGAATCATAGAATTGTAGAGTCAGAAGGGACCTTGACGGTCATCTAGCCCGTTGGATGGCTATCTTGCAAATCAGGAATCTCAACTACAGCATCCCTGATGGGTAGCCATCGAATTTCTGCTTGAAAACCTCCAGTGAAGGAAACTCGGAAGATGACTCAGTAACTTCAGTTGGCCCCAAAGGAGCAGCCGGATTCCTGGCTGGAGCTCCATTTAGATCTCATTTAATCCCCATGTCCTGTTTTGAAACAGCTGCACTTGTTTCCAGTTTGTTTCTGTGCCCAACTGAAAGTGCTCACTGTTGTAATTCCCATTCCACCTTAATAACAGACTGAGGACAGGAGCTTGTCACATGTCTGTATAGTGTTCCAGTGTGCTGCTGGGAACTTCCGTTCTTCAGTCTGTACTTTCTCTTTCGTTTTCCGAACATGGAGGTGACTGCACATGTGCATTCTTTTGTCCTCATGTTTGCCTAATAAATGCTTGTATAAAACACTCATGCCAGCCTCTGTAGTGCATCTTCTGCTGCTGAATGGACTGTACAAGAGTGCTTAGCTTCCTGGAGCTAGGTCTCTGGTTCCTGCTGCTGTTCCAGGGGTTTGGAGTTCGACCGGCAGTTCGGCCGGAGGTGTTTGGGGCAGTAGGGAGCATGCCCGTTGTTCCCGTCTCCCTGGACAAATCACATTGGTGTTCAAAGCCCCAAGCAACTCAGTCCCCAAATATCAGAAAGGCCACCTTCTTCCCTACAGACCCCCTCTGGTGCAGAGACCAGCAAGGGGGGGACCTCTTTGTAGCCCTCCACTCTCAGTGTCCCAGGGGGAGGGGCCTTCTTTGTGGTGGCCCCGGAGCTGGGGAACTTCCTCCCTATAGAAGTGTACTTGGCACTTTCACTCTACAACTTCCCAAGAATGTTGAAGATGCACCTTTTCCCTGGCCTCTGACATTTAGGCCCATTTTATTTTAGTGAATGTTAGTTGTTCTAAATAGTTTATAATATTTTGTTTTAATGCTGTAACTCGCCCTGGGACCTTACAATGAAAGGCAGGCAATAAATAAGTTAATGCTACTAAAAATAATAATGATAATGATGAGGCATCTGTATTTTGCCTCCCTTTCCCATATCATTGTTGAGATCTGCGCCTGTTTGAAACTTATTCATGTATGTGACTACAGCGGCAAAAATGTTACTTACCCCAAAATGGAAAGAAGCAGAAATCCCAACAAAGGAAGAATGGATACAAAAACTTATGGAATATGCAGAAATGATTAAACTTACCAGAAGAATAAGAACTCAAAATAATATTTTTTTTCCAGTAGCACCTTCGAGACCAACTAAGTTTGTTCTTGGTATGAGCTTTTGCTTGCATGCACACTTCTTCAGATACACTGAAACAGAAATCACCAGACCCTTATATATAGTGAGAGGGTGGGAGGGGTATTACCCAGATGGGTGATTGGCTTGATAGGTGTGGTAAACCTGTTGACGACTGTTAACAACTGCAATTGGTCTTACAGGAAAAAGCAAGGGGTGAGATGGCTAAAAATAGCTTTATCATGTATAAGGAGATAAGAATCCAATGTCTCTATTCAGACCAGGTATCTCCATGGTTTTAAGTTTGGTAATAAGTTGCAATTCAGACTGGAAAGAGAAGTTGTGGTGGGTGGCGTTGTGGGTTAAACCACAGAGCCTAGGGCTTGCTAGGCTCAGAAGGTCGGTGGTTCGAATCCTCACGGAGGGGTGAGCTCCCGTTGCTTGGTCCCTGCTCCTGCCAACCTAGCAGTTCAAAAACACATCAAAGTGCAAGTAGATAACTAGGTACCGCTCCAGCAGGAAGGTAAACGGCGTTTCCGTGCGCTGCTATGGTTCGCCAGAAGCGGATTAGTCATGCTGGCCGGAAGCTGTACGCTGGCTCCCTCAGCCAGTAAAGCGAGATGAGCACCGCAACCCCAGAGTTGTCCGCGACTGGACCTAATGGTCAGGGGTCCCTTTACCTTTACCTTTACCTTTACCTTTACCTGTAACTCAAAATAACAAACTTTTTATAAAAGAATGGAAATGGTTTATTGAATATTTACAGATAAATTGTAAACAGATAAAAACATTGGCAGGATTATTGTAATAACCTGCAGCTTCAGAAGAGTATACAGTATATATAAAGAAGATGAATAAATGAGCAAAGTAAGTTAATTTATGCAGAAGATATTAAAAATAAATTTAAGGAACTGCAGAAAGAGGAGAAAGGAAGTCAAGTTTTGAAATGTCAAAATGATTGTAAAATTAGTTCCAGTTACAGGTAGGTAGCCGTGTTGGTCTGCCATAGTCAAAAAACAAAATAAAAAATAAAAAAAATCCTTCCAGTAGCACCTTAGAGACAAACTAAGTTTGTTCTTGGTATGAGCTTTCGTGTGCTCATACCAAGAACAAACTTAGTTGGTCTCTAAGGTGCTACTGGAAGGATTTTTTTTATTTTTTTATTTTGTTTTGTAAAATTAGTGAAATGTATAAACCTGAACTCCTTTCATGGATCACTGCCTTGTCGTGGTGAAGGGACTTGAATAACTCAGAGAAGCTATGAGCTATGCCGTGCCGGGCCACCCAAGATGGACAGGTCATAGTGGAGAGTTTTGACTAAATGTGATCCACCTGGAGCAGGAACTGGCAAGCCACTCCAGTATCCCTGCCAAGAAAACCCCATGGACAAAGACAACAGACATATAAAAGTTATGACGCTGGAAGATGAGCCCCTCAGCTCGGAAGGCGTCCAACATGCTACTGAGGAAGAGCAGAGGACAAGTACAAGTAGATTCAGAGCTGATGAAGCAGCTGGGCCAAAGGCGAAAGGTCGCCCAGCTGCGGATATGCCTGGAAGCAAAAGGAAAGTCCAATGCTGTAAAGGAAAATACTGCATAGGAACCTGGAATGTAAGAACCATGAACCTTGGTAAGCTGGATGTGGTCAAAAGTGACATGGCAAGAATAAACATTGACATCCTGGGCATCAGTGAACTAAAATGGACGGGAATGGGCGAATTCAGTTCGGATGACTATCATATCTACTACTGTGGGCAGGAATCCTGTAAAAGAAATGGAGTGGCCCTCATAGTCAACAAAAGAGTGGCAAAAGCTGTATTGGGATGCAATCTCAAAAATGATAGAATGATCTCGATATGAATCCAACGCAGACCTTTTAACATCACACTAATCCAAGTTTATGCACCAACTACCAGTGCTAAAGAAACTGAAATTGACCAATTCTATGAACACTTACACCACCTTATAGAAACGACACCAAAGAAGGATGTTATTCTCATTATAGGGGATTGGAATGCTAAAGTAGGGAGTCAAGAGATAAAAGGAACAACTGGCAAGTTTGGCCTTGGAGTTCAAAACGAAGCAGGGCAAAGGCTAATAGAGTTCTGTCAAGAGAACAAGCTGGTCATCACAAACACTTTTCCAACAACACAAGAGACACTCTACACATGGACATCAGCAGATGGGCAGCATCGAAATCAGATTGATTATATTCTCTGCAGTCAAAGATGGAGAAGCTCTATACACTCAGCAAAAACAAGACCTGGAGCTGACTGTGGCTCAGATCATCAGCTTCTTATAGCAAAATTCCAGCTTAAACTGAAGAAAGTAGGAAAAACCATTGGGCCAGTAAGATACAATCTAAATCAAATCCCTTATGAATACACAGTGGAAGTGAGGAACAGGTTTAAGGATTTAGATTTGGTGGACAGAGTGCCTGAAGAACTATGGATGGAGGCTCGTAACATTATACAGGAGGCAGCAACAAAAACCATCCCAATGAAAAGGAAATTCAAGAAAGCAAAGTGGCTGTCCAATGAGGCCTTGCAAATAGCAGGAGAGAGAAGGCAAGCAATATGCGAGGGAGATAACGAAAGATACAGGAAATTGAATGCAGATTTCCAAAAAATAGCAAGGAGAGACAAGAGGACCTTCTTAAACGAGCAATGCAAAGAAATAGAGGAAAACAACAGAATGGGAAAAACCAGAGATCTGTTCAAGAAAATTGGAGATATGAAAGGAACATTTCGTACAAAGATTACCACAATTAAGGACAAAAGTGGAAAGGATCTAACAGAAGCAGAAGACATCAAGAAGAGGTGGCAAGAATACACAGAGGAATTATACCAGGAAGATATGGAGGTCTCATACACCCCAGGGTAGTGTGGTTGCTGACCTTGAGCCAGACATCCTGGAGAGTGAAGTCAAATGGGCCTTAGAAAGCACTGCTATAACAAGGCCAGTGGAAGTGATGATATTCCAGCTGAACTATTTAAAATTTTAAAAGATGATGCTATTAAGGTACTACACTCAATGTGTCAGCAAATTTGGAAAACTCAGCAGTGGCCAGAGGATTGGAGATCAGTATACATCCCAATCCCAAAGAAGGGTAGTGTCAAAGAATGCGCCAACTACTGCACAATTGCGCTCATCTCACACGCTAGCAAGGTTATGCTTAAAATTCTACAAGGCAGGCTGAAGCAGTATGTGGACCAAGAACTCCCAGAAATGCAAGGTGGTTTTCGAAGGGGCAGAGAAACCAGAGACCAAATTGCAAACATGCGCTGGATTATGGAGAAAGCTAGAGAGTTCCAGAAAAACATCTACTTCTGCTTCATTGACTACGCAAAAGCATTTGACTGTGTCGACCACAGCAAACTATGGCAAGTTCTTAAAGAAATGGGAGTGCCTGATCACCTCATCTGTCTCCTGAGAAATCTCTATGTGGGACAAGAAGCTACAGTTAGAACTGGATATGGAACAACTGATTGGTTCAATATTGGGAAAGGAGTACGACAAGGCTGTATATTGTCTCCCTGCTTATTTAACCTATATGCAGAATTCATCATGCGAAAGGCTGGACTGGATGAATCCCAAACCGGAATTAAGATTTGATGAAAAATTGATGAAGAATTGATGCTTTTGAATTATGGTGCTGGAGGAGACTCTTGAGAGTCCCATGGACTGCAAGAAGATCAAACCTATCCATTCTGAAGGAAATCAGCCCTGAGTGCTCACTGGAAGGACAGATCCTGAAGCTGAGGCTCCAATACTTTGGCCACCTCATGAGAAGAGAAGACTCCCTGGAAAAGACCCTGATGTTGGGAAAGATGGAGGGCACAAGGAGAAGGGGACGACAGAGGACAAGATGGTTGGACAGTGTTCTTGAAGCTACCAACATGAGTTTGACCAAACTGCGGGAGGCAGTGGAAGACAGGAGTGCCTGGCGTGCTCTGGTCCATGGGGTCACGAAGAATCGGACACGACTAAATGACTAAACAACAACAACAACAAAAAGACATCAAAAGGAAGACGGCCTTGATCTCCTCCCCTGGCCTTCTGGGAGTTAATACTTCCTTCCTTCCTGCTTTAGCCATGTTCAAGGGAAAGATCAACAATGAACAACCACACCAGGCCTAGGCCAAACCCAGCCTCTCTCACCACCAAAGGAACACAAGTGAACAGCAGAGAACCTGCACAAGCAACGCTGACACCAAACTCTACATATATTAAGTAAAATAGAAAAATCGCCACCCGTCCCCACCCCCACCCATCTTTCCCCACCCACCTCTTTCTCCCTTTACTTTCTAATGTCTCAGCAAATGAAACTGATTTGTAAAAATGTTACATGGAAAAAAATACAAGAGAGAGACATTGCACATACTTTTGTAAATCAAGAAAATCTTTAATAAAAATACATTTAAAACAACAATGACCTTAACTGCGATTAATGCTAATGCTTTGCTTAGCCAGGCTAGGAAGGAAGCAGCATTAAATCTACACCACTCATGATCTCTTAATCTCATCCCTCTAATCTGAAGAAGATTATAATACCCCCTCTGTTTTATAGGGTTGCAGTAAAAGGATTATATAATAATAATTTATAATAATAATTTATTATTTATACCCCACCCATCTGGCTGCGTTTCCCCAGCCACTCTGGGCGGCTTCCAACAGAACATTAAAATACAATCATCTATTAAACATTAAAAGCCTCCCTAAACAGGGCTGCCTTCAGATGTCTTCTAAAGGTCTGATAGTTGTTGTTCTCTTTGACATCTGAAGGGAGGGCGTTCCACAGGGCGGGTGCCACTACCGAGAAGGCCCTCTGCCTGGTTCCCTGTAACTTGGCTTCTCGTAGTGAGGGAACCGCCAGAAGGCCCTCAGCACTGGACCTCAGTGTCCGGGCAGAATGATGGGGGTGGAGACACTCCTTCAGGTATACTGGACCGAAGCCATTTAGGGCTTTAAAGGTCAGCACCAACACTTTGAATTGTGCTCGGAAACGTACTGGGAGCCCATGTAGGTCTTTCAAGACTGGTGTTATGTGGTCTCGGCGGCCGCTCCCAGTCACCAGTCTAGCTGCCGCATTCTGGATTAGTTGTAGTTTCTGGGTCACCTTCAAAGGTAGCCCCACGTAGAGCGCATTGCAGTAATCCAAGAGAGAGATAACTAGAGCATGCACCACTCTGGCGAGACAGTCAGCGGGCAGGTAGGGTCTCAGCCTGCGTACCAGATGGAGCTGGTAGACTGCTGCCCTGGGTACAGAATTAACTTGCACCTCCATGGACAACTGTGAGTCCAGAATGACTCCCAGGCTGTGCACCTGGTCCTTCAGGGGCACAGTTACCCCATTCAGGACCAGGGAGTCCTCCACACCTGCCCACCTCCTGTCCCCCAGAAACAGTACTTCTATCTTGTCAGGATTCAACTTCAATCTGTTAGCCGCCATCCATCCTCCAATCGCCTCCAGACACTCACACAGGGCCTTCACTGGTTCTGATTTAAAAGAGAGGTAAAGCTGGGTATCATCCGCATACTGATGAACACCCAGCCCAAATCCCCTGATGATCTATCCCAGCGGCTGCATGTAGATGTTGAAAAGCATGGGGGAGAGGACTGAAGCAGGGTGAGAGCCCAGGGGTCTGAACACTCATCCCCCAACACCATTTTCTGAACACTGCCCAGGAGGAAGGAGCGGAACCACTGTATAGCAGTGCCCCCAGCTCTCCCGGCGGGGTTTTTCCCCGCGTCGGAGAGGCCCGGCGGAGCTTCGGCTTTCCCCCGCGGCACAGCAGCCGGTGTCTCGCGGCACACTAGTGTGCCGTGGAACACCGGTTGGGAAACGCTGCTCTAGACATCTTTCCGCAGTGCCTGTAAGACGGAGCTGTTCCACCTAGCCTTTGAGTTGGATTCAGTCTGACCCTTGTGTTACAATATAACATTGTAAGATTAGATCCTCCCTATTGTTATAAATTCATGGGATGTTACACTAAGGCGGCTTTTTAAATCATTTTTAAAATCATTTTAAATCTTTTAATCTGTATTTTAATTGACCATGGACACTTGCAGCTGTCCATGGAGGCGCAGGTTAATTCTGTATCCAGGGCATCTGTTTATCAGCTCCATCTGGTACGCAGGCTGAGACCCGCCCTGCCCGCAGACTGTCTTGCCAGAGTGGTGCATGCACTAGTTATCTCTCGCTTGGATTACTGCAAGGCGCTCTATGTGGGGCTACCTTTGAAGGTGACCCAGAAACTACAACTAATCCAGAATGTGGCAGCTAGACTGGTGACTGGGAGTGGCCGCTGAGACCACATAACACCAGTCTTGAAAGACCTACATTGGCTCCCAGTACATTTCCGAGCACAATTCAAAGTGTTGGTGCTGACCTTTAAAGCCCTAAATGGCTTCGGTCCAGTATACCTGAAGGAGTGTCTCCACCTCCATCATTCTGCCCAGACATTGAGGTCCAGTGCCAAGGGCCTTCTGGCGGTTCCCTCACTGCAAGAAGCCAAGTTACAGGGAACCAGGCAGAGGGCCTTCTCAGTAGTGGCACCTGCCCTCCCATCAGATGTCAAAGAGAAAAACAACTATCAGACCTTTAGAAGACATCTGAAGGCAGCCCTGTTTAGGGAGGCTTTTAATGTTTAATAGATGATTGTATTTTAATGTTCTGTTGGAAGCCGCCCAGAGTGGCTGGGGAAACGCAGCCAGATGGGTGGGGTATAAATAATAAATTATTATTATAAATTATTATTATATAATCCTTTTACTGCAACCCTATAAAACAGAGGGGGTATTATAATCTTCTTCAGATTAG
The DNA here is from genome assembly GCA_034641395.1 of Darevskia armeniaca. Lineage (NCBI taxonomy): Eukaryota > Metazoa > Chordata > Lepidosauria > Squamata > Lacertidae > Darevskia > Darevskia armeniaca. Next base: position 88,998 of record JAWWNF010000799.1, read on the forward strand.
AGGGATGAGATTAAGAGATCATGAGTGGTGTAGATTTAATGCTGCTTCCTTCCTAGCCTGGCTAAGCAAAGCATTAGCATTAATCGCAGTTAAGGTCATTGTTGTTTTTAATGTATTTTTATTAAAGTGATATAAGCAAAATTTTACTAGGAAAGGCATAAAGTTGGGTCCGGTTTTCCCAAGGGGGAGTCCGGATTTTTCTCCCTGGGAAGAGCTGGAATTTTAGAGCTTTTCCCTTCGTGCCACAGACAGAGACCACACCAGAGTTATCAAAAGCAAAGCGCAGCTTCCCATTTATTGAATCTGTTGCAACAGAGGTTCCCCGCCACATACGATGAGGAGAACCCAGAATAATGGTGTGCCAGCCCCTATATAGACTTTGAAATTCCCCCCCCCCTTCGGCTCAAGACCACCCCCTTGTACATCATACATACATCACAAAAAGGGGTGTAACCCAGGACCATCCCTTAGATACATCACAGCTACATCAGAGAAAAAGGTGGTGTTCAGCAGAAATCTTGAATGCACTGTTTACCTCCTGTCTGCCACTTCATATGATAATGTCTTATCTGATTGCATTTCCTGGGCAGTCTGGCCATTCCTTTTGAGATTGTGATTAATTTATTTCTGAGACAATGGAAAGGTTTTTTCTCACTCCTTTGCAGAGAAACACCTGGTCATCCTCCTCGACCCCTCCCAGACAAACATTTCTGGAGAACAAAAGGTTCCCTGCCTTGGCAGACTAACTACCGTCCTTTGTAAGGCGAATGGGCCATCTGATACCTGGCCAGCTAGGAGTCAAAATTGTGTCAGGGGTCAAAATGGTTTCAGGACTGCGCTTCAGACATGAGGCCTTGCCCTGCTTGGCACACTAATAAGAATATATATATATATATATATATATATATAATACCTAAAATTCCTACAACAATTCCCCCATTTGAGGCTTAATTTTTTGATAAAAAAATTATTGCCTCACAAATAATAACCAGGTATGTTTTAAATGGATGTTTTCGTATGAATCTGAAGAAATTTACTTGTGGCATTTCAGCACTTTGGGAGAAACATTTTCAATTGTGGGCTATGCTTTTCACTTAGCAGGATCACCAACGACTGAAAAATGCAGTTTGTTCTGCTTCTGCCTTTTATGTGTTCCCAGGTGGCAAATCCAGCTTTCATGTGGTCTCACACCTCCATTTGCACAGCAGCAACAATCCCTGGGGAATCCCCGGAGGGCTTTCCTCTTGACCGTTTTTCGCCTGGCATTTGCCATAGATTTGGACAGGCTTTGAACACGTCATGAGAGAAATGTCCTTGCCTAACCTTCCTATGGGATTTTATTTTTTTATAGGCTCTGGTCTTGCACTCATGGGAAAATTGCTCAGTTGTTCTAAGGGGACCAAAGAAAGTTCATTGCACCTGGGATACATGCCCAATCAGACCTAAGCCAAATTAGAATTTATTTTGCCCCATGGTTGATACTTTCCAAACCAATCTCTTAAAACCATTCTATAAACGGGCAGTCTGTTCAAATCGGTTGATTTAATTCTATAAAGGATCACTCCCGCTAAATCAAAGCATAGACACTTTCCTGTTATCTGGGCTTTCATGGATCCTGAAGCTTCTCCTTGGTAAAATGGATAGAGGAGGTTTAATAGCCTGATCTTATTTGAAAGCATAAAATGTATGAGAATTCCTCCACTAGTGTAAACAATAAAGCAGTACATTAGACATAAAACAAACACGAAATTGGTCCCCCCCCTTGTGGCAATCACATATACTGTCAGACATGGTTCAATGTTTCTGCATAATATCACACAACATAAAACATAATAATTATATATAGGTTGGATATCTTGAAGCAATCATGACTTTGAGAAAATTCTGGCTGCCTTTACATCTTTTCAATCCTAGGGTATTCTTGAGGTCAAAAGAGAGAAAATGTCCTTACAATTCAATTGTTCCCCCATTTGTGGAAATCACATATTATCAAGCACATTTCAGCTTTCTTACATTATAACACATAACACACACAACATACAATTATTAATTCCAGACCATTTGAATGTCCTTTAGGAAGCCATGAGATTTTTGAGACAATTCTTGGTTGTACACGTATCCTTAACCATTAGGTACTAGGGCCTGAGGTCAGAAAGAGAGAAAATGTCTTTTAAGCGCAACTTTCCCCCCTTTGTCCCCCCCCCTTTGTCTCTATGTCCTTGGAAAGAAATTTCTGTGGTCACTTTGAAAACTCTGAAGAGGGGTGTTTCTTTCTTCTTCCTTTTAATTTTTCCACCATTGGATCTGAAGTAACACATCTGTAGAAAGGGGGCAGGGTTTTGGGGACTTAAAGACAGTTAGAGAATATCCTTGAATTTTTCTTGGGAAGCTGCAAACAATAAAATTTAGAGTTAAGCGTTTTATTCATGCCAATATTATTATCAATTTTCTATATAATTACTTCTGTGATCTTCTGCTGTTTAAAGATAAAATATTAAAAGGAAACAAAATCAAAAATTAGATCACCAGTTAAATAATTTTTTTCCAAATAAATAAATAAATAAATAAATAGTAAACTAATGGAAAAATAAACTTAAAATTCATCATGTAAGTTTTGGAGATACAATAAAATGAAGGACCTTATTCCATGTGTTGCACATGTTCTCAAAATATAAAAACATGACCTGAGGAACCAAAAATAAATAAATGCTAAAACACACAAATTTAATTTTAAATATCCCAAATAAAAATAAAAGAAAAAGGGGGGGAAATGTTTCTTTATGTGGGAAGTAGTTTGAGGCTTCTCAAATATCCTGCTAAAAGCTGTGGAAAAAATCTTGCATGTTAGATTGAGGGAAGGGAAGGATTAACAGGTAAATGCTTTGGGTTGAAATGCAAATGTGAGATAATACATCTTGGGTGCCCACTGAGATAGAACAATGGAATGTTGGTTGCTCTGTCTGTCACCTGGAGAGAACAATTCCCCCATTCCTTTTCCTCCCCCCCTCGGAGATAGAATTTGCAGTAAGGCTCAGGAAGAACTGCAAATTTTTTCTCCGCACTTTTGGATCTGAATATCCTGTTGAAAGAGAAAATTGCTTCATGTGGAAATCTCTGTCAGGAGATGTTCCTAAAATGCATTTAAGAAAACCTGTTCTAAAATTCATTTAAATCACTACCCTCTCATTTTACCTGTGGAAAATTTTTGGCATGTTATTTTTATGGCCCAATACTTAACTCTTTTGTTATCCCTCAAGTAGGCCCTGGGGCAAAGGACACAAAAGGTGTTTTCCTTCAATTCCAAGTTAACATGACCTTGTCACCTCCTAGTAAAAACCCTTAAAAAAAAGTTGACATAGCCTCTGTGCATGTACAGAGTTCCTGACTCAGAAATCTATTGTACCATTTGAAAGAATTGCATCTGTTGGTTAAATTACCATTTGAATAAAGGGAGAGAAGTGTGAGGAGTAGATATTTTAAGAATAAAGTTAGATTTTAAACAGAAATCCAGCAGTTCATGCTATTACCAAAATCAGCAATAAATTAGTCAAATTAAGTTCCGGTTTGGTCAGTTTAAAGCCATTTCTGAAACATTTTATTTCCTGTTTCTTGCTGCTTAGGAGATAGGCTTATAAATCTTAAAACTTTACATAGGACTTCAACATCCAGACCACCCTTCCACCAAACCAGAGATATAATTTTGGTCAAATTGAAGTCTCAACACTAATGTCCCATGCTTACTGTATCAAATAAGCATACCTGCAGCCCAGGCAAAGAAATTGGGACCAATGCCTCCCTTTATATACAGGACATTGGGGTGCAGGTTTTCTATTAAAATGTGTGCTCCCCTTCTGGTCATTGCAGAAGATCTGCTCCCTTATATATGGGTAAAATAGCCAGAGGGTCAGAATTAATTTCAGCCTTACCATATGCAGAAAATCTTCTGTCCTTTATGTACAGGGATGGTCAAGGCTTATTCTACTTGATTAATAATTTTGTATGTGCTTAAACTTTAAATAGACAAAATAGTAAAAAACTTAGATATTTCAAAGTTACAAATCTCCTTTTTATAAACAAATACAAACAAACAAACACTCTTGTTCTAAACTCTGAAACCCAATCTTTCCATCTTTCTGTAAAAAACAAAACAAAAAAACCAACAAACCCCAAAGCTGGGCTGAATTTTTAACCCATCACCACACCAGAATTTGAAAATTACCCCCAATGCTAGCAGACAAAGTGCCTTCCATATAGCCATAAATTGGGAGTTGGAAGGGATCCAGAGGTCACCTAGTCCAACCCCTGAAATATAGGGTTCACAAGATTTGTACTACCAGAGAGAGACACATACTTATGCACACAGACTATCATGTAAGCACATACACATACTAAGAGCAAAAGAAATTACTAACTTTACACAGAACCCTTTAGCAGATCTAAAGATAGTTTGAGTGAGTTATTTCCTTAAAGAGTGCAGATAAATTCCTACAGGAAGATACAAGTGAATACAGTTTTCCTAAAATTAGATAGGGAGAGAGTCTTTTATAAGGAAGACTAAGAGTTGATATAACCACCCACAATTAATAAAACAGCCATAGATTTGATAGAAGTGATTTTTAGAAAGGCTAAAAAGAGAATAATTGAACAATTTTTCTAAGGTCTGGTGAGCCAATGAATTAAAATGACCACACATAGGAAAGTGGAATGGGGGGTACCTTTAGCAAACATTGCCCCCCCTTTGCCAAACAAAGCTTACTCAGGAGTAGATTTACCTGTTTAAGCACAGAAGTAAGATGGGAAAGGGAAAAACAAACAAACTCAGATAGAACAAAGAGAGGGGACATTTTACAATGCTTAAGGCTAATGGAAATCAGATACTGCAATTTTATCTTGTAAAACTTAAGACTTTGCAACAGGAAAAATTAAGTTTCCTTTCTTGTCCTGCTTCTCCTTACTGCAGGAAAAAAAATAAGTATACACACACACCTTTTACTCTCTGGAGAAAAATTGGCCTTCTATAGCCTCTTAAAAATGTACACATCACTTCCACACTTTTCAATGTTTGTCATGTTTTTAGACTGATCAGGTCCAACATGGTTTCCTTAAATTAAAAAATTAAGCAAGCTTGCAGTTTAAACTATGCACACTCAAGAAAGGCATTCTGTGGGTGGTTTAGCTAATTTAAACACAAACCCCTTACACAAGGAACAACCTCTCACACACATAACAAACAACACGTAACATGTAAACACATTTCCCATCCTTTAGTTGGTTTAAACATAGGAGAAACATTTCTTAGCCTCCCTTTTTTTTCCAAGTACAAAACTTATTCACTCAAGTTACAGAACAATTTCAAAGTTTTTAGCAAACATTTTAAAGTTACAACCCTTCATTTTCCTTCATCCTGTACCAATTACGACCCCCCTTGTCATACCAATTTCAAAGTACAAATTGGAGTTGGACTCAGAGTCCTGGCCAGGACCAAGCCACAGGTGGGCTTTGTTCTGACCTGGAGTCTGGGAAAGGAATTCCTTGATTGGGGTGTACCCATGTTAACTTAGGAAAATGGCCGATTATACTGCAGTCGGGGTCAAAGTAGAACCTCCCAATTCTGGGCACTCACTAACACCCTGGACCTAGGGCCCGCACAGTCCCCGCTGTGCCCTGCCTACCATTCGTTTGCGCTAACTACTAGGCGGCTTGGTGCGATCAAGTACCTTTCAGAACCCTCCTTCCCCGTCAATTCGATTGCTGAGGGCCCGACAGCAACGTCCCTACCTCTTACAAACTAAGGAGAGGACCACCAGCCTTAGGACTCCTGCGTGTGCAGTGCCAAGCGGTAAGTCCGGATAGAGTGGTGAAAGGAAAAGGCGCCCTTGCGTTCCCGTTCTCATGGGTCATGCCCAATTAAGGTCTCCATGAGGTGGTTTGCGGCTACGCCTTAAAGGGTTAAAGAGAAATGCAGCAGTGGTTGACAAGGGTTGTCAGAGTGTATGGGCCAGTTGCCTCTCGGCGGGCACGTTGTAACGTGAAGCACTGTACCCAGGACCTTGGTTCTACTTTATAATATTGCCTTACAGCTATGCTGCTAACCAAGGTCCAAGAGATAGAAAAGGGATAGAACAGACAAGAATTTTTCGTTGCTGCGGTCACTTACCCACCCTTCACTGTGTCCCCAAAATTCCTTATACTCACTTCACGCCCTCTGGGATTGCTATTCGGGATTTCTTTAACCTGTAAAACAAACAAACAAAAACAAACAAACCACAAAACAAAACAAAAAAGAAAAGGAAAACTTCCTTCCCGGGGTTTGCTTTGCTCTGGTGTGTCCCGCTGGGACTCCCAATTACTGCCAGAGATCCTGGTTCCTGAGGCAGAGGGATGCCCTCCCTTGCAAATGGCTGGGTGTGCACCAGGCCCCCTATGCCCAGACCCCAAAGATCACTGGAAAACTTGGGTCCCTAGAGTGGTCGCCAAATGATATAAGCAAAATTTTACTAGGAAAGGCATAAAGTTGGGTCCGGTTTTCCCAAGGGGGAGTCCGGATTTTTCTCCCTGGGAAGAGCTGGAATTTTAGAGCTTTTCCCTTCGTGCCACAGACAGAGACCACACCAGAGTTATCAAAAGCAAAGCGCAGCTTCCCATTTATTGAATCTGTTGCAACAGAGGTTCCCCGCCACATACGATGAGGAGAACCCAGAATAATGGTGTGCCAGCCCCTATATAGACTTTGAAATTCCCCCCCCCCTTCGGCTCAAGACCACCCCCTTGTACATCATACATACATCACAAAAAGGGGTGTAACCCAGGACCATCCCTTAGATACATCACAGCTACATCAGAGAAAAAGGTGGTGTTCAGCAGAAATCTTGAATGCACTGTTTACCTCCTGTCTGCCACTTCATATGATAATGTCTTATCTGATTGCATTTCCTGGGCAGTCTGGCCATTCCTTTTGAGATTGTGATTAATTTATTTCTGAGACAATGGAAAGGTTTTTTCTCACTCCCTTGCAGAGAAACACCTGGTCATCCTCCTCGACCCCTCCCAGACAAACATTTCTGGAGAACAAAAGGTTCCCTGCCTTGGCAGACTAACTACCGTCCTTTGTAAGGCGAATGGGCCATCTGATACCTGGCCAGCTAGGAGTCAAAATTGTGTCAGGGGTCAAAATGGTTTCAGGACTGCGCTTCAGACATGAGGCCTTGCCCTGCTTGGCACACTAATAAGAATATATATATATATATATATATATATATATATATATATATATATATATATATATATATATATAATACCTAAAATTCCTACAACAATTCCCCCATTTGAGGCTTAATTTTTTGATAAAAAAATTATTGCCTCACAAATAATAACCAGGTATGTTTTAAATGGATGTTTTCGTATGAATCTGAAGAAATTTACTTGTGGCATTTCAGCACTTTGGGAGAAACATTTTCAATTGTTTCCTACAACAAAAGATTTTCTTGATTTACAAAAGTATGTGCAATGTCCCTCTCTTGTATTTTTTTCCATGTAACATTTTTACAAATCAGTTTCATTTGCTGAGACATTAGAAAGTAAAGGGAGAAAGAGGTGGGTGGGGAAAGATGGGTGGGGGTGGGGACGGGTGGCGATTTTTCTATTTTACTTAATATATGTAGGGTTTGGTGTCAGCGTTGCTTGTGCAGGTTCTCTGCTGTTCACTTGTGTTCCTTTGGTGGTGAGAGAGGCTGGGTTTGGCCTAGGCCCGGTGTGGTTGTTCATTGTTGATCTTTCCCTTGAACATGGCTAAAGCAGGAAGGAAGGAAGGAAGGAAGGAAGGAAGGAAGGAAGGAAGGAAGGAAGGAAGGAAGGAAGGAAGGAAGGATGTTCTGTTGGAAGCCGCCCAGAGTGCCTCCCCACCTCCTGTCACTGCTGCCTGGCTTTGCAGGCCACTGCCATTACTGCCTTCACTTTCCATCGCCACCGCAAGGCCTCGCAGGCCACCACCGCTACTGCTGCAACCTCCTGTTGCCACTGCAAAGCCTTGCAGGGTGCCGTTACTGCAGTCACTCCCTGTCACTGCCGCAAGGCCTCGCAGGCTGCCATTGCTACTGCCGCCACCTCCCGCCATTGCTGTGAGTCTTCGCAGGCCACTGCTGCTGCTGCCACCGTCACTCTCTCACTGCCGCAAGGCTGCCACTGTCTCTGCCACCATCACAAGGCCTTGCAGTTTGTAACTGCTACTGCCGACACGTATTGTGGTCATAACAAGCTGTTTCTGCCACTGCTGCTTCCGCCTCCTAGCAGGCCTGGGGCAGTCTGGCAGTCCCAGATTATGACTATGCCTCATCTCAGTACTTTGGATTGTCCTAAATACCACCATTTGGTAGCCAAGCCCCAAAACAAAAGTGTCATTTGGAAGCATTTTGGGTTGCCTGCTGATGAAACACTGTGTGTGATGATTGATAATATTGTCATTTAGTCGTTTTAGACCCCTAAACCACTCTCATAGGAGTGGTTTTAGACCCCTAAGTAGTAGCAGTTGCCAGGACATTGCCCTGTTCACCCTGTCCTAATTTCAGACATTGTGGTAGATTGCAGTGTTTGGCTGGTGAGTTATCGTGATGTTTAGCTGGTGAGTTATCGTGGTGTTGAAAACCAGATATCGCCTAGCCCTTACACACATTGTGATTCGCCAAATATTGCCAGCTCAAATATTATGAAACAATTATCACAATGTGAACTTCAAAGTGGTTTGGGACGATATATCAATATATTGCCCTCCAGTCATAGCATCATCGTATGGCAGTTGCATTTCCTCCCTCTGGGTAGGATGCACATAAAAGAGAGAGAAGGGATGTGTAGCTTGCCTTTTGATTTCCCTACACAGTTTTAGGCTACAAATTCCTCATCTCAGATAGAGAGAATATCCCATCAGTTGGTTAGACCTCCGCAAGCTGCTTTTCATTTTATCCAGGGTGGATAAAAATAAGTTTGTTTTTTTTAAAAAAAAATTGGATTTAAAAAAAATTAAATCAGATTTTTTTTTTATAAATTTCTTTTATTGATTTTAACTCCTTTAAGCACTTTACATTACCGTTAAATTTTCATCCTCCCCCCTCTCCCACTGGGGGAAGCAAATTTCCATTCCCCTCTCTCACCGGGAAAAACAATAGACATTTCACATTTAACGTAATTAACATAGTCAAAACAAAATAAAAAGTAAAAAAAAATATCCTTCCAGTAGCACCTTAGAGACCAACTAAGTTTGTTCTTGGTATGAGCTTTCGTGTGCATGCACACTTCAGATACACTGAAACAGAAGTCACCAGACCCTTATATATAGTGAGAGGGGTGGGAGGGGTATTACTCAGAAGGGTGGTGGGAATGGGTGATAGGCTGATAGCTGTGGTAAACCTGTTGACGACTGTTAACGACTGCAATTAGTCTTACAGGAAAAAGCAAGGGGTGAGAAGGTTAAAAAAGCTTTGTCATGCATAATGAGATAAGAATCCAATGTCTTTGTAATTAACATACTTCATATCATTGCTTGAGTCTGGCCTATTTCTCTAGGCCAGATATTCTTCCTTCCTCAATTTCATTTTTCGGTTGACTTCCTCGAGTCCCCCCTGTTGAATTCACTATCTATCCTCTTTATCAGTTTCCCAAATTTTTCACAAAACCAAAAAATACCAAAAACATTTTACTAACAATCCTAATTCTACACCTCGGCTCCTAACTACTTCTGATACTTTCCTAAACCCTTAACAATTTCCCTTACTCAAACCTAATTTTAAACTCCTAAATTTCCTCTTTTTACACCCTTTCCTCCCTCCGGTCTCAAAATTTTTAGCTAATTTTCCCACCTCTACCCTCCTAATTTTTTACCATATATTCCTTAACGCCAGTATCCAGATCCATTCATTTTAACCAGTTAAACAGGAAAAACCAAATCAAAATATATCCTCTTTAACCCACTCCCACATTTCCAAACCCAAGAGTCAAACAACACTGCTTGCCATTCTCTTCTCATCTTTTGCAGTGTGCTGATCTTCATGTGATCATCTTTACTAAGTTCAATCCATGCTGTTGACAATCCATGCTCTTCTCTTCTTTTGCAATATAATGCCCGTCACATCCTCATCTTTAAAGATTCCATCCTCTTTAACTTCTTCTTTGCAGAACTGAACTTTTAAATTGGAAACCACACCGCTCCTTCCTGCTTTTTGTGGTGCTTTTTGTGGTAATGGAAAGTCCGTGGCTGGTTTTATTTTTTCCAGTTTTTCCTTCGATTCCTTAGTTTCTTCTGGCATTTCCAAAGTCCGGTTCGAGGCTCTCAAAGTCTGTTCCATCTCTTGTAAAAGCTCCAGAGTCTTTTTTTGAAAGAAAGCAGACCATCTTTCCTTTGTCATTTCCAAGGCCAAAAAACAACTTTGAAGTCAAAACAATCTGTTGCACTGTAGGACAGCAACCATAGTACCCAAGTTCCTTTGCTAAATATTCCGAGACCTCAGAAGAAAAAGGTAACTTTTCCCAAATCAAATTTTGCAACAGTTAAATCCTAGACCTCTCCCCCTTCTTGGGGAAACAGACACAGAAGTTTCCTTATACTTAGTCCTCAAGATGTGGTGTCAACCACAGTTTTCTATTCCAGTGAGACATCACTGCAAAACTTCATGGTTCACCCACGTGAAACCCACCCACCCAAAGCACACAGCACAGCCACCTCTAACGATGATCTCCCCAAAATGCCTGGAGATCTAGGCTTAATTACAGACTAGTACAACTCTTTGAGCTTATGATGAACAGGTGAAAAAACTGAAATGATGCTCAAAATAGCTAGCCTTGCATGGAGATACAAGGGAGCCTCTCTTTCCTTTCTTTCTTTCTTTCTTTCTTTCTTTCTTTCTTTCTTTCTTTCTTTCTTTCTTTCTTAAAAAATTGGCCATTAAGTAGATGCATAATTTATCTTTCCTTTCTGAGAACAGATTGCAGCTTTTGTTTGGCAGAATAAAGAACATAAGAACGCAAGAAGAGCTTGCTGGATCAGGTCCAAGGCCCATCTAGTCCAACATCCTCTTCTCACAGCTGCCAACCAACTGCTGCAGAAAACCCCTGAACAATACCTGCACTTTCCCCTCTGCGACCTCCAGAAGCATTATTGCCTCTGACTGTGGAGGCAGAACATAGCCATCATGGCTAATGGCCATCGACAGCCCTCTCCTCCTCCATGAATTCCTCTAATCCTCTTTCAAAGCCACCCGGGTTGGTGGCCATCTGCCTCCTGTGGGAGGGAGTTCCATAGCTTAACAATGCTAGGACCCCACGGTCTCATTCCTGTCCATCTCCAGTTCAGACCACATCAGCATATAAAGTGAAATTAAGAATTTTTTTTTGCCACAAAGTACCTAACTTTATGCTTGTCTGTGCTGAATTGCATGTGCCATTTTACTGCCCAACTGCTCTGTTTGAAAAGGTCCTTTAGGAGCTCTTTGCAATCTCCTTTTAACAACTCCAAACAATTTCGTTAAAATCAGCAAACCTGGCCAAATTGCCCAATTGCCTCTTGCTTTTCGCCTGTGAGGAAGTCACAGGGTGGAAGAATCATTGTCTGAACCAGCCAAGCTTTTGGAACTGCAAGCTTAGCAAGCAATCCCCAGCCAGAGTTTTAAGAGCTTGCCTTTGCTTGACAGCTCCCGCCTAAGGCAGCTCTTAACAATGATTAAGACACTATAATATGTATTTAAATCACCAGCTGAAATCTCAATAAAATCAAAACACACAAATTAAAAAGCAATCTCTACCCAAGAAAACATGACTAATACCAATCAGCTACCTGAGCAGGTGGAAGAGGAAATAAAAGATCGCTAAACACCATCCATCAATAAACAAAGCCAGCGATGTCAAAGGCAGGACCAAAAACCCCCTTCCTGCCAGAAAACCTCTTAACCATCTACTAGGTTGGTGCATTTCAACCTGGGCACCAAACAAGAGGCCGAGCTGCTACACTTACATCAAACAGTACCTACAGGAAAAAACACAGAATGTGGCAATTTAAATAAAAAATATTAATAATTTATTTCTTGTACCCCACCCATCTGACTGGGTTGCAGCTTCAAACAGAATATAAAAGAACACAACAAAACATTAAAAGCTTCCTCAAACAGGTCTGCCTTCAGATGTTTTACGGAAACTTGTATAACAGTGTGCTGGTCCCGAGGGGTATTCAATAGGCGAGGTCTAGTCCAGTCCGATAAAGCCGAGGTTAAACAGTCCGAGTCAGAAGCCAGCCAAAGTCAGTTCAAACCAGAAGTCACAAAGCCGAAGTCACAAAGCCGAAGTAACAAAGCTGAGGTCAGGAACGCAGGAACCAGGAACAGGAACTGGGCAGCAACGATATTGCTCCTGCAACTTGGGACTGGGACTGGCCGGCTTTATCTGCCCCGAGGCATAGGGCGGCTCCGATCCTCAGGTGACTCGCCTCTCCTGGCTTGGAGGCGAGCACTCCTCCTGCGGGAACTTAGTTCCCTTCGCCTCTCTGCCCTGAGCCTCTGCAGCTCAGGAGAAGCTGGAGGGTTACCGGACCCAGAGGCAACCTCAGCTTCCCCTGACTGGGCGGGGAGTGGAGCACCTGCAGGCAATAAGTCTTCCATCCCATTAGAAGCCAGATCAACCTCAGCCAGTGTGGTGTAGTGGTTAGGAGCGGTAGACTCGTAATCTGGGGAACCGGGTTCGCGTCTCCGCTCCTCCACATGCAGCTGCTGGGTGGCCTTGGGCTAGTCACACTTCTTTGAAGTCTCTCAGCCCCACTCACCTCACAGAGTGTTTGTTGTGGGGGAGGAAGGGAAAGGAGAATGTTAGCCGCTTTGAGACTCCTTCGGGTAGTGATAAAGCGGGATATCAAATCCAAACTCTTCTTCTTCTTCTTCAGCCGATGCCTGCACCTGAGGATCTAGCACAGGTGAGTCCCCTTCAGACTCAGGCCACAGCCCTGGCTCTGCTGGTTCTGGAGGCAGGGAATCCTGTGCAGGCTGGGATCCCTCAGGTTCAGCGTCTGAGTCTGACTCCCAGGTCATCACAAACAGTTTATTTCCTTGACATCTGATGGGAGGGCGTTCCACAGGGCAGGCGCCACTACCGAGAAGGCCCTCTGCCAGGATCCCTGCAACTTCTTGCAATGAAGGAATTGCCAGAAGGCCCTCGGAGCTGGTATGGAGGCCAAAGCCATTTAGGGCTATAAAGCATGCTCTGATGAGGAAATGATCCTGTCTGAGTAGCTTTCCTTGTTAAATGCAAGCAGCATCCCACCTCAGCACCAGCTCCCCTGTCCGCTGGTCTCCCAGGACCAGAAGAGGTATGAAGAGGATGGAGCATAGACAGACAAGGGGGGAAAGTCTCAAGTTGCTTGGGAAGGACTGGGGGGGAGGAGCCTTAGAGAGTGGTGGGAAGGCGGGGACCTTCAGTCCTCACAACTGCCTCATTGGGGAAGATCTACAGAAAAGAGTTGCTCTGCTCACTAGACCTCCGGAGCTGTTTGTTTCTTTAAATAAAGAGTTAACTTCATGGATGCCATTCCATGCCCTTAATCACTTTGGTTGCCCTCTTCTGAACTTTTTAGAGCTCTTCACCCTCACAGAAGATGGGTAATGTTATTGATTTTTCAGGTCTGTTAATAGATTAACTAACACAAATGTGTACGGTAAATCCGGTCTTTGGGTGTTTGATTTTCGTTGTTGTGTATACTGTGTATATACGGACAATGACAATAAATTTATCCATCCATCCTAACACACACACACACACACACACACACACACACACACACACACACACCCCGTATTCATGCAGCAGAGGTGCCTAGAATTAACTACTTGTGGTTTTAGGGGAAACGCGGAAGACCATTGTAATTTTGAGGAGTTTAAGGTTTGCTGAATCATGATAGTATAATTTGTTTTTCACATACCTGTGTCAGAAGTTTCCTGGGTCTCCTGTGTTCTAAGTGCTGATTGGCTAGTGGGGAGGATAATCAGTTGCAGTTAATTGGGTTGGAGACCCAGCTGCTCTGCATTAGTCACACCCGGTGTCCCGGGCTGATCATGAGTGATGCCTGCTAACCAGGTGCAATCAATCAAATCAAAGTTGGCTATACAAGCTGTAGGCTGAAGGGGCTCAGTGAGTAATGTGTATGCTTAAGCAGCAACAATGTCCAGTGTCTACAAACACTGACATTAGAAGAATGGAGAATGAAATTACTGGACTATGCAGAAATGGACAAAATGACGGGGAGAATCCGAGAACAGCGGGACCAGAAGTTCGTCAAAGACTGGACTAAATTTACAGAGTATTTAAAGGAAAATACTGAACTGAATACATTGGTAGGACTACAAGAGGCATTGTAGATTAAGGAAAGAATATTTTTGTTGGATATGAATATTACAGTGATAAGTTTGGAATGAGATGTAAAAAAAGCAAAGGTAGATATAAGAAATATAAATTGAAATATAAAAATTATAAAGTCGCTTGGAAGGTCTAAGAAATGTCTAAGAAAAAGAAGTGATCGGCTTCATCTCCACAAGTGAGCCCACAGCAGAAGTGCAAGCAGAGTAAACTGGATGATTTCATAAGAGCCCAGAATTCAGAACCTACCACATCAGAGTTCATTCCCAGGACGCTTTAATGGGTGGAGACCACCCAGGGGAGAACGATGAGATGAGCGCCCATGAACGATCTCATGAACTACTACCTGAGAGGGCACCACTCTGTGGAAATACTCACAGACCACTGCCTGCTGACTGCAAGAACAGTGGAGGAAATTAACACCAAACTAGAAAAGGTAACGTCACTCCTGGCTGAGTTGGTGCTTTTGGCGGCCAGAAATAGCTCCCTCATTACTAAAGAGACTGACTGCAGCATTGCCCTCCCCCAAGAGTCTGAATCCGACAACCGAGAGACTACAAATAGCAAAAATAACAAAAGTGAAAGTAGGGACTTGATCCTACAAAACACCCAAGTAGCTCTCGATATATATCCTTTCAACGGTATGCTGCCTTGCTGGAAATCAATCACTAGTGTGAAGAGAAACTTTAAGCTTTTACTAAATATCCAGTATGACAATCTGATAGTGATAAACCTGCTTTGCACGGACTTCCAGCACACTTGACTCATGCTGACATTTTCCAACTCGGCTACTCATAAAAGGTCCTGAAATATAGGGCCCTCTTACAGGACTATAATATTGAGTTGAGGCGAGTTTTTAAAGACACAAAACGAAAACAACTACAGTGGTACCCCAGGTTAAGTACGCTTCAGGTTACATACGCTTCAGGTTAAGAACTCCGCCAACCCAGAAATAATGCTTCAGGTTAAGAACTTTGCTCAGGATAAGAACAGAAATTGTGCTCTGGCGGCGCAGCAGCAGCGGGAGGCCCCATTAGCTAAAGTGGTGCTTCAGGTTAAGAACAGTTTCAGGTTAAGTACAGACCTCCAGAACGAATTAAGTACTTAACCAGAGGTACCACTGTACTGCCAAATTTGTCATATTGCCGGACCGACCCCAGGCAATCAATGCCCTCTTTGTCGGAGGGCACTTGCCAGAGGCCCGTGGTTCATTCAGCAGGGCTGTTAAGAATGGATACACGTGATGCACCCAGCTGTAACACTCCCTTGGAGAGGAAAACTTCAGAGCAAAAAGGTCAATTACATAAAGAACACCAGCCCAATCTAGATAAGTCAAAGACGGGACACTCCATTAGCCCCTTGGTTGATCTCGAAATTCACCATCCATTACCCCGGCTGGAACCCAATCAGCCATCGCCAAGTGATGCTCCTCCCAAGGGAAATGCGACACACAGGCATTCAGAGACAGACTTAATTGTCTTCGACGAAGACCCCCTGATTGCCTTAGCAAATGACACCAGGATCCATGGACTAATAACCGACGCCCCAGAGGTAGTGGAGGAAATACACCAGGAACCGTCTGGGGCTTCAAGTGATAGCCAACCTTCCAACATGCACCTAGATTGACTTCATGCCACGGCTGGGAAGCTGGTGCAAAATCCCTCTCTGCAGTTGTTATCGTGGAATGTGGCAGGGTGGTTTTCTTAGCTGTGCCTCCCTGATTTCACAAAGTTTAAGAGATTTAATGACACTCTGAGGTTTAACACTTGGTGGTTTCACAACTAAGGCACAAAACGTAAACCACAAACCCTTTGCAGAGAAACTATAAAACTGCACTCTTTATCCAATCAAGGCTCAGGTAGACCTTTTCCACCTAAAATGGCTATCACCCACTAAGCCACTTCTAGGATTTAGCTTCCCCATGGGGAATCAAAACCAGGTTGCCCTGCCTAGCTATTCCCACTCATATAGTTCAAACTCCCCAACTGCCCCCATTGAGGGTTAGTCCCACTCCCATTGAGAGTCAAAGCCCTAACTATCAGTGGCGAACCGAGCCGCTTGGCTGCCGGGAGCGGCAAGCCAAGCAGCACCCCGCGATCAGGTCCGTCCAGCACCCTGTTCTCACAGCGGCTGACCAGACGTCCCAAAGGCCTCTCTCAAGCAGGATTCGAGCACCAGAGCCCTCTACCCTCCTGTGGTTTCCAGTAACTGGTATTCAGGAGCATTGCTGCCTCAAACTGTGGAGGCAGAGCACAGCCATTGTGCCTAGTAGCTCTCAGGGGCTGATGCTTGCCTGAATCAAGATTATTACCATTAAATTGAAGCAGAAAGGTCAGAGGCACCTGGGAGAAAACAGGGGTCTGATCCCATTCTTACAAAGGCAAACATGAACTCCCCCCCCCCATGGCAGGTGGGGAAATAATCCTCGTTCTCTGATCAGCAACGGTCCTGTACTCCTTCAATACAAAATAAAAAAATTCCTTCCAGTAGCACCTTAGAGATCAACTACCGTAAGTTTGTTTTTGGTATGAGCTTTCGTGTGCATGCACACTTCTTCAGATACACTTCAATAGTTCTGCTCCCCCAGCCACCCTGTGCCCAAACAATCAAATGAAATTTAGTTCTGAGGGGAAAACCAAGAATATGAAAGTGATCCTAGTGTATCTTTATGAAAGTCTTTGAAGCAATCCCAAAACCAGAGTTAAATGTTCCAAATTTCCAGAAGCATTCAAAAAAAAATTAACAATAAGCCTAATTCTCAGTACAAATCTAACCAAATTAAGTTCTGATTATGCAAGGCTTTTTCATCCTAATAGCACCTAAATAGGTGCTCATGAAAACTATTAAGGATTCTCTCTGTAAACTACTTTGAGGGTGTGTGGGTGCTTTTTCCAAAACAACCAAGAAGTGTATAAGTTTTATGAAATAAATAAGATGCAAAGGAAAGGAGGGGAGAAGAGAAGACCTAACAGCTGTGGGTACCAGAGTGTGGATCCACACTGCAGAACTTCGGAACACTTATTCTACAGTTCCAACCCAGAATGGAAGTTAGACTTGCTTAACTCTATGGGCTGCAGTGAAATTAGAATTCAGCCTGTCTCAAATATTTCATCTGCAAAAGGGACCCAAGTGTGTCTAAGTGTCTGCGAATCAAGCCCTTAAAACACCATCATTGTTCACCAGGCAAACTGGGGAAAACAAGACAGTTAAGGTGCTGTGGGAGTGCCTGACTTTCTGACCCAAAAGCCACGTAAATCAGATAACTTCAATAGAACAACCTGAAAGCACAATTTGTAAACATACAACTTGGACATTTTGCTTTTTAAAAAAAGTAGAGATAACAAAAGAACTAGAGAAAGGACTCTGCTATATCTTTTCGCTTCCTCTTATTTCTGCATTATAAATAGTCTTGCTGTTTGTTATAATTGTTAACCTAACTACAATGTATCTTCTCCTAGTAACGTTTGTTAGGATTCAGTTCTGAGCCACGAGTTGCAAAAGCAAAACCCAACACTATTGTTTTGTGGTTAAAAACAAAGAAAAAACAAAACAAAACAAAACAAATACACACACCAAGACAGAAAACTCACTCTGGAAAGATTGTGATCTATTTTAGAACAGTGACTTTAACAAGTAAGACTCTAATTAACAAATAAATGGCTGGGGGAAAGGAGTGGAGCAGGATTAGGGGAAATGTGATTGCAGTGAATGGCCATATGCCCCCCATCTAGATGTTTCCAAGCTGCTCTCCAATTTGTTTAGTCCACTTAGGGGTCCACTTAAAGTTAGCAGCTGGATCATTCTGTCATTAAAAAAACCTGAAGCAAACATGATCAGATTGCCTTTTTAATTGCCTATAAGTTTATCTCTTGTAAACCACTTTCAATCCTAGATTGGAACATTCCTGTTACTGAACATGAAATGTACTTGATGGCATTCCAGTGAAAGCACAGTCACATAATGGTGGCCACACTCTTTAAAAATAAATTTAAAAATCCGCACAGAAGCCACAAATGAGAAGCTGGCGTACTTCTGGAAAATAATATCTTGAATCATAATAACCAGCCTTGAACACAGTCCAGACATGTTTGGATTTTTTCTCTCTCTCTCTCCTGTGTACTTCCTTCTGTCTGCTTTCCCTCAAGTAGTAGTTGTTGTTGTTGTTGTTACTATTATTTTTAAAAATGAGAAATTAGTGTTATAAGAAAAATCTGCTCTTATTCCCTTATGGGGGAATATAATATAAGCCTTCCCAGGTTCTCCATCGGTAGGAGTAAATTACAGAGGCCAACCAGAGAAAAATTGAGAAGCAAAGAATTTTATTATATCTGTTGCAACAGGGCCCACTCCCAAAAATGGAGGAGGAACCCAGAACAATGGTGTGCAAGCTCCTATATAGACTTTTGAAATTCCCCCCTCCCGCTCAAGACCAACCCCCTATACATCATACATACATCACAAAAAGGGGTGTAACCCAGGACCACCCCCCAGATACATCACAGCTACATCATAGAAAAAGGTGGTCTCCAGCAGAAATCTGAGTGCGCTGTCTGCCACTTCATATGATAATGTTTTATCTGATTGCCTTTCCTGGGCAGTCTGGCCATTCCTTTGAGATGGTGATTACTTAATTTCTGAGACAATGGAAAGGTTCTCTCACCCCCTTCCTCCTTGCAGAGAAACACCTGGTCAGTTTTTGAGAGTCAAAATGGTGTCAGGAGTCAAAATGGTTTCAGGACTGTGCTTCAGACATGAGGCCTTGTTTTGCTTGGCACACTAATAAGAATTAATATATATATAAATAAAATACCTTAAATTCTTACAACATTAGTAAGAGGGCTTGCAACCAAAATCTGCATAAAGCTACCACTGAGGAACTGCACAAGCAGGAACTGAGATGACATGTGCAAACCTGAAGCTTTGATTTGGGCCTCGGATCATATGGCAATTTGCTCCCTTCTTCCAATCGGTCAGCAAACCATTTTACCTTTCGAAGAACATGTTCAGGGGGGATTGCCTCCTGATAAAATATTCCCAGCTCAACAGTGCCAGATCAAAACCTTTAAAGAGGCAGCATCAAACATAACCAACACCAGACCTATAGGGAAGGATCATCGAACTGCAGAGCTCTGGTTCAGGGGTAGCCAACATGAAGGCCACTTGCAACGCTGGCTGGGGCTGCTGGGAGTCGGAGTCCAGTTACCCCTGGAGAGCCCAGTGCTGGGTGCCCATGCTCTTGCCACAAGCCTTTTGGTTCAGCCAATGTGCCCCTCCGTACAGTGGTGTAATTACCCTTGGGGGTCTCTTCCAACTCAGTGATTCTGTGAGTCTATGAGCAGGAGACCCAATATGTTGTCAACAGGTTGTTTACCTCACCTATCAGCTAAACACCCATTCCCACCACCCTTCTGAGTAATACCCCTCCCCACCCTCTCACTAAATATAAGGGTCTGGTGACTTCTGTTTCAGTGTATCTGAAGAAGCGTGCATGCACACGAAAGCTCATACCAAGAACAAACTTACTTGGTTTACTTAAGGTGCTACTGGAAGGAATTTTTTTATATGGTTAAGGGCGTTGGGCTATTGTCTGGCGGGCTACCCAGCATCTATGCAATGTAACAGGGCTTTTTTGAGGGTAATATGTTGGGGTGAGGGAAGAGAACTGTGTACACATTACCCTGACCTTCCACCGAGAAAGGGGGCTATATATGCAATAAATTAATTAAATATTCCCAGTTCCTTCTAAGCTTTTGATCCAGCCAAAGTTAAGCACTTTTAAAGTTACATTTTGTTTTAACAGGAAATAATTCCAGCACTTGCTTGCTTCACCTGTGAAAATGAATGGGTCTAAAAAATAGTGGAATGGTGACTCTAGTCTGTTTGTTTTTGTATGATGGAGGTGGGGAAACAAGCTGGCAGTCTTCTCTAAAATTGCTCAGTAAAAAATAAACCTGTTTCCAATTTGCAGCATTACGGGAAAAGACACGGGGCTAACGGATGTCTTACTGTGCAGCTGGCAATAGGGGAGAGACATCTAGTGGCTAAAGAAAGGAATTGCAGCTGATTTGGCGGGTGGCGCTGTGGGTTAAACCACAGAGCCTAGGGCTTGCCGATCAGAAAATAAAATATATGGCGATATATGCCAAAGAGCTAAAATAATAATAAATGGGAGCATAACTCAGGAATGCAAAATTAATAAAGGGGTGTGACATGGTTGTCCGCTTTCTCCGTTAATATTTATTTTAACAATGGAAGTCTTAAGCAAATGAATTAGAGAGGAAAAAAATATTAAAGGGATAACGCTGGGGAGTACTAGATATAAACTGAGAGCATTTGTGGATGATCTTATTATTACAACTGAACATCCAAAGGGGAGTCTCACTAAAGCGTTAGAGATTATTCAAGAATATGGGAAGGTTTCCAGATTTAGGCTGAACATTAATAAAACCAAACTATTAGCAAAAAAATTATCATCAGCTGAAAAAGATGAAATAGAAAAAATAACACAGCTTAAGATATATCCAAAGATTAAATATTTGGGAATCTGGCTGACGTCTGAGAATATTAACCTTTATCAAGACAACTATGTCAAATGCTGGGAGGGATTTAAAAGAGACATGGAGACTTGGAGTAAACTAAAACTATCATTTTGGGGTCGTATATTGGCAGTTAAGTTAAACATCCTGCCTAAGATGCTCTTCTTGTTTCAGACCATCCCGATTATTGGGAAGTCTGGTTGTTTTGATAATTGGCAGAAGGAAATCTCCAAATTTATATGGTCTGGGAGAAGACCAAGAATAAAACATAAGGTTCTAATAGACATTAAGGAAAGGGGAGGTTTCGGTCTTCCTGACTTAAGGCTCTATTATGAAGCTGCTTGCTTCTTGTGGATGAGGGATTGGTACCTGTTAAGTAACATGGACGGATTGAACATAGAAGGGCATTGACACGCGATATGGGTGGCATGCATACTTAAACTACGGGAAATATAAGGTACATAAAAGTTTTACAAATCATATAGTAAGGAACTCTCTGTTTAAAGTCTGGGGAAAATATAGAAGATTTTTAGAACCAAAAAACCCCAGATGGATATCACCATTGGAAGCCAATGTGGTTAAAAAGAAGAACATGAATGGAAATTGGATAACGTACAATACATTAAAAGAAATTGATGGTCAATTAAAACTTAAACGGTACGAAGAAATAAAGGACCAGCTTTCTGGCTGGTTGGAGTACCATCAAATATATGAAATATTTAAGCAGGACAAAAAGATTGGATTTGATAAAGACCCCTCAAAATTTGAAACTGAATTAATAAAGAATAAAACAAGGATAATTTCGAGAATGTACCGACTCCTCCTTGACTATGAAGTCCAGGAGGAGGAGGTTAAGGCTACAATGACAAGATGGGCACAGGATTTTGGACGTCTAATTACGATGGCCGACTGGGAAAATCTTTGGAGAATAAATATGAAATTCACGTCGTGTTACAACATCAGAGAAAATATGCTAAAGTTGCTACACAGATGGTACCTCACCTCCTCAAGGTTATCTAAAAATCTATAAAAATCTAGCGAATATGTGTTGGAGGTGTTGTGGGAGTAACGGCGATATGTACCACATGTGGTGGACGTGTCGGAAGATTAAAACATTTTGGGATTTAATTTACAACGAGTTGAAAAAAATGATGGGTATAACTTTCCCCAAAAATACAGAGGCATTTCTGTTGAGTATCGTTAGTAAGAACATCCCAAAATCTCTGAGGGAAATATTTTTGTACGCAACGGCTGCAGCTCAAATATTGGTGGCTAAGGGTGGAAGGAAGAAGGGGTTCCAACAATAATGGACTGGCAGAATAAAATGCAAGAATTTGCTGAAATGGCTCAATTAACAAACAGTTTGAGAGGCAATTCAAAACAAAAAATTATGGAGAAATGGGAAAGGTATAAGATATATATAAAGGTATGACAAACCTAGACAGCATCTTAAAAAGCAAAGACATCACCTTGCCAACAAAGGTCCGTATAGTTAAAGCTATGGTTTTCCCAGTAGTAATGTACGGAAGTGAGAGCTGGACCATAAAGAAGGCTGATCGCCGAAGAATTGATGCTTTTGAATTATGGTGCTGGAGGAGACTCTTGAGAGGCCCATGGACTGCAAGAAGATCAAACCTATCCATTCTGAAGGAAATCAGCCCTGAGTGCTCACTGAAAGGACAGATCCTGAAGCTGAGGCTCCAATACTTTGGCCACCTCATGAGAAGAGAAGACTCCCTGGAAAAGGCCCTGATGTTGGGAAAGATGGAGGGCACAAGGAGAAGGGGACGACAGAGGATGAGATGGTTGGACAGTGTTCTCGAAGCTACTAACATGAGTTTGGCCAAACTGCGAGAGGCAGTGAAGGATAGGCGTGCCTGGCGTGCTCTGGTCCATGGAGTCACGGAGAGTCGGACACGACTGAACGACTGAACAACAACAATAAGATATATGTTCAAAAATATAGTAAAGGTTTGCTGTCTATGCTAGGGTTTGAATGACTTTGGAATGAGAAAGATTTAAGTAATAGAATCAAGGATACTGATGTAGGAATGTATTAGATAATTAGGTAAAGAAGTATAGAATAATCAGAATTCAAGTGTAAAATAAAAATATACATTAGGGATTAACAGGAAGTCCAAATTGTGTATATATGATTTTGGAATATTTTGGAATATAATTTTGTAAAAACCCCTTCTTCTTTTGTTTGGTTGGTATGTATATTATTAATATATGTGTGGGGAAAGACAAAGACCAACAAGCCATGATGAGCGAAATAAGAATGTTTATTTTTGTAACATAAGAATATGCTTTATAATCTGTAATATATAGAACTTTTGTATTGAATCTCAACTTTATGCATTGTTTTGTTATGTATTCTTTTGTTTATTAGTTTACTTTGTAATATAAAATTCTTAATAAAAATCATTTAAAAATAAAATAAAATACCACTTGAGTACACTAGTTTGCTTCTCATCCGCAGTCTATCAAATTTCTATATCTGAAACTCCCAAAAGGTTTCCCATGGGGTGGGGGATGCAAAACTGATACAGCACGATTATCTAAATAGGAGATAATCTAAATAAACGATTATCTAAATAGGAGAGATGTAAACATGAACTTTTGGATGAGTATGGAGTAAGCTACTGTAATAAAATAAAAGAGATGAATTTATATAAGAATTAACAGATAAAATAATAGATTAACTATAAGAAGTGTAACGAACGGTGGTGGAAGTCATCAATTCTTTCTTTGTATCAGTTTCTAATGTGGTAATGTGATGTTAATATATTAAGAATTTTTTAAGTAAGACTGGGCCCCTAGTGGCCGCTTTTAACACGCAATTTTTTCTTTTTTCTTTTTCTTCTTCCTCTTATCTCTCTTCTTTTTCTTCTATTTTCTTTATCTATTATTTAAAATTTTGCTTCACGAAACATATGTAAAATAATGTATTTGTATGTATTTCTTCTTTGTATTTCTTCTTTGTATAATTAATAATGTATTTCTTTTTTTGTACAACTAATAATTTTTTTTTAAAAAAACTGATACAGCACATTCAGGGATGGCACTCAGAGGGGATTTAAATACTTTAAGGGATGTAAAACCACTTACTCCCTAAAAGTCCCTAAAAAGACTTTTTGGGAAGCAACTGAAATGTTATGGTCACAGTTCCAGGTATTAGGCATGCAAAATCTGAAATTCTATTTCCACTTTGTCCTGGGCAGAACTGATTCTTGCTGTGTGTACAAAAGGGCGGTGGAGACATACAGCAGATGTGTTTGTTGTGAGGTTCATTCCCTGAGTTCAGTCATGGGCTTATTGTGTTTCACATGACTGTATGTTTTCATCCCACAGAGTGGAAGGAGGAAGTGACGACTGACAGGAAGTCTTGTTTTGTTGTGTACCCTCTAAATAGGATTCTTATCCTTTGTTTCTCTCTCGGCTGCCTGATGCTAGAGAGAGGGAGTCATGATGTAGAGCTCCGTGATTGTAAATTTGTAATAAAGTAGTTTTAGCGACAAATGCTGAGCTGCTGTGTCTGTTACGTTGCTGCGCATACTCACTGCTAATTTATGAGTGTGCTGGATGTCTGCCGACACCAGTCGCTGTGATGTTCCGGCTGAACAAGCTGATAAGCTCCCGGACGATCTTGGACGATCATGCCAGTCGGGCATGTGTCTTTGCTGTGTCTTTACTCGTAAGTAAAGACCGATCCATACCATCACAACAAGGTTATGGGCCCAGGATCGGGACCACAGACCCAGCGCCAGCAGACGCACTGGGAATTATTTTCGTCCCAGTTGGATTTCCAGATCCAGCAAAAAGCCAGTCTGATGTTCTGAAGCGGAGCCAAGGCTGAAGACGCTGTGTGAGTACAGTGTATTTTGTTCTCTGCCTAAAAGCGAAAGTAGAGACGGACTATCTTATCGTTCCTGCTGGCAAAAAGCCTGCACAGAGACGCTTAATTTATGACTGTTTCTGAAAGTTTCCCAGCTCTGAAAAATCTCTGGAAGAGATGAGCACGGAACAGATTCCTATTCCTCTTAGAATACATAGAGGGGAAAAGAACAAGAAACAGAACCCTTCCCTAAATCGTCTGCATTATGGGGGAGATGAGTCTTCGGCGACTGCCAGAGACTGCGTAGCTGTTGTGATTTAATAGCTACAGCGGGAGGTGTTTAACCCCCGACGCTGCGAAAAGCGGCAGGCACAGACTTTGAAGACACAGATTCTTCGGAACTTTCCCTATGAGTTTGGGATTGCGGGGGAGAAGTGTTTTTGCCCCGAAAGCTGCAAGAGCAGTGAGATGCTGTGCCACAGTGTGTGTTCAGCAGGAATTTCAAGCTGCGTCACACAGCCCAAGATGGCGAAAGGCTATCTAGGATGCCGGAGGATTTCAGAGAAGTTATCTCTCCGATGCCCATGTGATGTGGGAGGTTCCTGTTTCCAACAGCTCCAGTCGTGTTCGGAGTAATGTTTTGGAAGAAGATGGAACTGTATCCTGTTTTATCCTGTTCTGAGGGGAGGTCTCTTCACAACGGAAGTGGACTGACTTGCAACGTCATTCCAATCATACACTGCAACCAGTAGGTGGTGCTACTGGACTCACAAGCAGTGCAACGTTTGTCCGTGGACATTTGGACAGCGGAAAAGCAGAGTTTCCAAAAGAGACTTTTGCTAATTGCACCACAGAACCATTGGGACTGAAAGCATTTTGTGTTGTTTCACGTGTTTTTCTTTCCAGGTTCGCAGCGCAGCGTGCTGATGTTTTCTCCACCCAGAAGGACAGAAATTGGTTGTTCTTTACCATGTTGTGAAATGCTACATGGGAATGGTGGGAAGGTTACAGAGACATGTGATGTGTTTTATCTGTTAACCAAATTTTCCATGCAGGTTGTATGCATGAAGCTCCCAGATGCACCAAGTCAGGCAAATGGGAAAGGAGGTACTGATATCTCTCAGAGATTGCCTCAAAGTCATGTTGATGTCATCATGACAGTGACAAAGGCTACCCGGAAAAAGTCCAGATGCTAGTGATTGGCTCTGACATGTGGGTTCCAAAGTCACAGAGCGAAATGCTCAGCAAACCTAGTTTGCAAATTTTTCCCAAAAGACAGACAAAGTTTCTGATGGGAACCATTACAAACCCAGAAAAAGCCACGACACCATTGTTTGGGTCTGACATGTGGGTTGCAATGTCACAAAGCAGGAGGCAACATTCTTCCTGTGGTAAAGAGGCATGTACAGAGTGCAAAATCCTCATATTGAGCTCATTTTGCTCACAAGAGTGCAGTGCAGAGTGGGGAGGAATTCTAGATGTTTTTCTCAAAACCCATTTCTCAAGACTTGGAAATCTAAGTCTGTTGCTGTTATAAACAGCCAGGTGCACTCAGGTGAATTCCACTGAAACAGTGCTGGAGAAGTTTCATGTTAGCGGCTACAAAGGATGCTGCAGAGCGTTGTTTTGTCCACCATGTATGCTCAAGGAGTTCGCTACCGCAGCTGTTGAGTAAGCAACTCACAAATGGCTACTATGAGTGGTAGATCCACCGAGTATGCCGAGTTTGCTGCCAAAGCTGACGTGTAGGCGGCTCAAAGTGGCTACAATGTGTGGAAAAACTCGCAAAAGTATGCTCCAGAGTTTGCTAACAAGGCTGTTCCAGATTTCACTGTAGTAAGCGGTTTAACACCAGTCTTAAACCTTCAGTCCAGAGAAGGGTACAGAGATTTTGTCCACAAGTGACAGTCCATGCCCAAAGGCTGTAAGGGTAGACACAAATCCCTTAGATAAGGAAGCTGGACCAAGTCCAGAGGCTGTGTATGCCAACACTGATTCCTCAGAGAGGAACAAGGCTAGGGTTCGATTCCCACAAAGCCAATCCTGTTAGTCAAAGGTTATGACACCAAGACTAATCAGAAGCGCAAGATGGTAAGGCCAATGCCAATCCAGTTGCAAGTAGTTCCGAAGGTGGAACTAAATGATACAGAGGAAAACTTTGTGTCAGCACACCATGTTGTAGTTACACTGATGTCAGGTGACTTCAACACAGTGCATGATTCGGGGGAGGATGTTGTGAGATTCATTCCCTGAGTTCAGTCATGGGCTTATTGTGTTTCACATGACTGTATGTTTTCATCCCACAGAGTGGAAGGAGGAAGTGACGACTGACAGGAAGTCTTGTTTTGTTGTGTACCCTCTAAATAGGATTCTTATCCTTTGTTTCTCTCTCGGCTGCCTGATGCTAGAGAGAGGGAGTCATGATGTAGAGCTCCGTGATTGTAAATTTGTAATAAAGTAGTTTTAGCGACAAATGCTGAGCTGCTGTGTCTGTTACGTTGCTGCGCATACTCACTGCTAATTTATGAGTGTGCTGGATGTCTGCCGACACCAGTCGCTGTGATGTTCCGGCTGAACAAGCTGATAAGCTCCCGGACGATCTTGGACGATCATGCCAGTCGGGCATGTGTCTTTGCTGTGTCTTTACTCGTAAGTAAAGACCGATCCATACCATCACAACAGTGTTCACACGTGAATCAACTTTTGACTCGGGAGACCTGAGCAATGAACCTCATTTTCTCTGACTCAGTAGCTTCTATGGGCCAGCACCAATGCATCGCCCAAGATGATTACAAGCACCACACAGGTACCAACCACTAGCATTACTCACCAATGGTTTATGGCAAGATCTGGGCAGTGCCCCTTCCATGAAAATGGGGAGGGGGCATGGGAGGGGGAGCTGCAGGCCAAAGCCCAGGGCAGCATGACCGCCATGCTTATATTGCTGAGCTGCATTTCAAGAAGGCAGGACAAAATGGTGGGTGGCTTTAGGCTTCAAACTGAAAGCAGCCCAATAAGAGAATCATGCCTACACGCAAAGGGGCTCTCTTTGTGCTGGCTGTACATTTCACCGATTCAACGTGCACAGAACCTCTTGCCTCCCCCACCCCACTGTGTTATTCCACCCCCACTCAGCACTTCCCTTCCCAACATGTATCATAAAGACACAATCAGGCAAAAGCGACACTGGACTCAGCTGGGGTGAGTCCCAAATATAATTTGTGCACACCATTTTGTACAGGCAGAGCGTCCCATGTAATTGTAATGATGAAATGCCTTTGCAAAATTATGCAGTAGTTTATTAGGATCCGAAGTTATCAATTCAGCATCTTTGTTGTAAAATTTTATTGGAGGTTTTGGGTTGTGGCCATCCATAACATTCTTCCAGACTATGAGCCTTCGGGGCATGAATCAATTCATGCTTGCTTTCTTTTTAATTTTATTTGTGCTTTCCACCTCAACCTCTGGATAGGGAAGGCTGACAATCTAACCCGTTCATTAGCAAATGAAACAAATATTAAACGAAGATGCTAATGCATAGCTGTCTAAACATGGTTAATTTCAAACACTATAATTTTAAAGTCACTTTAGAACATGATTCTAAATGTACATATTCACTAGAAGTTAGTTCTGGTGAAAATGGTAGCTTTTCCTCCTGCATAAACACATTTTAGCATCCTAGTCCAAGCGACATTGTAGTCCATAGGACTACAGTGCTTCAGTTTAAGTATCTTGGGGATTGGACCGCAAAACGGATTGGAAGAATGAGACTTGCATTTCAATGCATTTGTGAAATATAAGCCATACCCCGAAAATAAGCCATACCCAGAAAATAAGACATAGTGACGTGGCGCCTCTCCCTTAAGACGGCCTGGATAGGCATGGCTATGCAGCGTACCGACGCGGAGCGGTTAAAATAAGACATCCCCTGAAAATAAGCTATACTATGTTTTTTTGAGGGGGGGAAATATAAGACGGTGTCTTATTTTAGGAGAAACACGGTAGCTGAAGCCAAGATTAAAACCTCCTTGTTTATGCTTCTTTTTGTTAACGGATCATATGAATCTGATTTTGAGGACACCATCACTACTCCTTTAAAACAGCGTTTCCCAACCGGTGTGCTGTGCCGCGAGACACCGGCTGATGTGCCGCGGAAAAAGGGACCTGCAGCCCAGGGCTGCACAGGACCGTGGCGGCGGCGCTGCTGGAGCCCGGCGGCGAAGCAGAAGCCAGGGCAGCGCTGCTCCCTTGGCTGCTGCAGCAGCAGCAGCAGCAGCAGCAGCAGCAGCAACAACAGCAGCCTCGCGCGAGCCGCGCTACAGCTGATCCCAGAGGTAACTCTGGGTCAGGAGACCCGGCACAGCCGGGGGGGGGGAGGAGCGGTGTGCCGCGAGATTTTTTCATTGATTCAAGTGTGCCGTTGCCTAGATTAGGTTGGGAAACACTGCTTTAAAAGTACACTTCATTTGACTGTTTGTGTAATAGAAAAAAAATATGAAATGTTGATTTGAAGACTTTACTACTAGTGACAGAAATTTTATTGCCCAAACAAATGAAGCCATTGTTACATCACCAGAGCAGTCATGAGTTACTCAGGGAGCGACAAGTCTGAGCTCCTTTATAACTGGATTCTGGGAAATGAGGGACCTGATCTTTGTCTCCATTTTAAACTCATGGCCTCACCACTAAGAATGTCAACACAGGCGCCACTGGTGAGGCGGAGACTGACTAGCTAAGGAGTGCACCAGGACAACCAACACACAAGATAACTAGGTATAAAAAAGTCCATAAGCTATTGCCAGCTGTTACCACCAGTTGAGTCAACCAGCTGCAGGGGGACAGACACAAAATGGGTGTGTGGTGAGGGTAAAAGCCCAGTGCCCACCAACAGAGCAACTGAGGTTCAATCGTTAAGGGAAAGTCCCTTCCAATGCAGTGGGACTTGCCTCCAAATCAGCATGGTTCCACCTGCAACACCAGAGTAAGTATCTCATGTCTCATCTGCTCTTGCTAAGCAAAGAGAAAAGTAGCATTTTAAAAAATGCACATGCATACCTTTATATAAAGGCACGTACCGATCAATTCTGTGTTTAAATTCTTTATATCAATTGCATTTTCCAACCTTCCATTTAGAAAGGAGTACAAGTTAAAGCTTGCAAAAGTTATTAACCGCTTGCTATATTTGTCAACCAACTTTAAATATATATTTAATATATCATTATCACGAGACTCAGTTATTCAAAGTGTGTGTGGGAAAGGGGGAGGTAAGAGCAAATTTATATATGAATCATCATAGCTCCATATCTCTAATGGATCCCTAAATCATCTTTCAAAGTCCTAGATTTCAGAGTATAGAAATTCTGGCGCAAGCACCTTTCCCAATGAGTTATGAGAGAAGCAAAGGCAGTGAACTCTGCCAGAACCTCACTCAAAACAAAGTACAGTGGTACCTCGGGTTAAGAACTTAATTCGTTCTGGAGGTCCGTTCTTAACCTGAAACTGTTCTTAACCTGAGGTACCACTTTAGCTAATGGGGCCTCCCGCTGCTGCTGCGCCACCACGTGCGATTTCTGTTCTCATCCTGAAGCAAAGTTCTTAACCCGAGGTACTATCTCTGGGTTAGCAGAGTCTGTAACCTGAAGCGTCTGTAACCCGAGGTACCACTGTAATGCTACATTCGGGCAGAGGACTCCAATGTATTAGGAATTCAGAATGCTGCTAAAGCCAATAAAATCAACATTTCTAAACGATACCCCCAAATCCTGACATTCGGAGTCAGACTGAAGAAAGATGCATCATGGTCAGGACTGAACAACTTGACAATTTGCCCCAATAAAACTGGGGTAAGTTTCTCTCTTTGGGGGGGGGGGTTAATATAGTTTTTGCTTTATCTACACTTGATAGGCAAACTCTGCAGGCAGGTTGCAAACCTGATGGTATTTACCTGTGAGTAGCTCCAGAGCAGAGCGGGCCTTGAAGCAGCAACCATTGGGTCAAAGCCTTCCTTTGGACCCCTGCCCTGCATCAATTCACACGCAAGGAAATTGCAGGAGATGCAAAAGGTCATGTAATCCACACATACACCCAAACTAAAATAATAATAATACTGGTTGCAAGCCTCCCCTCTTCTTTTTGCAAACCTGGGATCTTTCCCCTCCAACCTGCCTGCAAGAGTTTTGCAAAACCCTACCGGCCCTTGGTGAGGACTGTCTGAGCGCGTGTTGGCCCTTTACCTCTTGTCTCCGTAGGCCCCCGGGTAGCCCTCCATCCACGGGGTGGGCTCCGTCTTGATGCAGCCGGCATCAGGGGCGAAGGGCATCCTGCCCACCACGCCCCCCGGGTACCACACCTTGGACGGTGGGAGCTCTGCGCCCTCTTGTCCAGACGGCGGCTCCTGGCTCCTGGCGTAGCCGCAGGAGGCCGGGGGTGCGCCTTCGTAGAGCTGCCCTTCCGCGGTGAAGAAGGGGTGCCAGCCCGGGCCGGGAGGGCCGGCATAGTGGGGCGCCAAGACAGCAGGCACATCCCGGGCGCACCGGCACTGCGGCCCGCAAACGGCACCGCCGGGTGCGTACTCCAAGGGGCTCTCCCGCTTGATGCCCCCACGGGAGGCCAGGGCCAGCTGGAAGTTGTAGTAGTCGCGATTCGGGAAGGCCCTCGACGGCTCCTCCCGCTCCGGAGAGCCTTTGTAGAGGCTCAGGTATCCCGGCACTTCCACAGCCAGCGCGCCGCCGCCGCCTCCTTCCTCGGCTTCCAGGATCTTGCAGCCGCCCAGAGTCGGGGGCCGAGCGTGCGCACCAGCGAACATGCAGTCGCCGCGGGTCGCCGCCATCTCGCCGCCACCGGGCGCGTCGAGCGCTTCCACCGCCAAGCCCATGGAGGCGGAGACGGCTTTGCCCAGCTCCTTGGCGCTCTCCCCCAGGGAGTCGCTTTTGTCGGATGGGGCTTCCTCGCCTCCTCCGCGGGGCTCGCCTCCTGCCGCCTGCAGAAGACTGCTCTCGCCCAGCATGTATTTGAAGTCCCCCGGGCAACTCTGGAAGGAAGGGCCTCCCAGTAGGGCCAGAGAGGACGGGGCGGACGAGGACGCGGCGGGCACCTTCCGCTTGTCGGGGGGCTGCGGCGTTTTGCTCACCTGGGGCTGCTCCTCCAGCGGCAGGTAAGAGGGCGAAGCCGGGTCTTGAAAGTAGGACCCCAAGGAAGACGACCCTGCCGTCGCGGAGACCGACGCCTGGTGACTGGGGCCAGCCTCCTCCCGCATGGGTCCGGGGCTCTGGAACGCTTCGCGGACGCTCTGAAACAGGTTGTGGAAGGCGCCTCGAAAAGCCTTTGCCGGCGGCCGAGGATAGACTCTGCCCAGACCGACGGGCATCTCCATGACCTCTCCTGTGGCT
The DNA here is from genome assembly GCA_034641395.1 of Darevskia armeniaca. NCBI lineage: Eukaryota > Metazoa > Chordata > Lepidosauria > Squamata > Lacertidae > Darevskia > Darevskia armeniaca. The sequence continues at coordinate 121,139 of JAWWNF010000799.1, forward strand.
GGACGGAAAGGGGTGGGGGGGGGGTCAGCCTGCTGTGCTTTTCTCTGGCTCCAGGTAGGTACTGGAGACTCCTCGACTGGGCGGAGTGTCAGCTGCGAGAACCGGCCTTTTCTACCCTTGGGCCGTCGGGGCACGCGCGAGGCGTTCCTAAGTTGGAGCAGGTGCAGTGTCAATGGTGTGAGAGGGAAGAACCAGTCGACCCTGCAGGGCCTTCTTAAGCATATCCAGCGCCATGGTGCAAAGATCCCTCCAGCGCCCCCCCCCTCTCCCAGAGTTGCCGACTTTTTTCAAAGGGGGGAACCCCAAAGTTGTTGACCATAGAACAAAATAAAATGAAAAGGCGGAAGAAAATCTAATGAAGTCCTCAATTCCAAAGCCAGACTCATTCAAGACTCAACAGTTCTTCTAATTCATCCTCATGATTCAAATCACCACATATCAAAAAGTTAAAGCAATCACCAGTTTGTTGTTCTTTAAATAAATTAATAAAGACACAGACAATGAAGTTCCTGGCCAATTTGTGTTTAAGTACAAAGCTGACGTTTTCAAATATTGTGGGGGGTGGGGTGGGTGTAAAGCAGTGACATCCTGAACCTAAAAAGGACCCAAAACCTGGGTCACAAAGGCTGCAGCCCTAACTGCATTTACCTGACAGTAAGCTCTGCTGAATCTAATAGGACCTTACTTCTGAGTAGACAGTAGGACTACAGCAAGAAACACAGTTGGGATTTAGGGCTTTCTGTTTTAAGTCTCAACCAGAGGAAAATGTAATATTGGAGATTAGGGAGAAAGGAATATGAATAGATTGGGGGGAGGGGGCTGACGAGAGACCAAAAACCACACATAGCAAGACAAGGCACACTTTCTGGGGAGCAAGTCTCAGACACAGTTGCTTGGGGCGAGGACTGCAGAGGGACCATAGCTGGGTTGTGCTTGTGTGTTTTTCAGAAAAAACGTAGAATTGGAAGGGATCCTGCAGGTCATCTAGCCCAACCCCTACAATGCTTTTTAGCTTGCATTGATCTCAAAAACCTTCAGTGCCTTTTTTTTTTAGTTGGATAGGCGATTAACAGGCTTGTTTCACAAATAAGGGAGAAGGAGGGTTGCTCACTTGGTTTGGTTTCTTTGTTCTAGTTTTTAGGATGTGCTTAGTACCATAGTTTCAGGCTGGGAACCGCCCTGATATCTATGGGTGGAGGGCAGTAGCAGTAGTAGTAGTAGTAGTAGTAGTAATAATAATAATAATAATAATGGTGATGATATTTTTCGCAGGGCTTGGAGTGCGTGGGTGATGGCCAGCTGCTGGAATGAATGGGGTTGATGCTAAATGGTCTGGCTTGCTTTACAACCCCATGGGACCTTGTTGGTGGGGTGAAGAAGAAGAAAAGCGAAGGGAGGAGGCTTCCCTTCACCGGGATAGAGTTGCCCATAACATTAAACCTGCGTCGAGCGAGGGTGTGTGCGCTGAGCATCGGCTTGGTGTTTTCCTTTTTAGCCTTCTGGCGCCCCGCAGAATTCAGTGCTTGCAGGCTGAAAGAGCGGCGCACTCACCCTCGCTCACTCAGCTCGCTCGTTCGGTGTTCCCCGGACTCTCGCCTGGTGCAGCGCCATCTAGAACCTTGCGCCATGGTGCCCCGCGCCACTAGCGTCTATGGGTAAGACGCCCCTGCTGCCCTGGCTTCTCGGGTCCAACGTCCTCCACCTGGGGAAAAGCAGAAGTCAAGGCGCTAGTCCACTTTGTTGTTGTTTTTTGTTTTTTCAACTTTCCCAGCCGGAGCAGACACAGCCCTTGGCAGTTGCTGCTGTTGCAATTGCAAACTGACGCCTCTCTTGCAGGGGTGAGCTGAGGTTACAGCCGGGAGAGAGAGAAAGGCTGCTGGCTCACAGTGGCGTAGCAAGGTCAGGTGGTACCCGGTGCGAAAATTTTATTGTCACCCTCCCACACACACACATTGAAATGATTTTTAAAAAAGAAAAATAAGTGGCAAAGTTAAAGTGTTTGCTGTCCGGGGCGGGCACCCCTCTTGCTGTTCCTCATGTGGGAGTCCTGTCGATTTTATACGGTCCTCCCCTCCTCTTCGACTGTCCTTCCCTTCCCCCCTTCCCAAGGGGTGGGAAGGAACTCATTTCCTGGCACCTCAGATTCCACCTCTGCTTTACTTAATGCCTCATCATGTTCTTTGTTTCTCTTGCTTCAACTACAGACAGACCTCAAGCACCTATTCCTGCCTGGCAAAAGCACCCAAGAAGAGTGCAAAGCAGGAGCAATAAGGGAAGATGTAATCTCTCATACCTGCATGCTGCTTCTGTGAACAGCAGGGGTGTAGCAAGGGGGCGGGGGGGCGGGTCGCCCTGGGCAGCGCCCTGCTGGGGGTGACAATTTGGGCATTAAAAAAAAAAATTTTAAAAAAATTTTTTAGGCTATTTTTGGCACTGCCGGGATGGAGCCGCAGGGGCGGCCAGCGAGGAGCGGTGTCACCCCCCCTTGCTGGCCGCCCCTGCGGCTCCGCCCCGGCAGCGCCGAAAATAGCCCCTCCCTTCCAGCGGCTTTTTCCGCCACTGGCTGGCTTGCAGAGCCGGGGAATGGAAAGGGGCGGGCCAGCGAGGAGGGGTGAAACCCTCTCCCTGCCCTGACTTGCGCTCCGCCGACGGAGCCCCGGCGGCGGCTTCGGGGGTCTCTGCGGGCTGCAGAGACTCCCGAAGCCGCCGCCCGCCCGGCACCCCTTGGTGCGGCAGCTGCTCATGCGTCATGACGTCATGACGCACACACACACCGCGACGCCCCACCCCCGGGGGTGCCTCTTGGCTTCCCGCCCCGGGTAGCCAAGGGGCTAGGAACGGCCCTGGTGAACAGTCATAAGTACAGTGCTCAAGTACAGTGGATTTAGGTGGTGTCATAGGTGCCCCCCCCCCCCGTGCCTGCAACAAGCCCCAAATTGCAGCAAGTGATGCTGGAGCCCATTAGCAGGGATTTATATTAGTTACTCTTTATATTAGTTACTCTATATTAGTCTTTATATTAGTTACTCTATTGATTTGTTTTCTTCTTGCCATTTAAACTTGAACAATTCAATGGAACCAGAGTCAATCTCTTTATCAATGAATTTTCTTCAGAATTTGGAATAAATAAAAAAATCTTGAAAAAGATTATTTTTAAAAACTCTTCCAAAAAAAAAAATCATTTGAAAGAATCAAGTCCTTAAAAGAATCCTTCCCAAAAAATTAGAAAATCGTCCAGTAGCACCTTAGAGACCAACTAAGTTGTTCTGGGTATAAGCTTTCGTGTGCAAGCACACTTCTTCAAATACTCTGAAACAGAAGTCACCAGACCCTTATATATAGTAGGAGGGTGGCGAGGGGTATTTCTCAGAAGGGAGGTGGGAATGGGTGATTGGCTAATGGGTATGGTCAACCTGTTGATGACTGTTAACAACTGCAATTGGTCCTACAGAAAAAAGCAAGGGATTTTTAAAGGGATAGTATGCAGATGGCCAAAAATAGCTTTAGCATGTGTAATGAGACAAGAATCCAATATCTCTATTCAGACGAGGTCTCTCCATAGTTTTCAGTTTAGTAATAAGACCTTGAAATTATTGGACTATGTGGAGATGGTGGAAGTGGTGGCAAAAATAAGAGACACAAAAGAAGAAATGTTTGTGGAAGAGTGGAGACCCTTTTCGGATTATCTGAGAATATATTATAGTCAAAGGAAATCACAAGCAGGACTTGAAATGTAAGCAAAGGAATGAGAATGATAAAGGAATGTAATGTAGGATACACATTATGGGGGGGGGGGAATGCATTCTAACAACATTTAATACATTTTTGAAATCAGTTTTACTTTACCTTCTAGCAATCTTCATTCATCCTGATGATGATGATGATGATGATTTCTACCCTGCCCATCTGGCTGGGTTTCCCATCCACTCTGGGTGGCTTTCAACAGAACATTAAAAAGAGAATACAACTTCAAACAGAATAAAACTTCAAACATCATCATCATCATCATCATCATTATGCATCATTACATTACACAGCAATCCAGGTTTACTCTGACCTAGATAGTCATTTTCATCTTGGCATGAATATCTAGTTGCCTCATAACCACCGAATCCACCTCTTGTGCCAACAGAAGGGTGTTGGCAACAGGTGGCTTAAAAGCACCTGGCATCTTTTGCAAGCTCTGTAAAATAATGAGAGCAACAACTCTGGCCTCTGTCCCTCTTTCCTCCCCTCTCTCCTCAGATACCCTCTTGTGTCTCTGCCTCCCAAAGGCTTGCACAACTGTTTGTAGCTGCAGCCCTGGCTACAAGCTCCCCAGACGAATGGTGCCTCTGGGGCTGGCCAGGGCTGGCTGCCAGCAGTTGAGGCGGCCTCGGATTAAGCAAGCATGTGAGTGAGGGAGCCCAGCCAGCCAGTCCGCCATTCCTTGCTGTTGGGAATGGGCAGACAAGTGGGAGGCTGGTCCAATAATTTCAAGGTCTACTCCTCTTTTGTTGGAACATCTTCTTTTCATTTCTGCACATGCAGAATTCTGGCTGTGTTGGTAGCATGCATAAACAATTTAACCAACTTTTGTGGGACCTCTGCCTTATTATTCCCCAAAGAAATGTTTCAGGCCTTTGGGGGATAATTATTTTAAACTATTTTTTTTTTATCTTCTTCAATTCAACAGCCTGCCACTTTTTTGCAAGTTCATCACATATGAAAAAAATGACCCTTCAGACTGTTTGCATTTCCAGCATTTACTTGCTAGAGTCTTGTATATCTTTTTTATCACGTATTAAATGCCACCTGTATATTTCATATCTACTTTCCACAACTTTTCCCATACAGTCATATCAATATTATGTCCCAAATTTTTAGCCCAATGTATCATTGCAGACTTAACCAGTTTGTCTTTCATTTCCCATTCTAACAACATTTAATACATTTTTGAAATCAGTTTTGCTTTACCTTCTAGCAATCTTCATTCAAATTCAGATATTTGGTCTATAAAACCATATATCTTATATTTCTTAACTAATTCATAGACTAGGGAGTATTAAAGCCAACCTGTCACCCACTCCTGGACTCCTTCATGTTTTCCCCCCATTCACAACCATCTCCGGAAAACTTTAATATATCCCTATATGTACCCCATTACCCTTCCATATTCAATTTATTTTGCACACGTGCCTCTATTGGGGAAAACCAATGAAATATTACACCTTCAGCATCCCCCTGCTGCCACCTTGCCTCTTAGGCTCTACCCCAGGGGTCAGCAAACTTTTTCAGCAGGGGGTCAGTCCACTGTCCCCCAGACCTTGTGGGGGGCCAGACTATATTTTGGAAAAAATAATAATGAACGAATTCCTATGCCCCACAAATAACCCAGAGATGCATTTTGAATAAAAGCACACATTCTACTCACATAAAAACACGCTGATTCCCGGACCATTCACGGGCCGGATTGAGAAGGCGATTGGGCCAGATCCGGCCCCCGGGCCTTAGCTTGCCTACCCATGCCCTAAACCCTGAACCCTAACTCTAGCTTTGTCATTCCCCACCCCTATTTTTGTCCATACTCTTATTATAAACACATGTCACACTGGCTATTCAGCATCCATTTGGGAAACAATTTATTCCTGAAGCTGACTAGCTATAAGCAAGTGATTTAAGACTACTTTCTTGGCTTAAAATGTTAGAGGACACACAAATGCCTCCTGGTAAAGAAAAAGTCTTTGAAGTGGCTTAAAAGCACCTGGCATCTTTTGCAAGCTCTGAAAAATAATGAGAGCAACAACTCTGGCCTCTGTCCCTCTTTCCTCCCCTCTCTCCTCAGATACCCTCTTGTGTCTCTGCCTCCCAAAGGCTTGCACAACTGTTTGTAGCTGCAGCCCTGGCTACAAGCTCCCCAGACGAATGGTGCCTCTGGGGCTGGCCAGGGCTGGCTGCCAGCAGTTGAGGCGGCCTGGGATTAAGCAAGCATGTGAGTGAGGGAGCCCAGCCAGCCAGTCCGCCATTCCTTGCTGTTGGGAGGCTGGGCAGGCAGGTGCAGCGCTGGCCTTTCTTGCGGTTCCTGTGTGCAAAGCCTGCCTGGAAGCTGAGTGACCGGTGCTGAAGGGAAGCCTTTTTGCCATGCAGGTTGGCAGCGCCCGCTGCTGGCCTCACGTTCACCTTTGGCCAGTCTCCATTGGGACTCTAAGGCTGGGGGTATCCTCTTCCCAGGCCCCTGTGGGGCAGTGTGAGGAGGCACCTCTCTTTGGGGTGGGAGGGCAACTCAGAGACCAGGGGCAGGGGCAGGGGCTCCCAAGGAGAGGGAAGAGGAGAAGATGCTGAGGGATCACTCCACAAGGGAGGGTGTTGGAAAAAGGTGAGATGCTGCCAGCGCAACAGGCAAGCGGTGACATAACTGTACTCCTGAGCCCCATAAGGGTGCCACAGAAACAACGTAGCTGGTCAAGGGAGCCATGGACTCATAAAGGTTGAAAACCTCTGGGTTTGGGAATAGGAAGGAGGTATAAACAAACAGGTAGATTTGCATTAAGTTTGTGTGTTTCTTAGTTGGATCATGCAATTAACAAGGCATCTCAGGCTGGATCTGAGACTCCTTAACCTTCTGAGTGGCTGTATGGCCCCAGCTATTATGTTGAGTGCTAGCCTCCAAAAATCAGGACCAGACCCTGGACTTGCATGTCATAAGAGCCTGCTGGACCAGGCCAATGTCCCATCTAGTCTAACCTGCAGGATCCGAGCACAAGAGCCCTCTCCCCCACTGTGGCTTCCAGGAACTGGTAGTCAAAAGGACCATGTGACCATGAAGGCATAGCATGGCCAACGTGGCTAGTAGCCATTGATAGCCCTCTCCTGGCATTAAAGTAATCCATCTCCCTGTGTGGCTGAACTGTCCCTGGTTTGAGTGGACTTGTTCGGATTCTCTCTGAGGGCACTGCCTTCTTGTCCTACAGACATTTGCTAGGCAGAAGGAGCTCTTCCCTTCCCTATTGACACATGTTTGCCTCTGCCGATAATATTTTTACAAGCCACCTCAGTTTCCAAGTGGTGAAAGACACCACAAGTTCTGCTTGGAATGAAGGTCAGCAGAACTTGTGGTGTCTTTAGGGTTCATGGCTTTATTTGCACATATATCTGTATACACTATACAGCCTGAGCATAGGACAGAGGGTCTCACAGCATTAAGACCGAAAGAGTTTGTGCTTCTCCATTAGTCACAGCTTTGAATCCAGCACAGAGCAAGCAGGTCTCTGTGTCTCCTGCTTCCAGCCTGCTTCCAGCTCAGCTCTCACACAACTAACTACTCTCCTATTTGTGGGAATGTTTTGGAACGTGGATGGAGATTTATAATTTAATATATCTCATCCTAACTTGTGCTAACAAGTTCAACTAGCAGAGTACATTCCCTTTTAAAATACACACAGCGGAAGTTGCTTTGATTCGCTAGAATCAGCTTAATCTAGTTTCCTGGTTTGTCACTATATTTCCCCTTAGTCCCTCTTAAATAAGACACAACACACGTCTTCTATAAAAAGATATAAAATGTTTACTCACATATATGCAGCTCAAGACAAATCCCAAAGAAGGCAGGCTTGTTCTTAGTAAAGATATTTACAATAGGAATCTCCCCATTGTGGGAGAGAAATCTACTAGGCCCCAGTTGGGTGGAAGCCAACTGAGCATCCTCCTCGCAGTTCGAGTGAGAGAGTGGAATGGAATGGCGGCTGACCTGTGGGTTCTTTGTTCATACCTTCCCAGGTGAAGCCACTCCCATATCTAGTTGCAAGAGGAAATTGTCTCAATCCATGTGACCAGGAAGTTGTGGCTGGAGGACTGAGGCAATCTCCACTATCTGCTCTAGCATTGTTGTACTTGACTGCTCTAGTGTTTACATCCCACAAACCCCTTCTCAGGCAAATACAACATACAAAACATAAACAACTTTATTCAACCACCCAGAGTCCCAGCTTGACACGTAGATTCTGGAAACTCTCTTTTGGCAAGGGTTTTGTCAAGATGTCGGCAGTCATCTCTTTGGTGCAGCAATAAGACAGTTCCACAAGTCCATCTTGCACCATCTGGCGTATATAGTGGTACCTGACCCCAATGTGTTTGGTTCTGGCTAGGAACTTTTCACTCTGCGTCAGCTTCAGGCAACTTTGATTGTCCTCTAGCAGGCTGACAGGTTCCCTTCTCACCAGTCCAAAGTCTTTGATGAGTTCATCAAGCCAGGCAATTTCTCTGCACGCTTCTGTTGCAGCAACATATTCGGACTCTGTTGAAGACAAAGCTACACAACTCTGTTTATAGCTGCCCCACACAACAGGTCCATCCCCAAACATAAAAACATGACCGCTTGTGGATTTATAGTCAGCATTATCCCCGGCCCAATCTGCATCAGTGTACCCAACCAACTTAGGGTCTCTGGCAGCTGGTAACTTTAATTTACAATTTATTGTACCTTTCAGGTATCTAACCACCCTTTTCAGCCCCGCTAAATCATGCTCAGTGGGAGAATTCACTTTTCTGCTTAGAATCCCCACAGCATTAGCTAAGTCAGGTCTACATGTGGTAACTAAATACAAAAGTTTACCAATCACCGACCTATATTGACTGTTATCTGGCAACAGCTTCGAATCCTGCTGATTCTTCAAGAAGTCTGTAGCCATGGGCGTTGCAACCGGGTGTGCGTCTTGCATCTGCAAATACTCAATCAGTTCATGAATCTTTTGCTTCTGGTTGAGAAGAAATGAGCTGTCTTCTTCTCTTTCCACTTGGATTCCTAAGTAGTACTTGACATCTCCAAGTTCTTTTACTTGTACCTCCTTGCTGAGGTGTTTTACTATTTGTGCATAGTCTCTATTATTTGCAGTAGCAATAATCAAGTCATCTACAAAAGCCAATATGTATGAATATTGTCCATTACTTGACTTGGTGTACAAGCACTTGTCTGCGTTTCCTTGCTTGTACCCTAGTTGCACAAGCATATTGTGCAATTTCTGATTCCAGGCTCTAGCCGCTTGTTTAAGCCCATAGAGTCCCTTCTGGAGTCGACATACGAGATGTGCCTCATTTGGTTTTGTGAAACCTTTAGGTTGTTTCATGTAAATTTCTTCTGAAATTTTCCCATGTAAAAACGCAGTGCAAACGTCAATGTGCTTCACATTCAATTGTTTAGAGGCTGCAATGCTCAAAAGCATTCGGAGGGTACTATATCTCACGGTTGGTGCGAAAACTTCGTCGTAATCTTCACCAAAACGTTGTGAAAAACCTTGTGCTACTAGCCTTGCTTTGTAGCGTTCCACTTCCCCTTCTGAACCCTTTTTAACCTTGAACACCCACTTGCACCCAATGGCCTTCTTACCAGGAGGGAGCTCTGTCAGGGTCCACGTCTGGTTCTGATGCAGTGCATCCATCTCCTCCTGAGCGGCCTTCTTCCAGAGACTAGCTTCCGCAGATGGCATCTTCTCAATCTCTTCCCATGTGGAAGGTTCCTGTGGAGACACCGACCCTGCAAGGTAGGACAGTCGTACCGGCGGGACACCTCTGTTGGTTCTGGATGAGCGTCTGACCTCTGGTTCTGGTTCCTGAACCGCATCAGCTTCCTCACTCCCTTCCAACGGTGGCATGTCCTCATCTGAGTCCTCCTCTTCGTCTCTGGAGCCGCCAGGGGTCTGGTCATCTGCGTCTTCTGGTGCGTCGCCTGTAGGGGGTGCTATGACACTAGAAGGCAGATTAGTATCACGTGGGGTTTCAGAAGGAAAGTTTATGAGTTCTTGAGTCCATTCTGACTCCTTGGAGCAGCCAATAACAGTGTTCTTTGTGTCTGCTTTTGTAGACTGGTTCTCTGAAAGATCAACCTCATAAACACCATTTATTAATTTTCCTTCAATGTACACTTCACCATCTTTAGTTACACTGCATTGTCCATTCTCAAATGTGATCTTGAAACCTTTCTTGTCCAAAGTAGAGACACTGAGTAAATTGCAGCTCAGTTCTGGTACATACACAACATTGGACATTCTGGTCCTAAAAGATTCATTGTTTACATTGAATTCCAAATGTATTGAACCTTCACCTTTGGACTTTAAAATATTTCCATCTGCAACCTCAATTTCAGTCTCTTTATCATTTAATTCATTAAAACAGTCCTTTTTAAAGCTGTAGTGGCTGCTCGCTCCACTGTCTAGAAGCCACTTAATGTGTGTGTTTTCTTGGCTCTGGACAGCTAAACTCCTTTCTTGCAACAGCATGTTGCATTCAGATTTCCCTTTTCTTTCTCCTTTATGCTGAGAAAGATGAGAATCCTTTGCTTTAGCCTTTGGATCCTTGCAATGCTTTGCCATGTGGCCGCTTTTCAGGCATTTAAAACACACAATTTCTCTGGATTTTGTAAATTGCTTTGAAACAAAATTACAATCCTTTCTCCTAGGGTTGCTTTCTGGAGAATCAAATCTCTTTCTGCATTCCTCTCTTAATTCACTAGTCAGTTCCTTAAAAGTTAGATTCTCTTTATGATCCATCAAACTAACAAATGCATCAAAATGTGGCCCTAATGAGGCTAACAGAAATGATACCTTTGTTACTTCATCAAAAGATTGTGGAGTAAGTTCAAGCTTTTGAATAATTTCTGTGAATTTATCAATATGCTCTGTGAATTCTTCTTTTGAATTCATTCTCAGTCTAGTTAATTTTTCCATCAATGTTCTGTAGGAGTTCTTTGTAGATTCTCCATACATGCGCTCAATATCTTTTAGGATCTGAGATGCATCATCTTTGCTATTTATTAACGATAGATGCTTATTGCGAAGTCCACTCAAAATTATGTGCTTGGCCTCGCTGTTCTGCCTTTTCCAGACTTTAATCTTGGCTAAGGCTTCATTACTTCTACCTTCGGGCTTTGGTTTCTCTATCGCATCCAAAATATCCTTTGATTCTAAATATGCCATTAAGCGCATTTTCCAGTACACAAAATTGTCCTCATCTAGCAGCATTAAGCCTGGCTTTGCTTCACTATCAAAACTGGCACTAGCCATCTTAAAATCCAAAATTTGGAAAGAATTTCAAAATTCAAAAATTTGTCAAAATTCAAAATCAAAATCTCAAAATTCTCAAAATGCAAAAAACAAAAGCCTCAAAATAAATCTTCACTGCCTTTTGGGTCTTTTGTGAGCTCTGAGGGAGGGGAGGGGTAGCTTAATCCCCCTTTCTCTAAACAATAGGACAAAGGACCATGCGGTCTGACCAGGAAATGCAATCAGAAAAATCTCTCTCAACTCAAAAATGCAATCCAACACTTCAAAAATACACAAAATACGCCGCGCTGGGCATACATAACCCTTTGTGGGAATGTTTTGGAACGTGGATGGAGATTTATAATTTAATATATCTCATCCTAACTTGTGCTAACAAGTTCAACTAGCAGAGTACATTCCCTTTTAAAATACACACAGCGGAAGTTGCTTTGATTCGCTAGAATCAGCTTAATCTAGTTTCCTGGTTTGTCATTATATTTCCCCTTAGTCCCTCTTAAATAAGACACAACACACGTCTTCTATAAAAAGATATAAAATGTTTACTCACATATATGCAGCTCAAGACAAATCCCAAAGAAGGCAGGCTTGTTCTTAGTAAAGATATTTACAATAGGAATCTCCCCATTGTGGGAGAGAAATCTACTAGGCCCCAGTTGGGTGGAAGCCAACTGAGCATCCTCCTCGCAGTTCGAGTGAGAGAGTGGAATGGAATGGCGGCTGACCTGTGGGTTCTTTGTTCATACCTTCCCAGGTGAAGCCACTCCCATATCTAGTTGCAAGAGGAAATTGTCTCAATCCATGTGACCAGGAAGTTGTGGCTGGAGGACTGAGGCAATCTCCACTATCTGCTCTAGCATTGTTGTACTTGACTGCTCTAGTGTTTACATCCCACACTATTGTCCTTCTATCTACCAGCCAGGCCCCACCATCAGCCTGGAGGACCCCAAGAGTCATAGCTCTTGCAGCCCAGCTCATCCTTTTGGGATGCTGATCCTGGCACTTACAGTAACTACTCAGCCACAGATATTGCCTTGACAAAAGGGGCTGGTTTGCTGAACTTGCTCTCATACCTTCCACCCACCACCGATACGGGGACCCCAGAGCTGGAAGGGACTCAGGGCATCATGCATACTGATCCCCCAAACCTGCATCAATATTCACTCTGGTTTGATGGGATTTTCTTCCTCGTAGTTGTGCAAACTCAAAGTAGTGAGAGAAGACAGAGATGCATACACGCTGGAGCATGTCAGCTCCTTACATTTCGAGAGCATGTATCAAAACACTTTGCAAATTTGAAGTAATTAAGCCTCATTAGCTCAAGGACAGTCATTACCACTCACCCATAATTCCTCAAGCCATTGTGTGACTTTGACAGCAACAAGGCAATAAAAAACCAATAGAGGCAAATAATATGAACCAAATGCAGCCAGGGTACGTCTTGTTTGGTTTCTCTGTTTTCCTATCCGTGCTCACTTTGGGCCCGCCAGGCGACTGTGATTTGTGTGATTTGACGGTGAGTTAGGGGTGCCCCAATGCAAAAACCCTGAGGATCCATGACAATCCGTGCTTCAAAACCATGTTTTTGGGCCATGGTATTGCCCGGAAGCCATGGATCCGTGATTTTTGTGGTGCAGGCTGTACCCATGGACATGATATGTAATTTGACAGTGAGTCTGGAGTGGCCCAATGCAGAAACCCTGAGGATCCATGAGGATCTGTGCTTCAGAACCACCTTTTTGCACCATGGTGTTGCCAGGAAGCTGTGGATATGTGATTTTTGTGGCGCAGGCTATGACCATGGACATGATATGTAATTTGACAGTGAGTCTGGAGTGGCCCAATGCAGAAACCCTGAGGATCCATGTGGATCCGGGCTTTGTAACCACCTTTTTGCGCCATTGCGACCCCATGAAACAGTGGATGCTTGGTTTTTTTGGTGCTGCCTACAGACTCAGAGTATCTGAGGTCTAGAGTAGCTTGTAGGCTTTGTGGGTTTGTCTTTTTGGGGCTGTGTGCGATTAAGTTTGTGTGCTTATTTGTTTCCTTGTTTGTGTGTTTCTTTCCTAGGGCTTCTGCCTCTTGGATTTGTGTGACTGTCCAGGCTTGTGTGTGTGTGTGTTTGTCAGGTGACTAGCTGTGGGCGGAGCTAATCAGTGCCTGGAGGGCAGCGGCAGCAGTTTGACCCATCTTTTAGATAGAGGGGAGCTAGTCTCAAACGTTTAGTGGGGGGAACCTAGGCTTCTAGGCTTCTTCTTTTTTTGTCCTGACTTCAAGCTTCAAGATGGAGGGTGAGGGAACAACTGTAGTCGCCTGCAATTCCTGCGCAATGTTTGTCGTCTTGCCAAAGGTTGTAGGCAGCTTCACCTGCAGCAAGTGCAAGTTGGTTGCCCTACTAGAAGACAAGGTCCAGCAACTTCAGGAGGGGGAGGGAATAACTGCAGTCACCTGCAATTCCTGCGCAATGTTTGTCTTCTTGCCAAAGGTTGTAGGCAGCTTCACCTGCAGCAACTGCAAGTTGGTTGCCCTACTAGAAGACAAGGTCCAGCAACTTCAGGCCCGTGTATCTACGCTCCAGAAAATTAAAGAGCTGGAGCTTTTCTTGGATGCAGCAGAGCACACTGTCTGCACCAAGCAGGAGACAGGGCACATCCCTGAGGAGGAGATCAGTTCCCCAACTCAGGAGCCAGATGTATGGAGGAACGTGACTCACAGAAGTAGAATGCCCAGGGATCGCTCTGAGTGTTTAGAACTACACAATCGATTTGAAGTGCTCTCCCTTAACATGGAAGATGAAGAACAGACTCTATTGGAAGATCTCTCCCTCATCACAGTTGATGAGGTATATGAAGACGAGCAGCAAAGTCAGTCCTCCGGGAATGTGCAGGTGACCTTGGAAGGGACAGCACATGTAAGAATCCCGACCAAGCCTATGAGGAGGCGTGTAGTGGTGATAGGGGATTCTCTACTGAGAGGTACAGAAGCAGTTATCTGTGGGCCTGACAAGATGTCTCGAGAGGTGTGCTGTCTCCCCGGGGCCAAGATCCAAGATGTAACAGAACGGCTGCAAGGAATCATAAAACCCACTGACAAAAACCCCTTCCTTTTAGTCCATGTGGGAACCAATGACACTGCAAGCCATAGCCTCCAGAAGATCAAAAGTGATTATGAGGCTCTGGGCAGGAAGTTGAAGCAATTAAATGCACAAATTGTCATCTCATCCGTCCTCCCAGTTGAACGACGTGGCCCAGGGAGAGAGGGAAAAATAGGGGAAGTGAACAACTGGCTTCGCAAATGGTGCCAGCAGGAACGGTTTGGATTCTTAGATCACGGTCTGCAGTTTCTTGAAGATGGACTTCTGGCAAGTGATGGACTGCATCTCACAAGGGTTGGGAGGAATGTTTTTGCCAACAATCTCAAAAACCTCATCAGGAGGGCTTTAAACTGACTTATGTGGGGGAGGGAGACAGTGGTCCTGAAGGTAGGAGTCTATCAAATGCCGAAGATGATCATCCAAATGTCAGGGACCAAATGGAGCAAACAGCAAACAGACCAAGTTGTGGGAGAAAAAATCCTTAAGTAGGAGACTAGGGGGAATGATCATGGTCTTCAATGTCTGTATACTAATGCACAGAGCATGGGAAATAAACAAGATGAACTTGAGCTCTTGGTACAGCAAACTAAATCGACATAATAGGCATCACTGAAACCTGGTGGGATGAGTCTCATGATTGGAATGTAGTAATAGAGGGATACAATCTATTTCAGAGAAATAGACCAAACAGGAAAGGAGGAGGAGTGGCGTTATATGTCAGGGATGTGTATACCTGTGAAGAGATCCATGATTTAAAACTTCAAAGCCAAATTGAGAGTATCTGGGTCAAAATTAAGGGAGAGAAAAATAACAGTGATCTCATTGTGGGGGTTTACTATAGATCCCCAAGCCAAATTGAGGACACAGATGATGCCTTCCTGGAACAGATGACCAAGCATTCAAAAGGAAGTGAGATAGTAGTAATGGGGGATTTCAACTATCCTGATATTTGTTGGATGTCAAACTCAGCCAAGAGCATAAGGTCGAACAGATTCCTCACTGGCCTTGCAGACAATTTCATTGTCCAGAAAGTGGGAGAAGCAACAAGAGGATCAGCCATTTTAGATCTGGTCCTAACCAATAGTGATGACCTGGTTAGTGGGGTAGAAGTGGCAGGATCATTAGGTGGGAGTGATCATGCTCTTCTGGAGTTTATTATACATCAGAAAGGAGCAACCAAGCATACTAAGACTCAAATTCTAGACTTTAAGAAAGCCAACTTCTGAAAACTTAGGGAAACGCTGGGTGTGATCACATGGTCAGTAATACTAAAAGGGAATGGAGTTCATGATGGATGGGAGTTTGTTAAAAGGGAGATATTAAAAGCACAATTTCAAGCAGTACCAATGAGACGAAAACATGGAAGGTGCCTAAAGAAGCCAGGGTGGCTATCTAAAGAACTTTTAACTGAGTTAAGATTTAAAAGGGATATGTACAAAAAATGGAAAAAGGGGGAAACCACCAGAGAGGAATTCAAACAAATAGCCAGCACATGTAGAGACAAAGTCAGAAAAGCTAAAGCACAGAATGAACTCAGGCTTGCTAGAGAGGTTAAAAGCAATAAAAAGGGTTTTTATGGGTATGTCCGTAGCAAAAGGAAGAACAAGGAAACAGTGGGGTCACTTAGAGGAGAAGAAGGTGAAATGTGAACAGGGGACGCAGAAAGGGCCGAACTCCTCAATACCTTCTTTGCCTCAGTCTTCTCCAAAAAAGAAAACAATGCCCGACCTGAAGAATATGGAGCAGATGATTCAGCAGGGGAAACACAGCCCAGAATAAGTAAGGAGGTAGTACAAGAACACTTGGCTAGTTTAGATGTATTCAAGTCTCCAGGGCCAGATGAACTACATCCCAGCATGTTAAAAGAACTGGCAGAGGTGATTTCAGAACCACTGGCAGTAATCTTTGAGAATTCCTGGAGAACAGGCGAAGTCCCAGCAGACTGGAGGAGGGCAAATGTTGTCCCTATTTTCAAAAAGGGGAAAAGAGAGGACCCAAACAATTACCGCCCAGTCAGCCTGACATCAATACCAGGAAAGATTCTAGAGCAGATCATTAAGCAAACAGTCTGTGAGCACCTAGAAAGGAACGCTGTGATCACTAAAAGTCAGCATGGGTTTCTGAAAAATAAGTCATGTCAGACTAATCTGATCTCATTTTTTGACAGAATTACAAGCCTGGTAGATGAAGGGAACACTGTAGATGTAGCCTATCTTGATTTCAGCAAGGCCTTTGACAAGGTGCCCCATGATATTCTTGTAAAGAAGCTGGTAATATGCGGGCTAGACAATGCTACCATTCAGTGGATTTGTAACTGGCTGACTGACCGAACCCAAAGGGTGCTCATCAATGGCTCCTCTTCATCCTAGAGAGAAGTGACTAGTGGGGTGCCACAGGGTTCTGTCTTGGGCCCAGTCTTATTCAACATCTTTATCAATGACTTGGATGATGGGCTTGAGGGTATCCTGATCAAGTTTGCAGATGACACCAAATTGGGAGGGGTGGCTAATACTCCAGAGGACAGAATCACACTTCAAAATGACCATAACAGATTAGAGAATTGGGCCAAAGCAAACAAGATGAATTTTAACAGGGACAAATGTAAGGTACTACACTTGGGCAAAAAAAATGAAAGGCACAAATACAGGATGGGTGACACCTGGCTTGAGAGCAGTACATGTGAAAAGGATCTAGGAGTCTTGGTAGACCACAAACTTGACATGAGTCAACAGTGTGATGCAGCAGCTAAAAAAGCCAATGCAATTCTGGGCTGCATCAATAGGAGTATAGCATCTAGATCAAGGGAAGTAATAGTACCACTGTATTCCGCTCTGGTCAGACCTCACCTGGAATACTGTGTCCAGTTCTGGGCACCACAGTTCAAGAAGGATACTGACAAGCTGGAACGTGTCCAGAGGAGGGCAACCAAAATGGTCAAAGGCCTGGAAACGATGCCTTATGAGGAACGGCTTAGGGAGCTGGGTATGTTTAGCCTGGAGAAGAGAAGGTTAAGGGGTGATATGATAGCCATGTTCAAATATATAAAAGGATGTCATATAGAGGAGGGAGAAAGGTTGTTTTCTGCTGCTCCAGAGAAGCAGACACGGAGCAATGGATTCCAACTACAAGAAAGAAGATTCCACCTAAACCTTAGGAAGAACTTCCTGACAGTAAGAGCTGTTTGACAGTGGAATTTGCTGCCAAGGAGTGTGGTGGAGTCTCCTTCTTTGGAGGTCTTTAAGCAGAGGCTTGACAGCCACCTGTCAGGAATGCTTTGATGGTGTTTCCTGCTTGGCAGGGGGTTGGACTGGATGGCCCTTGTGGTCTCTTCCAACTCTATGATTCTATGATTCTATTTCTTTCAATATAAAAATCATATGAATTCATGAGGATCTATGTCTCGGATCCACGTTTTTTATAGTCCAGTCTGTAGACGTGGCTTCCAGATGTGATTTGACACTGGATTTGTTGGAGTTATTTTTTAAAAAGTGTAGGATCCATGAGGATCCATGTAGATCCGCATTTTACCCATTTCCCACTTCAGTTTCCCAGTATATTCAATACTGGGTCTCAAAGCAGTTGTTTTCTTGCAAAAAAATAAAAATAAAAATCAGAAATAGACTTGAAAAAGAAGTTGCTGAATTACAACTTATTACTAAACTGAAAACTATGGAGAGACTTCGTCTGAATAGAGATATTGGATTCTTGTCTCATTACACATGCTAAAGCTATTTTTGGCCATCTGCATACTATTCCTTTAAAAATCCCTTGCTTTTTTTTCTGTAGGATCAATTGCAGTTGTTAACAGTCATCAACAGGTTGACCTTACCCATTAGCCAATCACCCATTCCCACCTCCCTTCTGAGAAATACCCCTCCCACTATATATAAGGGTGTGGTGACTTCTGTTTCAGAGTATTTGAAGAAGTGTGCTTGCACACGAAAGCTTATACCCAGAACAACTTAGTTGGTCTCTAAGGTGCTACTGGACGATTTTCTAATTTTTGGGGAAGGATTCTTTTAAGGACTTGATTCTTTCAAATGATTTTTTTTTGGAAGAGTTTTTAAAAATAATCTTTTTCAAGATTTTTTTATTTATTCCAAATTCTGAAGAAAATGCATTGATAAAGAGATTGACTCTGGTTCCATTGAATTGTTCAAGTTTAAATGGCAAGAAGAAAACAAATCAATAGAGTAACTAATATAAAGACTTGTTCTCATGCTCCCTTTGTAACACAAATAAAGATCCACTGAAACGTATGATATTTAGTGGATTATGGCTGCTTCAAGGGTGCCACATCATATTTCGCTGCTTGAGGCAAAACGGGAAGTTGCTCCATCCCCTTGGTTATTTTGATTGCAGGGGACCCGTGGGCTCTCAATCCAGAATTTTCTGTATCAAAAGGGAAGCAGAAAGGTGGGAAGAAAGAAAAATGTGTAAGGAGGTTGATTTTGCATAGCAGTTGGAACCCCTCTCTGGGGGCCAGGGGAGGCTGGTGAAGAAGAGGCCTGTGTGCCATATGAAGGGAGGAAGGGATTTAATATTGTTTTTAGTGCTGTTACCCATACTGGGACCTTAGGGTGAATAAATAAATTGATGATGATGATAATTATTATTATTATTATTATTATTATCATCATCATCTATTCTGTGTTCCCAGCAGGGCATTCCAGTGGTGCAGCATGAGGGGGCACAGGGGGGGTTGCCTCAGGTGTGCAAATGTTCAGCACCGAGTGCTGCCTCAATACAGCTTCATGTATTGGGCTCCATTGAAAATGGCTTCTCCATGCGAACCAGGAAGTGACCTCTCCAGACAATACGATGAGAACACAACCACACCCAGCCTACTGAACTTGAGCAAAGGATGGCAGAAAGGTGTGGCATCTCTGGACCCCTGAGTTCTTTGTGCAAGTCCCCCAACGAGGAGCCCAGAAGGCAACTCACAAAGTGTGTCCGAGGCAGAGAGCAGAAGTGCTGGTGAAAAGCGCCTGCAAGTCACACACCAAGGGGCTCAAGCAAGCAAACCAAGACATGGAGACAGAGAGGCAAAAACATCTTCTCATCTCAGACAAGCCTGGGACATAATTTGTTCTTGATCAGAGGAATGGATTCTGGGAAGTGGGTGTTTTTCTAGATTGTTTGATTTCTGAATTCTTATTAAATGCTGTTCTCCCACTCTATCTAAAAAGCTCAGGAAAGCTTCCCTGAGTATCTAGGAGCATTTTCTCTATCTATCTATCTATCTATCTATCTATCTATCTATCTATCTATCTATCTATATCTATCTATAATACTGATGGATTTCTTAATATATGTGATTTTTGCATCCTGACAGTCATTTTAACTGCAGATAATGAAAGCTACAGGGGTGTATAACAGTCACAGTGCTGCAGTCCCTAAGGTATGGTGTTGGGAAAGCAACAAAGGGGAATCTGAGACTGACCTTGAGGCCTTTTGGAGTCCACAGCTCCCTTGACCAACTGCCAGTATATTATTTCTGTGCCACCTCTGTGGGGCTCAGAAGCCCAGTTATGTCACCCCTTGGCTGCAGAGCTGGCAGACCCTCCCTGCCCTTGTGAAGTGTTTCCTCAGCCGCCTCTCTTCTCCCCACTGCTTGGCAGCTGCTGCCACTGCCTCTGGTCTCTGATGTGAGGCCAACTCCCTACTCACCTTGAGAGGCATCAGTGGTAGCAGTGGGTGCTGCCAGGCCCACATGGTGGAAGGGCTCCCCTTTGGTGCTTGGCAACTCCCAGGCAGGCCTTGCCACAGTTCCTGCCAACCAGCATCCCCAGGCCAACCCCAGAGGCAGCATTCGCCTGCGGAGCTTGTAACCAGGGCTGCTGCAACAAACAGCCAGACAAACCTTTGGGAGGCAGAGATGTGAAAGGGCAACAGAGGGAGGGAAGGAAAGAGGGAGGGAGGCCAGTGTTGCCTGTGGCACCCCTGACCATCATTCATGGCATCCCAGGGTGCCACAACACACTGGTTGAAAACCACTGGATCTTAGGAGTAGTGGGAGACCACACATGGGCGTAGCCAGGGGGGGCAGAGGGGGGCAGGTGCCCCCCCTAGAAGGCAGCCTTAGAAGCAAAAATGATCAGCATCCATTCAAAGCAAACCTGAACAACCATGGCTTGCCCCCCCCCTAGCCATGGCTTGCCCCCCCCCCCAGTTTTGATCCTGGGTACGCCCCTGAGACCACACCCTGCTTCACAGTCTGCATGGCAACCAGAGGTGGAAATTTTGTACCAAGATCACAAGATGGGACGCTCCCTGGACTCAAACCGGCCTCACAAGCTCCACAAAGGAGCTCCTTAATAATAATAAAAAATGGATATATTTTATTTACACTGGCCTGGAGGAACACTTTTGATACCAAGGGAATGGGGAATCTGCAAATCCCATTCAAAACAACTTTCAATGAGGGTTTTGTGTATTTCAGCACTGGAAATGTGAAGCACATTCAGCCTGGAAAGTATTTATTTTTAGGGGGGTGGAATTACAACTCAGCTGGTTATCCTTTATGCGTCCTGAAGAAAAGGTTTTTCACTGATATTTAGCTGACTGTTTCTAATCTGGTGAGTCATTGATTATACTGAAGAGAAGCACAAAATGCAATTGGGCATGAAAACAATAACTGCTTTTTATTTCACACACAACCCTATTCAGAGTTTTATTATTTATGTTGTGTTGTTATTTGATTAGTAAACTGCTTTTAATATAAGATTTCATAGAAAAATTAGAAAATCCAAATCATATGAAATGGATAAATATTGCCAGATCTCAAATGTTGTGTGTCCTTTTTAAGATGCTGAACTGAGAACTTGCAGTCTAACCAATGAAGGGGGAAAAGCTCTTTGATTTGGTCCTCTTTGTTGGGCTGTAAAAGGCTTAGAAGAGGGCAACACAAATGACCAAGGGGGATGGAACAGCTCCCTCATGAAGAATGGTTGTAGCGTTTGGGACGTTTTAGTTGAGAAGAAAGGCGAATAAGAGCTGGCATGCTGAACATTTACAAAATTATGCCTGGCATAGATAAAGTGGAGAGAGTTTTCTCTCTCCCTCATAACACTAAAACATGAGCATCCAAGGAAGTTGAATTTGGGAAAGTTCAGGACAGGTAAAAGGAAGGACTTTTCTACATAGTACATAGTTAAACTATGGAACTTTCTCCTGCAGGAAGGTGCGATGGACACCAACTTGGATGGCTTTAAACAAGGATTGGACAAATTCATGGAAGAGGAGAGGACTGTTGATGACTGTTAGTCATGATGGCTGTCCTATTAACAGTTAAGAGTTGGAGGCAGCAATGCTAATGGATACCAGTTGCTGGAAGCAAGAGGAGGGGAGAGGGCTCTTGTGCTTGGGTCCTGCTTGAGGGTTTCCCAAAGGCTTCTTGTTGGCCACTGTGAGGGGCTGAACTTGGGATCAGAAAACGGAGGCTTGGCTGGCCCCCGATGACTCCCACTGGCCCCCAGAAAGACACTAGACTCGAATGTTAAAGGATGCTTCAAAAAGAATGAAGCAGTTTTTCAGTGACTTTCTTTCTTTGTCTGTCTCTGGGTAACTGGTTTCCACTTAACAGATATTTAAATCTAGATTAAAGAGGGGTGTGGGGAGATGAGTCATATAATATGTCCTATGCTATAGCTGTGATGTTCAGCTTATTTTTTAGTTGCTGGTTTGTTGCTAGTGATTTATAGATTGTAATTGTTTCACTCACTAATGATTTGTTAATATATACAACTTACGTTGTACCTGTAATGTTCCTCTATGTTCTTGCTATTTATTGCAGCCCATAGACCCGAAATACATGGTACTTGTTGTCTGTAAGCTGCTTTGGGAATTCATTTGAGTGGAAAGGGAATCTGGGCTTGCCCACATTTCCACTTGTGGTCTGAGAGGTATTCCACCCGCCCCAACCACTTTCTCCAGGAACACCCGCTCCTGGAATGAGTGTCAACCCACAGAAAAACCAATTGACATTTGCTCCAATTCAGCAATGAATCCTTTCCCCAAGGAAAGCAGTGGGACAAGCAGAAATGTGAGTGAGCCCATAGAAATACAGATTTGCCAGGCTTGTTAGGAAGGCTGGTTTGCTGTTGCTATTTCACTCTGTGTTGCCTTTTTTCTTTCTCTTCATACATTGCTTACCTGCTTTCTTTCAGTGTCTATATGTTTTTGCATGTAACAAAAACTCAGTAGGAGGTTTTTAAGGAAGGCCTGCCATTGGAGCAGCCACCCCACAATAATCACCCACCTGGAAACACCCCACAGGTTGCAATCCTTGCCCCAATTTGCTGGAACGCCCCAGGGCATATGGGGCAATCAATGCACCAGATGTTGCTGTCAGGTGGCTAGAGCATTTATATCCCACCTAAGGTTTCTCCAGAAGATACAATCTAAATCAAATTCCTTATGAATACACAGTTGAAGTGAAGAGCAGGTTTAAGGATTTAGATTTGGTGGATAGAGTGCCTGAAGAACTGTGGATGGAGGCTCGTAAAATTACATAGGAGGCAGCAACGAAAACCATCCCAATGAAAAAGAAATGCAAGAAAGCAAAGTGGCTGTCCAATGAGGCCTTACAAATGGGGGAGAGAAGGCAAGCAAAATGCGAGGGAGATAGTGAAACATACAGAAAATTGAATGCAGATTTCCAAAAAATAGCAAAGAGAGACAAGAGGACCTTCTTAAACGAGCAATGCAAAGAAATAGAGGAAAACAACAGAATGGGAAAAACCAGAGATCTGTTCAAGAAAATTGGAGATATGAAAGGAACATTTCGTACAAAGATTACCACAATTAAGGACAAAAGTGGAAAGGACCTAACAGAAGCAGAAGACATCAAGAAGAGGTGGCAAGAACACACAGAGGAATTATACCAGGAAGATATGGAGGTCTCATACACCCCAGGTAGTGTGGTAGCTGACCTTGAGCCAGACATCCTGGAGAGTAAAGTCAAATGGGCCTTAGAAACAACAAGGCCAGTGGAAGTGATGATATTCCAGCTGAACTATTAAAATTTAAAAAAGATGAAGCTGTTAAGGTGCTACACTCAATATGCCAGCAAGTTTGGAAAACTCAGCAATGGCCAGAGGATTGGAGAAGATCAGTCTACATCCCAATCCCAAAGAAGGGTAGTGCCAAAGAATGCTCCAACTACTGCACAATTGCACTCATTTCACATGCTAGCAAGGTTCTGCTAAAAATTCTACAAGGCAGGCTTAAGCAGTATGTGGACCGAGAACTTCCAGAAGTGCAAGCTGGATTTCAAAGGGGCAGAGGAACCAGAGACCAAATTGCAAACATGCGCTGGATTATGGAGAAAGCTAGAGAGTTCCAGAAAAACATTTACTTCTGCTTCATTGACTACGGAAAAGCTTTTGACTGTGTCGACCACAGCAAACTATGGCAAGTTCTTAAAGAAATGGGAGTGCCTGATCACCTCACCTGTCTCCTGAGAAATCTCTACGTGGGACAAGAAGCTACAGTTAGAACTGGATATGGAATAACTGATTGGTTCAATATTGGGAAAGGAGTACGACAAGGCTGTATATTGTCTCCCTGCTTATTTAACTTATATGCAGAATTCATCATGCGAAAGGCTGGACTGGATGAATCCCAAACCGGAATTAAGATTGCCAGAAGAAATATCAACAACCTCAGATATGCTGATGACACAACCTTGATGGCAGAAAGTGAGGAGGAATTAAAGAACCTTTTACTGAGGGTGAAAGAGGAGAGCGCAAAATATGGTCTGACGCTCAACATCAAAAAAACTAAGATCATGGCCACTGGTCCCATCACCTCCTGGCAAATAGAAGGGGAAGAAATTGAGTCAGTGAGAGATTTCACTTTCTTGGGTTCCATGATCACTTCAGATGGTGACAGCAGTCACGAAATTAAAAGACGCCTGCTTCTTGGGAGAAAAGCAATGACAAACCTAGACAGCATCTTAAAAAGCAAAGACATCACCTTGCCGACAAAGGTCCGTATAGTTAAAGCTATGGTCTTCCTAGTAGTAATGTACGGAAGTGAGAGCTGGACCATAAAGAAGGCTGATGGCTGAAGAATTGATGCTTTTGAATTATGGTGCTGGAGGAGACTCTTGAGAGTCCCATGGACTGCAAGAAGATCAAACCTATCCATTCTTAAAGAAATCAGCCCTGCGTGCTCACTAGAAGGACAGATCCTGAAGTTGAGGCTCCAGTACTTTGGCCACCTCATGAGAAGAGAAGACTCCCTAGAAAAGACCCTGATGTTGGGAAAGGTTGAGGGCACAAGGAGAAGGGGACGACAGAGGATGAGATGGTTGGACAGTGTTCTTGAAGCTACCAACATGAGTTTGGCCAAACTGCGAGAGGCAGTGAAGGATAGGCGTGCCTGGCGTGCTCTGGTCCATGGGGTCACGAAGAGTCGGACACGACTGAACGACTGAACAACAACAAGGTTTCTCCAGGTGGCACTGTGGTCTAAACCACTGAGCCTAGGGCTTGCCGATCGGAAGGTCGGCGGTTCAAATCCCCGTGATGGGGTGAGCTCCCGTTGCTCGGGTCCCTGCTCCTGCCAACCTAGCAGTTTGAAAGCACGTCAAAGTGCAAGTAGATAAAGAGGTACCGCTCCAGTGGGAAGGTAAATGGCGTTTCCGTGCACTGCTCTGATTCGCCAGAAGCAGCTTAGTCATGCTGGCCACATGACCTGGAAGCTGTATGCCAGCTCCCTAACCCTAATATTTTAAAGGTTTTTCCAAGGAGCACACATAGGTCTCCCCCTCATTTAATTCCCACAACAGCCCTGTGAGGTAAGGCTAAGAGATGCAGTGCCTAGTCCCCAATGCTACATCCAAAACTTCATTGATTTATAATTTTATGGTATTACTAGCTGGCCCGGCCACACGTTGCTGTGGGTTATTTTGTGAAATTGGATAAGCTAGAGTAAGTGCATGGATACTCACAGGTGGAGTAAGTTCATGTTTTATGGTTTGTATGTTCTTGCGTTTTTTCTTTGTTGTTGTAGATGGATTAGTAGGAGGGTGATAGTGTTGTTGTAGGTAGATTTGTTTGGCGGTTGCAGTTTGAATGAGGTAGTTTTTTCATTCAAGTTCAGCTTATCCCGATGAACTTCCGCCTGGCTCCTCTCAGTCTTTCCCCCTCCGTTTTCGCCTGGCTTCCCACAGCTTATCCCGATGAACTTTCGCCTGCCTGCTCTCAGTCTTCCCCCCCTGTTCGCCTGGCTTAGCACAGCTTATCCCGATGAACTTCTGCCTGCCTCCTCTCAGTCTCCCCCCCCTCCGTTTTCGCCTGGCTTCCCACAGCTTATCCCGATGAACTTCCGCCTGCCTCCTCTTTTTTAAAAATAAATAAATTTTATTGAAATTATTACATATACCAACACAACCAACAAAAAGAAAAACATCATACATCATACATCCTAACATACACATTCCAAGCTTTCCATACCATTCCATTCTACGTTCTATACATACAATTCTCAATTTAGCTACATACAAACATTCCTACTTATCCCTTACATCCTCCACATACCCCCTACATTCATACTCACTCATATCTCTCCTTACCAAAACTCCCCACCTAAGCCTTCCTTCCCTCCTCCCTCCCCTCCCTCTCTTCCCTAACCCTCTTTTAATCTTACCTTTAAAACTTCTTCCTACAGTTTCTCATCTTTTTTTATTGCGTTTTTCTCTCTCTTTTCCCAATATTTTTATTTTCTCTTACTTAGCCTATTTGTTACCAAAACTTAATTTCTTCTATTCCTACATTTTAGCTAATCTATGTATTATTCTAGACAAATCGTTAGTTCCGTTCTTATTCCTCCCTTTCTCAAATAATCCTCCACATAAAGCCATTCTTCCCTGATTTTTTGTTTGTTTGTATTCCTGATCGCTGCCGTCATTTTTGCCAGGTTCATATATTCCACCAATTTAAGATGCAACTCGTGGCTCAGAACTGAATCTTAACAAATGTTACTAGGAGAAGATACATTGTAGTTAGGTTAATAATTATAACAAAGGTAAAGGTACCCCTGACCATTAGGTCCAGTCACGGCCGACTCTGGGGTTGCGGCGCTCATCTCGCTTTATTGGCCGAGGGAGCGGCGTTTGTCCGCAGACAGCTTCCGGGTCATGTGGCCAGCAGGACTAAGCCGCTTCTGGTGAACCAGAGCAGCGCATGGAAACACCGTATACCTTCCCGCCGGAGCGGTACCTATTTATCTACTTGCACTGTGACGCGCTTTCGAACTGCTAGGTTGGCAGAATTATAACAAACAGCAAGGCTATTTATAGTGCAGAAATAAGAGGAAGTGAAAAGATATAGCAGGGTCCTTTCTCCAGAGGCGTAGCAAGCCCAGGTGGTACCCGGGGGTGGAATTCTTTTTGTCACCCCCCCACCACTTTAATTTAAAAAAGAAATTAAAAAATTAAAAAGTGTCACCCCCCTCTGATGGTGCCACTTTGCGAGGTGTGGGGGTTTTGTGTGTGTGTGTGTGTGTGTGTGTGTGTGTGTGTGTGTGTCTATTATCTCTTTTTTCCCCAATAAAGTTAAAATAATAAAAAATAATAAAAAATGATAAAAATATATATAAAAAAATAAAAATAAAATAAAAAGTGTCACCCCCCTCTGATGGTGCCAGTTTGTGAGGTGTGGGGGGTTGTGTGTGTGTCTATTATCTCTTTTTTTCAATGAAGTTAATTTTTTTTTAAAAAAAATAATTTTTTTTAAAAAAAGTGTCACCCCCCTCTGGGGTGGAACCCGGGGTGGCCCGCCCCCCGCCCGTCCCCCCGTTGCTACGCCCCTGCCTTTCTCTAGTTCTTTTGTTATCTCTACTTTTTTTAAAAAGCAAAAAGTCCAAGTTGTGTGTTTACAAATTGTGCTTTCAGGTTGTTCTATTGAAGTTATCTGATTTACATGGCTTTTGGGTCAGAGAATCAGGCACTCCCACAGCACCTTAACTGTCTTGTTTTCTCCAGTTTGCCTGGTGAACAATGATGGTGTTTTAAGGGCTTGATTCGCAGACACTTAGACACACTTGGGTCCCTTTTGCAGATGAAATATTTGAGACAGGCTGAATTCTAATTTCACTGCAGCCCATAGAGTTAAGCAAGTCTAACTTCCATTCTGGGTTGGAACTGTAGAATAAGTGTTCCGAAGTTCCGCAGTGTGGATCCACACTCTGGTACCCACAGCTGTTAGGTCTTCTCTTCTTCCCTCCTTTCCTTTTGAAATAAACAGAAATCTGCTCTTATTCCCTTATGGGGTACACAAGAGCCTTTTAAGGTTCTCCATCGGTAGGAGTAAATTTACAGAGGCCAACCAGAGAAAAATTGAGAAGCAAAATTTTATTATATTTGCAACAGGGCCCTCACTCCCAAAATGGAGGAGGGAGGAGGAACCCGAACAATGGTGTGCCAGCTCCTATATAGACTTTTGAAATTCCCCCCTCCAGCTCAAGGCCACCCCCTATACATCATACATACATCACACCTTAGAGACCAACTAAGTTTGTTCTTGGTATGAGCTTTCGTGTGCATGCACACTTCTTCAGAGTAGCCACTCACTGAGCTTCCTTTTGCTCTGCCACTTCTAAGGAGGACTCTAGAGCTGTGAGCCAAGGGACATAGCCAGGGGTCAGAGCTGAGGAATACATGGAAACACATCAGCACCAAAAAGGACATGTTGGAGCAAAGTAATCAGAAATAGAGACACACAGCCTGTTCCTGGTTCACTTGGCCTGAACGGGCCGACCCACACCAGTTTTCAGAGGGCATTCGGCTCTACCCCCAGCTCCTCATGACATCAGGGCCTTGTGTAATGTTGCACATGTGATGTCAGGATGTTGTGTTGGGTCCCCTCAATCCTCTGGAGAAGCTGGACCAACATGCCTGATCAGTTATGTAGTGGGAATCAGGCAGTAATAAAGGATGTTAAACATTGAGCCCAGTGGGCTTGGCATTGCATGACATATACATTCATTTTCATCTTTCAGGATTCATTTGAAATGAAGAGGGCTAGGTGAAGCTACAATCCCAAGACAACTACATGTGCTTCCTTTCTACTGTGCTGGCCATCAACAACACTGAATGTTTTAAGCTTCAGATGCCATCTTAAGTTCTTGGTGCCAGGTGCTCCTTTGTATTCAGATCAGGCCTCAGCAGAATAATGCAGCACTTGGGAAGGAAGATGCAGCCCAGGAGCCCAGCACTGGAGGCCAACATAGAGAAGATCTGCACGGCCACCATGTACTTGCCCTTGGTGCTCAGGTAGGTGGGCACAAAAGACACCCAAACACTGCAGAAGACCAGCATGCTGAAGGTGATCAGCTTGGCTTCATTGAAGGAGCCAGGCAGCTTCCTGGCTAGGAAAGCCACAGCGAAGCAGATGGCAGCCAAGAAGCCCAGGTAGCTGAGGGCAACATAAAACATGGCCACAGAGCCTTCGTTGCATTGCAGGATGATCTCTTCTGCCTGGGAGTGCATGTCAGACTCTGGGAATGGGGGAGAAGAGCCCAGCCAGATGGTGCAGATGAGAACTTGGACACCAGAACAGGAAATGACAATGGAGTTGGCCAGAGTCTTCCCCAGCCATCTCCTCACCCTGTTCCCGGGCTTTGTGGCCAGGAATGCCAGCACCACTGTGATGGTCTTTGCCAAGACAGAAGAAACAGCAACAGAGAAGATGATGCTGAAGGCCGTTTGTCGGAGAAGGCAGGTCACTATTCTTGGTTGCCCAATGAAGAGGAAGGAGGACAAAAAGGAAAGCAGGAGAGAGATGAGCAGGATGTAGGAGAGGTTCCGGTTGTTGGCTTTGACTAGTGGAGTTTCTTTGTATTTAATGAAGATTCCTAATACAATGCCTGTTGCTAAAGACAAGAAGAAGGCAATGCAAACTAATATAATCCCCAAATGCTCTTCATAAGCCAGGAAGGTCACAATCTTGGGGACACATTGATCTCTGTCCTTGTTTGGATGCTGATCTTCTGGGCATTTGGTGCAATGTTCCGTATCTGAGAAAGAGAATAATAGAATCACAGAACTGTAGAGTTGGAAAGGAATCCTATCATGCAGGGATATGCAGCTGTTCCACATGGGCATCAACAGTGGCATTTTGAAAATCTATGCTGATGTGGCATAGGTCAGGAAATAAGAATGTGTAAATAGGTAAAGGGGACCCAGGTGGCGCTGTGGGTTAAACCACAGAGCCTAGGGCTTGCTGATCAGAAGGTCTGCGGTTCGAATCCCTGCGACGGGGTGAGCTCCCGTTGCTTGGTCCCTGCTGCTACCCACCTAGCAGTTTGAAAGCATATCAAAGTGCAAGTAGATAAATAGGAACCGCTCTGGCGGGAAGGTAAACGGCATTTCCGTGCGCTGCTCTGGTTCGCCAGAAGCGGCATTCTCATGCTGGCCACATGACCCGGAAGCTGTACGCCGGCTCTCGGCCAATAAAGCGAGATGAGCGCCACAACCCCAGAGTCGGACACGACTGGACCTAATGGTCAGGGGTCCCTTTACTTTAAATAGGTAAAGAGAGGGGGGAAATAGTCTGTTGATTTTAGAAAAATGTTTACTCTTTTTATTCTGCCTTTCCTCCAGGGAGATAGAGGGGGTGCACAATCTTTTCTTCATTTTAATCACCAAAGCAACATTGTGATCTCGGATTAACTGAGAGTCAATGGCCTCCACATCGGTTTACTGCATTATATGGTTCCTGCATAATCCTGAAGACACATTTGTTTAACTTATTCTTGTTAATGTAAACAGTTTTCTATTGCTTCCATGCAATTCTCATACTAGTGAGATCAGAATAGTCCATCTATTGCAGGGGTAGGCAACCTAAGGCCTGTGGGTCGGATGCGGCCCAATCGCCTTCTCAATCCGGCCTTGGATGGTCCCGGAATCAGCGTGTTTTTACATGAGTAAAATGCGTGCTTTTATTTAAAATGCATCTCTAGGTTATTTGTGGGGCATAGGAATTCGTTCATACTTTTTTCCAAAATATAGTCCGGCCCACCACATGGTCTGAGGGACAGTGGACCAGCCCACGACTGAAAAAGGTCGCTTACCCCGATCTATTGCATTGTAATCATTTTCATATACTGTATCATTTATTTTGTATTGCGCTTTTACTGTGTTAAAAATCTGCCACTTTTCATCATTTGTTAGTTCTACTTAATCACTTTCTAAATTCATTTCCTTTTTAGTGCTGTTCTAGTTCCTTTATCATTGAAAGCTCAGTATGAAATAGCAAAAAGCAATGATTCCCACTTTGAACCCCAGTGATTGCTGACTTGTGGCATTTCTTTCAAATCACTTCCTGGAACCGAAGGTGATTAAGAACAGAATAGAAAGGATCCACATTCAACCATGTCTTCAGAATTCTCACAAAAAATGCACCTGAATGAATCTCTGCCCTGAATTTATTCTCCCAAGGAGACTTTCCCTTGGAGCAACCAACCTGCCTGAGAGGAGAATGCTCCTTCTGCACACGGAACGCAAGCATAGCAGCAAACAGGCTTTCCTTCTTGAACCACCTTGGCATATCCAGGTCGACATCTTTCAGTACACCTGGAACGAGGTACGGCCTAACCATGCAGAGAAGAAGATGTATTGAGGGGAAAGTGTCCAGAGTATTTGTGCAGACGGAATTCCCTCATAGAATTTGGAAATGACCCACCAAACAGGATCTCTCATCCCACTGACCCCATCCACTTCGGCAGAGAATCATTTTTGATGCAGAACAGCATGGCAGGGAGACCACTTTGGTGTGTGTGTTTGCTTGCTTGCTTGTTTTAACATTTATATCACACTTTTCTATAGAAAGGTCTTCTCAAGGCAGGGAACAAAATATACATAAACCAAATAACAACCCTGGAACCACAGCATTAAGAAAAAATAATGAAGAAATGACTCTAGGATATTTATTAAAAGAAATTTTGAGTGCTGGGAAAGAAGGGGAGAAATGAACCTCTTGTGGGAAGCTCCTACATAACAGAGAAGTCCCCCCTCTGGCGATCATCATCATCATCACCACCATGATCATCATCCTCTGACCTTTCCTCCAATGATCCTCACAAGGTGATTTCTGCAGCTTTCCCCCATCTCATTTAATATCTGAACAACCCTGTGGGGGTTGCAAGGAAGAGGATGCTCATGGCAATAGATCCTTCTGAAAGGCTGGGTCCAGTGGCCAATGATTTCCCCATGGCCTGCTGTGAACCCACACTTTCCGGGGTTCATAACATGAGGAGTTGCAGCTGTGACTGGGTAGTTAAGGCACCATTGGCTGACCACAAAATGACATTTTACAGCAGTTGCTCAAGGAAGAGCCTAAGCAGGTTCTCCTACCCACTCCATCTGTTACACCCCCTACCTTGTTAAATTTATTAGGCCACTCAATAGCTTCTGGATTAATGGTGAACTTTATTGCACCCAATTCCTCTCTCCTGATGCCCCCAATGTTCACCATAGCACGAGACTCATTGGGAAACATCACCAAATTCTTTATATCAAAGTCAGAAGGCAGCTCCCAATTCTCACCCAAACAAAGTCTGCCCCTGGAAGTATTGAAACACTGAATTTCATTTAAGAAAGGATGAAGCTGGAACGACAGGGAAGGCAGTATTAAGAAACCATGTTGAATATCTTAGTTCTACTCACTTATGAACTGGGGCTAGACTCATCTAGACTAGAAGCCCTATTCAGACATTTTCTTTGATTGATTAAAGCAGGAATTTTCAACCAGTGTGCCGTGGCACCCTGGGGTGTCGGATGATAGTCAGGGGTGCCATGGGCAACACTGGCCTCCGTCCTTCTTTCCTTCCTTCCCTCCCTCTCTCCCTTCCTCTGATGCCCTCTTGGACCTCTGCCTCTCAAAGGCTTGCACAGCTGTTTGTTGCAGCAGCCCTGTCTACAAGCTCCCCAGGCGAATGATGCTTTGGGGGCTGGCCAGGGGGTGCTGGGTGCCAGGAGCTGAGGTGGCCTCGGAGTAAGCAAGCAAGTGGGCGAGGGAGCCCAGCCATCCAGCCCACCAGCCCTTGCTTTGTGGAATGGATGAACAAGTGGGAGGCCAGGCAGGCAGGCAGGCAGGCAGGCAGGCACCACACTGGCCTTTCTTGTGCTTGCTGTGTGCCGGGAGCTTAGTGCCCAGCCCCGAAAGGGAGCCTTTCCACCATGCATGCCTGGCAGCTCCCACTGCTGCCTCCCAAAGTGAGTAAGATGGCCTCATTCACCTTCTGCCAGTCTCTGTCAGGCCACTAAGGCTGGGGGCATCCTCTTTCCAGGCCCCTGTGGGCAGCATGAGGAGTCATCTCTCTTGGAGGTGGGGGGTAGCTCAGGGATCAGGGACGGCTGTAGTGGCTGCCTGCAGGACTCCTAAGGAGAGGAGGCTGAGGGAACACTCCACAATGGAGGGTTTTTGAAAAGGGGCGAGGGGCTGCCCGATCTGCAGGCAAAGGTTGAAATAACTGGGCGCCTGAGGTCTGGAGCTTGTTTCCCCACTGGGGAGCCGCAGAAAGAATGTAGTTGGTCAAGGGAGCTGTGGACTCCAAAAAGGCTGAAAACCTCTGGATTAAAGTATTTATATAATTTACATATAAAATAACAAGGAGCTTTGAAGAATGAGATTAATATAAATGACAATACTATTTTAAAATCCACCAAGACCATAGACATCCAAAATGTCTAACAGACACAATCCTAAAAAAACAGTGCTTGGGACAGTGCATTGGAACTAGCTGAGAGAGCAGCATTTTCACAGGAGTCCCCCTTATCTCGAGTGAAGATTATTCCACAGTACGAGGGGAACTGCAGAGAAGGCCTGCACAGACCCTGCCATTGTCATCTGTGTTGTGCCCCCTTCGCGAGAGGTTCAGAGGGTGGCAACACGAGAGCGGGACTTTTCTGTGGAAGGGAGGCTTAATAATAATAATAATAATAATAATAATAACAACAACAACAACAACAAATAAAGTATTATTATTATTATTATTATTATTATTATTATTATTATTATTGAGTTATTCAACCCCTGAGCCATCTGAAGACAATCCTGTATAGGAAAGTGTGTTGTTGTTGTTTTTAAAAAAATGTTTAATGTTTTATTAGGTTTGTATATGTGTTGGAAGCTGCCCAGAGTGGCTGGGGCAACCCAGTAAGAGGTGTGGGGTATAAATAGTAAAAATTATTATTATGGAATGGGATGTCCCTATTTTCATCAGAGAAATGTTGGAGGGTATGATATGTACAGGTTTTTATATGCACTGGAATCCCAAAAGAGGGTTGTTGGTTTTTGCCTCACCTCTAAATTGTGTTGTAGTTAGGACGGTGGATTGCAATTTGCAAAACAGGGAAGGAAATACCTGCCATGGTTGTAGCCTTTGATGTTCCCCCACCACCAGCAGCCGCTTTGATCTAGATGAAAATGCAGCATTGAAGGCCTGAGCCGCAGCCTGAGCATGGATGTAAGTGCTGTAGCTGTCTTGAGACAGGGCTCTCTCCAGCTCCTCTTGCGGCAGAGCCTCCAGGTTCTCCTCCTCTCTGCATCTTGTCTGGCCTTTCACAGACAACACATGCTTTGAATATGAACAATGAAACATTTCCCGCAGAAAATGCTGAAGAAGATTGGAATGTACTGCATAGTAATCATGTTTTGTGCTCTTTATTCTGGTCTTCATTACAAAGGCGAGAGAGCCATGAATGTACTGGAAGTACATAGGGGGATTAGACAAGCTAACACTGATTTCCTGAAAAGAGGTTGTGATCCAGACTTTCGCCCCTATTTCTTTCTCATACAGACTGTGTATCGACACAATTTTGAAGATTCCCACTATGTCGGTTACATAGCAAACAAATACACCAACTTGTCTCCAGATGAAAAAAGGTTCACCTGGGCTGAACCTAAGTGCTAGATCATTTTCTTTTATTATTTTTGATAAGGCAACGCAAATCCCTCTGCTGATCAGCAGAGGTGTCAAGGCGCTCACAAACATTTCTCCACTGTTATTGTCCGGAGCCAAGAGGCCAATCCATGTCCATCCAAAATGCAGGAGCAACTCGACAATTCCTTGGTGCTGAGTTTTCTCTTTCGGGAGCATCCGGTAGACAAAAGGGAACTGAGTTTTATCTCCAAGACCCTGGGCAGTGAAGCCATAACTGATCTAGTGAGGAAATGAAAAGATTATGCATTTCAAATTCTCTGACTTTCCATGCCCTACCCCTTCATACCTGTGGGATTTTGTAGATGCTTGACATGGCTGAAATCTCTTTTGAGATGGCAGAATTTCCCCTTTCAAGAACAACTAGCAGATCATTTGGGTCTCCACAGTGATAATTGGGAATATTGCTTCCACTTCCTGTAAGCAGCTCTAACATAGCATCTGAAGTCATCCTTGCGTCTGCGTAGTTCTCATAGAGGTTGTAGCCCAGGGTGATGTTGGGTAAGAGCCTGAGATCCTGGTTGATCTCCTGGATGGTGAACAAGAAGGATGATATGCGCCAGTAGAACCAAGGTGACTCCCTACAATAAAGGAATAAAGAAGTATAAAACGACAATTCACAGTTGAATGAAAACCAACATTATATGATCAACAGAGATTAGTATTTATTTAATTATCTTATTGCATTTATAACCAACATTTATCCCTGTCCACTATACAATAAAGATTGGGCAATTCATGCTCCATTACAGGAGCGTAGATGAGTAAAAAATGAAGTTTGTGAAATCCCATGAAGCTGCAAAGGTTGCTTTTGCTTCAGTGGTCTTGGCTGCTTCCAAGAGAAGCTGTGTAAATTCCTCAATTGTTCTTCAGAAGGAAAAATGGGGGTCAAGGAGGGGGAGGGCTTTGCAAAAACGACCACAAAGTTAGAAAACAGTTGGCTAGAAACAATTTGTGTCCTAGAGGGGAAGCACAAAACACCTCTTTAATTACAAATGAGGCCTGTGGTGTTGAAAATGTGTGTGTGGAAAAAATTGAATATTTCTTGTTCACATTTAAGAGGTCTGACTCCACTAACAATTAAGTCATATTTTCTGCATTATTTCATTTGTTTAATTCAAAGCATATTTTTTCTGCTTTTCAGCATCGAATGTGACACAGAGGGTCTTAAAATGTTTTAAACCATTGCATTCCTTAAAGGCAACTGTGATGAAATAGTTTATAAATTGTCCAAATAGAATAATAATAAATATAATAATTGAAGCTTGGGAACTGCTTGAGTTTTGTGCCACCCTGCAAGTGAGATAACTCAGTGCATTCTTTTGATTCCAGACCAGATTCATGTACATTATTGTTTCACCACCTTCAAAAAGCAACACAGCAGCATGAGTAGAGTATTTTACTAGGGAAGACCCAGGGAACAAGGAAATAGGAGAGGTTTTGAGGAGACTCTTTTCCCAGCTTCCAAATCCCATGAAGCCCAGCCAGCAGGGCCAATGGTCAGGGGTGATGGGGGTTCTAGTCCAGTGACATCAGGAGGGCCCCCAGCCCCCCAACTCTGGAATAAGGGCTATTTCCTTGATAAATAGGAACCACTGCAGAAGTACTCTGTACATCCCTTCATACAAGATGACATACTTCTCAGTGCTGGTGAAGGGGGTCTTGGAAAAGACGTATGCAGCTTGATTAGCAAAATGTTTTGAAGACACAATGCCACTAATGAGAAAGTCACCAGCCCGGTAATAACTGCAAGCATCAGTTTGATCCCTGACCAGATTCAAGGGGCATTTTGCCTTCCGGTTCCCACAGACTACATGGCGCATCGTTAGCAGCAGAAGTAGCAACAGAAGCAGCAGGGATCTCATTCTGGCTCTGCATCTTACACATATATTCCTCTTTCCCCAGCCTTTCACTTGCACTAAATCATGGCTCAGTCTGTCTCCGACACAAGAAATATCCCCTTCCGCTACTTTTTCTTTCACAGTCACGGTGTCATTAATATCATGTTGTTGTTGTTTCTGATGCTTATGCAATCTCCAGAAATATCTCTGGAGCTTTTAAAAGAAGAAATCACTATGATTTGGATAATTACAAGAGGAAGAAGTTTCACCTCGATAACTTTCTGGAGTTTTGAATGGCTGAAGAGGCAGGTGCAGAGCTGGAGAAAAACATGTTTCTCATATATTTGGCATAACTTAATGTGTGTGTGTGTGTGTGTGTGTGTGTGTGTGTGTGTGTGTGTGTGTGTGCGTGTGTTATTGGGGGGGCAGTTTGGCCTGAACTTTTCTCACACAGACCTAATGAGAGCCCTGCAGCTGGGTCAGACCAAAGACCCAACTAGTCTAACAGCCAGTATCTCATAGTAGCAAATCAGACAATGAGGGCAGGAGGGTCCCAGTGGGGCTGATCACACTTTTTCAAGAGACTGGGGAGCTTAAATCTTTAAAACGCTGCTGGCCATGATGCTCAGGCTCTGCCTCCACAGGGGAGAATGCTTTCAGTTGAGGCATTTGGTTGGTCCCTGTGAGACCAGGATGTGGGTTAATGATGAGTCATTGGTCTAATAATCCAACAGCCAGGCTCTTCCTATATTCTCACTGTTTTATTTCATAATTGTATTATGTTTTTGGTGCCATGAACACCTTTCAGGGGATAGAAATGCCAATACCAAAAATAATATAGAATCATCATCATCATCATCATGTGTTTCTTATACCCTGCCCAAGCACTCTGGGTGGCTTCCAACAAAAATACAGGGGAACAACAGCAGCAGCAGCAGCAGCAGCAACAACAACAACAACAACAACAACAACAACAACAACAGCAACATGAAATGGGTCAGGGCATCTGGCTGTTAACCAGAAATTTGGTACTTCAGCCCTACCCAGGGATGGCTGTGGGAAAGTTTACCCCCTGCATTGTAGGGGGTAAGACTAGATGACCCTTGGTGTCCCATCCAGCTTTACAATACTATGACTGTGTTCAAACATTAAAAGATTCCCAGGATACGGCTGCCTTCAGATGAAAAATTAGATAGTTCCACAGACCTTCTGCCTGGTTCCCTGTAACCTCACTGTGAGGGAAACAGCAGAAGCCCCTCGGAGCTGGGCCTCAGTGTATGGGCTGAACAATGGGGCGGGGACACTCCTTCAGGTACACAGGGCTGAAGCTGTGAGGGACTTTAAATATCAACCCCAACACTTTGAATTGTGCTTGGAAATGTACTGGGAGTCATTGTAGATCTTTTAGTCCAAATGTGAGAAAACCAGAACATGTAATACTCTGATGAGACAGTGGCCAGGAAAGGTAGGGTTTCAGCTGGCATACCAGATAGAGTTGGTAGACAGCCACCCTGGACGCAGAGTTGAACTGTGCCTCCATGGACAGCTGTGAATCCAAAATGACCCCCACACTGTGCGCCTGGTCTTTTAGGGGCACAGTTTCCCCACACCTCATCCCGTCTCCCAGAAACAGTACTTCTGTCTTGTTGGGATTCAGTTGCAATCCATTAACCACCTCCACACACACCCCAACCGCTTCCAGACATTCACACAGGACCTTCACTGCCATTACTGGTTGCAATTTAAACAAGAGGTAGAGCTGAGTATCATCTGCATATTGATGAACCCTCAGCCCCAACCCGCTGCTGATGTCTCCCAGTGGTTTCATATAGATATTATGAAAAGAAAAAATAGGCAGGCAGGATGGATGAGAAGGAGGGCATCTCACATTTTATTTGGTGAGTGGAGAGAGGTATGTCAATCTTGGTCCCTTCTTCAGGTGACTCCTACATTTCTGTGTTGAAGAAGGAACAAATTTCTGTCATTTTTAGCCGGGGGGGGGGGTGTCGAGGGAGGGACCACCCTTTCCTTTATGGAGCACAATGTGACTGTGCAGCAATGCAGCTTAGACTGTTAGAATTTGGGGGCTTGTTTTCGTGGAGAACTTACTGGGGGCTTCTGAGGATGGTTTTATCCTCTTTTGGATGAAAAGATCTTTTTGTTTCCATGGAGGGAGGTGTTTTTGGGGAGAATTTATAGGCTGCATCCCTTGAAATATGCCCCTTTTCTTCCTTTCTAGGCTTCTACTTTCACTCCATTTGCAGTCTGTTCCTTGCAGGGTAGGAACCAAGCTAAGGACTGCAGATTCACTATTCTCCTAGATGTCTACGCAGTCCCAGCCTTGTACTCAGTATCCCTCTAAAGCAGCCTTTCTCAACCTTGGGTCCCCAGATGTTTTTAGCCATCATCCATAGGTAGCAGGACCAGTGGTCAGGGATGATGGGAGTTGTAGGCCAAAAACATCTGGGGACCCAAGGTTGAGAAAGGCTGCTCTAAAGGAAAGCAGTGAGATGGTGGCTTCAAAGCAACTTAAAGTTTATTTCCACCACTATCTGAAAGGCTTCTTCAACAGAGGGCAACTCTCTGGGGTAGATTGCAGGGGAGAAATATTGTTCTGAGGCTGTCCCTTCCCCTTCAATTTGTTCTGGAGACCACTTCTTGTCTTTTTCCAAGATGACAAGGAACCATTAGTGAGTACTCTTTGAGTTTGGTCAGCCAACCAGCTACGAATCCACCTAAAAGTTACCACATTCAACTCACATTTTACCAGCTTCCTTGCAAGAATATCAATGGGGACTTTGTCAAAAGCCCTACTGAAATCAATATACACTATGTCCACATCATTCCCCTGATCCACCAAGCTTTTAACGCCATCAAAAAGAAAGAAAGAAATGAGATTGTGTGTCCATGTTAAGTATAGACACCACCTTATACCATAAACCAACTGACCGACAAACATATCTACATGCTTCTAGCTACCATCTTAAACATACAAAACAATTCATTGTATATAGGCAGGTCCTACGTTACAGCCGCATCTGTTCCAACTCTACAGACAGAGACTCTCACCTAAGAGATCTACAGCAAACCTTTTTAGAACTAAAATATCCGCCTGATGAAGTTAAACAACAGATCAACAGAGCCAGACTGATACCCAGAGAAAACTTGCTGCAAGACAGACCCAAAAAAGAAAAACAGCAGAACACCACTAGTAATCACATACAGCTCCCAAGTTAAAACAGTTCAACGCATCCTCAGAGATCTACAACCTCTCC
The DNA here is from genome assembly GCA_034641395.1 of Darevskia armeniaca. NCBI lineage: Eukaryota > Metazoa > Chordata > Lepidosauria > Squamata > Lacertidae > Darevskia > Darevskia armeniaca. The sequence goes on from JAWWNF010000799.1 coordinate 160,329, forward strand.
TAGACAATGACAGTTCTCTTTCTCAAGCTCTGGGAGGAAGACCTTTCATCGCCTACAGACAGCCACCCAATCTGAAACAATTCCTCACCCACAATAATACAACAACCAGACTTAACATGGACACTGGTACCAGAGCCTGCAATAAACCCAGATGCCAACTTTGCTGCCACATACACCTGGACAACACCATTACTGGCCCCAACAACATCAAACATACCATCTCAGGACTATTTAATTGCTCAACTTCTAACATTGTGTATGCCATCAAATGCCAACAGTGCCCTTCAGCTCTCTATATTGGACAAACAGGCCAAGCCCTACGCCAAAGGAAAAATGGACATAAATCTGACATCAGGAATCACAAGACAGAGAAACCAGTAGGAGAACACTTCAATCTCCCATGACATTCTGTACAAGATCTCAAAGTAGCTGTCTTTTTACAAAAGAATTTCAGAAATAGACTGGAAAGAGAAGTTGCTGAATTACAACTTATTACCAAACTTAAAACCATGGAGAGACCTGGTCTAAATAGAGACATTGGATTCTTATCTCATACATGATAAAGCTATTTTTAGCCATCTCACCCCTTGCTTTTTCCTGTAAGACCAATTGCAGTCGTTAACAGTCGTCAACAGGTTTACCACACCTATCAGCCAATCACCCATTCCCACCACCCTTCTGAGTAATACCCCTCCCTACCTTCTCACTATACAGTATATAAGGGTCTGGTGACTTCTGTTTCAGTGTATCTGAAGGAAGTGTGCATGCACACGAAAGCTCATAGCAAGAACAAACTTAGTTGGTCTCTAAGGTGCTACTGGAAGGATTTTTTTGTGTTTTTTTTTTTACTATGGCAGACCAACACGGCTACCTACCTGTAACTTAATAATCACTAGTCAGCAAGCTCTAAGTTTTCAAATTAAGAATCTTTGGTGTAGAAGATTAACTGCACTAGTCGAAAGATTGAGAATGAGAGTAGTCATTCTTAAGATAAAAATTGTGGCAAAATTAACTCTATAAAGAAAAATTCACACAAAAGAATGCCTGCAGTGTATATGTCTAAATAGGGTTCTCAACATCATGAAGATTTTATATTTTTTCAATCATATGCTGATAATTCATGGCACTAACAGGTGTACACTGTATAAGAGAACGAAAACCAGTAATTTTCATAATGATAGGGGTTGTAATTTTCCTAGTGTGTTTTTGACTTCTGAATTTGCCTCACACATGAAAAAACTGTTAAGAGTCAACACACACATGTAATTCCTACAATTCTGAAGGATAATAAAATAGCTAGAGGATATATCCCAGTAAGTCCAGGTTAGCTCTGCCAAGAAGTGAAATTATGTTCACCCACAAATCATAACAGAATTGTTAGGAGATCCCTAATCCTCTGCCAGAGCTTTAGTTCCCAGGATGGTTTAGCAATCAATCCCTCTTTATGGGTAACTCTGGGAATTGTAGGTTTCAAATGAAGGGCCAGTTAACACTAGATTTACCCTATACATTTTATAATGAGCAACTTTATCCAATGGTGCTCAAGTAGGTTGGAGCAAAGAATAACTGTTTCCAAAAAGGAAACAAAAGCAAAACCCTGCGTTGCTATTGTAATAAATTTGACTTCATTGAAACGGCAGGATAACTTCCTGGCTAGGAAAGATGATTATGAAGATGATGATGAAGAGAAAGGCCTCATTGCCCAATAAGCACTAAATTAAGCAGTTGAACCTGCAGTATACTTCATAATAATTTTCCCATTTAGTGACTGCACACCCAAACTTTTCTCCACCTATTTCCTGCTTCTTGGATTTTTGTTATATCTTCAAACAGTCTCGTTTCTCTTGAGCACTGAAATTGTTTCTGGGGTTCACATGACGTGAATCCAAGCTCCACTAGCGCATCAGTTCCCATCACCCTTGAAAGCAAAGAAAGGGCAGTATCTGGCAAGAAGGTTAAAAGAGGAATAGTATACCCTCCAAGTCTCCTGATTTTCCAGGAAGAGTCCCATAATTCCAAAAGCCACCATGGCTTCTGATTTGATCCTGCATTGTCCCTATTTCCCAAGCCAGTTCTGCCAGCACCAACTCGGGGAGGAGGATGAGCCAGGGCTTGTCCTGAGTGGTGGCAACAGTGGAGGTGGCCAGGAAGCCTCCTCTTGCCTCTCCATGGCTGCCGCTGCTGGCCTCCTCCCTTGAGCAGCTCATGGCAGCTGCTGGGGAGCAGGTGGGGAGGAGAGGCTGCTGCTGCCCAGGCCAACCCCGCAAGACGCGCTGACTTTGAGGGGCAGGTATAGGGCAGGGCTCCCCTGGGTGGGGAGAAAGGGGAAGGGGAGAAAGGGGAGCACAAGGAGTCTTGATTTTTTTTAATAACAAAAATGCTTTGTTCATCTGCATCTAATCTTCTCCCTTTCTAACATTTATTTTTGGGTGTGTGTTTTTCTTTTGAGGGTGCCCAAATACCTTGATTCTAAATCTCCATTTTGTCCAGTTAAGCATGGAGAGTGAGAATTCTGGAGACCAGGAAAGATGTATTCTGGTCGATGCCTTATGAGGAACGGCTTAGGGAGCTGGGTATGTTTAGCCTGGAGAAGAGAAGGTTAAGGGGTGATATGATAGGCATGTTCAAATATATAAAAGGATGTCATATAGAGGAAGGAGAAAAGTTGTTTTCTGCTGCTCCTGAGAAGAGGACACGGAGCAATGGATTCAAACTACAAGAAAGAAGATTCCACCTAAACATTAGGAAGAACTTCCTGACAGTAAGAGCTGTTCGACAGTGGAATTTGCTGCCAAGCAGTGTGGCGGAGTCTCCTTCTTTGGAGGTCTTTAAGCAGAGGCTTGACAGCCACCTGTCAGGAATGCTTTGATGGTGTTTCCTGCTTGGCAGGAGGTTGGACTGGATGGCCCTTGTGGTCTTTTCCAACTCTATGATTCTATGATTCTATTCTATACCAGCTGACTTCATTTTACATTGATCAATCCGAGGGACCCTTGCTCCATATACCGGTATTAAAAAGTGCAAGAACTCCAGATCCTGCAAATGTCTCTCTCACATCATGATCCACTGCCCGATTTAGCCAACCACGGCTACAACCTCAATTTGACTTATTTAGAACCCTGCACTGTGAACCGAAGCAATGGCCACTACTTAGGGCTGCCATACATCCTGGTTTTCCCAAACTTGTCCGGGAATTGGGCAGCAAAATGGTGTCCAGGCTGATTTCTGCTGAATTGGCAAAAATACCTAATTGACTTCAACTGACAATTCAGAATATGTGTAGTTAATGACTTCACTGTGACTGTGGTTTTATTGCATGTAATTGATGTTTGTGAAACCAAGGCTTTATATCTTTATGTCTTAAGATTTTATACTTTTATGGCAGGATGCATGGTTAGTTTGAGGTGAGAAAGCCTGAGTAACAGAATGCAGGCCTGGCCTCTAACGCTGCCATCAGGATTTGAAGTGACTAATCTCCTAATTTATTCCTAACATGAATTGAGCTATAGCAGGATGAGGAAAACCCTGAATAGAAGAAACAGCTTTGGGTCCTATTCCAATCTATCTGGAAACCGCCAAAATAGAAGCAGGAATGGGGGTATTTGTGGCACATTGACTGAGTCAAGAACCATGCTGATAGAAGTTTGCCTAAGCAAGTACCTATAGCCAAATTCTCTTGAGATCTCTATCATCAGCATCTCTCTAGATGCACAATGAAGAGATGGCCATACTCTTTCATTTTGCTTTTCTTATGAGCGGCTCCCTGTTGTTCAGCTCAGGCCTCAGCAGAATGATGTAGCATTTTGGAGAAAAGATGCAACCCAGTAATCCAGCACTGGATGATAAGATGGAGAAGATCTCCACAGCCACCATGTATTTCCCTTTGGTGCTTAGGTAAGTTGGTACAAATGATGACCAAACACTGCAAAATGCCAACATGCTGAAGGTGATGAACTTGGCTTCATTGAAACTATCTGGCAACCTCCTGGCTAGGAAAGCCACAAAAAAGCTGACAATGGCTAGCCAGCTCATATAGCCCAAGACACAGTAAAACATGGTAACTGATCCCTCATTACATTCCAGGATGGTTTTCCCTTTCAATGAGTGTGTATCCCTAGCTGGGAATGGAGGGGAAGTGCTTAACCACAGAGCACAAATTCCGGTTTGAATGGAGGTGCAGGAAAGGACAAGAGCATTGGCCAGCCCTTTCCCCACCCATCTTCTCACCCTGGATCCTGGTTCCGTTGCCATGAATGCTAGAACCACAGTGATGGTTTTGGCCAAAATGCTGGAAAGGGCCACAGAGAAAATGATGCCAAAGGCTGCTTGTCGGAGAAGGCAGACCACCTTCCCAGGCTGACCAATGAAGAGCAAGGAGCAGAGGAAGCAGAGAAGGAGGGAGATGAGGAGGACGTAGGTGAGGCTCCGGTTGTTGGCTTTGACGATGGGAGTGTCCTTGTGCTTCACAAAAGTTCCAAGTACTAAAAGAGTGATTAAAGAGAAAGAAATGGCAAAGATAGCTAAAACGAATCCTAAAGTTTCTTTGTAAGAGAGGAAACTTGGAACCCTGGGAATGCACTGAGTTTGGCCCTTGTTTGCATACTTATCATCAGGACAATTGGCACAAACATCCACATCTGAAGAAGAGAAAAAACAATTTTAATACTTCAAGATATTGACAAACATCCATCAAATGGAATCTGTTGTAGCAGCCAATGAAAGAGTCTCTTTAAAAAAAAAACCTCTTAAAAAACTTCTTAATGTTTTTAACTTGAGATGGTGGACTGTAGTGACTGATTGATTCTCTGTACACCAGGAAATTCCTGATTAAATCATGGTTTATGCTTTCTATGTAAATAGCAATTTCCTTAAATGCAATGCGATGAATATTATAATTCAGACTTTTGATTTTTTTTTAAAAAAAACCTTGATCTGAATGCACATAAGGTGGCTGCAAGCATTCCAGTCTTGGTTCAGGCCTGGTTTAAACAGTTCATTTGTTCGTTCGTTTGTTTGTTTGTTTGTTTGTTTGTTTGTTTGTTTGTTTGTTAGTTAAATAAAATAAATAAAAAGAACTGTCATCTTGCTGAAGCTACAGAAGTCCGTATTATGATAGTTCTAGGAACCTGACTACTTGCAAGTCCCATTAGCCTTAAACATTCAAACAGCCTCTTATTACCACATTCACCTGCATATCTTTACATACGTTTTAAACTTCAATGCATACAAGCATTGCATCCTATGCTTATATCTTTAACATCATGCTCCCTACCCTTTTTGTCAGAAATCATCCCTTCTGGACATGGAGCACAATCATAGCAGCAGAATTTCTCTCCCTCCTTCTTTTTCCTGCTGTAACCAGGATAGCAGTTGTCATTGCACACAGAAAGAGGCAGCACCTGCATGAAATAATAAAAGAGAGATTAGCAATAAGAGAGTAAGGCTGGATCTAGACACTTCCAAGAAGCATTTCAGTTAAACATGTTGCAAACTTTGTATAAGAAATCGGGTTGGCAAAAACGGAACTCCACATTGCATCTGGTGCCACAGTTTTAGAATGCATTACAAAGCATATAAAGCGCCTTTTCTTTGCCAATGTAGCTGAGTCCTAAGAGAGGATGCTGAGAATAGCGATGCCAGGAAATTTCTCCACCACTAAGGCAAGATCTTCCAGCAAGAGCAGCATAGGATGAAGCAGGTCTTGGCCTCAGACGATGCTCAGTCCCTAAACCCTCGGCCAAATATACGAGTAACTGTCTTAGCCAAGGCTCAGAGAACTGAAGCTGACTGAGTCCAAGGAAGCGCCGTCCCCTAAAAGGGGATTCTGGGGGCAATGGGGGGGGGTAGGACCAGGCAGACAGGACTTAGGCTGATTCCTAAGCTCAGTCTCAGAGTAGTGAAACCCTGCCCAAGGGAATGGGAATCCTGCCTAAACAGTACTCCATCTTCCTTCTTAAAGTTCATTCATTTCATAGAATCGTAGAGTTGGAAGAGACCACAAGGGCCATCCAGTCCAACCCCCTGCCAAGCAGGAAACACCGTCAAAGCATTCCTGACAGGTGGCTGTCAAGCCTCTGCTTAAAGACTTCCAAAGAAGGAGACTCCACCACACTCCTTGGCAGCAAATTCCACTGTCGAACAGCTCTTACTGTCAGGAAGTTCTTCCTAATGTTTAGGTGGAATCTTCTTTCTTGCAGTTTGAATCCATTGCTCCGTGTCCTCTTCTCTGGAGCAGCAGAAAACAACCTTTCTCCCTCCTCTATATGGTCTTCCATGAATAGCACAGAGGACAAAACCAAGCTCAGGGAACCCCCATAGGATTGCTGCCATCGGGCAAAGTAAAACCTCTCCACATTAGGTGCTCTACAATTCAAGGTGTTGGGTGTGGGGCACAAAGCCCAAATGGTTTGGAACCAGGAGATCTCCAAGATGGTCTCATCCCTTAGATACCCAGCTGATCACTGCACTCGGGAGGAGAGGGTCTCCTGCAGATCCCATTTCTCAGCAGGTCCATTTCATATGATGTAGAAATGGAGCCTTAAGCCTGTTGGCACCCACCCTTGGGCATCTCTCTTCTCTAGTGAAGACCTTCCTTTTTCAACAGACCTTTTCAATGGGGATATTCATGTCAGTTTGCATTTCTTGGTACAGAAAGTACTGATCTGATGTGTAGAGATATTTCCTATTCTAATGAATTCAAGAGGGCTGGAAGCTTCTCTGTGTGAAAGAAACTGGTGCAAACTGGAAGTTTCAAGCTGACACGTAAATTTCTATTCTGCCTAGAAACAAGCAGAAGGTTCATGATGTTTGGGTTATTCCTTCAGAGAAGCTGCCTTAAAGTGGTCCTGTTATCTCTTTCTGTCACGGTCTTGCTGACTATAATAATAAGGCCAGAAGGCGCATCGGTTTCACTTTTCCATCTCTCTTTCCTTCCGGTGTTCTGTACACAGTATGCTTAGTGTTAAGGTTTGAGTCTTATTATAAATTATTGCAAGTTTACGTTAAGTCTGTTGCAACTGGATTTCTTATGGACAGGGCCAATCCTGAATGTATTGGATTTGTGACCATTATGCTCATTTGCCTTCATTAGCAGCAGTAAACTGCTATTAATTGCCTCTCGTCTATTTTTGGGGAATCCTGCAACGTGTTTTAAGTTTTATTCAGCTAACTATATGTTGGAATCTGCTTTGGATCGATATGAGTAGAATTCATGGCAATTCATCCCAGGCTGCAGTTCTCTATGTATTGAATTTGACATTGTTTTTACATACAAAAGTGTTACTTGCTGTTTTTACACATGAAAGCATTTTTATTCTTTATTTAAACAATGTTATTATCATTGTTTTTATGCAGGGCTTTTTTCGGCCAGAACTCAATGCAACTCAGTTCCGGCACCTCTCATGTGGGCGACATTGCCATTATAAGAGAACACGGGAGTCATTCCTGGTGAGTTCTGGCACCTCTTTTTCTAGAAAAATAGCACTATATGCAGGAAACTGTGATCATTTTTAATGTGATGTTTTTATTGTGAAATCATTTTAAGATATTTTATGGGAGACTAGTACAAAAGGATCAGAATGGACTGATCAGTGATGATTTCTTTGGCCATAGCAAGCCCCCAACCCCACCCCAGACACACAAGTCTTTGTTGTTGTTGCAGCAAGCACAAAAAAGGACACAACTGGGAGAAATTAGCCCCCTTTATTTTTCAGAATTCACTTCATGAAATAACCAGAAAGACTGTGGCATTTTAGCAGAATCAAGGCTAGGGTGCAATAAGATATTTAAATTGCATTAAAATTTGCTTATATGACAAAGTTTTGACTCAAGATACTACAAATGATGTTACTCTGGAGGCAGATATTCTTATGCTTTGTTTTAAAGAAGAATTAAGGATCTACAATGATATCTCACCTGGTTAAATCTTTGATGCCAGACAATTTGGCCATCATAAATGGTTAACTGTTTGCCTGGAGGAGCCCGAGGTTCCAGTCTTCCAATTTTGACTCTGACCATCGACCCATTAGGGAACATCAGCCAGTTTGTAACATCAAAGCCTGTAACTAATTCTCCATTGTCATCGAAGCATACAGTGTCTCCTACGCTGTTATTGAATACAATACGCCGTAGAAAGTGATGGACCTGGATTCAAAGAGAAGCGAAAAGTAGACATGATAACATCCCCTTTTTAAGCTGTCATTTCACTACATTTGTCTGATTCTGATTGTTTCTGATTCTGAATAATTTTTAAAACCCACTATATCATGATATGGTTATTACTTACCTAAGAAAATTTGAAAAGAACAGCACCACAAAAAGATATTTTTTGGTGTGGAATTGTTTTATAGAATCTTAGATATCATTTTCACCTCTGCATGGAAACCTATCATACTTTTAAATGAATGATTTTTTTATATATATTAAAGAAATTGTAATTACCTGCCATGGTTGCACATTCTGAAATTTCAATCTCCCGCCTTCTGCCATTTTTCGATGCTTGGAACGGGATTCATATATGGCATTCAAAGCACTGGCCACAGCATGGACTGCATTGTAAACACTGTAGCTGTGGCCTGTCATTTCCATTTCAAATAAGATTCCAGGAATGTTCTCCAGCTTCTCCTCCCCAGTGCAGCTTTCTTCCTCCCTTTCTTCCACCCCCTTAGACATTTTTAATGAACAGCTGAATGCCTGTTCCCAGAAGTCCTGAATAAAACCATCCCTTTTGTTCCAGGAAGGTCTGATCTTTTGCATGAACTCTCGGAATCCTAATGGCTGATTGGAGTGAACTGTGAAGGATATGGAACCATGGAAAGTTTGCATTTCCCAAATCTTCTGAACAGACAGTGATTCAAAATCCCAGTGGGATGTCACAACCCACACTTTCCCCAGAGGAGCCAGTGCCATAAAGGGTGCTAGAAAGAGTAATACTCTCAATACTTGAAAGGATGGAGGCTCTCCATATACAAATAACACATTAGCATTTCTCTGGGTGATAGTTACATAGGTTTCCCAGTGTTGTACAAGCAAACGTATCAGCTCATCCACATAATTCCATTTTGGTATTCTTATGGTGAAGGCATAACAGATGCTATTCTGGGAAAGCATTGGCACCATGGTCTGCAAAAACTGGTCCCCTTTGTCATTATCTACAGCAAAGAGCCCAACCCATGTCCATTTGAAATGCTGAAATAACTGCACAGCTCCCATGTATTGTTTGGCTTCATTTGGGACCATATGGTACAAAGAAGGGAAATGTATTCTATCCTCATGTGATGGTAAAAATGACCCATAAGTGAGCTGAAATGAAAATGGTAATAATTTTGATATAAATTAAGATATTTTATTTTGGAATTACAGAATTGCAATGGGCTCAGCAACTCATGTAACCCAACACTGTGTTTGATGCTAGAAATTCAAAATTTCCCAACCCAGCATTAAGCCTGCATTTATCCAATTTGCATATAAAAATAGCAGGGGGAACTTGGTCAAAAGCACTTCTAAAATCAAGAAGTTATGCTTAAAGTGTGAAAAAATTATACATCATGCACACAGCTTACCTGTGGAGTTTTCTTGCTTGCTGAAATGATGGCCACATTGGCAGAGATCTCAGAAATACATCCTCCAATGAGTGTTATCAAGATGTTCTGGTTGTGACATCTGTAATTGGGGACAAACATCTGTTGTGTGGAAAGCAGACTGAGTGTGGCCTTATAAGTTGTTCGTGCAGTATAGTAGCTATCCAGGATGCGGAAACCCAGAGAGATATTTGACAAGATTTCAGGATTTTCATTGATCTCTTTGACAGCAAATGTTAAGGCCAGGATGTGCTGGTAGTTCTTAGGCACTGAACTATGAAAGGATTACAATTACTTAATAAAAAAGCAATAGTTGTACCACCACCAACAACAAAATGTATTGTACTCATTGTCATTGTTCAGCTGAGTGTTTTCAAGACTGAGGTTTACCTTAAAACCCTAAAAGATAATGACATAAATAAAAATTGACAATTGAAATAGACATTCTTCCCATTAAGAACTAAATGGTCCAAATAAATTGGGATCATTCTCATGCTCAAAGATTCCTCCCTGAAATTGTTTTTGTCATTCTCTCACATTCTAACACCAATGATCAGTCCATGGTGTACATGAAAATGTGTGTTAGGGTTATATACTCAGATTAAATGCTTTCATAAAGATTAACATACTCAGATTAAATGCTTTCAAAACAAAAGTCATGATTAATTAGGTTTATTAATTTCAACAAGTCTAACTTAATGGATACACCTTGGTGTGTGTGTGTGTGTGTGTGTGTGTGTGTGTGTGTGTGTGCGCATTGGATTAAGATGACTCCTGCATCCCAGGCCATATCATGCTGATGAACAAAGCCAGGCTGCTTGCCACTTCCGTGACCATCCTGAGGTGTAGCAGCATGGAATCCTGCAATGTATTGCTATATATAAGTTTCCTGATATATCTCTGTAATAAAGCACTAGAACTGATCGCTCTGGAATTTTGTGCATTTTTCTTTGCAATCCCTGCAAGTGGGTCCTTCAGGGCATCAGTCAATGCTTCTCCCTGGTCTGTATTTGGACCTGCAGGACAGAGCAGACCCCTTCAGTCAAACCAGGTGTCCCCCCCCCACCCTATATTTGTGTCTCTGGTTATTCCTGCCTAAGTGTAGAACCTTACATTTGTCCTTACTGAAATTCATTTTGTTAGTTCTGGTACAGTTCTCCAATCTGTTAATGTAATCTTGATTAGCAATTCTTTCTGCTGACATACTAGCTACCCCCCTAGTTTGGTGTCATCTGCAAATTTGATTAGCATCCCCTCTATTCCTTCATCCAAGTCATTCATAAAGATGTTAAGCAACACTGGGCCCAGGACAGCACCCTGCAACATCACACTGGTCACTTTTTTCCAGAAGGATGAGGAACCATCAGTGAGCACTCTTTGGTAATGGTAAGCAACCAACTATGAATCTACCTAACGTTGTCTAGCCCACATTTCACCAGCTTCTCTGCAAGAATGTCATGGAAGACATTGTCAAAAGCCTTATTGAAATCAAGATATGCTACATCCACAGAATTCCTGCTGATCCACCAAGCTTGTAATGTTAATTAAAAAAGTAAATAAAATTTGCCTGGAAAGTCTTGGTTTTGAGAAACCCATGCTGGCTGTTAATAATCACAGCATCATTTTCTAAGTGGACAATAAATAAATTCTTACTGAATCACAGTGTTGTTTTATAATGTGTGCTCAATTACTATGGCCTGAACATTTTATAGGAGGATAATAACACAAATGAACTAGTGCCTTACATGGGTTCGTCAATCATTATCTGTGTTGGCTGTTCTATGAAAGAGAGGTTATTGTAGAGAAAAAAGACCTGAGAAACAATTCCCCCAATGACCAGGTCGCCTGGCTGGTAAAAATTATGAGGAATAGGAAGAGGATCATCAAAGATGCTGCAGTTAATAGAATGTGTCTTGCACACAGTATGACAAAGCAGTAAAAGCAGAAACACCATAACAAACACAACTCTGTGGAAAAAACTTTGCCTCCCAACATAGACTGCCATGTTTCGCCTCAGCCTTCTTATCTGTTTTGCTACGAACTCCTTTGAATGGTGGCAAATGGTGGTGTTACACCGATTTACACCAGAGCTTGGCATTTTAGGGACTGCATGAACTATAGCCTGGTCTTTGTATTTAGTAATGGCTCTGTGATCATCAATGTTCCTGAAGAGGGTGTTCTATTTCTCCCTTCACTCCCCCCCAAAAAATCCCCCTGCTGAGTGCCAGGTATGGAAAAAATGATGAAGAACAGAGTATACTTTGTGGGCTTAAATCATGGCAGAATCATCTGGTGGGAAGCATACTCTAACCTGCACAGGGAAAATGATGATGCAGGTGAATGACAGAGCCCTACCTGTGTCCAGATCCAGTGGTAAACAACACAAGGGTTTTATATCTTTCTTTCTTTTTCATATTCTGACTGATGGTCTTGCCAATAACATACATTGTGTAAGACGATGGAAACCAGTAATTTTGACAATGAGAGGTGTGACGATAATTTCCTCTGAGTGTTGATGTTCCTTGAAATTGCATCATGAGCAATTAAAGTGGTAGGGTTTTTTCTCCCTGAACTCTACAACTATTTTTTCTTCCTTGAATGAAATGCAGTTGCTTGCACTTAGCTTAGGAAGGCTGCTTTGTCCCTGACTAGAGACAGACCCTGAAGCTGAGGCTCCAATACTTTGGCCATCTCATGAGAAGAGAAGACTCCCTGGAAAAGACCCTGATGTTGGGAAAGATGGAGGGCACAAGGAGAAGGGGACGACAGAGGACAAGATTGTTGGACAGTGTTCTCGAAGCTACCAACATGAGTCTGAGCAAACTGCGGGAGGCAGCGGAAGACAGGAGTGCCTGGCATGCTCTGGTCCATGGGGCCATGAAGAGTTGGACATGACTAAACGACTAAACAACAACAAGAGATAAATTATCACACGTGGCTCACACACACTTGGCATACACCAACATCATCATCACCTTACCCAGCCTTCTCCATAAAGTTCCCAGGTGAGTTTTACACACACACTGTCAAAAGTCTGGGCTTAAAGCAATGGGCACCCAACTGGTGACTGCAGACACCCATGGTGTCACCAGGGCTTCCCATGGGGCCCTTGAGGGATATTGTTTTTCCAATTCTGATGGTTTATATTGCTATGACATTTGTTTGCATAATGCACAAGAATATCTAAACTGGTAATTTTGGCAATGATTGGTGTTATTATAATTTTCCTTGTGTGCTGATGTCATTTGAAGTTGCATAATGAACGGCAAGAGTACTAGGAGTTTTTATTGTCATTTCTTTTTTGAACTCTACAACAATTACAGTGGTACCTTGAGTTACAAACGTCTCAGGTTACAAACCCTTCAGCTTACAAACTCCGCTAACCTGGAAGTTACCTCAAGTTGAGAACTTTGCCCCAGGATGAGAACGGAAATCGTGTGCTGGCGGCGCAACAGCAGCAAGAGGCCCCATTAGCAAAAGCATGCCTCTAGTTAAGAACAGTTTCAGGTTAAGAATGGACCTCCAGAACGAATTAAGTTCGTAACTAGAGGTACCACTGTATTTTCTTCTTTGAGATATATGTAGTCAGTGGCACTTGATGATGAAGTTGAAGGCTGCTTTTGTCCTTAACTAGAGAGAGGTTGTAGTTACTACTAAATTTGTTGCTAGCATCACACTCTAGATTCCAGGGGTGCGAACTTGAATGAAATATGGGGGGGAGGTAAGCCCCACCCCACATAATTGGTCACAAGACATGGTGCACTCACAGCATTTGAATGGCAGTGCCCATCGCCCTGAGGGGGCCTGGACCCCTGAAATATTTTTTGATCAATCTATGTTTTTGGCAGTTATGCACAGTCTCTGGCCCTGATTTATAAATTTGGATCAGACTCTATAGGGTCCAAACTGACTCAAACCTGATTTGCCCTGCACTGCATCCACATCAACATCATGATCATGTTCCAGAAAATACAGATCTCCAGTCTGGAGGTCAAGAATAAGAAACCAGCACAGAGGAAACTGATGAGACACAAATTTATTCAAAGATCAAGATCAGAGGCAAGAGTGAATGGTAACGTGGGAAGGCTCAATCTCTAAGATATGGACACACACACAGAGAGAGAGAAACAACAAACAAACAAACAAACATTATTTTCTTCCCCTTATTAGACTTTCCTTGTTGTTCAGGTCAGACCTCAGCACAATGATGTAGCATTTAGGGGAAAAGATGCAACCCAGTAACCCAGCACTGGAGGACAAGATGGAGAAGACCTCCACGGCTACCATGTATTTCCCTTTGGTGCTCAGGTAGGTTGGAACAAAGGTCAGCCAAACACTGCAGAAAACCAACATGCTAAACGTGATAAATTTGGCCTCATTAAAACTGTCAGGCAACTTTCTGGCCAGGAAAGCCACAAGGAAACTCACAACGGCCAGAAAACCCATATAACCCAAAGCACAATAAAACATGGTAGCTGAACCCTCATTGCATTCCAGGATGATTTCACTCTTCAGTGACTGCATGTCTGTATCTGGGAATGGAGGGGAAGCACTTAGCCAAAGGGTGCAAATGCCCGCTTGAACGAAAGAGCAGGAAAAGACCACGCAATTGGCCAGCCCCTTCCCCACCCATCTCCTCATTCTGGATCCTGGCTTGGTTGCCATGAATGCTAGAACCACGGTGATGGTTTTGGCCAGAATACTGGAAAGGGCCACAGAGAAGACGATGCTGAAAGTCATTTGTCGGAAGAGGCAGGTCCCTTTTCCAGGCTGACCAATGAAGAGCAAGGAGCAGAGGAAGCAGAGAAGGAGGGAGATGAGGAGGAGGTAGGTGAGGCTGCGGTTGTTGGCTTTGACGATGGGAGTGTCCTTGTGCTTCACAAAAGCCGCCAGCACGAAGGTGGTGATCAGAGAGAAAGCCAGAGCGGAGACAGCTAAGCTGACCCCTAACTTTTCTTGGTAGGAGAGGTAGCTCAGGCCCCTTGGAATACACTCTGTTTGGTCCTGGTTTGGGTAGTTTTCTTCTGCGCAATTGACACAGGCATCCATATCTGGAGGGTGGAGGGGGAGAATGAGGAACAATGAAAAATGTCACGATGATGTCCTACATCTACCTGACAGAAGCATTTACGGCAGGCAGTGAAATTCCTCTCCTCCCTTTCCTTTTCCCCTTTCTTTTCCTTTCTTTGGGTTTCCTTTGCTCTGGGCTGTTGTTGGGGGATTGTGCACACATGGGGGTGGCGGATGGTTGGTGGGAGGACCCTGAGTGAGAGGCAGGGAAGGGAAAACCTCCCAGGGTGAGGGACTGGGAAAACGAAAGCTCCCAGGTGAGAGCTAGAAGGGTCCACCACTTTTTGTGTGAGACCAGAGTCAAGAGCAGCTTTGGAGGGAGGACTCTGCATTCTCTCTCTCTCTCTCTGTTTTTATGTAGAGCTGCTTCTTTTGTCTTATTGTATTGTGAAGAAGCTTTGATAAATTCTTATTTTAAAAAGAAATGAAAGTGCTTTTTGTGTTCATGCAGTTCTTTGACCAACCATAAGACACTCATGATTTCAGTGAGAAAGTTTGGAGGATGCTGAACTGGTCTACTAGATAGTTTTTCCATGAAATAGTAAATTCTGCTCTCATTGAAAATTATTGTTGTTGTTGTTGTTATTATTATTATTATTATTAATTTATTTTGTTGTGAAAGTTTCCATAAATTGAACTTTATTCCAAAGGGGAAAGGAAAGTTTGGTGAAATTTCTGTGACTGTTGTGCAGGACCTTGGTTGCACTTATTATTTTTCTGGTTGCTGGGGGTTTTAGATTTACTTTCCTTTATTCTACAACCCTTCCCACATACCCATGCTTCCTGCACACCCCAAGATACCCTCAGCTGAGCTTTATTTGAGATACCCTATGCTTCACCTGACAGCTGTTCATTTTGACTCAAATATTTTTACTTCCAAAGAAACCAGAGCTGAAATACATTTCTTAAGGTAAAAGGAAGAACTTGTTTTTAGCATACAGCCAGTTAATGTTTTCCACATTTTCAAGCACTTAGTGTTCAAACTTCAATTAAAGCCGGGAGAAGATGTCGTGACAAAACATCTTTTCAGATAAGGAATTGAGAGCAACCAGGGAGACGGAAGGAAATGGTAGAAATATTTAATGGACTTAAAAGAAAGCTACACACCCCAGACCCATGGCCATGGAAGGTGGGAACTAGCATCATAATCTCTCTTGCAGGATTTTCCTATGATTTATTGGGGTAAACACTCACAAATTCTTTTCGATTGCCATAGTTGTGGTACATTTTATTCCTAAGGCATGGACCAAATGACAGCCCCATGTACATTTTCTTGAATTTCATTAAAGAAAGAAGACGGGACAAATTGTGCAATAAAGATAGGTGGAGTTGAAATTAATGTGAAAATCTACAGATGAATTAACTCAATTCCCATTGTTCTCATTGGGAACCAAGTAAAACCAACTTAGTCTGAATGCAGCCCACCCATCTAGATCTAGAAATGCCAAGAGTCGGAATAGGGTCACCCAGCTACCTGAATCTGTTTGTGCCTTGAGGACTCCAAGCTGCTTAGCTTGGGAAGTCTATTGGCCTTTTGGAAATGCTCAGGCAATGGACAAATGCCATTGCTGATGTGTGTGCTTCTAAAGATACCTTTGTTTTGTTTTTTTAAAGTAAAATATACAGGTATATAGTGTTACATTTTATTCTGCATTTCTTCCAGTTAGCCCAATGTAGCACATGTTATTTCCCTCATTTGATCCTGACAACCCGTTTAAGGTGTTTAGACTGAGAGACAGTAACTGACCTAAGGTCAGAGTGTTCTTTTGCTGAAACTATTGGAGAAAAGAATGCTACTTGTTTGATGCTCTTCAAAATATGTATTGCAAAATATATTTAAAGGAATACATTATTCTAGAAAAAAGTACTGCTCCTACCCTTCTGGTTAGAGATTGTTCCTTCTGGACATGGAACACAATCATAGCAACAGAATTTCTCTCCGTCCTCCTTTTTCCTGCTGGAGCCAGGATAGCAGGAATAATCCAGAATGCGGCAGCTAGACTGGTGACTGGGAGCAGCCGCAGAGACCGCATAACACCGGTCTTGAAAGACCTACACTGGCTCCCAGTACGTTTCCAAGCACAATTCAAAGTGTTGGTGCTGACCTTGAAAGCCCTAAACGGCCTCTGTCCTGTATACCTGAAGGAGCGTCTCCACCCCCATCGTTCAGCCTGGACACTGAGGTCCAGTGCCAAGGGCCTTCTGGCGGTTCCCTCACTGCAAGAAGCGAAGTTACAGGGAACCAGGCAGAGGGCCTTCTCGGTAGTGGCACCCGCCCTGTGGAACGCCCTCCCTTCAGATGTCAAAGAGAACAACAACTACCAGACCTTTAAAAGACATCTGAAGGCAGCCCTGTTTAGGGAGGCTTTTAATGTTTTATAGATTATTGTATTTTAATGCTTTGTTGAAAGCCGCCCAGAGTGGCTGGGGAAACCCAGCCAGATGGGCGGGGTATAAATAATAAATTATTATTATTATTATTATTAGTTGTCATTGCACACAGAAACTGGCAGCATCTGCACCAAAACAAGAGAGGAAGATTAGCAAGAGCACCCCCACTTTGGTCTTTGTGTAAATAATTGATAAATGTCCTGCTTGCAATAAATTCAAATTAAGAGAACAAATATGGATTGTGTTTGCCCTTTGCCGCTCTCACCCGGCATGTTAGTTTCTCAGCCAATGCTATTGACCATACTCTGTTATACCAAGAATCAATGTTTGGCCCATCACTGGTTTTTCCAACATGTGGCTATCTCCATTCGAGCAGCAGTCAATAGAAAGGCTAAGAGGTCATCTTTAGGAAAATCATCAGCAGGGAGGATCTGAAGCCCAAGTAGTGCTAGTGCAGGGGATATTGTTTTGTTGTATATAAAGCTTATTTCTTTGACGACAACTTTCCAGAAGGGTTTGATGATGTCACAACACTACCTCATATGGAAATATGCACCTTTGACTACGCCTCCCCGCCAACATTTGGGATTGACATCCTTACATATTCAGGATAGCCTCACCGGTGTATAATGCCATCTATGCAGAAGTTTTAATGAGGCTTCCCTTATTTTTACACATCTAGGTCCATTTCCATGGCATTTTTGTGTACAACATTCTAGTGTTATTAGAGTTTTATAAATTGAGGAAGCTGCCCTTGGAGAGTGGAGAGAAGTTAACAAAGATGTGCTCTATTGCAGTTCGTTTCCTGTTTGCTTGAGTGGAAATATCTGGGTTTAATAGGAATCTTAACAGCTGGTTCAAATCATGACCTTTTAAGGTTTTATATGGCAGCTATGAATTCTTCTTTTTGTAGGGGGATACTGTTTACATAGAAATCTTCTAATCTATAAAGACCCACCTGTTCCCAACCATTCCAGTCTAAGTATTGCCCTGCTTCTTCAAAAGATGGATGAAAGCGAAGAGGGATAAGGGGAGATATTGGGGAAACTTTGATTTCCACACATTTAGAGTGGTGAGGAAAAATGGTTCACTTTTTTTGTATGGGTTTTAGTGAGTGAGGAGGGTAGAAAGGGATATGCTCTATAAACAGGATCTGAAAAGCTTGTTTTATACATTTCTTTTTTTTAATTTCTGCTCCTTTTATCTCCAAATCGTTTCCAATGGAGATGGGCAAATTGGTTCAATTGAGAGGGCAAACAAGAGAGGTGACAGAGGGCATCTCTTTTGCACCCCTCTTGCAACAGAGAAAGCTTTAGAATCTAGACCATTTACTATAACCTGAGCATATGAGTTTTTGTATAGTCTCACGATAGAATTCATAAAATGTTGTCCCATGTTCATTTTTGACAACAACCCTTCTAGGAACTGCCAGTTAACTCTATCAAAGGCTTTACACACATCTAGTGCTATGACTGCTAGTGGTAAATTTTGGCTTTTGCTATGATGGATAGCATTGCCTTTCATCCTGATCCTCTTCGAAAGAGAGGATTATAATTAATAAACATTTGATAAGAGAAAACAATTCTACTCATCAGATTCTCATGTGTGATGCCATCTCCCAGGCCAAGACACCAGGGAGGTGATTATCTTCCCAACCATTTTCAAATAATATGTTTTCTTCTTGTTATTCAATGGATAGCCTTGCAAGATCAACCATAAGAAAAACCAGATGCTTAAAAACACAAACATGTAGTGCAGAGCTGGGGATCTCAGGACAGGCAGGACATATTTCAGGTTACCTTCAAAGAACACCTATTATAATATAGTCCCCCACTTCCATATTTCAAAGTGTGAAAAACTGGATTCCATAACATTGTTGTTGTTGTTGTTGTTGTTTAGTTGTTTAGTCGTGTCCAACTCTTCGTGACCCCATGGACCAGAGCACGCCAGGCACTCCTGTCTTCCACTGCCTCCCGCAGTTTGGTCAGACTCATGTTGGTAGCTTCAAGAACACTGTCCAACCATCTCGTCCTCTGTTGTCCCCTTCTCCTTGTGCCCTCAATCTTTCCCAACATCAGGGTCTTTTGCAGGGAGTCTTCTCTTCTCATGAGGTGGCCAAAGTATTGGAGCCTCAGCTTCAGGATCTGTCCTTCCAAAACATAGGCAGAAGGAAATAAATCTGCTTCACTGCAATATCTGTTTGTGAGCTTTCAGGGTAAAGATTTTATAGCGCATATCCTGTTGTCAATGATTCTGTCTGATTTAGTACCATAGGATTCCCCCCCATATGTGAAATTGTCTATTTACAAACTTTAAGGTTTCATTTATTTTCACCCTTAAGCTGTACAGCTGCCTCTGAGTCTTTTTTAAAAGAAAACCACCTTGAGTTCAACTTCTTCCCTTTCTCAGCAAGAAGAGAAAGTGAGGATCCAGACAGAAGATGCTGTGGAAAGAACAGGCTGAGGTCCACAGGATCGTGCTGCCAGTCCTGCTCTCACTTCTGCTGCTGCCTAACTCTGTATGTCAAACCCATTCCATTAATTGCAGTATATCTGACGATCTTCTTCCTATACCTCATCAGTTTTATCAGCCAGGAGACTTTTTAATCGGAGAGATTGCTTCCCAGGTGTTTGTCTTTCACCGCAGTCCCTCTTTCATGGAACGGCCCACCCAGACATTGATTGGCAAACCAGTGTAAGGAAGACTCTTTTCCGTTTCCTTTCAGTAGTATGATCAGATTACGACAATAATAATAATAATAATAATAATAATAATAATAATAATAATAATAATAATTTATTATTTGTACCCCGCCCATCTGGCTGGGTCTCCCCATCCACTCTGGGCGGCTTCCAGCAAATATTTTAAAAAGTTCAGATCATTCAGCAGAGTGACAGCAGAGAAAGGTGGCAATCCTGCAGTCATGGGAGGTTGCTCATAGCTCTGCTCCGGAAAACCAGGGTTCTCCAATGAAGGGGTTGCTAATAGGGAAAGCATTTGTGAATACAGAATACGGTTCTAACTGAAGGTGCAATTGAGGGCATTGAGGAAAGTGGAGCCAACACATTTGCTAATGCTAGTGCCCTCGTATGCTCCAAAAGGAGCACATGCACCCGCTTCTTATTCTGTTTTTGCATTGTTTTACATTCTGCCATAATCATCAAAGTAGGCAGAAGTCTGACAATGAAAGGAGAAATCCTTTTTGCTTGTTCGATTAAATAGCCAGCAACTCTCATTACAATTACCTGAGAAATAAATGCCAGCACTATTTTCTTTGGTTAATAGTCAACCATTCCCATTGCAGTTCCGTGCCAAAGAACTACCAACATATTCTGGCCTTGGTTTTTGCCATCAAAGAGATTAATGAGAATCCCCAAATCCTGCCAAATATATCCTTGGGATTCCACATTCTCAACAGCTACTATGTGGCAAGGATGACTTATAAGGCCACCTTGAACCTGCTTACCACACGGTATAGGCTTGTTCCCAACTTCCAGTGTGATGCCTGGAGCAACCTCATTGCTCTCATTGGGGCGCTGGCATCTGAAACTTCTGCCAATGTGGCTTCCGGTTGGCGATGCCGGAGGAGAAGGTCGGGGGGACATGTCGCTCCTGACATTCCCCCGTCCGACTGGGAAAAAGGGACATCGCGCCAGCGCCGCGATCCCTAAAACCCCCGGGAAGGGCGTCCCGGGGTCCACAGGACCTGCATAGGCTCGGACGCCAGACCTGCTCCTCGGGAGACCGCAGCAAGGGCTCCCGAGTGTGAGCGGGCGGCGGAGCCACAGGGTCCGCTAACTCCCCGTCGGGCGAAGCTGCGAGACCGACTCCTCGGAGCACGCTGATTTCTCCAAGACCTGCAATTGGAATCGTGAGTAAAATGCAGCAAAAAGGGAATTTGGACTAAATTTGGACTGGATTGGAATGAAAACACGGAGGTCCGTTCCTTTCCATTGATACAGTGAAACAGGGAATAGCTACAGTTACACTGAAAAGGATTGAATTGACTCTTTTGTTATGCGGCTTTAAATTAACCCTTGAGCCTCCCCTGGTCCTGGGGGAAGCAGAAGGAACTGTGATAGAACTGTGGATTATTCTAAGTTGAAAAGCTGTGAATTTCATAAGAGGAAAAGTTGGGAAAAGTTTTTTAGAAGTTTTTAAAAATATAAGAATTGTGATCAAAGAAAATGGCGAAGAAACCGGATATTACTTGGCAAACTGTGCTGGAGAAGATGCAGGAATACATTGCGGAACTGAGAGAGAGGAATGCTATGGGAAAGTCTGTGGACGAGATAAGGCAAAACCCAAACACCGTGCCGGCTGGAACAGATGTACAAAAAATCAAGGAACTAACAGGATCCGTCAAGGCTGGACAACGTAAGACTATTTTGGTAAACATCAGCTGCAGGAAGAGACTTTACAACCGAAAGAGAAAATGTGCTGTCACTTTTAAGAGAAGAATCATAAGAATCACAAGGAAAAACAGCACACAGATACTGACCGACAAGCAGAGGAAGGGAAGCCGAGATGAACTGATTATGAATTGGGAAGGCTGGTTACGGTTTTTGGAAAAAGCCTTGCTGGAGGATACAATGCAGGACTCCCTCTGGTTCTGGGTTTCACAACCAGCAGGTATAGGATAAGAACTGTTAAAGTTACGGCCTGATTTGTGGACTTATGGTTTTAGATCTATGGACACGCCAGGGATTCTAAAAAATTATGATAAGTATGATAATGTAATTAATATTGCAAATAATAGTTGCGCACCCGGGGACCGGGGGAGGCAAGAGGGATGTAGATGAAGCAACATAAGTGATTTAATGGATTTAAGAAATGATAAGTTGGAAGATTGAAGTTTGATATTAGGAAAATAATTATTGGATTATGAATTTAGGAACCTGTTAAAAAAATGGATGTATGTAATTAGTTGGAAAACAATGGAGTGGACGAGAGGAAGCATGACAATGATTGTAACAAAAGTGAGCTGGCCTGAAACGGGGCCAGACAAATATTGTAAAACCAATAAAAATTATTTGAAAAAAAAAAAAAACTTCTGCCAATGTGGCCACCATTTCCGCCATCTACAAGATTCCACAGGTGGGACCCAAG
The DNA here is from genome assembly GCA_034641395.1 of Darevskia armeniaca. NCBI lineage: Eukaryota > Metazoa > Chordata > Lepidosauria > Squamata > Lacertidae > Darevskia > Darevskia armeniaca. The sequence continues at coordinate 182,477 of JAWWNF010000799.1, forward strand.
CATTGAGATATGGGCATTTTAGAAGGATGGCTGATATTGTAATGCTCTTTAGTCCATGTGATGAATTGTTATATATTTCTTTTCAGCTCACATATGGAACATTTTCCCCAGTGAAGGATGACAAAGTCCTGTTCTCTTCCTTGTACAAGATGGTTCCAAATGAAGCCCATCAGTACAGGGGGGTTGTCAGATTACTTCACCATTTCAGATGGACATGGATTGGGCTTGTTGCTGTGGATGATGACAATGGGGATCAGTTTTTGCAAACAATGGAGTCAATGTTATCTCAAAATGGCATCTGTTGTGCCTTCATATTTAGAACTGCAAAGAGGACTTATATGGAAGAGTTGATAGACATGGTTTTAAGACAGCTGGACAAATATCAAGTTTTAATGGATGGAAAAACCAATGCATGTGTTGTATATGGAGAAAAGCCATCCCTCCAAGTTTTAAGAATGTTACTGTTTTTTGCAACAATGTATTCATTGCCACCTGTGGGTAAAGTCTGGATTGTTACATCCCAATGGGATTTCGATTCAATATCAATTGAAAGGCTTTCGGACATAGATAGCTTCCATGGTGCCCTATCCTTCACAGTTCATTCAAAGGAGCCCCCTGGCTTCCAAACATTTCTTGGGAACATAAAACCCTTTTGGGCAAAAGGAGATGGTTTCATTCAGAATTTCTGGGAGCAGGCATTCAGCTGCTCATTAAGAACTTCCACTGGGGATGTGGAAAGCATGGAGACCTGCACAGGCCAAGAGAAGTTGGAGAGCCTTCTTCATACTTTCTTTGAAATGCGTATGACCGGCCACAGCTACAATATCTACAATGCTGCTTATGCTGTGGCGCATGCTTTGCATGCCACGTATATGTTCGCATCCAAATATGAAATATTAGTAAAAGGAGAGAGGGCGGCATTTCACTATATACAGCCATGGCAGGTAATTCCACCTATTTGCTCAGATCTAGCGACTGTGTCATAAAACAAAACATATTGCACTCAGGCTGTGCTGAACTGATGAATGCAATTTCTCATGTGTTTTACCCAAATGGAATTTGGCTGTTTCCTTTTGGTGCTTGGAGTGGGGGTGGGGGGGAGAGAAATGACTATATTTGCAGAAGATAATTGGAATGAACAACAACTGATTTCCCCCAGTTCTCAGGTACCTGTGGTTTTCTGAATCTATGTGTCCATTAAAAAGATGGATTCCTCCTTAGCCCCTGACTGGGGGCCACCATTATATTAGGCAACAGTTGAGTATCTACAGAAAATAATCCACATGTACAGAGTCAGCAGATCGTTCCTTCAGCAGGTTAGGAAGGATGCAATACAATCAAAAAATCCTCCTATAAGGGAACAGTGAGCTAAACATCTAGGGGGGAAATAATAATACAAAAAACAACCCAAACCCAAATATGCTTAATTTTAAAGTAGATGCAAAAAAAACCATCCATCCCAGTGTTTTATTTTGCTTTTTGAGGGGAGTCCTATGTGCGCCTCATCAGAAGTTCATTGAACAAGACTTACTGCCATATAAACTTGACCAGGAGCTTGTAAAGAGGACTTTTAAACAGGCTCATTTGCAATGGATCGGTGGAAGAGACCGAAGAGAGTGAGCCTGTTTCTTTAGGATTCAGGCTGGCTTCTTGTCTGAGCTGTTTGGAGGGCCGATTGTGAGCTGGTTTGTGGCTCTTGGTGTGCTTGATCTGAGAGGAAGCCAGGCTGAATGAAGAAGTGGGCTGGGCAAGGAGTTCTCTGCCGGTAGCAGTTCTACTTAGCTGCTTGCAGACTCTGGGAGCTCGTGAACTTGTAACCAGGGGCGTTTGTGAGGTCATTTAGCAAGAGAGTTTGAGGGGAAGGCTTGTCTCACCATGCACATAGAACCAAGAGACATGGAGGTTGCAGTGACCTGCAGTCCCTGTGTCATGTTTGCCTTCCTGCCTGAAAATGTGCAAAACTACACCTGAAGCAAGTGCAAGCTGCTCGCCTTGCTGTAAGAGAAGGTACGAGGTTCAAGTTATCAGGCAAAATGAGGAATTCATTGATAAAACAGAGTGGACTGTCCTGGGACAGTGACACAGGGGGTGCCCCTCAGGAGGAGAAAGATCACTCAGGGCAGGAGGCGAACCCCTGGAAGAATGTGAGATCGTGTCAGTGTGACAAAGGGAGCATTCCAGCAGTCATGGGGCGTTGCCAATAGCTCTACTCAGGAAAAGCAGGGTTCTCCAATGAAGGGGAAGCAGAAGGTTCCCCACTGCAGAGTGTCCTGCCCCTTGCATTAGAGTTGGCTCCTATGGTGTACAGAATGATTCCTGACAGAGGAGAAAGAGACATGTGGGGGTAGTATGGGACCCCCTACTGACGGGGACAAAAGCAACAGTATAGTGAGATAACAGGAAGTCCTACGAAGTGTGCTGTCTCTTAGGTGCAAAGATTCATGAGGTGACAGAGAAGTTGCCACACCTTACAAAGACAGACCACACTCCTTTCTTTCTGATTCATGGTGGTAAAAATCAGGGGTGCAAACTTGAATACAATATTTGGGGGAGCAGATAAGCCCAGCCCCACATAATGGATCATAAGGTGTGGCACATGTACACCATTTGACTGGCAATGCCCATCAACTTTGAGAGGTCTGACCCCCTCAAATATTTTATTGCAGGGACTGAAGGGACCTTAGCCCCTAGGAGTTGGCCCCTATGGTACAAGCAGTACTGCCAGCCACAGCCTTCAACATATAGCAAGGAACTAGGAGAGTCAGGGTAGGAAGCGGAAGGGCTTAGAGGCAGAGGTGGTTTTTTCATCACTCCTTCCTGTTGAAGGTTGTGTCCCAGGAAAAGAGGGGGAAATACTGGAAGTAAACCACTGGCTGGACAGGTGGTGTTATCAGGAAAGATTTAGCTTCTTGGACCCTGGCTTCCACTTCCTTGAGGAAGGACATCTGGCAAGAGGTTGATTGCACCTCACAGCAGTTGGCCAGAATGTGTTTGCTAAGAGTCTCATGAACTTGATCAGGAGAGCTTTAAATTAAATCTTGAGGGGGAAAGAGACAAGATTACAGACTACGGGGGAATACCTGGTACTGGGGAGAATAGCTTCATCTGACACAATCTGACACAAGTCCACTCCATCTTTAGAGAACATAGAACTCAGTAACTCACATTTGCACCATGTTTTATTGTCTCTTTCACCAAAGCTCCATGGCTTTCTAAAGAACACCATGTTCAACAACAGTGTTGGAGAGAGTGTATATTTTGATACAAATCAAGAATTAATTGTAGATTTTGATGTTACAAATTGGGTGACTCTCCCTAATGGATCATTTGACAGAGTCAAAGTTGGAAGTCTGGATCCTCAGGCTCCAGCAGGCAAAGAGTTAACTATTAATGATGACCAACTTGTGTGGCATAGAAGCTTTAACCAGGTGAGACAAAACTTCAGATGCATGCATGAATAGAATGAATGGAAATAGTTCCCATTTTGCCAGTGCAGAGTTCTGCCTGTTCAATTCTCCTGGGTAGCATTACATTTACAGACATTTGATTTCACACATTCATCCTTGAAAAATGCCATCTTTTTTAACTCTTAAGAGATCACTTCTGAAATAAGCCGGATTAAATGCCACCATGTGCCAATTATTTTATCAACTGATTTTGGGAAACCAAGTCAGGGACTCCTTCCTGAACCCACTTTGTCCCCTAAGAAAATGTTTCCAAGCTCAGAGCATGAGGGAGGGAAATTATGCTTATCTTACTTGTCCCATTTCTGGAAAGGTTGTGCCTCTTTCTGTGTGCAATGACAACTGCTATCCTGGTTACAGCAGGAAAAAGAAGGAGGGAGAGAAATTCTGCTGCTATAATTGTGCTCCATGTCCAGAAGGGACGATCTCTAACCAGAAAGGTAGGAGCCACAGTCAGTCAACAACTTGCTCTCTGGTCCGCTCTGGTCTCAACACCTGTCTTTGGGAGTTTTCTGATCGGCAGAATGAGCAGCTCAAAGCTTTGGCACCATCTGGAGACTGGTAGACAATTTCTGCAGAGTAAGTAGTTGCTAAAGGATTTAAAGAGAGAGAGACTGCAAAGTTGGGCAAGAAGTAACAAAATGAATTTCAGTAGGAATAAATGTAATCTTCTACTTTAGATACAGTGAGCAATGCTAAGGATCTGACTCGGTATAGCACAGGTTCCTATGCTCCTAGTCCCCATCTAGTATTTTCATAACATACAAAAGAATATTACCTATCATTTATAGAAAAGCTTTTGATTTTTCATTGCACCACACACATTATTCTAGAACCTTAATACAAGTGCCCAGTAACCTAAGTTCTAGTGGGTGGGTGGAGTCTGAAAGGAGAGAAGAAATAAGACAGCAATAAGTGGACAGGAGGGAAAGTCAAAGCTGATGGAGCAGCAGAAAACTTTCCTCTGAAGAGATTGGTTGGCATGAATAGAAAACTTTAAAGGCTGAATTTTCTAATTTTGCATACCAGGCAATTATAATGTCCAAACACATAGTGCTCTTTCTCCTTTTAATATTATTACCGTATTTCACTGCATAATGGTCGCCATTGCATAATAGTTGCACCCCCTTTCTTTGGTCCCTAAAATCAGTTCCAAAGCATCCACCGCATAATAGTGGCAGGACATCCTCAGCGCACATTCTCTGTGCCAGCCAAAGGCACAAGGGGAGTGGGCGGGTGGGTGAAGCTGCCATGAGCAATATAAACAGAAGGCTGTTCATGAATAAAAAATGTTTCCTCGCATAATGGTCATGCCTTGGGTTCTTCCTCACATAATAGTCACACCCCTTTTTTGTAAAGAAAAATCAACATGAAAAATGTGACCATTATGTGGTGAAATACCATCTTCCAATAGCACTCTTTCTGGATGGAGGGAGAATACTAAAGCCGAGTGAAAATTTTGCCAAAACACACCTAGAAAATAAATGAGAGTTGTCAGTTCTGAATCAAATATTTCCTGGGTTATAGGTGCTTCTAATCTGCTCAAAATCAGTTACTCCCTGAATCAGTTGAAATATCTCTTTTATGTCATCCTTTTTTCAGACATGGATGCTTGTTTCATATGTCCAGAAGACCAATATCCCAACCAGGATAAAAACCAATGCATTCCCCGGATTCTAAGCTACCTCTCTTACAAAGAACCGTTAGGAATCTTCCTCACCGTGTTGGCCGTTTCGTTCTCTGTGATCACAGTTTTAATACTTGCAGTCTTTAGGAAGCACCAAGACACTCCCATGGTCAAAGCCAACAATCGGACCCTCACCTACGTTCTCCTCATCTCCCTCCTTCTTTGCTTCCTCTGCTCCTTGCTCTTCATTGGACAGCCTGGAAAGGCAACCTGCCTTCTCCGACAAATGGCTTTTGGCATTGTTTTCTCCATGTCCGTTTCCACTGTTTTGGCAAAAACCATCACTGTGGTTCTAGCATTCATAGCAACCAAGCCTGGATCCAGGATGAGGAAATGGGTGGGGGAAAGACTGGCATCTGGTATTGTTCTTTCTGGCTCATTGATTGAAGTAGCCATTTGCATGGTTTGGCTGACTCATTCTCCTCCATTCCCCAATACAGACATGCACTCTGTGAATGGGGAAATCCTAATGGAATGCAACGAGGGCTCCGCTTCCATGTTCTACTCTGTCCTGGGATACATGGGCTTCCTGGGCATTGCCAGTTTCACCGTGGCTTTCTTTGCCAGGAAGTTACCTGACAGTTTCAATGAAGCCAAATTCATCACTTTCAGCATGTTGGTGTTTTGCAGTGTGTGGCTGTCCTTTGTTCCAGCATACCTGAGCTCGAAAGGAAAATACATGGTAGCTGTGGAGATCTTCTCCATCTTGTTCTCCAGTGCTGGGTTACTGGGTTCTATTTTCTTCCCCAAATGCTATATCATTATTCTGAGGCCTGAGCTGAACAGCAAAGAACATTTAATAAGGAGATCATAGTTGTTGTTGTTTAAGTCACATTGTCTCTGTTTTCTTCATTAATACATAATTCACCAGACATGGCAAATTGAGCATAGAGATCATTACATCTTTGTGTGAAACCAGTTCTTCAAGCACTTAAAAATAAATATTGTTATTATATTAATGTAGAAAAGGTTCAAATTTGTCTGAGACTTTCTTTCATCTGTAAAATAAAGCTTTAACACATTAACCTTTGCTAAATAATATTTATCAAGAGCACATTGTAGAGTTAAGACATTTGCTCACAGATTCTAAGACAGATTCTGAGCCAATTCCAGACATGGGCAAAATTTGGTCCAATGAGGGACAGGCATCCATATCAGATGAGGACAGAGCTGATATCTCAGACTTAAGAGCTTAACTTAAGTTTCATTTGAACCAGCAATGAGGACTAAATTGTGTATATCAATGCCTATCTGAATGTGCCGTTGTATCCCATGAACTCCAGAAGTAGAAGGCTGCTTCTCCTTTACTGGATTGGGAGAGAAATAGCCTTTGCTGGTTTAAATACTTCATACTGTGCCAAAACCTGTTCCCAAATTTCCTGCATTTATGAGTCATCTGTGAAAAAAACTCCGGTCTTCTTTCCATTACTGCTTATAGTTTTCCCCTTGTAATTTCCCTTTTTAATTCAGAGCATTTCCACATACTTCATGTGAACAAACTTGGGTTTGGTTCTGAAAGTATGCCAAAGAGGGGGTCACAAGGATCTTGGCTCATCACAACCCTTTGCAAATTCTGGTTTGTAGTCCCTTACAGATAATAATAACAGTAATTTATTACTTGTACCCAGCCCATCTGGCTGGGTTACCCAAGCCACTCTGGGTGGCTTTCAACAGAATATAAGAGAATACACAATACATCAAACATTAAAAGCTTCCTGATCCACGGTAGCCTCCAGATGCTAAGGAAGGTCATATAAATGTCTATCTCTTTGACATCTGATGGGAGGGTGTTCCACTGGGCATGCACCACTACGGATAAGGCCCTATGCCGGGTTCCCTAACTTCATTTTTTGCAGTGAGGGGACTGCCAGAAGGCCCTCAGAACTGGACCTCAGTGTCCAGGCTGAACGAAGGAGACTCTCCTTCGGGTATACAGGGCCGAGGCAGTTTAGGGCTTTAAAGGTCAGCACCAACACTTTGAATTGTGCCAGATCTTTCAGGACCAATGTTATCCAGTCACCAGTCTGGCTACCACATTCTGGATTAGTTGCAGTTTCCGAGTCACCTTCAAAGGTAGCCTCAGATAGAGTGCATTGCAGTAGTCCAAGAAGGAGATAAACAAAGCATGTACCACTCTGGCGAGAGAGTGCACAGGCGACAGGGTCTCAGCCAGTGTACCAGATGGAGCTAGTAGTGAGCCACCCTGGGCAGAGAATCCACCTGTGTCTCCATGACACTTCTTTTGTTCTACTAGAATTTAATATCAGATCACCCACATCCACAAAGGCAAACGCCAGATCTAAGGCATGTCCATGGCTATGAGTAGGGCCAGATTTATTCAGGGACAGCCCCATGGAGGCCATGCTTTCCATGAAGACCCGAATGGCCCCTTGTAAGGCTGTGTCGGAATGGATGTTAGGACCACCAGGCTAGGTGTCTCTAGGAGAACATCGGACACAACCTGAAGCACTTGCATAGTGTATCCTTGGTGCAGTGGTGAGGGTAGTACACAAGAAGCAATCCAGTACTGCCCCTATTACCCAGCTTCCATAACATGCACTAAGAAAACTGGGTCTCCCTAATAGGATGCCTGGTGAAAACTAATGACTTATTAAACATCACTGCAACCCCTGCTTCCCATCTACATGACCTAGGTTGCTGTGCATAGGTAGGGTTATCCAACTTCCAAGTAAAAACCAGAACACCCCAAAATTGTTGAGTTTTTTCCTATGAAAATGCAAAAAAAAAAAAAAAGACCCCCCGGGACATCACTTCCACCTTTGAAATCCCGGTAATGTGCAGGAAAATCTGGACCTATGGTAGCCCTATGCATAGGAGAAACCCATTGGACAAGCAGTAGCAAGAACAGGCTGAGCTGCCATGTCCAACCACATTCATGTTACACATGAGAGGTCAATTTCCCCATCCATGATCAAGTCATGGGTGACACTTTAAGTCAAGGAACATCCTTGTTGATACGTGTATCCTTCTCGCCAGGATCAGACCCAGAGGCAGAAATAGTCTTCAGACATCAACTGAGCCTGCCTCCTCAGAAATGACATGGTCTGGTCCTCAAGCAGGTCCTTCTTCTGCCCATGATCACTGACATCAGGTGTCCCAATGCATCCCCTGTTGTGGAACCTGATCATATTGATAAGTTCAAATGTTTACTTAGAAACCCTTAATTGTACACCTAATTATGTAATGTGTATATCAAGTTCCGCACAAGGACACAGTCTGTATTGAGCTAATAAAGGACAATAAAGACACTTCTCATTGCTGTTCCATTTCAAAGATGCACCAGCACATTCTGGCCTTGGCAATTGCTGTAAAGGAGATCGAGAAGAATCCCAAACTCTTGCCAAACATCACTATCGGATTCCACATTATCAATGGCTATTACCTTGCAAAGATGACCTATAAAGCCACCCTGAACCGGCGTTGTAGACCGCAAAGGGCTGTCCCCAGTTTCATCTGTGTTTCTCAGAAACAATTAATTGGTGTCATGGGAGGATATGTGACTGAAGCCTCTGCCTTTATGGCCAATATTGTTGCCATCTACAGGATTCCACAGGTAGGTCATTATCATGAGTATACAAAAACTTCATGACACTTAATTCTAATTGTTTTTAAAAATATTTTGTATTAATTTTCATTTTTCACATCACACATAAAACAGCATAACTCACAACACATCAACCACATTGCTTACATAATTTTAAATGTTGTCTATTTTTAATCCACTGAAATAGTTATGTTCCGTTCCATTCCATTATAAATATACCACCCTTCCTCTCAAGGGAGCCCAAGGTGGCAAAGAACAAGTGATAAAACAACAAAACCTCATAAACCTTTCCTTTATCAGCACCATGCTCTAATCATCTAATTGATATTTAATTGAAATATTCTCATTTATAAAGGAATAAAGTGATAAAAGAAAAGAAAAAAATGTGGAGAGAGAAAAGAGAGACCGAGAGAGAGAGAGAGAGAGAGAGAGAGAGAAACATTCATTACATGCAATGTAATACATTTAGTAAAGTCAATTTCACTGCTATAGGTTTTAGATGGATGCAGTGTATTGCCATTGCCCCCATGTTTTCTGCTTGGCCCACACTTTCTAGGCACGGATTCAAGTGTCTTTCCGCTTTCCCCACTCCTTCCCCAGGGAAAACCCACTCTTTAGTGGTAAATCAGAGCAAACGTCAATCCAGAAAAAGCCCAAATTGCTGTTTGCTCTGATTGACTGCTAAAGCACATTTATATCCTTCTGATGAATATTGTGTGGCAAAGATCTAAATTTGTGTTAAAATTTATATTGCATATGAACAAAACACTCATAACAACATCAGAACTAATTCTGGATCGCTTAAACCAAAATGCCTTCAAAGAAGAACTTTAGACATTTGACTTGTCTAAGGATGTAATTAGGTCCCTGATCAATTGAATTTTATTACAGCAGAATACAGGGACAAGCTTATATTGTTTACTTTTCTTTCTTTATTAAATGTTCCTTCTTGTTGAGTTCTGGCTTAAAGATAATGATGTAGCAATTAGGGGAAAAAATGCAACCCAGTAATCCAGCACTGGAGCATAAGATAGAGAAGATCTCCACAGCCACCATGTATTTCCCTTTGGTGCTCAGGTACGTTGGAATAAAGGACAGCCACACACTGCAAAACACCAACATGCTGAAAGTGATGAACTTAGCTTCATTGAAACTGTCAGGCAACTTCCTGGCAAAGTAAGCGACCGTTAAGCTGGCAATAGCCAGAAAGCCCATGTATCCCAAGACGCAGTAAAACATGGAAGCTGATCCCTCATTACATTGCACGATGATTTCCTCTTTCAGGGAGTTCATGTCCTTATCTGGGAACGGGGGAGAAGTAATCAGCCAAACCATGCAAATGACTGCTTGAATAAATGAGCCAGAAAGGATAACAGAATTGGCCAGTCTTTTCCCCACCCATTGTCTCATTCTGGATCCTGGTTTTGTCGCCATGAATGCCAGAACCACCATGATGGTTTTTGCCAAAACAGAAGAAAGGGAAAGAGAGAAGATGATGCCAAAAGCCATTTGTCGGAGAAGGCAGGTTGTCTTTCCAGGTTGTCCAATGAAGAGGAAGGAGCAGAGGAAGCAAAGCAGGAGGGAAATGAGGAGGATGTAAGTGAGGGTCCGGTTGTTGGCTTTGACTATGGGCGTGTCCTTGTACTTGATGAATGTTACAAGTACTAAAGTTGTGATCGAAGAGAAAGAAAAAGCCAACAGAGTAAGGGTGATTCCTAAAGGTTCTTTGTAGGAGAGGTATGTGTAAAACTTGGGAATGCAATGATTTTGGTTGTAGTTTGGATACTGATCTTCTTTACATTTGATACACGTATCCATGTCTGAAAAATAAAGGAAAGGTGCTTAAATATTTCATGTACAGTGGTACCTCTGGGTGTGGACGGGATCCGTTCCGGAGGTCCGGTCGGATCCTGAGGTTTCCGCAACCTGAGGACCGCTTCTGCTCTTGCTCGTGCGGCGAAACCTGGTCAAATACTTTTGCATCCTGAAGTTTAAGTAACCAGTGGGTAACGTAACCGGAGGTATTACTGTATTCTATAGCAGTGATGGCTAACCTTGACACTCCAGATGTTTTGGGACTACAACTCCCATCATCCCTGACCACTGATCCTGTTAGCTAGGGATGATGGGAGTTGTAGTTCCAAAACATCTGGGGTGTCAAGGTTAGCCATCACTGTTCTATAGCGATCAACCCAACCCCTCATGGACATGATTTGACCATTGGGTGGGAGGACACAAGCAAGCACAGAAAGCTTTTCCAACAAGAAGACAAAGGTACTTCATCTGCCATTTATTTCTCCTTCCAGGGATGCTCCTTTCGCCAAATACAAAGCAATTGTAACAGAACTAAATAAAACTGACTCACACTTTCTTTGTCCGCCAATACACTGCATCCTTGCTCCAAAGATCCCTCACTGGTCAAATGAGTAACAAGGGGGGGGCATTTAAAAATGAAGCTAGCTACCAAACCCCCTCTCTAGCTCTAAGCAGAACGTGGCCTTCTTGGCAGCTGAGTAGGTGGCTTTCCAAAGAAACATATCTGGGCATGATCAGAACTGACTTTTGTCTTCTGGTTTTCTGGGGGTTTTCCTGTTGTTATTCTGTCTCTCACAGCTACAATAAACCTACGATTAAAATTATGGACAGGTCATTTCTTCGTCAGAGGGCAAATGGGCAAATTTAGCAGGGGATCAAATACTTTCCCCCCTCACTGTATTTCCTACCCATCTGCATGGAGACCATCCCTTCTGGACATGGAGCACAATCATAGCAGCAGAATTTCTCTCCCTCTTTCTTTTTCCTGCTGTAACCAGGATAGCAGTTGTCGTTGCACACAGAAAGAGGCACAACCTGTCCAGAAATGCAACAAATGAGATTAGCATCAAGAAGTTTCTATTTATCCTCCTGCCCTAAACGTGTGAATATTTTTCTTAGGTGAACATTTGCTTCAGAGAGGAAACCCTGACTTAATTGTTGCCAGAAATTAATTCATGAAGAAGACACTGAATTGTTGGCGAGGTCAGGACTTTTTTAATGTGTTGATGGGTCAGATCTACCCAGGAAATGTGGTGTACTTCAAGTGAAAATACAGAGCAACATTTCCCCCAGTTTGTTTTACCAAGAATGGGGGAAATGTAGTTTGAAAAGACAATCTTTCTCAGCAGAATTAACCACTAGAGGGCAGGTAGGAAACTGAACTCACAAATATGCAACTGTTTTCCATTCTTACAAATGTTCCAGCACCTCACCTGGTTAAAGCTTCTATGCCACACTATTTGGTCCTCATTAATGGTTAACTCTTTCCCCTGTGGAGCCAGTGGGTCCAGTCTTCCAACTCTGAGCCTAACAAAAGAACCGTTGGAGAAGGTGACCCAGTTTGTGACATCAAAATCTGCAAGTAGTTCTCTATGTTTATCAAAATGTACGCTCTCTCCGACACTGTTGTTGAACACGATCTTCCTTATAAAACGATGGAGCTTGCGTGAAAGAGAAAATGAAGCATGGTAAGAATATAATGGTGAATTCCTATGCTGCCTTATGCTAACCAGTCTGGCCAAGGGAAACGTAGAGAGCCATTGAGGGCCCATTGAGGGCCATTGGCAGTGCAAGAGGACTTCTCCCCTTCCCTGAGGTGTGAAGAGAGAGGGGGGGTTGAAGGGGTGTGTTTTGAAGCAGGGGTTTCTGGGAGGAAGAAGGAGGGAGACGGCCTGAGATCCATCTTCGGAGGTTGCTGACTGCCGGCAGGTTATGCTGCTGCCTCTTGGAATGACTATGCCATAAGATCTGGACTCATTCCATGCACACTTAAGGTGTAAAGAGGTGAATGAACCATATTTCTCAAAGCATGACAGTCTCTGCTGTGTCTTCAATTCTCCAAAGGGACACAGACCCTGGGACCCCATGGGCTCTTGCCACCGTTTGGCAGAGAGAGGGGAAGGCACTCAGCTTTTGTAGCCACAGTCATCCTTTTAAATGCTCTTTGTTTTCAGGACTGGATTGTTCTTGCTCAAGAATGTATTTGAATCAGTGACTAATTTCACTGTTTCAGCATATTTGTTTGGAATTAAATCTGATTGAACTCCATGGGGTTGACTTCTGATCAGATATGCAGAGGATTGTACTTTTAATATCTGATACACACCAACACCAAATGGCATGCAACACTATGGAAAGTTTTGCTCCACTTTTCAATAAAGTATCTTTGAGGCTTTGGAAGGCATTATATAAAAGTTAATGAAATCCAAACATTACATTCATTTTTTGTAGTGGTTTGGGTTTAGTAATAGAGTTGCATACATCAGCACATTGTGGCATCATATTATTAACAAAAGAGTTTGAATTCACCTCGGGAGACACACTTCATTGCCTCTCAAGACACACGGATGCCAGCAGCAAAAGGAATGTAGCTATCCCCCTATATTATAGCAAAAGCTAAACAGTTCATCTCACTAGTTTTCAACCCGTGTGCCGTGGCACCCTGGGGTGCCTTGAATGATAGTCAGTGGTGCCGCAGGCAACACTGGCTGCTGTCCCTCCCTCCCTCCCTCCCTCCCTCCCTCCCTCCTTCCCTCCCTCCCTCCCTCCTTCCTTCCTTCCTTCCTTCCTTCCTTCCTTCCTTCCTTCCTTCCTTCCCTCCCTCCTCTGATGCCCTCTCATGTCTCTGCATCCTAAAGGCTTACATGGCTGTTTATTGCAGCGGCCCTGGCTATAAGCTCCGCAGGCGAATGGTCCCTCTGGGAGGCACCTCTCTTTGGGGTAGGGGGCAGCTCAGAGACCAGGGGTGGCAGCACCAGCTGACCGAAGGACTCCCAAGGAGAGGGGAGAGGGGATTGAGGAAACACTCCACAAGGGAGGGTGTTCGAAAAAGGGTGAGAGGCTGCCATCTCTGCAGGCAAGGGGTGACCTAACTGGGCTCCTGAGCCCAACAGGGGAACCACAGAAAGAAGGTAGTTGGTTAAGGGAGCCATAATAATAATAATAATTTATTATTTGTACCCCGCCCATCTGGCCGGGTCTCCCCAGCCACCCTGGGCGGCTTCCAGCAAATATTAAAAAACAAAACATTAAAATATCACAGATTAAAAGCTTCCCTGAACAGGGCTGCCTTCAGATGTTTTCTAAAGGTCATGTGGTTGTTTATTGCTTTGACCTCTGATGGGAGGGCGTTCCACAGGGCGGGCGCCACCACCGAAAAGGCCCTCTGCCTGGTTCCCTGTAGCTTCGCTTCTCGGAGTGAGGGAACCGCCAGAAGGCCCTCGGCGCTGGACCTCAGTGTCCGGGCTGAGCAGTGGGGGTGGAGACGCTCCTTCAGGTATACAGGACCGAGGCCGTTTAGGGCTTTAAAGGTCAGCACCAACACTTTGAATTGTGCTCGGAAACGTACTGGGAGCCAGTGTAGATCTCTCAGGACCGGTGTAATATGGTCCCAGCGGCCACTCCCAGTCACCAGTCTGGCTGCCGCATTCTGGATTAATTGCAGTTTCCGGGTCACCTTCAAAGGTAGCCCCACGTAGAGCGCATTGCAGTAGTCCAAGCGGGAGATAACTAGAGCATGCACCACTCTGACGAGACAGTCTGCGGGCAGGTAGGGTCTCAGCCTGCGTACCAGATGGCCATGGATTTGATACAGCTATTGATGAGTTTGTTATATTATTTATCTGTTATTTTTTTAATGTGATACTCAACCAAACAAAAAGGACCCAGAGCAGACAATCATGGCCTTCAGACTTCCAATTAAAAAAGACATGGAACATCGTGAAAGTGGATAGGAAAGGAGAAGGGAATAAGCAAACTGAGTTTCAGGTTCTTAGTCACAAGTTGTTCTAATGAGGAACTGTGAGGGGAAAGACATATTTAAGTATCTTTTAGGGCATACCGTCCTGCTTTGCATATATTTCTCTGTGTGTGTGTTGTATTCAAGGTGTAACTACCTGCCAAGACTGCACATTACAGTCTGTTGGTCTCACTCCCTCTAGCAGTCTGCTATGTTTCCATCTGGATTCACGTAGGACATGCAAAGCATGTGCCACAGCATAAGCAGCATTGTAGACATTGTAGCTGTGGCCAGTCATGCCCATTTCAAAAAGAGTACTAGGAAGACTCTCCAACTTCTCCCGGCCAGTGCAGGCTTTCTTTCCCTCCACATTCCCATCAGAATTTCTTAATGAGCAGCTGAATGACTGCTCCCAGAAATTCTGAATGAAACCATCTCCTTTTGCCCAAGAAGGTTCAATGATCTCAAGAAGAGTTTGCAGTCCAAGTGGCTCCCTTGAGCGAACCGTGATGGATAGGGCACCATGGAAGCTTTCTATATCCCAAAGCTTTTGAATGGAGAAGGCACAGAAATCCCATTGGGATGTAACAATCCAGACTTTTCCCACAGGTGGCAATGCATACAATGTTGCGAAAAACAACAACATTCTCAAAACTGGCATGGATGGATCTTCTCCATATACAAAACATGCACTGACTTTTCTATCTTGAAGAAGTGGGTATTTTTCCAGTTGTGCTAATACCATGTTTATCAGCCCTTCCATAAATGTCCTCTTTGCTGTTCTTAGTATGAAGGCATAGCAGATGCCATTCTGATCAAGCAATGGAACCACTGTGTGCAAAAACCTGTCCCCATTGTCATCATCCACAGCAAAGAGCCCAATCCATGTCCATCTGAAATGATGAAGGAGCCTGACTACCCCAATGTACTGGTGGGCTTCCTTTGGGACCATCTGATATAAGGAAGAAAACAATGTTTTGTCATCCTGCACTGGGGTAAATGATCCATATGTGAGCTGAAAGGAAGGAGGGTGTGTTGTATGGATTAAAAGAATGCAAAAATATGTGCCATTGTTGTACAATTCCCATCAATGAATATGTCTCACCTGTGGGATCTTGTAGGTGGCCAAAATGCTAGCCATGTTGGCAGAGGTTTCAGTGGCAAGTCCGCCAATGACAGCTATCAGTTTACTCCGAGTATCACACTTGTAGTTGGGAACAAACCTGTGTTGTGTGGAAAGGAGGCTCAGGCTGGCTTTGTATGTCGTCCTTGCCACATAGTAGCTGTTGAGGATGTGGAAGCCCAAAGAGATGTTGGGTAGGATTTGGGGATTCTCATTGATCTCTTTGACAGCAAGCAGCAAAGCCAGGATGTGCTGGTAGTTCTTAGGAACGGACCTGTAATGAGAGTTACTGTCTGTTTAATGAGGCAAAGGAAAGGGCATTTCTTGCTTTCATCGCTACACCTCTGACTACTCTCAGGGTTGAGCTGGAACTTGAAAAAGTCTGAAACTATTGGGCTATAGAATACAGTTATTGCAGGATATAATCTATTAGCCGGTCCTTTTAGATGATAATAATAATAATAATAATAATAATAATAATAATAATAATAATAATTTATTTATACCCCGGCCATCTGGCTGGGTTTATAAGGAAGATTTCTTAAAACATTTATTCCACTGTATGAAAAGACTCTGAGTAAAGAGACTCTGTATGAAAAGACTCTGAGTAAAGGTCATTACGGGGAACTAATAAATCTAGACCAGGGTTGGCTAACCTGCATCTTGGTGCCAGGATCTAGCCCAGCATACTGTGGGATGTTGTCTGATTGGCCCCACAAATGAATCTTCCTTGCAAAGTGTGCTATCCACATCAGACCAGAGTCTCCACCTCTGTTTTGTGTGAAGAGACATGCACTCAATCAGGAAATTTTACTGGGAATGAATGCAGTAAGAATAAAGCACAATAATAAAACCTTTCATATTGTACAATATAATAATATGAAGTGAAACAATATTTTTAAAATGTGCAAGCAGATGTGAACAGAAGAGAGAGAATAACCAAAAGGTGAGAGACAATGACGTACTGAATGCCTGGGAATGACTCGTCCAAGACTCACTAAAGGAACAATCCCTGTGACATTGCTCTGTAAAAGCCCCACAAAGTCCAAGTTTTGTGCCACTGAACATCCCAGTGGATTGTGCGCAACAGCCACCAACATAAAGAACACAAAATAGCTGTCAACTTCCAGTGACTGCTGGAAATATACTTTCATCATACTTAAACGCAAATTTCATTACTGAAGTATCCTGTCACATAATGATAGGATATCCTTATAATCTGAAGGAACAGCAGAAAGGGGGGAAATGAAGTGTTCCTTACGCAGGTTCGCCAACTGACATCTGCATGGGCACTTCTGTGAACGAGGGACTGTCATGAAAGAGGAAGACCTGAGAAACCATCTCTCCAATGACAAAGTCACCCGGCTGATAAAATTTGTGAGCTATAGGCAGAGGATCATCATCTAGGATGCAACTGATGGGCTGATTCTTGCAGACGGTGTAAGGAAACATTCCAAACAGCAGCACTATTGCAACTATGATCCTGATGACCAAACATCCCCTCAAGTTGGATATTGCCATGTTTCCATTGGATACAGCATCAGTTTTGTTTCAGTCTTTTGTGAATGGCAGATGAACCTGATGGTACATAATTTCGAAGCTTGGCCTGTGAGATTCACAAATGTGTGTGTCCATTTCAAACTGGCAGAAATGTTTCCTCCTCACACATTCCCCCACCCCCACCCCAAATGGAAGCAGCAGAATAATGGAAATAATTGGAAAACACTCGTCCAAAAGAACACAGGATAAGAATGTATTCATATGGTTAGGCAAGTATCAGTTAATACCTCCTTTGTGAGATGGAGCTTTTTATACCCAGAAACAAGCAACTGGAGATGGAAGAAATGAGGAAATAATATATAGTTTCTCACTATATAATGAAATGGTGAAACACCCTAAAATATTAAAATGCTAACAGAAAAAATATATAATGTAAAGTTGAAATGATCAAGGCTGAAATGGTTTTCTAACCTGGTTTTGAACAACATGTGTGGTTTTATAACACCTTTTAGAAGCTGTTATTCCAGTAATGTTTACAGTTGTTTTTGAGATAATCATCTCCCCAATGCATTGTTGCCACAACATGATGAAGCAGCCAGGATATCTCCCCAGCGCCTGCTCCTGCTTTAGGCTACTTCTGGCCACCAGCCAGATCTGACAAAATCAATTTTATTTCACATAACAAATATGGCAAGATCTGCATTAGGTGCATGAAGAATGAACCGCTGCAGCACACTCCATGTGGGGCTGCCACTGAAGAGTATTTGGAAGAAAATGCAACTGCTAGAATATTGTGGAACTAAATATTAGATTCTGTGGCCTGATATTTGCTTCAGTTTCACTGACTTCTAATCACCTTCAAAGCCTTAAATTGCTGGGGTTCAGATTATATTAACATTCTTACTATTTTGGGAAACATTCTGTCCCCTATGAAAATATATTCAGCAATTTTAGATGTTGTGTTGGAAAAATATGTTAAAGGTAGATTGAGAGATGGCAGCTGGTTTTCATCACTGCAAAAACTTTGCTGCTACTTCAAGCAATGGCAGAATTGCACAGAGTAACTCAGCCCTGTTCCTCATTTGCCATGCAATATTCCAGAGGAAAGGACTCTACATTTGGGCTGTCATGCATTCGGATTTCCCTGGACATTACTGGGATTTCGGAGGCGGAATTGAAGTCGGGGGGGGGATTTCCAAAAAACTGCACTTTGCCCTGAATCTTAGAGAAGTCAATTGAAAAGCTCAACAATTTTGGGGGGTTCCTTAAAAAAAACAAAACCCTCAATTTTTTGTGTGTGTCCTGGTTTTTACTTTTTGAAATATGACAACCCTATGCTATACTATGGTTGCTGGGAATTGGAGTTTCCCATGTTCTCAAGGTCTCCACAAAGTGATGGTTTGTGCCCATGGAAACTTTTAAGCCTGACGACCAGGTGCTCCATGGTAGATCCAATAGTAGGCAATTCCAATTATTTTTGGTTTTGATTACATAGTATCAAAGAATTTTAGATTTGGAAGCAAGACTGAGGGACATCTAGTCCAACCCCCTGCAATGCAGGAATATCAACTAAAGCATCCATGACAGATGGCCATCCAACCTCTGCTTTAAAAACTCCAAGGAAGGAGAGGAAGTCTGTTCCACTGTCAAACAGAGCTTACTGTCAAAATTTCTTCCTGATATTTGGTCAGAATCTCCTTTCTTGCAACTTGAGTCTATTGGTTTGGGTTCTAGCCCCCGGAGAAAACAAGGTTGCTTCATCTAGTGAGCACTAGTCATCATCTAGTCTACATTTTACCAGCTTATCTGAAAGAATATTATGGGGGACTTTGTCAAGATACGCTATGTCCACAGTGTTCCCCTGATCCACCAAGCTTGTAACTTTATTAAAAAAAGAGAGAGAGATTCGTCTGGCATGACTAGTTTTTGAGAAAGCCATGCTGGGTCTTAGTAATCACAGCATGCTTTTCTAAGTGCTCTCAGACCAGCTGTTCAATTACCTGTTCTAGAGTCTTTCCTGGTATCAACATCAAACTGACTAGTCGGTAGTTATTTGAGTCTTCTTTCTTCCCCTTTTTAAAGAAGGGGTCAACCTTTGCTCACCTCCAGTCCGCAGAAACCTCACCTGTTCTCTAAGAATTCTCAAAGATCATAGACAAAGCCCCTGAAATGACATCTGTAAGCTCCTTTAGTACCCTTCTGTGCAGCTCATCAGGTCCTGGAGATATACATTCATTTAAAGTAGCTAGTTGTTCCCTTACCAACTCTTTCCCTGGCTTGGTCTACAGCTCCTGCCTTACATCATTTATTATGTTATCATGAGGTTGGGGCACTGCTTTCCTTTTGGGTGAAGACAGAGACAAAGTCAATGTCAAGCAGTTCTGCCTCCTCTGTCACCCAATAGTATTTCTTCATCTTCCCCACCCAGAGACCTCCCACTTGCTTGTTCTTCCTCTTGCTTCAGACATAGCCGAAGAATCATTTACTATTATTTTATTTATTAAAATTTTTAACCTCTCTTCATCTAGTTATGAGAGTTTGTTGTTTTCTATGGCAGCCTTATTGGCATTTTATGGAGCCTTTCACTCCAGTGAATTGATGGCAAACCACAAGATGTCTCTGGCAGAGCACTGCTTTTTGGAGACGTGGTGATCTCTCCACAGGGGTGCAATTGCATTGGAGGCAGACTAAGACAGACCAAAGGCACTTGGGAGCTACTGTTGAGTTGACCAGTTGCCTACATCCCTGTCCTTGTATAGTGGTGACCATTAAGG
Organism: Darevskia armeniaca; assembly: GCA_034641395.1. NCBI lineage: Eukaryota > Metazoa > Chordata > Lepidosauria > Squamata > Lacertidae > Darevskia > Darevskia armeniaca. The sequence continues at coordinate 202,363 of JAWWNF010000799.1, forward strand.
GATACGTTGACTCAGCCCGTGGGCAACGGCCTCTTCTTAATTCATGTGGATCGGTCCCCACTTACACAGTGCCGAGTCTTGTCTGTACTTAGGAGGGCCTTACAGCAGGCATTCATTCTGAACTGGGGCAGCAACAGTTGTGGCTCAGGACAGGTTTTCTGGCCAAGGTATACAAGCTATTGCTTGCTTATATGTTCTATGGTTGTTAACAGTTTTCTTCACTTCAGCTGATCTGCTGTGGCTGCTGAACCTTGCCGTTATCCTATTCTTTGGCCATTCAGTTTTGTTTTGGGCCCACAAGCAAGCTTCCATGTCTGAGTTTGGGACGCAGTTGTAGTTCCCTGTCCCTGAAGTAGTAGTAGTAGTAGTAGTAGTTGTTGTTGTTGTTGTTGTTATTATTATTATTATTATTATTATTATTATTATTATTTATATGTCACCCATCTGACTGGGTTTCAATCCAGCCGCTCTGGGCGGCTTCCAGCAAGTTAAAGCATCAAATAATGCTTCTGTGCTCAGAGCTTTTGGGAAAGTGGGTCTGACAGGGGGCCAGTCGCCCTAATAAGGCTGATGGAAGGAAGATCATACATACCATGTGAGGGGAGAGACTCCGTCAGGCAAGGCCTCCTTCCACCTGCCTTGCCCCACCCTCTAGTCTCTGCTTCTCAATGTGTATTGTATTATTTTGTGTACTGTGGCTTGCCATTGTTTTATTGATTATAGTTTAGAAATTATTTATTGTAAATGTTGAGTGGATTTCTGTTTAACTTTTATATGTTATTATTATTTAATACTATTCTAATGATTTTGTTGAATGTTACTTTTTGATGTAGGTTGCCTATTTTAAAGTTATGTTTTATTATCACATTTTTGTATTGCCTTAGATTGTTATAAGATGTACATTTTTTGTTTCTTCAGCTTGTAAACCGCCTTGAGTATTGTAAGATAGAAAGACGGTATACAAATTAAAAATGATGATGATGATGATGATGATACGATTAAAACTTGTGTTCCAGGACATGGGAGTGCATCCATTCCCCAAAGTTGTATTAAGTTTGGCATCCCAAAGTTATATTATGTTGTTCACTTGTCTGTAGAGGATAACATTATTTTTCTGGAGACTCTGCAAAGAGCTCTTTTTGAGCTTTTGTATCTTTGTGGGTGGAGACGAACTAGCAGAAGCTGATAGCCTCCTGTGGCGTTTGGTCCAGGTGGGTGAGTTTTGGATATTTTGGGAAATATCTAACATCAGGCTGCCCAGACTGGTGTTTGGGCCTGTCAGGCACATTGGGATGAATGTTCCCCAATGGGGCCATGGTGCACATGTCAGGTTCATCCACCCCAGGAGCACACAGTGGGGGGAGGAGTTTCCTCAGGCCTTGCTGCAGGACCACAGCATGCAGCTGCCAGCTGGCGCAGGAGATGGGAGAGTTGGGATCCTCTTTGGCTTCGGTTAATGTCGTTGAATTATTCTGATTGCACATTCTACAGTTGTTATATTTTAATCAATGTAACCTGGAGCCCATCTTTCTTGTCACGAGTCTTCTTGGGTATTTTGACAATTTTTATAAATATAGTTTATATTGGTGGCAGGGGGCGCAAGAGATGTACCACTAAAGCACACCACTTTGGTTTCTCTTAAGTTTGCTGTGATTTATTTATTTGGCCAAGCCTTTGGTAGGTAAGTAATTAAGCCTTAAGTAGGTAAGTTTTTAGAGGGTTAACCAGGTAGGGTATTAAAGTTTTAGGAGGTTAATTATGCATAGGTGGGATGGGGAATGAGTCGACAGGCATTTTCTGGATAGTAGGCTTGTTGGTTTTTGCATGTCTGATGTAGATTCTCAATTTCGTTGTTCTGTATGGGACAATGACAATAAAGATTATCGTATCGTATCGTAAATTATCATGATCACCATCATCATTAACATTTGTATACCACCTTTCATTCGTAGCTCTCAGGGCAGTTCACAACATAAAAATGCAAGATAAAAAACACAGAACACACAAGACGACCAAGAACAAAAACTAACCCATAACGCCCTTCTCCCCACCCCCTCCCATGACACACTATTTCATTGTATTGTATTTACATGTTTCAGTGGTTAATGCTCAGACTGTTGAAGTGAGCGAAGGCTGTGGGCATGGTTGCATGTGTGGGCATATGGGCTTCCATTGGGAACTTTGTTGAGGAAACCCCAACTATTTTAATGTAGATTAAATGGAAAGAAGAGAGGCAAATGTCAGGGATGAGAGGCTCAGGAACAGAGAGTCAGTTTTTGACAGGAAGAGACTCTCCTTTTTGTTTTCACTTGAGCTAATTCAAACTAAATATGGAAACCAGCAAAGCCCATTGCTATCTCAGCAAGGGAGCACCACAACTGGAAAGAGTTTTCACTTGCACAGTTAGTATGCCTTTGAGGAAGATTATACAGTGTATGTTAAAGGGATAAAGCTTTATTTCATACATGAAGATAACACTCATGAAAACATATGAAAAAAGGGTGGGAGGAAGACCCAGGTAACTACAGACCGGTGAGCTTGACATTGATGCCAGGGAAGGTCCTAGAACAGGTGATTCAACAGTCGGTCTGTGAGCATTTACAAAAGGATGCTGTGATTACTAAGACCCAGCATGGGTTTCTCAAAAATGAGTCATGCCAGACCAATCTCATTTCTTTTTTTGAAGGAATTACAAACATGGTGAATCAGGGAAATGCTGTGGACATAGTGTATCTTGATTTCAATAAGGCTTTTGATGAAGTCCCCCATGATATTCTCACGAGGAAGCTGGTAAAATGTGGGTTGAATGAGAAAACTATTAGGTGAATTTGTAGCTGGTTGACGGACTGAACCCAAACCCAGCTCATTAATGGTTCCTCATCATCCTAGAAAAAAAGTGACAAGTGGGTTGCTGCAGGGTTCTGTCCTGGGCCCGTTGTTGTTCAACGTCTTTATAAATAACTTGGATGAAGGAATGAAAGGAATGCTCATCAAATTTGCAGGTGACACCAAACTGGGAGAGGTAGCTGATGCCGCAGAGGACAGGATCAGAATTCAAAATGACCTGAACAGATTGGAGAACTGAGCACAAGCTAACAAGATGAATTTCAATATTGACAAATGCCAGGTTCTGCACTTAGGCAGGAAGAACCAGATGCACAAATAGGGGACACCTGGCTTACTAGCAGTACATGTGAAAAGGATCTAGGGGTCTTGGTGGACCACAAGCTTAACATGAGTCAACAGTGTGATGCAGCAGCAAAAATTTATAAGCTTAAATTCTTTACTTTTCTCTCCTTGTTAAATGCTCCTTGTTGTTCAGCTCAGGTCTTAAGATAATGATGTAGCATTTGGGGGAAAAAATGCAACCCAGCAATCCAGCACTGGAGCATAAGATGGAGAAGATCTCCACAGCCACCATGTATTTCCCTTTGGTGCTCAGGTATGTTGGAATAAAGGACAACCACACACTGCAAAACACCAACATGCTGAAAGTGATGAACTTGGCTTCATTGAAACTGTCAGGCAACTTCCTGGCAAAGTAAGCCACCGTGAAACTGGCAATGCCCAGGAAGCCCATATATCCCAAGACACAGTAAAACATGGAAGCTGATCCCTCATTACATTGCTCGATGATTTCCTCTTTCAGGGAGTTCATGTCCTTATCTGGGAATGGAGGAGAAGTAATCAGCCAAATTATGCAAATGTTTGCTTGAATAAATAAACCAGAAAGGACAATGGAATTGGCCAGTCTTTTCCCCACCCATTGTCTCATTCTGGATCCTGGTTTTGTGGCCATGAATGCCAGAACCACCGTGATGGTTTTGGCCAAAACAGAGGAAAGGGACAGAGAGAAGATCATGCCAAAAGCCGTTTGTCGGAGAAGGCAGGTTGTCTTTCCAGGCTGTCCAATGAAGAGGAAGGAGCAGAGGAAGCAAAGCAGGAGGGAAATGAGGAGGAGGTAAGTGAGGGTCCGGTTGTTGGCTTTGACTATGGGAGTGTCCCTGTGCTTCATGAAAATCCCAAGTACTGAAGTTGTAATCAAAGAGAAAGAAACAACCAATATGGCCAGAGTGATTCCTAAAGGTTCTTTATAAGAGAGGTAGCTGGACACCTTGGGAATGCACTGCTTTTGGTCACTATTTGGATACTCCTCTTCCGGACATTTGACACAGGCAGTCATGTCTGAAAAGAAGAAAGAGCTATTAAAACATTTCAGGTCTTAGATTTGTTTATTAACTGAATTTGGACACCGTAAAATGGTCACATGTAGGACTGTGACTAATGTATTCAGATCTGAATACATCCATGAATGTTCCAGACCATATTTGACAAGACATTGCCTAAGATTCTCCCCATCTGATGTGGGAAGAATGAAATTTCCATAAGCAGAAATAGAAGCAGTAACACAATCGCAAAAAAAGGGGAAATTTTGTTGTTGTTTCTATTCAAAAGCTATTTCTTCCCCAGCAGGGGATGGTCCTGCAAAATTTATATTCATAGTTGCTCCCAGATTTTGGAGGTTCCTTCCTAGAGAAGTTAGAATAGCGCCCTCCTAGTCCCTCTTCCAGGGTTGTGTGTGTGAATACTTTTCTATTCTTACAAGCCTTTGGGAAATGACAGGGTTGGTTTTTTTTAAAGAAATGGCTTTTAATAGTGCGGTGCTGTTTTGTTTTTATTATCTGTATTTTAATATAATTACAGTTCAATTATTTGCAATGATTTTTTTAAATATTTTTTTAAAATATGTTTTTAGCTCTTTGCATTTTATCTGTCTTGTTTTCATTTGTGTAAACTACCTTGAGTCCCAATCTGGGAGAAAGAAGGGATATAAATAATAAATAATTAATAATAATAAATATAAGGAAAACAGCAAAGAGCCTGTTTGCTCCTCCAAATGGCTAAAATTCCCTTCTATATTTCATAATAGCTGCCATGTTCCTGATGTTCTGGTTCCAAAGGTTGTGGATGAAACTTAAATATGCATTTGTCTCATGAGACTTTGGTCTGATCCCTCCTTCTCAGTCCATTACTCTAAGGAATTTCTGTAATGCCTACCCATACAGATTAGCAGTTACAATTCTGATTTCATAGCCCTGTCCATTGGAGAATTCCCCATTGTAGAAAAGGAACATCTCAGAGGTGGTCCATCATTCTGTTTAGCTGTGCAACCAACAACAGTTTGCGGAAACTGACAGCTAAAGACATCTAACTTCTCATGCTGCATAAGAAGCTTTGTTTTCTCATTCTGCACACCAAAGAGTTTTAAAAGCAGACGCTCAACAAGGCTAGATTATTTTTTTCTGCCCATTTCCCTAGTTACTAGACATTACTTCTCATACCCATCTGGTGAGAGATCATCCCTTCCGGACATGGAGCACAATCATAGCAACAGAATTTCTCCCCTTCCTTCTTTTTCCTGCTGTAGCCAGGATAGCAGTAGTCATTGCACACAGAAAGGGGCACAGCCTGTCCCAAAACATGAAACTGAGATCAACATCATTTGCCAACACACCTGGAAGAAGACTCAAGAGACTCCATCATGGTGGAAATGTCTATATTAGATATAAGGTCTGGCAATCCGATAACCAACCAAATAATAATAATAATAATAAATTTTATTTATACCCCGCCCTTCCCAGTCAAAACCGGGCTAAGGGCGGCTAACACCAATAAAATTAAAATAAAATATAAAAGAAAGAAAAACCATTAATTAAAATAAAGGTTAAAATACAATTTAAAATTTAAATGCAGCTTCATTTATCGCCCATAATCAAAACCATAAGGGGAGGAAACATCAGACTGAGTCCAACCCAAAGGCCAAGCGGAACAGCTCTGTCTTGCAGGCCCTGCAGAAAGATGTCAGATCCCGCAGGGCCCTGGTCTCTTGTGACAGAGCGTTCCACCAAGTTGGGGCCAGTACTGAAAAGGCCCTGGCCCTAGTTGAGACCAATCTAACAACCTTGTGGCTCGGGATCTCCAAAATGTTGTTATTTGTGGACCTTAAGGTCCTCTGCGGGGCATACCGGGAGAGGTGGCCCCATAGGTACGAGGGTCCTAGGCCGCATAGGGGTTTAAAGGTCAAAACCAGCACCTTAAACCTGACCCGGTACTCCACCGGGAGCCAGTGCAGCTGGTAAAGCACTGGATGAATATGCTCCCATGGCAAGGTCCCCGTGAGGAGCCTCGCTGCAGCATTCTGCACCCGCTGGAGTTTCTGGGACAGTTTCAAGGGCAGCCCCGCATAGAGCGAGTTACAATAATCGAGCCTGGAGGTGACCGTCGTGAGGATCACTGGTCAGGTCGGGGCGGGAAAGGTAAGGGACCAATTGCTTGATACGGCGCAGATGGAAGAATGTCGCCTTAACTGTTGCTGTAACCTGCGCCTCCATGGAAAGGGAGGCGTCAAGAATTACACCCAAACTCTTAATGGAAGGCGCTGGGACCAATTGAGCCCCCGCAAGAGAAGGGAGTTGGTCCGCCCGCCCTATACCATCCTGACCAAGCCAGAGGACCTCTGACTTCGAGGGATTTAATTTCAGCCTCCAAGCATCTGGTCAGCGTGTCCAGGGCCGAGTCGGGGTGGCCGTCCATCAGCAGATAGAGCTGGGTGTCATCAGCATATTGGTGACAACCCAGCCCAAATCTCCGGACAATCTGGGTGAGGGGGCGCATAAAGATGTTGAAGAGCATCGGGGAGAGGATTGCACCCTGTGGCACTCCACACACCAAGGAGTGACGCGACGACATCTCCCTCCCTAGTGCCACCCTCTGTCCCCGACCGGAGAGGAAAGAGCGCAGCCATAGTCGGGCTGTGCCCTGAATCCCCACGTCGGCAAAGTATAGGCAGGTGTTTTGAATTAACATCTAGGAGCGAAGCACTCTTCCAGTCCTGGGCATGTAACAGACACATTCTGTCACACAAGAATAATCTTCCTTTTTGCTAAGTGAGTCATACATCTGTACACAACCCAACATTCACACACAGCATTCACACTCCAGGACTAAGGAGTAGCCCCAAGGGACACCCAAAGACTGCGAAAGGTGATTTTAAAGTAGCCCTAGCCAAATATTGCCTCAGGGTGCCTATCAATTAAGCACTTAAATTCCCTACCTGAATGTCAAAACAAAAAAGTAAAGACATAAAAAGCCAACAGCACTGGTTATAGTACCTACTCGCTGCCCACAGCTGGTTTACTAAGAAGGAAAGAAACTGTAGTTTAAAAATGCAATGCTACTCAGAACAATTCAGCACCTGAAGGCAATGGGAAACCTAGATGCTAAAAATGGAACGATTACCGGTTATTTCATACATCCCAGCATCTGCAGCTTCATCTCACCTGGTTAAAACTTCTATACCACTCAATTTGCTCATCATTAATTGTTAACTCTTTGCCTAAAGGATCCCGAGGAGCCAATCTTCCAACTTTTACTCTAACGAAAGAGCCGTTGGGAAAAGTGACCCAGTTTGTAACATCAAAATCCGCAATCAGTTCTCCATTTTCATCAAAAGCTACACTCTCGCCGACGCTGTTGTTGAACAAGATGCTCCCTATATAGTTATGCAGCTTGAGTGAATGAGAAAAGGAAACACAATGGGAATAGAAGGTTAAAAGCTCTGCAGTGAAATGGGCAAATGTCTAGCCTCCCTCAATCTGGATTGTTCTTGACCAAGGTTGTATCTGGTGCCTTCTTCTGAGGCTTCTTCTCCCACCCCGACCCCCTCCACATCCATCGGAGCAGTAAGGAACAGAATATGAAAACACACCCCCCCATGTTCCCCATCATGAGTTTGTACTATATTACCTTTTTTTTTGTAATAAATTTTTATTGTTTTTGTGTTACAGAAAAAGAAACATTTTATCCATACCGTATAAACCTTCATCTTATTTACATTTTGCTCCGCCGAGCTTTGACTTCCCTCCTTCCCTCCAGTCGGTTTTCTAGTCCAATCTTTCCATTGCAGACCTATTGTAACCCCTCCTATTAATGTCATAGGGTTATTCCAATCCCGCTAGTGTTTTCAAACTGGTCCGATTCGCTCTTAAGTACTCCACAAATTTACTCCACTCTTTTTGGAATTTCGCGTCGTCCTGGTTTCTTACCCTACTTGTTAGTTTCGCAAGTTCCGCATACTCCATCATCTTTGACTGCCATTCCCCTATCGATGGTATTTCCTGTGTCTTCCATCTTTGGGCTATTAGTATTCTAGCAGCGGTCGTTATACATACATGAACAGCCTCTGATCATTTTTATCAATTTCCTTCCCCATTATGCCTAGCAAAAAGGCTTCTGGTCTTTTGTGGAAAGTGTATTTAAGCATCTTTTTTAGCTCATTATACAACTTCTCCCAAAAACCCTTCATTTTCTCACAAGTCCACCACTTGTGGAATAATGTTCCCTTTTCCTTCTTACATTTCCAACAGCAATTATCACTCATTCTATACATTTTTTCTAGTTTCACAGGGGTTAGGTACCACCTATACATCATCTTTTGTACATTTTCTTTCAAAGACACACACGCTGTAAATTTTATACTTTCTTTCCATAATTTTTCCCACGCCTCGAATTCAATGTTATACCCAAAGTCGGTTGCCCACTTAATCATGACCTCTTTCGTCATTTCATCTACAGTGTACCATTCCAACAATAAATCGTACATCTTTGTTAATAGTCTGCTTTTACCCTCCAGCAACTCCGTTTGAAATTTAGACTTCTTATCTTCAAATCCAATTTTTTTGTCCGACTTCAATAAATCATTTACCTGGTGATACTGTAACCAGTCTGCGTATATACCCTCGGTTTGATTATATGGTTTTATTTTCCAACCTCCATCTGCCTTCATCAATATCTCCGAATATGTTGCTTTCCTACCTTCCACATTTACTTTTCTTAAAGTAAGTACCTCTATGGGGGAAATCCACCATGGGGTTTTCCTTTCTAACAAACATTTATTTCTTTCCTATACCTCATATAAGTTTCCTCTTATCACATGCTTCAAAAAACCCCTGTGTACTTTAGTTTTGCCATACCAAAGATAAGAATGCCACCCGTATCTATTTGAATAGCCTTCTAAATCTAGCAAATCGTTGTCTTCCAGAGTTATCCATTCTTTCAGCCAACAGAGACAGGACGCCTCATAATATATTCTCAGGTCCGGCACCGAGAATCTGCCTCTTTCTTTCTTATCTATCAAAAGTTTAAACTTTATTCTCTGCTTTTTCCCCTGCCATATGAACCTTGAGAGTACCCTCTGCCACTCTTTAAACTGTCCTGTCCCTTTAATAATTGGTAAGTTTTGAAATAAGAATAACATCCTCGGTAAGACGTTCATCTTGGTTACAGCAATTCTTCCATTGAAAGATAATTTTAGTCTATTCCAAGTCTCTAAATCCTTTTTGATCTCTTTCCAGGCCGGTTGGTAGTTGTCTTCAAATAAATTTATGTTCTTTGCCGTCATCCAAATTCCCAGGTATTTTACTTTCTTCACCACCTGTAATCCATATTTTGATTGTATTTCTTCAATCTGATTGATTGAAGAAATTGATTTGATTGATTTCTTCAAATCTTCAATTTGTCAATAATTTAGTTTTAATTTTATTTAATTTGAATCCTGCTAAATGGCCGAACCTCTTCATTTCTTCTAAGACTACTGGTATGCTAACTTCCGGTTCCTCCGAGTTTGTACTATATTACCACAGTCATAATGAGTAACCACAATGTAGGGCTAGGAAGAAGCAGTGATTCAGCCAAAGAATTGTGAAACTGACGCAGGAATTAGAGGAGGAATGGCCCTGTGAAGTTGTCTTAAAAATAAATGAAATAAAGCATCATCGAGGTATTGTTATTTTGTTGTTTTGGCAAGACATTATCTGAAATGAAATCCCAACATAAAACAATGCATTCATATTACATCAGATTTAGCAACAGACTTGTCAGGGGTCCTTTACCCTTTTTTTTTAACATGTGATGCCACACTGTGACTTGATATTATTAGGTATATTGCTTCTTAATACTGCCATTTTTAAGGAGAGATATTTTAACTGTCCTGTCTATTTAGTCCAGTTTCCTGCTTCCCACAATGGCATCTGGGTGCATCACAAAACCCCTGAGCGTGTTTTGAGGTCAATAAACCTTTTCCCCCTGATTTTTGTCTCTGCACCCTCAGGATATTCAGAAATCCCAAAATGTTTGGTGCCACTCTGTGATGGACCCAGAACACCATGCTTTGCTCACAGATATGTACTCCCCACCCATCTCCACTGCCTGTATCCACTCCTCTTGGATTTTCAGGGCAGAAGCTAGAGAAGAAGACATTCCGAGCTGCCAAGAGGTAAGCCCTAAGGAACTTTGCCACAACAGTCCAGGTTTTGTATTTTGCCATCCTGATGGCAAAATACAGGATGTTTATAAAGTCATTGTGCAACGTTAAATGTTAATAGAGTGGCAAAGTGTGCCATCTTGCTGAAAGAAGGTGCTACCATGATGTTGGTTGTTTAGTCTCAATTATTATTTATTTAGAAATATAATATCCCAATGTTCTTCCAAAAAATCGCTTTTTCAGCAGCTTACAAAAAGACAGCTGTGGTCTTTAGGGTCACAGTGTAGAAGAGATATGATGCAAAAGGAAAGTAGATTTGGAAGGAGGAAATAAGAAAACTCAGATTCAAGTTAAAGGTTTCCTGATGATTAGGCAACATCAAGAAAGTTTAAGGATATACTCAAATATATTTTATGGCATGCTTGAAAGTTTTGAAAAATAGACTTTTGCTTTCAGTGTGTAATACCTGCCATGGCTTCAAACTTTGAAATGTCAGCCTCCCTCCTTCCACTAAATGACTAGACTTGGGACGGGATTCATGTAGGACATGCAAAGCATGTGCCACAGCATAAGCAGCATTGTAGACATTGTAGCTGTGGCCAGTCATGCCCATTTCAAAAAGAGTACTAGGAAGACTCTCCAACTTCTCTTGGCCAGTGCAGGCTTTCTTTCCCTCCACATTCCCACCAGAATTTCTCAATGAGCAGCTGAATGACTGCTCCCAGAAATTCTGAATGAAACCATCTCCTTTTGCCCAAGAAGGTTCAATGATCTCAAGAAGACTTTGCAGTCCAAGTGGCTCCCTTGAGCGAACCGTGATGGATAGGGCACCATGGAAGCTTTCTATATCCCAAAGCTTTTGAAGGGAGAAGGCACAGAAATCCCATTGGGATGTAACAATCCAGACTTTACCCACAGGTGGCAATGATTTTATTACTGCAAAAAAGAAAAACATTCTCAAAACACCCATGGACGGAGGTTCTCCATATACAAAACATGCACTGACTTTTCCATCTTGAAGAATTGAGTATTTTTCCAGTTGCGCAAATATAATGTTCATCAACTCTTCCATAAATGTCCTCTTTGCTGTTCTTAGTATGAAGGCATAGCAGATGCCGTTCTGATCAAGCAATGGAACCACTGTGTGCAAAAACCTGTCCCCATTGTCATCATCCACAGCAAAGAGCCCAATCCATGTCCATCTGAAATGATGAAGGAGCCTGACTACCCCAATGTACTGGTGGGCTTCCTGTGGGACCATCTGATATAAGGAAGAAAACAATGTTTTGTCATCCTGCACTGGGGTAAATGATCCATATGTGAGCTGAAAGGAAGGAGGGTGTGTTGTATGGATTAAAAGAATGCAAAAATATGTGCCGTTGTTATACAATTCCCATCAATGAATATGTCTCACCTGTGGGATCTTGTAGGCAGCCAAAATGCTAGCCATGTTGGCAGAGGTTTCAGTAGCAAGTCCGCCAATGACAGCTATCAGTTTACTCCGAGTATCACACTTGTAGTTGGGAACAAACCTGCGTTGTGTGGAAAGGAGGCTCAGGCTGGCTTTGTATGTCGTCCTTGCCACATAGTAGCTGTTGAGGATGTGGAAGCCCAAAGAGATGTTGGGTAGGATTTGGGGATTCTCATTGATCTCTTTGACAGCAAGCAGCAAAGCCAGGATGTGCTGGTAGTTCTTAGGAACGGACCTGTAATGAGAGTTACTGTCTGTTTAATGAGGCAAAGGAAAGGGCATTTCTTGCTTTCATCGCTACACCTCTGACTACTCTCAGGGTTGAGCTGGAACTCAAAAAAGTCTGAAACTATTGGGCTATAGAATACAGTTATTGCAGGATATAATCTATTAGCAGGTCCTTTTAGATGAAATATATAAGGAAGATTTCTTAAAACATTTATTCCGCTGTATGAAAAGACTCTGAGTAAAGAGCCATTGCCTGCTACATTACGGGGAACTAATAAATCTAGACCCGGGTTGGCTAACCTGCATCTTGGTGCCAGGATCTAGCCCAGCATACTGTGGGATGTTGTCTGAAAGGAAAAGGCATTTATTGATTTCAGAATCACACTGCCAAATACTTTCATGATTGAGCTAAAGTTTAAAACATTATGAAGACCTGAAGATAAGGGTTAGATAGGGGAAGGGTTAGTGAAATATGGAAATAAGGGTCAGAAAATTGTTGTAGCTCCATGGTAGAGAATATGCTGTGCAACGCAGAATGTGCTTTCCATATCAGGCCAGAGTTTCTGTCTCTGTTCTGTGTGACTAGACCTGCACTCAGTCAGGGAACATTGCTGGGCTGAAAACTTCCAGAATAATAGCTGAGATTAGTTGATATTCCTGCATTGCAGTTTGGGGTTGGACTAGATGACCATTGGGTGCCTTCCAACTCTAAGATTCTATTATTCTAATAAATTGCAGTATTGTACAATATCATCTTATGAAGTGAAACATTTCTTTTTTAAAAAAACCCACACAGACTGATGTGAATGGAAGAGATAGCTGAAGCTAAAGACAAGAGTCAACTAATGGTTGACTGGTTCCTCAAAGACTCACTAAGGTCACAATTCACTGTTGCCTTGCTCTAGAGATGTCCCATAAGTTCCATTCACGCCCATGAGCCTTGGGTATGAAATATTCTCATAACGTAAATAAGAGGCAGGCAAAATAATTGTTTGGCTCCAGTTATTGCTGGAATAGAGCTTTCCTCACACTGAAAAGTGAATCTTCTTAATGAAGCATCCAACCATATTATAATCTAAGGTAACAGAAGACATGGGAAAAAGAAAGGGTTCCTTACACAGGTTCACCAATGGACATCTGTGTGGGCACTTCTGTGAACGAGGGACTGTCTTGAAAGAGGAACACCTGAGAAACAATCTCTCCGATGACAAAGTCACCCGGCTGATAATATTTGTGAGGTATAGGAAGGGGATCGTCATATATGCTGCAATTAATAGAATGCACCTTGCACACGCTATAAGGTAGCATTACGAGAAGCAGCAATATTGCTGCTGTGATCCTGGTGAGGAAATGTGTCCTCAGGACGGAGACGACCCCAGTTTGCCTTCTCCCCTGGATGCATTCTCTGGAAGCATGAGTTTCGTTGCAGTCTTTCATGAATGACGGAGGACTCAGCATGTACAGATTGAGATGCGTTATTTTAGACTAAGAAACTCCGAACTGGATGGTTAACTGCAGAAAAAGAAGGAATGGGGCACATAATTACTCACTGCGCAGTCTTTTTGTTTTAGATCATAGCAGAATCAGCTGGCCAAAGCACACCCTAACATATAAGGAGGCAAAAGGCAGAACACTTTGTAACCCCAGCACCAGTATGAACAACATGCGGAGTTTATAATATTTCCACATGCTGTTATTGTTGATCTTGTTAGTGGACTCTGGAAATCTATTGAGATTCAGGAAGGAAAGCAGTAATTTTGACCATGATTTGTGAGATAATCACATCCTCAGTGGATTGGTAACTTTTGAGGTGTCACAATAACACAACAAAACAGTTTATATGCCCATTAACAAAAACAACACAACCCTAGAAGTGTTATTTTCTCCTTTGAAGAGGATGTGGCATGCCCTGGTAGATGTAGGCTACCTCCTGCCAAGGAAAGAGTGGAATCAGTCACAGGCAAAATCATGTATATTTCATATACAAATATGGTCCTGTGAGACATGACTTGGTTACATCAGGACTGATCTGTTGCAATACAGGCTGTGTGGGCTGCCAGTTAATTTATGTTTGGAAAGTCAACTGGTATAATAATATTACAGAGGCTAGAAAGTTGAATAGAAATTGAGGTTAGGTGACCCAGTCTTTGCAACAGTTTCCCTAACTGTTAGGGACCCAATTTCCCTAACTGTTTTAGAATCACTTAAATTTTGGCCAGTCTTCAAGCAGACTGATACATCAGTGTGAGCTTCCTCCATCTAGTATGGTGAAACCAGCATTAAAATTGATAATCTCATTGTACTCCACATTCACTACTGTCCATTGGGAGGTTAGATTGCAATAGAGCATGCCCCAATTTCCAGATGGCCATACAAATAAAAATACAGCATTTATAAAATAATATGCCAGTGGAAAGTTAGTCTAGAATTGTGCCCTTAATATGTGAATTTATCTGTGGATTATCCCCCATCCAGTGGGTGATGAGCATAAAACAGCCTATATGGAGTTTGAAATGTTATAAACCAAAACTTCATTTTACCACTTTGGCCTGCTAACCCTGTCATGGTCTGTTATAATTCATTTCCCACCGAATTATTTTTATTAATTATTACAAATCAAACCAAATTAATTAAATTTAATACAATTTCTTAAGATCAGGTTTCCCACTCCTGTTCCAGACATATGATCATCATCATTTCCTCATATAGCCGCATCATTTCTTATTTAGAGTCCAGTTGACATCCTTCACTTGCTGTTAAACCATTCTTCCAGCTGGCCACTTTTTTCACCTTGCAAACAGCACCTCCATTACATCTTATAAAAAAGTAATTCCTTTCATGTATGTATACTCCTTCATATACATTGTGGTTCCAGACCTTGTGTGCGGGGAGAATTAATGACAATCTTCCACTGTTCAATTATTTGCAGTGTTTATGTGGATGGTATAATGTTTACTGACCAGCATACGAGCTGCAGCCATAAATAACTCACAGAATGCATATGCAAATGCCATTAAAATTCTGCTCTGGAGTTCTTCCTCAGCCCACAGTTAAAAACAAAATATTTTCTCAAGTTCAGCCTCTTTGCCACATCTGGTTGACAGCCGTTCACCCCCCCGGCATTCAACAGCAGTCCAGAAATAATTTTAAATAAAGTCCATTCAGCTTGGGTTGCAGGGGGGGGTATAGTAAAACCTTGTTAAATTCCTTGTTGAGCATAAATCAAAGGCCTCCCCCCTCTTTTCCAAAGTAACCAACAGAATAACATAGCAGCAGCTACACACATCCTTTTCCTTATACAGGGGAAGACAGGGAAAAAAGAGACCATTTGAAAAGCATAAGAAAGCACCAAGCCCCTTGTCCTCCCCTTCCTTTCCTGGCTGTTGTAAGGATTCTCAGGCTTCAAAGAAAACATTCAGATACCTTCAAAGAGCCAAGCCCAGTCCTTCCGGCAGCTGACTGATTGCAGCCTATTAGCATATGTCGGTCCAGGAGCGCCTCTTGATTAATGCCTGTGATGGCCTGGGATTCAGACTCAGATGCTGAACCTGAGGGATCCCAGCCTGCACAGGATTCCCTGCCTCCAGAACCAGCAGAGCCGGGGCTAGGGCCTGAGTCTGAAGCGGCCTCACCTGTGCTGGATCCTCAGGTGCAGGCATCTGCTGAGTCTGCTCTGGCTCTTGATGGGATGGAGGACCCATTGCCTGCAGGTGCTCCACTCCCAGCCCTGTCAGGGGAAGCTGAGGTTGCCTCTGGGTCCGGTAACCCTCCAGCCTCTCCTGAGCTGCAGAGGCGAAGAGAAGAGAGGAGAAGGGAACTGAGTTCCCGCAGGAGGAGTGCTCGCCTCCAGGCCAGGAGAGGTGAGTCACCAGAGGATCAGGGCCGCCCTATGCTGGCCAGGCCCAGGCTCAAGTTGCGGGAGCAACATTGTTGGTTGCTAGATCCTGCTAGTGTTCCTGCCTTTGACCTGCCTTGCTTTCCTGCCTGCGTTCCTGCCCTGCCCTGGTTTCCTGCCTGTGTTCCTGACCTCACCTGATGCCCTGCCCTGCTCCCAGCTTTGACTACTTTGGACTGTCTCTACCCTGAACCTACGAACCACAGACCGGACTAGGACTTCATCTCTTGGGTAGCCCTCGGGACCAGCACAATGCCAATTGTCCAAATTATGCAGGAGCCAACCACAAATCATGCCAGAGACGGAGGCTCGTCCATGGCAGGGACACACTCCCTGGTAGCATCCGCTCTGCCTTTTAAGTTGGCAGACATGGTGTCAGGAGACAGCAGAGCCCTCCTGCTTCTCCAGCGTTGAGCGAATATCGGGAACAGCCAGCTATTCTGGAGACTGACTCCAGCGGAAAGTCCGAAGGGAGCTCCGAGGAAGAGGAAGCGGTGGGAGGGCTTTCGACAGCCTCTCAGAGCCATAGCTCCGCATTAGGGGGAAGGAAAGGAAGAAACACCAGCTGCTTCCGTTTCCTGAGATGCTTTAGAAAACGGCGGCAAACCCCCACATCCGGCAGTTACGGCAACTAATAGCCATGGAGTTAGACGTATTTACGATGTGCTTAGAGTTGTAAACCAATTAGTTAGTAATAAAGCTTTAATGGCTCAATCACTTGGACTCTGTTTGAATGCCTGGCAGAAGAGGAACCCAGGGGAGTGTGACACATGGGCTTGAGTGGCACAGCGGGATACAGTGAGTTCCCCAGACCCCACTGGAGAACATTGCCAGGATTTTGGCCTCATAAACCCTGGCTTTCCCCTGCCTGAACCTCCTCACTGCTCGCCATTGAGTTTGTGACATGGGCGGAAACCCATGGTCTGTTAAAATTAATGACACTTTCTCCACATCACTCTTTCTTCTAGGAAGATGAACAGGGCAGCGCATGTGAACCTCACTTCTCTACCTTCACATTAATTAATGCCCCTTAAATTAGGGCTGCCATGCGTCCGGAATTGATGTCCAGGGGGAATAAAAAATGACCTTTTTTATAACTTTGGGGTTTGTCTAAAAAAAGCTCAACAAGATGGTACTGGAGACAGACAGTCAGGTGGTGCATCCACAGCAGTGACCAGAGGAGGAACAACTGCTGGGAGGAGCGCAGAGAGAAGAAATGCCCTGGTGCATCTGCAGCAGCACAACCGGATGCCTTCCTCTGCCCCAGCTGCAACAAAACTTGTCCTGGTTTTTACTCTTTGAAATTCGTCCTCACAATGGCCACACACTATGGCTCACAGCATGGATCAGATATTTCCCCCCTTAGAGTCCCTGAAAATGTTTGTGTTGATATGCTTGGAGACGGCTGATATGCAGGATACTCTGAAATGGGTCAGAGAGCCTTTTCTTCCTGGTGGGCCAGATATTTATCTCCTCTGCATTCACAGGTCAACTTTGGCAGGTGGGTGGTCCCACCCACCTGCCCATCACCTGACATCATAAAGATGCCACATGATTGCCATGATTGCCAAATGGGCTCTCCAGCCCACCGATTAATGCTGGCCCAGGATGGTGGGGGAACATATTGCCAAAGCAAGATTAAACTCTCTCTCTCACACACACACATCAGTCGATGTGCACTTCCGTCCTCCATTCTGTAGGGTTAGGGTACATCAGTCAATTTTCCATGGGAACTCACTGGCACCTCAAGGGTAAGGGAGCTGTCCAGGGTCAGGTGCTGAAATTTCCCCAAGAACAGCACTTTCGCATACTGTGAACTTAGGGCACATGATCTGCTTGACCATCACTGCACCACCCAAATGATAAGCACCATCAACTTCATCATTATTTGGGGCAGGGATAAAGGGGCAACAGGGTGTGTTCTGCATCCTCGCTGCAGCTTTTCAAACCCCCTTCCATTCACAGCCACTCTAGCCAACCCAAAGGGAAAACTCAGCCCTCCATGTACTCAGCCAGAGTAGAATAAGGAGGAATTGAACTCCTTCACATCAGCTGGTGCAGGGTGTGTGTGTGTGTGTGTGTGTGTGTGTGTGTGTGTGTGTGTGTCCCACTTTCTGCAGGATTTGGAAGAGCCATCCAGTTCCCAGGTGGAACTCACTGGTGCACCCAAACCAAGCAGGATTGACAGTTTCATCTTGCTTTCTGCAGGGTTTGGCCATGCCAGCCAGTTCTCAGCAGGAATATTTGGGGGGGGGGCATGATGTAACCAAGTACAATTGAGCTTCCTGCAAGTCAGTCGATGTTGGGGTGTGAAGGAGGGCTCCCCCCTCCACCTCTAATCCAGTTTGTGACAATTCACCCCCTGTCTGCTCCTACTGAGCCTGCCAATCCAAGATGAACCCTGACAGCTCTGAAACTGTCCAGCCAGAAACACTCAGGATTGTATCTAATGCTAGTAGGTCTGCTTAGACCCACTGAAAATAATGCTCATTTTTGGGACTGGGTCTACTCACTAGCATTGGATACAGCCTGTGAATCAGGGCCCATGAGGGTTGTGGCCTGGGGAGAGTTTCAAGGGCCAGACAGAGTCCAGTTCAGTCCCTGGGGCTGCTTCCCCAGCCTTGGCCTAATGCATTAAAGCAACAGAATCCAACATTTCATGGCAGATGATTTTGGTCTTTTGCACATACATAAAGCACCTTCGCCATTGTAGGAATGGCCTAGCTGGATTAGAAGAGGCCATGATCTAGGTTGGCAATCCTGCGTAAAAGGATTTTCTGATCTACGTTAAATCAAAGTTCCGTTCTGCCTTGGCAAGTGCCCTAGTGTCAAACTGTCTAACTGAATGCTGCTCTTGCCACCTGGAGCTCCCTCTCCAAGGGGCATCTCCCCAGAGCAAAAGCCGTGTCAAGTCCCTGCAATTGGAGATAATTGATGGAGAGCCCTCATAGTCATCACATATGCCATATGCAGTTGCAATTAGGAGCAATTCTCACAGATCCAGCTATCATAATGGTACTTGACATTCAGTATTGCAACTAGTTGGTTTATTTTAAACTTTGCCGTGTAATTTTCTGTCCTGCATTGTAAACAGCGTTTGGATTTTACATGGTATTAACTGTAACCTGTGTTTATCTGGACACAGTACTTTCCACCTTCTGCCAAATCCCAAAGGGGCAACTCCCCAAAGCACAAGGCAAGGCAAGACTGTGCAGTTAGCAAAGATTGTCACGGAGCCAGCAGAAAGCGCAATTAAAGCCAGCAGCCAGCTTTCTAATTATGAAATAAACTTTGGCAAGCAGCTGATAATCGAGTTCCTGCAGAGAAAGAAACCTGCTCTTCTCTCTCTGGGACGCATCTGCTGTCTCTGACGCTTTAGTGTAATCATATCAACATCTCGCTGGGGCCAGAAGCACCCAGGCAGAGCTGATCAACACACACAAAAGGTTTCTCACTTAGCCAGGCAAATATCCTATGTGTATCCCATCACACTGAAATGCTTAACATTTGAACACTAAGTTTGGACTTGTCCATTAATGTGGGGCTGTCTCTGAAAAGTATTTGGAAACCGCATCTAGCCTGGGATGCTGTGGTCGGGCTGTGGACCAGGGCCAGTTTCCTGAAGAAGGGGACTCCACTGCTCAAACTATCTCACTGGCTGCCAGAGCACTTACAGGCACAATTCAAAGTACCCATAATGATGCTTAATGTTCTAAGCAGCATGGGACCAGGATTTTGGAAAGACCATCTCCTCCTAGATCAAGCTAGTTGCACAATCACCCTCCCTCTTTTTACTACCATGATTACAAGGTGGTTTTAAAAGGTTAATATTGCACATTAACCACATGGTGTCGACTAGGGCCAGGGCCTTTTCTGTACTGGCCCCAACTTGGTGGAACACTCTGTCACAAGAGACCAGGGCCCTGCGGGATTTGACATCTTTCCGCAGGGCCTGCAAGACAGAGCTGTTCCACCTGGCCTTCGGGTCAGACTCAGCCTGATGGTTTCCTCCTCTTGGTTTTGTTTTGTTTATGGGCAACAAATGAGGCTGTATTTTAAATTTTAAATGGGATTTTTAACTTGTATCTTAATTAATTGTTTTATATATATATATATATATATACTTTGTTGTGATTCTGTTGTGATTTTTATTGGTGTTAGCCGCCCTGAGCCTGGTTTCGGCTGGGGAGGGCGGGGTATAAATAAAATTATTATTATTATTATTATTAGGTAATCATGAGTACACAAGTATAATACAATCTCACACTTTTAGCCATGACATCATCACTGAACATCTGTGTTCCTTGCAAGACAGCACTTCAGGATAAAGCACAGATTTACACACCATCACCAAGTAGGATTGCCATCTTTTTACCTGTGCACCATGTTCTCTGCTTTTTGATGTGCCTTGATCTTCATATATTGCAGGTGACAATGTTTGTGAAAAACATCACCTGCTGATTTATATAGAGCACACAACTCTGAATGTCGCAGGAGCATGTTATTACTCTCCTGAGTTAATTGTGGGATATATAATCTAGGTCTGTGCATGGATTCTGGTCAAATCTCATATTCCAGACAAAATGGGGCCAACTTGTATTGAGCCAGGATTTGGCCTGAGTGTGTTGAGGCAGCCCTGTATTGTGCCCACCCAGAGAGATCTAGGGCTGCCCTGAGGTTGGCAGGTGGGTGGCAAGGAGGGGGTGAAGACACAGACAGGCAGCCTGCCCCTGGCTTCTTTCCCCCTCCCGACTGCAGGTTTAACTAAGTAAAGACTGAGCAAGTCCCCTGACTTGGTTTGGGGCCCAGACCCAGGTTGGTCTTGGATTGGGGCCAATCTTAAATGCTGGATTGGGATTTAGATCAGACCAGCGACTGATTCTGAGATATGGTGCACAATGTGGACTGTTGTTTTGCTGCACTGCTGCAAGTGATTACTTGCATAGCATAATCCTCTGAGTTCACTCGGAGCCCTGTAATCATCGCAAATTCCTAGGTTTCATGATCAATATTGCCAAATCCCAAGTGGATTTTTTTTCAGGTCATAAACACAATTAATAATACAGTCAGAATATATATAAATATATATAATCGTTCAAGTTGGATGTTTGTTGACGATCGCCTTTCTCTGTAACCCCTTGATCGATTCCGTTCAAATTTGGACACAACATTCCATGCCCATATGGGAGTGATCATATGTACTTAAATTGCACAAATACCACACCTTTCCCAGGTAAAAATGTGATTTTGTGCAAAAATAGCGCCCTCCAGTGGACGTTAAACAGCACAGCACAACACATGCTTTCTCTTTCATACTGTATCTTACTTTTCCATTTCACCAAATCAGCCACAGCAAGGTGTGGCCTGGTCAGCTAGTAAATATATATAATGAAATTGTGCCATTCAAAGGTTAGTGAAGAATTTCTTTTTTAATAAGCAACAACTACTGCTGGTGGTGGTCATGTCAAATATGTCATCAAAATGGAAGCAACTCTGTTGGAATCTGCCTGGAAGCACCCCAACATTTATTAATAAACTGGAACTGCAAAAACAAAACTGCCCATAAACATCATTCCACACCCATTAAGTGTGGGATGCCTTTGCCTGGCAGTGCTGGGACCCATAGATTGCAGTAAAATGCTGGGCAAGGCTTTGCCCAATATCTTGTCCATGTGATGGGCTGATGGGATAAAAGCTGTCCCATGAGCCCTTGGAAAGGAGTGGGAAAAGTGGGACCCATGCAGGTCTTCATCCTCCACCAGGCAGTGGTGGAGCGGAGCACATACCATGCACCCAGGGGTGGGGTGACCCACCCACGGGGCCAATCATGGAGCGGCAATGCAATCCGCCTGGAGGGGCCAATCGTGGCGCAATCCAGGGGGGATCGCGGCGCAGTGGCGCGATCTGCCCAGGGATTGTGGCATGGCAGCGATCCGCCAGGGGGGATTTTGTCACACCCCTCTGGGATGACACCCAGGGTGGGCTGCCCCCGCTGCACCCTCCTTCCTTCACCCCTGCCACCAGATGCCACTGCTGTGCCATCAGACTCTGGCACTGGTGGAAGTTTAAGTGAGTCTTCTTCCTAAGAGGAGGAAGCCATGAAGAAGAATTTGAGCTTTTGGCACACAAAGGCCACTATCCCAAGATTATCAGGGAATGCTTGGCATAGGAGTTTGCCGCTTACCTCAGCCCTGCCATTCATACTGGCCTTTGTTTGGCACCCTGAGGGAGAGTGAATACGCTGCCACTTCAAAACGGATGCTTCCAATGCAGCCTTATGCCTCTGTGATGCCAGCTGTACAGATTCACAGATTCACAGAATCATAGAATTAAGAGTTGGAAGGGGCCTCAATGCCATCTGGTCCAACCCCCTGCAATGCCAGAATATGACTCAGAGTTATCAGAGTTCATACATGTTCAAAGACTGATCAATGGGGCAGGGCCACTAGCATCTTGCTCTGACACTGTCCTGTCGGTGGCCCACTGTTGGCAGCCAGCTGTTCATTCACCAGGATGGATCAGGGTTAACCAGGTTTCAGGTGGCTGGGGTACTCAGAGTAGCCCTTGGAGCCTTGGAGCAGCCCCCTAAGGAATATGGGGCTCACTCTTTTCAAATTGGCACTGCTACTTCTGCTGCTTCCTGGGGGCTTAGTGATGAGCAGATAGTGGCCATGGGCCATTGGCAATTGGGTGCATTCCAAAGCTAGGTCCTCCCCTCTCTAGGTGCACCATGCTGACAGTAATTCCACTGCTGGTCATTGAGCTGAGCAAGTTCTATCTGTGTACATGGAAGACTATTGACTTAGAGTTGGCCATTTATAAAGACGTTGTTTGATTGTCTGACAGCCACATGAAAGTGTGCATCACATGGCCATGTTGGTTGCAACAATGCCTTTGGAGGGAACCTTGGACCTTGCGGAAGGTGGATATGGCACAATGGCGAGTCACTAAGGCAGTGGCATGTGCTGTATTGGCACAGGGGGCCTGGTAATCTGTCACCCCCTGATCAGGTTGGGCTTGCAGACTTGTTTCAGCCGGCTGGAGTTCACCTGTCAGAAAGTGGCATTTGTTGGAAGATTTTTGTTCAGGCCTTTTGGATTGGTTGTGGGGACAGGTTGGCGAGAATCGGGCCACAGTAGGTCCTCCCTTGTGGCAGAATTGGCAATGGATCAACATAGTATGGGGGGATCAATATAGTATAGGGGGATCTATAAGGGGCTTGACGGGGGGTGACCACAGCACCCCCAAACTTGGGTTGGGGTATCTGCCTGGTTGGAATCTGCACCCTGGATGCCCAGTGAGACCTTGTTTGCTTGGCTTGCACCATGGGAAGGTTCAACACTGGCTGACTCCCTGGTCCTGAATGGGGTAACTGTGCCCCTGAAGGACCAGGTACGCAGCCTGGGAGTCATTTTGGACTCACAGCTGTCCATGGAGGCGCAGGTCAATTCTGTGTCCAGGGCAGCTGTCTACCAGCTCCATCTGGTACGCAGGCTGAGACCCTACCTGCCCACGGACTGTCTCGCCAGAGTGGTGCATGCTCTAGTTATCTCCTGCTTGGACTACTGCAATGCGCTCTACGTGGGGCTACCTTTGAAGGTGACCCGGAAACTACAACTAATCCAGAATGCGGCAGCTAGACTGGTGACTGGGAGCGGCCGCCGAGACCACATAACACCGGTCTTGAAAGACCTACACTGGCTCCCAGTACGTTTCCGAGCACAATTCAAAGTGTTGGTGCTGACCTTTAAAGCCCTAAATGGCTTCGGTCCAGTATACCTGAAGGAGCGTCTCCACCCCCATCGGTCAGCCCGGACACTGAGGTCCAGTGCCGAGGGCCTTCTGGCGGTTCCCTCACTACAAGAAGCCAAGTTACAGGGAACCAGGCAGAGGGCCTTCTCGGTAGTGGCACCCGCCCTGTGGAACGCCCTCCCTTCAGATGTCAAAGAGAACAACAATTACCAGACCTTTAGAAGACACCTGAAGGCAGCCCTGTTTAGGGAGGCTTTTAATGTTTTATAGATTATTGTATTTTAATGCTCTGTTGAAAGCCGCCCAGAGTGGCTGGGGAAACCCAGCCAGATGGGCGGGGTATAAATAATAAATTATTATTATTATTATTATTATTATTATTATTATTATTATTACTCCCATGGAACAGGTTTGGGGTTGTCCAAACCCGGCAGATCCATTCCATCAACGTGGCATTTGTAGAATGAGGGACTGATCCTAGGACTCAATGCCATGCCAACCCTTAATCTGCCAGCTGCTGTCAATCAAGATTTGGCCTGATTCTATACCATCACAGTTGTACAGTCTGGTTATTTTGCTGCTCTCATGGGTCACATAATGAGGCTGCCTGGGCAAATCATATGTATACACCTGTGCTTTTTCACTATATATTTCTATTAGTTTCTCTTCATCTAATGGATCAGATTTATGCATCTGAACAAAAGGAATATTTCAAAAACATAATATTAATGCCCAGGGTAATAAATATTCAAAGAACTCTGGAAATTAATGTATCATTTCATTTTTTCAGACATGGACCATTGCTTCAAATGCCCAGATCAATTTCCAAACAAGGATCGAGTTCAATGCATTCCCAAGAACCCAATTTTCTCTCATTCTCAGAACCTATGGAGAGCACTTGACATTTTTGGCTCTGCCTTTTTCTCTGAGTTTGGCTTTGGGGTTGGAGTCTTCCCTAAGCACTGGAACACTCCCATTGTCAAGGCCAGAATTGGGACCTCACCTACATTCTGCTCTTCCTCCCTGATGCTCTGCTTTCTCTGCTCCTTGCTGTTCCTTGGCTGGCCTTACATAGTAACCTGCTATCCAGGACAAACTGCATTTGGAATAACCTGCTTAGTGGTGGTTTCATGGATACAGGCAAAAACGATCATGGTGGTTGTGGCTTTCATGACCACCAAACCAGGATCCAGTATGAGGAAATGGGTGGGGAAAAGACTGGCCAACTCTATTCTTCTTGGCTGCTCCTTCATACCAGTCATTCTTTGTGCTATATGGCTCTTTATTGCTCCTCCACTTCCAAGCTTTGCCATGTACACTCGAGCAGAATAAATAATAGTGGTATGCAATGAATGGTGTCTTATAATGATTTATTGGGTCTAGGGGGCTTGGGATTTATGACCAATGCCAGATCTGTTGTGGCTTTCCTTACCAGGAATATTTAGCCCCATCATTTAATATTATAAAATCACAGTAGAACATTAAACATTAAAAACTAATGATAATAAGGAGTTGTAGGGCAGTTTCAGTGAAGCTCTCTTCTTCACTCTGGTCACAGCTTTGGTCCTTGGCGTCTTCTCTAAGAACGGGGACACTCCCATTGTCAAAGCCAACAACCGGGACCTCACCTACACTCTGCTCCTGGCCCTGTTGCTCTGCTTCCTCTGCTCCTTGCTGTTCATTGGCCAGCCTCACCCAGTGAGCTGCTCTTTACGACAAACGGCCTTTGGCATCATCTTCTCCATTGCGGTGTCTTGTGTCTTGGCAAAAACCATCACGGTGGTTCTGGCCTTCATGGCCACCAAACCAGGATCCAGGATGAGGAAATGGGTGGGTGTTGGGGACTGGGCAGAAGAGGAGTGGTGGAGACTACCTGCCCATCCTGACCATTCCAGGGAGAAAGGAAGAGGAAGACAGTATAGATTTACAACAGGGGTTTGTGGGAGGTGACAGCTCAGAGGCAGATGAGGGGAAAAGTTGGGAAATAATGGGAAAGCCAGAGCAGTAGCTGACTGACATGTCATCACTAGAAAGCATTCCAGACCCTCCATCTCCCAGAACAGGGCAAGCCTTCAAAGTAGGAGATCAAGGAGCTCAAAGACAGAGGGCACATAGCAGCACCCCTAGAGGAGGTGATGATGATGACCAACGAGGAAGTGGGACAGATGGGGGGGTGGAGATTCACTTGGGTCAACACCATTATCCAAGAGGCTGGGTTCCATAGCCTCTCTCTGTAAAGTCTGAAATAAAAAAAGACTGTAAGAAACTTTTCCTTGACTTTATACTTTCCTGGGCAACCAGCCGGGAGTTGCTGACAGCATCCAGACAGTGGGGAAATATCTCGCAAGCTCTGTTCTTCTTGGTTGCTGCTCTGTTCAAACCAGTATTTGTGCTGTCTGGCTGTGCACAGCTCCTCACAAACATGTTCTCTTTTGGGCAGCCACTTTAAACCAAAAGTTTGGGTTTGGGGGAAGGCGTGACTTGGGTTCAGGTTTGGGCTCGGGGGTCTGGCACGGCTGTGGGTGGTTCAGGTTTGGTGGTGGCAGGGGTGAGTGGGCGACCGCTTTAAAAGAAGCTAAACAATTTGGGGGCTCAACAAATGTCCAGATTTTTACTTCTTGACATGTGGCAACCCTAGGTTGTGTATCTGCCAGTTGCAACCCAACTTCTGATTTAAGAAAAAATGATAATTAAAAAGCTGAAAGCCAAACAAAAAGCATGTGGAGCCCCGTCTTTCCATACCGGATTTCCCTGTATGAGTTTACAATGCGTTTAACTGAATTGCTTCTTTGACTCTTCTAGATCCAGCCTAAGATCACTCAGTTGGGGGCAGCATGCTTGCCTGTGACACTTACAATTACCAGGGCACAGTTCAATAACAAATATGTATGATTATTTTGCTCTTACTGTTTTCCCTCATAGAGCACAATGCTCTAAGGAGATCACTTTGGAACAAGTAATTATTTCGAAATGCGGGTTTCATCATCTTGCCAAATCCCACATACATTCTATCAGGCCATAAACACAAAGTTTATATAAAATAAACCCTGTGTCATTCAGAGCCCCAGTGAGAAATTCTGAACACACAAGTTTTCATGGATCAGATCTTTGGCATATCTCCTTAATCAAAGTAATCCAGAGCCATTAAACCTAATGCAATTCATGGTGGATGAGAGAGAAATCTGCCTTTCTGCATAAGTGTAAATCAAGATGGAAGGAACATTTCTTCTGCTGCTCCTTCTCTTCCTGTGGCTCCAGACGCCTCCAACTGAGTGCAAGGAAGAGATGCACCATGACGGATCCTTTCCAGCTTCCATACCAGTATTATCAGAGAGGGGACCTGATCATTGGAGGAATTGTTAATACTTTTGGCTATTTTTCTGAAGAAATAGATTTCCATGACCACCCAAACACAAAGTTTACAGATGAACTTTAGTAAGGAAATCACTCTCTCCTTCCTAGTGTACACTTCTCTATGCTACAACTACACTCTACAAACAATGGCATGCTCAGAAAATATTTGGATGTGACTTTTTCCAAGTATAAAAGTTAAAAATACATTTTCTTCTCTTTATATTGTGCTCTTGGCATCTTCTTCTATGTTGCTTTATTCCTCAGCTTGAGGTTTCTGTCTTCTGCCTCTTCTGCTTTCTCCTCACCTGCTCTCATGCTTGATCCTCTTCCTCCCTCTGTGTTTCCTTTCCCATCATGGATGGATGGTTTTACTTTGCAGCAAAGCTTGATCCCCACTTTCACAGTCACCATCATTTAATCTGACAGTCACAGACGCTGTGACATCATAGATTTTGGATTATATTCCTTACTATACAATGTAAATAATATTGTGCAATTAAAACAGCAGTGTTGCAATGTTCTTTTTCTTTGCAAAATAAAGGGTTATATCTAATTGAGTTATATCCCGAGCAGGCCCACTGAAATTAATACAACCATCCCACTGTCCAGTAGCACACAAGGAAGCAATTGCTGTTAGCTTTAGCAACCTGTGAGGGGCCATGAGTTAAAGCTCCAGTGGTCCACCTCCAGATAAGAGAATAACTTATGTACGTGTGTATCTTGCAGGATGTGAATGTTCTGCACAAAATTAAGCACCTGTTAGATGCTCTGTTCCTAAAGCTGACTGAATATTTTCAATGGGTTTCAATTATCAATTGTTAGGGAACACAATGCATATGTGTTGTTTGCTTATTTGTGTTATTTAATCTTTTGCAATTTGCCTGAAAAAGCCAGAAAGTAACCTACATGCTTAAAAAGTGGGAGGAGGAGAATATCTCTGACTCATAGCATAACTCTTTTATTAGTGGAGCGCCAAAGTACTACCAGAATACCCTCTCCCTGGTGTTTGCTGTGAAAGAAATCAATGAGAATCCTAACATTGTACCAAATATGAGCTTTGGGTTCCACCTCTATGATAGCTACTTATATGCAAGGATGACTTATCAGAACACCCTGAAACTTCTGTCCATCACAGAAAGGATTGTCCCCAACTTCAAATGTGACAAGAAAAGAAATGTGATAGCTGTTATTGGAGCACTTGACTCTGACATCTCCCTTCACATGACTACGATCTTAGGCATCTACAAGATCCCACAGGTATAGTGAATGTGTGGGTAGTGGAGCTTTTCTGCCTCTGGTACAATAATTCTCTTCTGGGTTCTCCTTACTTTCTTTTACTTTGGTTCCCTTTTCTGAAAAAGAAGAAAGAGAGAAAAATACAACGGTACTTCGGGTTAAGAACTTAATTCGTTCTGGAAGTCCGTTCTTAACCTGAAACTGTTCTTAACCTGAGGCACCGCTTTAGCTAATGGGGCCTCCCGCTGCCGTCATGCCGCCACACAATTTCTGTTCTCATCCTGAAGCAAAGTTCTTAAGCCAAGGTACTATTTCTGGGTTAGCAGAGTCTGTAACCGGAAGCATCTGTAACCTGAGGTACCACTGTATATTACTGATAGAAAAGCATCTGCTCATTTTTGGGGGTAAAACGTCCTACCTGGAAAGATAAGGAATTCTCACTGATACTCATGGTGTCCATGTTGGGAAGGGAGCTCTGCAGTCATGGCTGTAGGGGAAGGGCTTGGATGACTGCCTCACCTCCTGTCACTTGTGTCCCTGCAGTTTGTCTGGAAGGAGAGGGGGATTGGGAAGCTGGAGGGAGGTTAGTAAGTACAGTGCAAATGCACCAGTAGGAGTTCTCCTCCTCCCAGTAAGCTGCTTTTTGGTTCACAAATGCTGCCCATCTGATGAGTTTCCCCAGCCACTCTGGTCAGCTCCCAACAAAATAAAACAGGTAAATTTCTACAACAGTTTGAAGTGGATTTCTCTCCTGTTCCTGGAATTGTCTCATCAGAAATGGCTGTTGCTTGTCCATTTGTTGCCCACTAATCTCAGCCACTATAACTCAATGGTCAAGGATGACCACTTGGACTTGGAGTTCAGGAAGTTTGGGGGGGCATAGGTTCCTCACACATGAAATAAAACATGATGTCCAAGTGCAAAAGGGTTTCTGGACAGACAATCCATCCACACTTTCGTTGAGCTTTACTTTCTTCCTTCCAAAGTTGCTGAACTTGTAGGAAGATGTCAAGAACTTGTGCTCCTTTAGTGGTGTTCTTCACCTTCCCAAATACTGTAGTTGCAGTCAAGATAAGCAAAATACCCCATGGGGGGGGATGCCAAATAATCTGAATACCATCAGGCCTGTTGCAAAACTTTGTTTTATGGGAACAAGGACAAGATAGGCTGCGGTGCTCGCTGGCGAATGAGTACGGATTTTAATCTCCAGAATGCAGATTTAATCCAAAGGAATGTTACTTAATGTAAATAAATTGATAGGGAATTTTTGATTACATCAGCTTCTTCATATGGACGTGGCATATGTTGCTGTTGTTAACTTTGCTGTCTAGTTTTGACCACAATAAAGATTGATTTGATTGATTGATCGATCAATCGATTGATTGATCGATCGATCAATCAATCAATCGATCTATTGGGGGGGTTGAAAATAATCAACCACTGAAGAAGAAAAATAACAAAATGAATATTCCTCAAATGTTTGATGCTTTTCATGAAATTAGTTGACATTATCTACAAAACCAAAGTAGTTAATCAAAAGGATCATTTTGGGAGGAAATTGACATTATTGTTCGCATTAGGGAACAAAAGATTTGAGCATTTCATCCTCATAGATCTAATATAACTTAAAAAATATTTCCATTTCTACATAATTTATTGTAAATGATAAAGCTGGCACCTCAAAAACAAGGAACTGGTGCTTACATTCATTCAAATGCTTCTAATATACAAAACTAAAGAATATATTTTTACCTTCAATAAATTCTCATGGTATCCACTTCAGGCACTTATGTGGGATGAATCCAACTGTTTGCTATAACTCTCCCATTATCGTGAGACTGATTTCTTCCTTAGATTGCTTATTGTGCATTAGCTCCAGTGAGGAGGACCGAGTTGCAGTTCCAAACCTTCTTCCGGACGGTGCCCAATGAGAAATATCAGTATGCAGGGATTGTCAAGCTACTTCTTCATTTCCAATGGACGTGGGTTGGACTTGTTGCTTCAGATGATGAGAATGGAGACAGGTTTATGCAAATCTTAGTGCCAATGCTTTCCCAGCATGGAGTCTGCACAGCCTTCAAGGAAAAACTACCAGCCATATCTCAGGGATTGGATAATTTCAGTTCATGGGAACTCATTCGGGCTAAGTTCTCTTCCCTTATGGTCTCAAAAGTCAACATATTGGTTGTATGTGCAGAATCTCAGACTATCATAGCTGTGAAGTGGTTGAAATATTTCTTTTCGTTAGCTGAAGATATTGCAGAGAATTCAGCAGGCACAGTGTGGATTTTGACAGCCCAATGGGCCTTCTCATCAGATACATTGCAAAGGTATTATGATATTCAACTCTTTGATGGTTCTCTGTCTTTTGCAATTCACACAGAAAAAGTCAAGGGATTTAAAGAATTCCTTCAAAGCCTAAATCCTAATTCTCCAAATGGAGATGGGTTCCTCCAGACTTTTTGGGAAGTGGCATTCAGCTGCTTATTTTCTGTTTCCAATGACCCCAATGAAAGCACAGACACATGCACTGGCAAAGAGAGTCTGGAGAGCCTTCCTGGGCCCATTTTTGAAATGACCATGACTGGTCAAAGTTACAGTATCTACAATGCGGTTTATGCCATTGCATATACTTTGCACAAGATTCTCTCATCCAAGCCAAAACGCAGAATGATGGCAGGCAGAGGTGGACTCGATCCTTCAAAACTGCAACCTTGGCAGGTAAGATTTTATATAAAGAATAACCTTTGTTTGGGGCTAATATATTGGCTGATGACACACAGTCCATAGAATGAATACACATGGAAGAAAAACACGTCTTACAGCATTTTCCTTTCCCACACAAAACAAAGGTTCTTTTCAGTGCTTCCCTGTTTCCCCTTGTCTTCAAGTTGGAGCCAGAATCAGTATATTCCCTGTCCTTCCCCTTCAAGTTGCAGAGGTGGAAGTATCTCCTCCTGCACTTCTTCACACAGAAATGTCACCTCTTTGTAGAACTCAACAATGTTGTAGAAGGAGCTGCAGCATGTTCTGCTGTCCTATCCGTTTGTGATGCTGATATGTCAGGAGTGGTGAAGAAGGAGGCATGTTAAACTGGGCCTCATAATATGTTAATATCAGAAAAATATGGTATGGTTTTTATCCAGGAAGAACCTCTCCAGTATTTTCCTCAGGCAGCATCTCATCCACTCTCCCCCCCCCGGGAAGGTTTTTCTTGCTGACCAGGCTCTCAGAAGGTCCAGTGTGCAGCCGTCCCCCTTTCTTGCTGGGCTTTGGGAAGGAGGCATGAGGGCTCTTCCCTCTCAAAGCCAGGTGAGCAAGGCAGTGCATCCCATTCCAGCCTTGGAGAAGGAGAAACAAACCCTCTGGCCAGAAAGGAAGGTGCCCCCTTGCTTCCCAGGTTGTTGGGAGGTCATGACAGGGCCCAGGGTCTCCAGCATCCCAGTGTCTCCTGCAACCTTCCCAGAGCCCAGGAAGCTCTTTAGGAAGAATTTCTTGACAGTAAGAGCTGTTCGACAGTGGAATTTGCTGCCAAGGAGTGTGGTGGAGTCTCCTTCTTTGGAGGTCTTTAAGCAGAGGCTTGACAGCCACCTGTCAGGAATGCTTTGATGGTGTTTCCTGCTTGGCAGGGGGTTGGACTGGATGGCCCTTGTGGTCTCTTCCAACTCTATGATTCTATGATTCTATAAGCACATCTCCACCTTGTAGAGGGCAGTTCCAGGGGTTGCTGACTTTGCACGATTTTGCCTTTGCACATGGACCCCCTGAGCTGAACTCTCAAATACTTAAGTGCCAGGTCAACTGTATTTCCCAGAAATCCATATGTGCTCCAAAGGTGGAACACACCATTTTTGACTCCTTTCCATTGTGTGACATCTATGGATTGATACTTTTTCTTTGCTCTGTTTTCTTCTGTCTAGCTTCCCTCTTTCCTGAGGAGTATCTCCTTCAACAACAGTGCTGGGGACTTTGTGTCTTTTGATGAGAATGGGGAATTGGCCGCTGGGTTTGATGTTCTAAACTGGGTTACTTTCCCCAACCAAACCTTCCTGCGAGTGAAAGTAGGAAAGATAGAACCGCAGGAATCGCACTATGTTGACTTCAGCATGGATGAAGAAGCCATCACATGGCACAAAACACTCAATCAGGTGGGAGTGGACTCTTCATTTTGTAAAAAGGGAGCATTTTTATTAATATTATGAATACAAATACAAGAATAAGGTCTGATATTAATAACATTCTTAAGTCCAGTTAATACATGAAAGGGTTGCTGCAAGAGAGTAAGCTCTCCTGCCAGGTTTAGCCAGGTCACATCAATGTAGGAGGGAAGGTAAAGGGAAGGTCAAAGACCTCTGGATGGTTAAGTCCAGTCAACAGCTTTGCAGGTCATGTAGGCAGCATGACTAAATTGCTTCTGGAATAACGGAACACCATTTACCTTCCCAATGCAGTGTTACCTATTTATCCAACGATACTGCAATTTCCAAAATTTTCTCTCAGTGTGTAGCAAGCAGTGAATTTCATATTGGTTTTCCAGAGGTTTTCCCAATCCTCAATTAAGATATTATAGCCAAACTCCTGTGCCCATTTTATCATAACAGATTTCACCTCCTCCTTTTTGGAAAGTGTTTTAGCTTTTGAATTAATCAGATCATTCTCTATTCCAGATGGTTCTATTGCGAATCCTTTTCTTTTATCTACTTTAAATGTCTCATACAATTAATGGTTGTTTAGTCAATTAGTCGTGTCCGACTCTGTGTGACCCCATGGACCAGAGCACGCCAGGCACAATTAATGGTATTGGAGCCAATTGGAGCTTAATGTATATGCTTCCTATTTTGCCTTCTTTGCCAACTCCCTGTAGTTCAAAATTGGTTGTCTTTCCCTGTCCTCTTTCCATCCACCATCTCATATGAAAAATTCAATTTCCCTTCTGCTTCATTCCCAATATTTATGTTACGATTTATTCACACATAAACCACTTTTCTGGAATAACATGGATCTGCCAAGTGATCTCGTCTCCTTGGTTCAAACTGTGTTCTTTACCATGCCAAAGGGAGCTTCCTCTTCTCCTCTCTTTCTGGCTAGGTGCTGCCCCTTGGTTTGTGTAATGATCGCTGCCAGCCAGGCTACAGCCGCAAAAAGAAGGAGGGGCTGCCATTTTGTTGCTATGACTGTGCTTCATGTCCAGATGGGATGATTTCGAATCAAACAGGTAGGAGACATCATCTGCTATTTAATAAAATGCTTCCTAATCTATTTCAACAGTTTCCCCTTATTAACAGTTCAGTGCTCCTAAACAACGACAGTTTACTCTGATTTGGAAGAAAGAAAACGAACACAGAGTTGGGCAAACTAGAGCCACAACTTTAACCTTGGCAAAGTATATTTGTGGAAATAGCTGTGGATCATGTCCAGTGTTCTCTGCCTGCTCCCCTCCTGCCACAGCTTGTGGAGTCAGTGAAGACTTGCCTAACCTTCCATCCCCATAGTTTTGCTCTTTCAATGGCCCCATATCAACAGTTGTCAATACTTTGCTTCCTAAATTCCTGGTGATTTGATTGATAGCACCTATATGGTTTATGAAGAAAAAATACCTATTGCATTTTACTGGTTTCCACTTATCTCTGATACTTCTTTCCAACTAATTAATGGCTCAGAATTGTGTTTTGTGTCATAAGCAATATTTCTTTAAAGGGAGATTTGAAAGGCCATTAGAGATGGAGGAATCCATTTCATTACAAAGAATGAAACATGCCAGAAGAAAAGGGTTGCCTTGTTTGTTAGATCTCATATAACATTCATTTGATTTCTTTTAGATATGGATTATTGCTTCGAATGCCAAGAAAGTCGATTTTCAAACCACAACAAAGATCAATGCACTCCCAAGAGAGAAAATTTCCTTTCCTACGCCGAGCCTTTGGGATTCACCTTAGCTGCCTTAGCTCTGCTCTTCGCTCTGGTCACAGCCTTGGTCAGGAGTCTCTTTACGTTTTTATATCGTTTATGAAGAAAAAATACCCGTTGCATTTTACTGGTTTCCATTAATCTGTGATACTTGTTTCCAACTAATTAATAGCTCAGAATTGTGTTTCGGGGGCAGGAGAAATATTTCCTTCAAAGGAAATTTGAAAAGCCATTGGAAATGGAGGAATCCATTTCATTACAAAGAATGAAACATGCCAGAAGAAAAGGGTTGCCTTGTTTGTTCGAACTCATATATCATTAATTTGATTTTATTTTTTTTTAGATATGGATTACTGTTTCAAATGCCAAGAAGGTCAGTTTCCAAACCACAAGAGAGATCAATGCATTCCCAAGAGAGAAAATTTCCTTTCCTACGCCGAGCCTTTGGGATTCACCTTAGCTGCCTTAGCTCTGCTCTTCGCTCTGGTCACAGCCTTGGTCCTTGGCGTCTTCTCTAAGAACGGGGACACTCCCATTGTCAAAGCCAACAACCGGGACCTCACCTACACTCTGCTCCTTGCCCTCTTGCTCTGCTTCCTCTGCTCCTTGCTGTTCATTGGCCAGCCTCACCCAGTGAGCTGCTCTTTACGACAAACGGCCTTTGGCATCATCTTCTCCATTGCGGTGTCTTGTGTCTTGGCAAAAACCATCACGGTGGTTCTGGCCTTCATGGCCACCAAGCCAGGATCCAGGATGAGGAGATGGGTGGGGAAATCTCTGGCCAACTCTGTTCTTCTGGCTTGCTGCTCACTTCAGGCCACTATTTGTGCTGTTTGGCTCTGTACGGCTCCTCCCTTCCCAGATGTGGACATGAACTCTCTGGCGGAGGAAGTCATCGTGGAATGCAACGAAGGCTCTGTCACCATGTTTTATTGTGTCCTGGGGTACCTGGGATTCCTGGCCATTGTCAGCTTCACCATGGCTTTCCTGGCCAGGAAGTTGCCAGACAGTTTCAACGAAGCCAAGTTCATCACTTTCAGCATGTTGGTGTTCTGCAGCGTTTGGCTGTCCTTTGTTCCCTCTTATCTGAGCACCAAAGGAAAGCAGATGGTGGCTGTGGAGATCTTCTGCATCTTGGCCTCCAGTGCAGGCTTGCTCGCTTGCATCTTCTTCCCCAAAGTGTACATAATCCTTCTGAGGCCCGACTTGAACAGCAAAGACCACTTGATTCTGAGGAGCAAATGAGAGTCTACTTGCATTGATGTCTTTAATTGTTGCATTATTAGAAAATGCAGATACCCTGTTTCCCCTTTTTTAATACGTAGTCATAAAGTAAGCCATGGCAGGTTTTTTTTACCTTTGTGAGAAGTAAGACATACCCCAAAAGTAAGCCGTGGTGCCGCCATTGTTCCCGTCGCCTCCTCAGCCCCTCCTGCGTGCACAGGGAGCCAGCGAATCAGTGAGAGGCACGGGGGGGAAACACGCCTCTTGCGGAGTTCTGCCCCACCTGCTTAGCGCACAGGGAGAGGCGCGGGGGGGGGGAAGACGCCTCTTCCTGCCCCGCCTGTTCCCCGTGCGCAGGGAGCCAGTGAACCAGCGAGAGGCGCGGGGGGGAAACATGCCTCTTGCGGAGTTCTGCCCCGCCTGCTCAGCGCGCAGGGGGAGGCTGTACCGTACCATACTGACGTAATAAAAATAAGACATCCCCCAAAAAATAAGCCACCCTGTGTTTTTTGGAGGGAAAAAAATTATAAGACAGTGTCTTAAAAAGGGGGAAAGACGGTATTTATTGGAAGTAAACTGACCAAGGAAATCCCTTGTGTGTCCCAGTTCTTATCTTTTTCCATGCTATGCTTTAAGAGTAAATTATATGAAAATCATATATCGATGGTATCTAACACTGAGTAAACTTGCAAAAATGTTTAAAACTAAATCAAATAACTGTTGGAATTGTAAAGAGAATGTAGGTTCTTTTTATCATGTGTGGTGGTCTTGTTGTAAGGTTAAGGCTTACTGGGAAATGATATACAATGAATTGAGAACTATGTTTAAAATAACACTCGTAAGAAAAAGCCAGAAGCCTTTCTCTTGGTAATTATAGGGATAAAACTACCAAACTGTATAGAAATTTATTCATGTTTGCGACTGCAGTGGAAAGAATGTTACTTGCCCCAAAATGGAAAGAAGTCCATTGGATTGGTCTTCGGACATTTGGGCATATATTTCAGCTAATGCTCCACTAATTCTAGCCCTTAACATCACCATTTTTTCCTCATCCTTCACTTGGAAATCATTGCAGGCTCTTTCAAACGATATTATAAAAGCCTCTGGGCTATCTTTCTCTTTAAACTCAGGGAAACGCTTGAGATCTACTTTAAATTGGGTTTGATCATTAGTGCTATTATTATTATTTTGGTTTTCCATAGATGCTAATTCCAGTTTCCGCATTTCTAACTGAAATTGCATCTCTTTTCCCCTCAAGCGGCACTGATCTCTTTCGCTCTCCTGCTCAGATCTAATTTTGTCCTGCTCAGTTTTGATTCTTTCCCTTTCTAATTGAAATTTATATTCTTGTTCCAATTTCCACTTTTCAAATTCTACAGAGAGTTTTGGATCTTCTGCCTCAGCTGGAATATTAGAAATTCCTTCTAAACCCTGCTCTTCTCTCTGAGGATTCCCATTTTCCTCCCCTTCAGAGCTTTCATAAGTTGTTTCCCTCACAGGATTTCTTGTCTTTTTGGGTGGCATTTTGGGTGAGTGAGATTTGACAGCAAATTAGCGTTAGATAAGAGAAATTTCCCCACACTACTATTCCCTCCGGCTAGGCTTCTCTTTAGACTCAGGCCCCGAAGTTCTGCGCTGGGTTTTCACATTAACCCTGTAAGCTCACTTCCTCCAACCACGAGTCTAAAACCCTCTGCCAGAACAGTTTCAAGTTCTCTTTCTCTTTATTATTTTGGCCTCGCTGTGCACCTTGGGTTTATCACAACTACACCAGTGTCATCACACTCGGGCTTAGGTAATCATTCCCAGATCTCCCTTCCCCTCGCAGGTGTATGGATTTATCCCGGCATGGGCGTATTGAGATATCCCGCAGCTGCCGCAGGGCCCCCGCCATTCCACGGACTATTGACCCTGTGTCAATACTATTCCGCTGCCACCAACCAGGATCCCCCTGGTAAACACTGAGTCTCAGACAGGATTTAAGTTAAACAAAGAATATCAAGAGTTTATTTTCACAAACCAACAACCTTCCGATATTAAATACACTGTTACACTTTATCCTCTCAGTCTCATTCCTGTCTTTAACTCACTCTAACTCCTCTACCTCCCCACCACAAAGTTCCACACACCAACCCTCACAACCACCAACTGTCCACTGCTAACTCCAACTGCTACTCTCTTAACCCCCCTCCTTGGGCTGAGTCTTAAAGCCAATAAGCTCCGCATCCAAACTCCTATTGGACAGCTTGTTAACGTTTTGGTCTCCACCTGCACAATCCTATTCAGAAGGCATGGGCAACGCCACACTGGTGTACAAGGATGCACCACTTGTTGTTGTTGCTGCTGCTGTTGCAACCCTGAGGTCCTAAAAAACATGTCTTCGTTGGCGACACATGTACACTTGAGGAAAATGGGGCATGTAAGATTGAGGAAGAGATTTGGAAAAACGAGGGAGCTCCCTTCAGATTACGGGTTTGCAGGTGGACTGCTTGCTTTCCTGTGACTCGCCATTCCCAGTGCACCTTTCAACAATAAATATGTATGATTATTTTACTCTTATTATTTTGTCTCACAGAGCACAATGCTCAACAGAGATAACTTTGGAACCAGTAATTATCTCAAACTGATGGGTTTCATCATCCATCTTGCCAAATCCCATGTCAGACCATGAACAAAGTCAGTATAAAGTGTAAAAGAGTATATTAAATAAACCCTGTGATATTCAGAGCCCCAGTGAGAAATTCTGAACACACAGGATCTCATGGGTCAGATCTTTGGCACTTTCCCTTAATCAAAGTAATCCAGAGCTATTAAATGAAAGTTCTGGTATAATGGATGAGAAAGAAATCTGCCTTTCTGCATAACTGTTGGTCAAGATGAGAGGAGCATTTCTTCTGCTGCTCCTTCTCTTCCTGTGGCTCCAGATGCCTCCAACTGAGTGCAAGGAAGACTCTGAGAGATGCACCATGACGGATCCTTTCCAGCTTCCATACCAGTATTATCAGAGAGGGGACCTGATCATTGGAGGAATTGTTAATACTTTTGGCTATGCATCTGAAGAAATACATCTCCATGACCATCCAAACACCAAGTTTACAGATGAACTTTTGTAAGTAACTCTATTCTTCATAGATTACACTTCTATATGCTGCTATAGGCTACAACTAGACCATTTACCCCCCCCCCCCTTTTTAACACCATACAAACAATTTTCTTCTCTTTATATTGTGATCATGGCATCTTCTTCTGTGTTGCCTTATTCCTCATCTGGAGGTTTCTGTCTTCTGCCTCTTCTGCTTTCTCCTCACCTGATCTCATGTTTCTCACCTGATCGCATGCTTGATCCTCTTCCTTCCTCTATGTTTCCTTTCACACCAAGGATGGATAGTTTTACTTTGCAGCAAAGCTTGATCCCCGCATTCACAATCAGCATCATTTAATCTGACTGTCTCAGATGCTGTGAGACAGGAATATCATAGATTCTGGATTATATTCTCAGTTGTACCATTTAAACAATATTGAGTAAAGATAACTGAAGTATTGCAAACATTTTTTTTTACAAGACTAAGTATCTAGCTGAGATATGGTCAGAGTAGACCAACTGAAATTAATACCTCTAAGTTTGTCTGATCTATTAATCATAAGAGATAAGCAAATAACTTTTATATATGTGTGTTGCAGGATGTGAATGTTCTGCACAAAATTTAATGCTTTTTACCATTCATACTTTTTTTATTGATTTTCTTGCACGATAAAAATTATACATACAAAACCGAAATCGGAAACCAAAATAAACATAAAAATAATAAAAAAATTAAATTCATAAAAGAAAGTTATATTACTTGTTTCTTCTTAACTCACAATTCCCTAATTTTCTCCCTTAGACTTCCGTCCTCCTCATTGAGGGTCTGTCTCTCTTTTTTTCATTTAGTACCACTGCTTTAAAACTCACTATCTCATTTTCTTTATTATCTATAACATGTATTCTTTTTTAGCTTATATTTTTCTAGGTTTAATCAAAGCAAGTCCGGGGTTTTACTTGTGGACATTGATTAATTAAATATTCCTTATAAATATTCCTTATAAATTCCCCATTCTTTTTGTAGCTTTGCATTGGTTGTCTCCTAATTGTCTCTGTCTTTTTTGCTAGTTCTAAGTATTCAAACAATTTCTCCTGCCATTTCTCTTTTGATGGTATAGATTCTCCCTTCCATCTTCTGGCGACCAGTATTCTGGCTGCTGCTGTAGCATATAAGAATATTCTTTTTTCTGGACCCAATATTCCCAGGAGGGAGGCTTCTGGCTCTTTTGTAAAAGTTTGTTTGAACATTTTTTTAATTTTATCGTAAATCATATCTCATTTTTTAAAATTTTCTTACAACCCCACCACATGTGAATCATTGTCCCTTCAGCCTGTTTACACCTCCAGCAAGTGTTGCAACCCGTTCTATACATCCTTGCCAATTTGCTGGGGGTTATACCTATAGAACATTTTCATGTAATTTCCCCTTAATATATAACAGGCTGTCAATTTCCATTCTCTTTTCCACAATCTTTCCCATGCCGACATTTCAAAATTTCCCCCCATAATCAATTGCCCATTTAGTCATAACTTCCTTGACCTCCTCATCTTTAACTTCCCATTCTAAAAGGAGTCTATACATTTTGGATATTACTTTTGTCTTTGTATAGGATGCTTAACTAGTTTTGATTTTTCTGTTAGGAATTTTTTCTTCTTCTTATATACCTTAAACACCTCATTTAATTGATGTCTGATATCCTCATTTATTTATCGGTTTCTTTAGGATATGATTTAAGAAGCCTCTATGGACTTGAACCTTTTCATATCCCAAGAAAGCATGCCACCCGTAACAATTGTTGAAACCCTGCAAATCTAGTACAGTGGTACCTCGGGTTACATACGCTTCAGGTTACATACGCTTCAGGTTACAGACTCTGCTAACCCAGAAATATTACCTCGGGTTAAGAACTTTGCTTCAGGATGAGAACAGAAATCGGGCAGCAGCGGCGCAGCAGCAGCAGCGGGAGGCCTCATTAGCTAAAGTAGTGCTTAAGAACATTTTCAGGTTAAGAACGGACCTCCAGAACGAATTAAGTACGTAACCAGAGGTACCACTGTAAATCAGAGTTCTGCAACAACATCCATTCCTTTAGCCAACTTAAACAGGCCGCATCATAATAAAGCTTCAGGTCTGGCAATGCAAATCCCCCTCTTTCCTTACTATCTATTAATAATATGTGTTTTATCCTGGGTTTTTTGCATTTCAAGATAAATCTTGATAGATCTTTCTGCCACCTCTTAAAGCATTCTGTTTCCCCTGCTACTGGTATTATTTGAAGCAAAAATATCATCTTTGGGAGAACATTCATCTCTACCATGGACATCCTTCCCCAGAGAGACAAATTTAGTCTGCTCCATATTTCCATATCTTTTTAAATTTCCTTCCAGGTTTTAGAGTAAAATGGTAAAGGACCCCTGACAGTTAAATCCAGATGCGAATGAATCTGGGGTTGCGGCGCTCATCTCGCTTTACTGGCCGAGGGAGATGGCATTTGTCTGCAGAGTTTTTCCGAGTCATGTGGTCAGCATGACTAAGACGCTTCTGGTGCAATGGAACACCAAAACCAGAGCAGCGCACAGAAATGCCGTTTACCTTCCCGCCGGAGCGGTACCTATTTATCTACTTGCACTTTGATGTGCTTTCGAACTGCTAGGTTGGCAGGAGCAGCGACAGAGCAACGGGAGCTCACAACCGTCACGGGGATTCGAACCGCTGACCTTCCGATCGGCAAGCCCTAGGCACAGTGGTTTAGACCACAGCGCCATCCGTGTCCCTAGGTTTTAGAGTAGTTGTCATTAAATAAATTGGCCTTTTTGTTTGTAATCCTACTTCCTAAATACTTAATCTTATTTACTATTGTTAATCCTGACTTTTTTTGAAGTTCTTCTTTCTCTTGGATTTGCATGTTTTTGGTTAACAGCTTCATTTTATTTATATTTAATTTAAATCCCGCCACTTTCACAAATTCATATGTTCTTTCCAGAGGTTTTTTAGGCACTCTATCTGATTCTTTGTTGTTATAATAAGATCGTCCGCAAATGCCTTTATTTTAAAAGATTTACATCCCACTACTATTCCTTTTATTTCTTGATCTTTCCTTATTTTAAAAGATTTACATCCCACTACTATTCCTTTTATTTCTTGATCTTTCCTTATTGCAATTGCTAGTGTTTCTAACACCCTAATAAACAAGAGTTAAAAGATTTACATCCCACTACTATTCCTTTTATTTCTTGATCTTTCCTTATTGCAATTGCTAGTGTTTCTAACACCCTAATAAACAAGAGTGGTGATAGAGGCCAGCCTTGCCATGTCCCTTTACTTCTTCTAAAGCCTTCAGTTATTTCATTATTTATACTCAATCTCACACTCTGATTCTGGTATATTATCTCTACCCCCCAACTGAATATCTTTCCAAATCCCACAATTTCTATAGTTTTTTCCACGATATGTTGTCAAAGGCTTTTGCTGGATCCACACACATCAAAACTGCCCTCTTATCTGTTCTTGTGTCCAAATATTCTAAGATATCAATTATATTTCTTACGTTGCTACGCATCTGTCTTCCTGTTAGGAAGCCTGTTTGATCTTTGTCTATTATGTCATTGAGAACCCTTTCTAATCTATTGGCCATTACATCCACAAATAACTTATAATTTAATAATGCCATAGGTCTGTAATTATTTATTGATGTCAGGTTTGTTCCTTGTTTGGGAATCAGAGTAATATAGGCTTCTTGCTATGTTTCTGGAATTTTTCCTTTATTCAATATCTCATTCATTGTTGTTTTCAATGTGTTTGAAAGTATCTCTTCTAGTTTCTTATAGTAAACTGCAGTCAAACCATCTGGACGTGGTGAATTTCCTAGTTTTGCTTTGAAAATTGTTTGCTGTACTTCTATCATTGTTCTGCACAAAATTAAATGCTTTTAGAAGCTGTATTCCTAAAGCTGACTGAATACTTACCATGGATTTCCATTATCAAGTGTTAGGAAGCACAATGCATATGAGTTTCCTTTTTCTTATTTGTGTTATTTAATCATTCGGAATCTGCTGGAAAAAGCCAGACAATCACCTATGTGCTTAAAAGGTAGAAGAGCTCAATACCTCTGACAAATTGTACAACTCTTTTATTAGTTCAACACTGAAAGACTACCAGAATAGCCTCTCCCTGGTGTTTGCTGTGAAAGAAATCAATGAGAGCCCCAACATTGTACCGAATATAAGCTTTGGGTTCCACCTCTATGATAGCTTCGTAAATACAAGGATGACTTATCAGAACACCCTGAAACTTCTGTCTAGCACAAGAAGGATTGTCCCCAACTTCAAATGTGACCAGAAAAAAAATATGATAGCTGTTATCGGAGCACTTGACTCTGACATCTCCCGTCACATGACTATGATCTTAGGCATCTACAAGATTCCACAGGTATAATAATAATAATAATAATAATAATAATATGCCACCCATCTTGGTTGATCCAGCCACTCTGGGTAGCTTCAACCAAGTTATAAAACCACAGTAAAGCATCAAACTTTAAAAACTCCCTAATCCAGGGCTGCCTTCAGATGTCTTCTAAAAGTCAGTTGTTTATTTCCTTGACATCGGAAGGGAAGGCATTCCACAGGGAGGGCACCACCACTGAGAAGGCTCTCTGCCTGGTTCCCCGTAACCTCACATCTCACAGTGAGGGAACCACCAAGCTGTTTAGGGCTTTAAAGGCCAGCACCAGCACTTGGAATTGTGCTCAGAAATGTACTGGGAACCAGTGAAGATCCTTTAGGACTGGTTTTATATGGTTTCAGCGGCCACTCCCAGTCACCAGTCTAGCTGCCGCATTCTGGATTAGTTGCAGTTTCCACACCACCTTCAAAGGTAGCCCCATGGAGATTGTATTGCAGTAGTGAGATAGTATGTGAGCTGTGAAGCTCTCCTGCCTCTGGTACAATAATTATCTTCTGGTTCTCCATACTTCCTTTTACCTTAGATCGTTTTTTGGGAAAAGGGAGTAAGAAAGAAAAATATATAACTGATACAAAACTGTCTAGCTTTGCTCCATTTTTTGGTTTAAAAAAAATCGTACTTGGAAAATAAAGAATTCACTCACTGATATTGATGGTCTCCATTTGGGGCAGGGAGGTATGCAGTCGTGGTTGGAAGGGCTTTGGTGCTTCCCTGACTTCCTGTCCCAGGTGTCACTGCAGCTTGTCCGGAAGGAGGGAGGGAAAGGGAGAGGGAGGGAGGTTGGTGCAGTGCAAATGCACCAGTAGGAATCCTCCTCCTCCCAGGAAGCTGCACAACACCAGTTGCGAGAGGGCAGAGAAACGATGCTACCCAGCTATGGCTGGAGATAGACACTAGCTTATGGTGAGATCAACATGCATTCATAAAAGGATTCTTCCCTCTTTTTGCCTTTTTCTATTCTCTCCCATTATTGTGAGACTGATTTCTTCCTTAGATTGCTTATTGTGCATTAGCTCCAATGAAGAGGACTGAGTTGCAGCTCCAAACCTTCTTCCGGACGGTGCCCAATGAGAAATATCAATATGCAGGGATTGTCAAGCTCCTTCTTCATTTCCAATGGACATGGGTTGGACTTGTTGCTTCAGATGATGAGAATGGAGAGAAGTTTGTGCAAATCTTATTGCCAATGCTTTCCCAGCATGGAGTCTGCACAGCCTTCAAGGAAAAACTTCCAGGCTTGTCTCAAGGGATAGATGATCTCACTTCATTGGAACTCATTCGGGCTAAGTCCTCTTTCCTGATGGTCTCAGACGTCACTGTATTAGTTCTATATGCAGAACCTCAGACCACTGCAGTTGTGAAATTGATGATTTATATTTCTTCATTAGATGAAGGTATTGCAGAGAATTCTAAAGGCAGAGTGTGGATTTTGACAGCCCAATGGGCCTTCTCATCCGAAAAATTGCAAAGGTATATTGATATTCAACTCTTTGATGGTGCCCTGTCTTTTGCAATTCACACAGAAAAAGTCCAGGGAT
The DNA here is from genome assembly GCA_034641395.1 of Darevskia armeniaca. NCBI lineage: Eukaryota > Metazoa > Chordata > Lepidosauria > Squamata > Lacertidae > Darevskia > Darevskia armeniaca. The sequence goes on from JAWWNF010000799.1 coordinate 246,836, forward strand.
TTAAAGAATTCCTTCAAACCCTAAACCCGAACTTTCCAAATGGAGATGGGTTCATCCAGACTTTTTGGGAAAAGGCATTCGACTGCTTATTTTCTGTTTCCAATGAGCCCAATGAAAGCAGAAACACATGCACTGGGAAAGAGAGTCTGGAGAGCCTTCCTGGGCATATTTTTGAAATGACCATGACTGGTCAAAGTTACAGCACCTATAATGCTGTTTATGTCATTGCATATACTTTGCACAAGATTCTCTCATCCAGGTCAAAACACAGAATGATGGCAGGCAGAGGTAGACTCGATCCTCCCCAACTGCAACCTTGGCAGGTGAGATTTCATATTCAGAATAACCTTTGTTTGGGGCTAATCTAATGGGGGTTGACACACAGTCCATGGAATGAATAAACATGGAAGAAAAACACCTCTTACAGCATTTACCTTTCCCACACAAAACAAAGGTTCTTTTCAGTGCTTCCCTGTTTCCCCTTGCCTTCAAGTTGGAGCCAGAGTCAATATATTCCCTGTACTTCCCCTTCAAGTTACAGAGGTGGAAGTATCTCCTCCTACACTTCCTCACACAGAAATGTCACCTCTTTGTGGAACTCAACAATGTTGTGCAAGGAGCTGCATGTTCTGCTTTCATATGTGTTTGTGTTTTTTTTTTTTTAAATGCTCCTAGAATGTTCCTTATTTAAGAAGAAGAGGAAGAAGTTTGGACTTGATATCCCACCTTTCACTCCCCTTAAGGAGTCTCAAATTCAGAGAAGTGTGACTAGCCCAAGGTCACCCAGCAGTTTCATGTGGAGAAGCTCTACTTGTTTACAGGGGGCCTACCAGTTTTGGTCACTTAAATATGGGATTGCAACCTTAAATGTTGGTGGGGGGAAGTAAATAAATAAATGGAATGCTGGGAAAACTCACCATTACCTGCTTTCTATTTATTTTCCCCCTTCCTCCTGTCCTCCCTGAAGATCTTCCTATCTTAACAGGCTCTCAGAAGGTCCAGGGAGGGCCTTGAGTGTGCAGCCCTTCCACTTGCTTGCTGGGCTCTGGGAAGGAGGCATGAGGGCGCTTCCCTCCCAAAGCCAGGTGAGCAAGGCAGTGCGTTCCATGCCAGTCTTGGGGAAGGAGACAGCCACTGGGTGCGTCCCAGAGGCCAGGAAAGAAGGTGCCCCCTTGCTTCCCAGGCTGTGAGGTCATGACAGGGCTGTAGGGGCATCCCAGGGTCCTCTAGCAACCTTCTCAGAGCCTAGGAAGAATCTCTCTGCCTTGTGGAGGGCAGTTTCAGGGGTTCCTGACTTTGCATGACTTTGCCTTTGCTCATGAACCCCCAGAACTGAACCCCCCAAATATTTAAGTGCCAGATCAACTGTACTTCCTAGAAATCTATATCTGCTCCAAAGGTGGAACACACCATTTTTGACTCCTTTCCATTGTGTGACATGTATGGATTCATACTTTTTTCCTTTCTAAAACCAATAAACCATCTCCCTTCTTTACTTTTTGAACTTTGCCTTGTTTTTTTAAAAATAGTTTTTATTGGTTTTGCGATATAGACATCCTTTATGAAATATCTCTCTAACAATTTCCCATTTTCCCCTGCCCCCTTCCCCTGGACTTCCCTTTGTTTTACTTTCAATTTATTCATCTTGTGTGTTATTTCCCCAATTAATTCCTAATACCTTTACATCTATTTTTTATTCTATACATTTGTGTTTGTTCACTCAAACCCTGCCAATGAGTCCAACTCTTCATGTTGTCTTTTCATATATATTGTATATGGTTCCCATTCTCTTTTAAAGTCTTTGTTGTCCCTTTCATGTAATTTATCTGTTAATTTTGCTAATTCTGCATATTCCATGAGTTTCTCTTGCCACTGTTCTTTCATTGGGGTTTCTTCTGTCTTCCAAGCTTGTGCTAGTAGAATTCTTGCCGCTGTTGTTGCATACATAAATAATTTCCAGTCATCTTTTCTTATTTCTTGATCTAAAATCCTTAGGAGGAATGCTTCTGGTTTCTTAACATAAGTCTTTTTAAACATTCTTTTCAATTCATTATATATTATTTCCCAATAATTTCTGACCTTTTTGCATTACCACCACATATGATAAAATGTACCATCTTTTTCTTTACATCTCCAACAAGTTTTTGATCCCGTCTTATACATTTTAGCCACTTTCTCTGGCATAATGTACCATCTATACATCATTTTCATATAATTCTCTTTTAATAAAATACAGTCTGTGAATTTTAAATTCGCCTTTCACATCCTTTCCCAATCTTCAAATTGTATATTATGACCTAAATCTTGAGCCCACTTTATTTGTGCTGACTTTAACATCTCATCCAACGTTTCTCCATATAGCAGGAGATTATACATCTTTTTAAGTAATTTTGTATCACTCTCGGTAATTTCTTTTTGAAAGTTTGAAACCATGTAACCAAAACTTATCTTATTATCCTCTTTGATCTGTTCATTTAACTATCTATGATGTAGCCAACTTTACAAAAAGACTTTCAATTCTTCATCCTCTTTTAGTTTCAATCCTCCCCCCCCCCCGTCAATAATTCTCTATATGTCGGCCAGCTGCATCTCCTGTTGAGTGGTTTTAATGCTAATGCCTCCACTGGTGAAAGCCACCATGGGGTTTTGGGTTCTAAAAAATCTTTATATATGTTCCAGACTCTTACAAGTGTTTTTCTTATTATATGGTTATGAAAGCCTTTGTGTTTTTTATCTTTCCCATACAATAAATATGAATGTCAACCAAATTTATTATTGTGCCTTTCCAAGAGCTTTGCCTTGTTTAATTCTGTCTAGCTTCCCTCCATCTTGAGGAGTATCTCCTTCAACAACGGTGCTGGGGACTTTGTGTCTTTTGATGAGAATGGAGAATTGGCAGCTGGATTTGACATTATTAACTGGGTTACTTTCCCCAACCAAACCTTCTCGCGAGTGAAAGTAGGAAAGATAGAACCACAGGAATCACACTATGTGGACTTCAGGATGGATGAAGAAGACATCACATGGCACAAAGCATTCAATCAGGTGGGAGTGGACTCTTGGTTTTCTAAAAAGGGAGCAGTTTTTTAACATTGTGAATACAAATACAAGAATAAGGTCTGATATTAATAACATTCTTAAGTCCAGTTGATGCATGAAGGGATTTCTACCATAGAGTAAGCTCTCCTGCCAGGCTTAGCTAGGTCACATTAATGTAGGACTATAGGTAAAGGGAAGCCAAAGAACCCTTGGACGGTTAAGTCAAGTCAAAGGCGACTATGGGGTTGCGGCACTCATTTCGTTTTGAGGCTGAGGGAGAAGGCATTTGTCCACAGAGAACTTTCCAGGTCATGTGGCCAGCATCACTAAAATGCTTCTGACACAACGGAACACCATGATGGAAGCCAGAGCGCACAGAAAAGCTGTTTACCTTTCCACCACAGCTGTACTTGTCTTGTAGTGTTTCTCTTAGCCTAATGTATATGTTTCCTATTCTGCCTGCTCTGTCAATTCCCTTTATTTCAGAATTGGTTGTTTTTCACTGTCCTCTTTCCATTCAATTTCCCTTCTGCTTTACTCCCAATATTTATATTACAATTTATTCAGCATACACCATTTTTCTGGAATAACATGGATCTGCCAAGTGATCTTGTCTCCTTGGTTCAAACTTTGTTCTTTGCCATGCCAAAGGGAGCTTCCTCTTCTCCTCTCTTTCTGGCTAGGTGCTGCCCCTTGGTTTGTGTAATGATCGCTGCCAGCCAGGCTACAGCCGCAAAAAGAAGGAGGGGTCTCCATTTTGTTGCTATGACTGTGCTTCATGTCCAGATGGGATGGTTTCGAATCAAACGGGTAGGAGACATCATTTTTTAAAAAAAGAATATTTTTTATTAATTTTTCATTAATAACATTCCAATTGATAAAATATCAAATCTTGCCACGCCATAATGCAAACAATAAAACCAATTATACATTCCAAATTAAATATTTTAAAAAGACTTCCCATGTTCTGGCTAGTCGGGAGAATTTTTTTTATTTCTTGTTCCTGCTTTTTCTCTCTTGTTTATTCCCAATATCATAGTTCCAATCTAAATCCTTTATTTTATCTTAACAGCCAATGGTGTGAGACTTTCAATCGTATTTAGTAAATATTTATGTATATTAACATGCAAGAGGAATTTTGTTCTTTCTGCTGTTGTCTGTCAATTATTTTGGGCGCAGTCCCCCCAGAGGCCCCCTTTTCATTCCACCATCTTATCTTCCAGGATTCTGGGCTTTCTTCCAGCTTTTCTTTGTTTAATTAAAATTAAGACACAGCAATCCTTCATGTCTTTTAACAAACGGATGTTTTCCCAAATCCAAATAGGGGTATTCCGTAGGAGGCAATTTCGTAAGGTATATTTCACAGTTAGTAGTTATTTGATGCCTCTACAATCCAAGCTTTTGATCCCCCCGGGCCCTAAGGGAAGCTTGCAAAGATCAAAGATTCTTCTTCACTTTTATATTAATCCATATATGACAAAAGTCCATGAAAGCAAATGTAATGTCTGTGTGAAATGTTCCTCAGTTGTAATCCAGTCCCCCCCCCTCCGAGAGGCCCCTTTTTTCCTATTGCACCATCGTTTATGCCATTTTATCTCCCCAAGCCGAACCTACATCTAATCATGTCTTTGAACAGAGTCCCATCATATCTTCTAATAAGTTAATACCTTGCCAATTCTAATTACAGCCCTCCACCAAGGACCGCACCAAAAAACATCCAATTCTCAAATATTTATACAGTACCTCTTGCATTCCGTTTATTTAGTTAAATCCTTCTTAGTGAGGCTTGCCATATCATGAAACAGCAAGTATGAAAAAGAAACAGACGCTCACCTCACAGACAACGTAGCAAAACGACGTAAGTCCTTTCCAGATCAAAACCTTAGTAGTCAATGACTGTTTCATTCAACAGATCCTTTTCGTCTCATGCTTCCTAATCGATTTTAACAGTTTCCCCTTATTAGCAGTTCAGTACTCCTAAACAGCGCGGGTGGAGTTGTGCGTTAAACCACAGAGCCTAGGGCTTGCTGATCAGAAGGTCGGTGGTTCGAATCCCCGTGATGGGGTGAGCTCCCGTTGCTCAGTCCCTGTTCCTGCCAACCTAGCGGTTCGAAAGCACGTCAAAGTGCAAGTAGATAAATAGGTACCACTGCAGCGGGAAGGTAAACGGCGTTTCTGTGCACTGCTCTGGTTCACCAGAAGCGGCTTAGTCATGCTGGCCACATGACCTGGAAGCTGTATGCCGGCTCTCGGCCAATAAAGCGAGATGAGCGCCGCAACCCCAGAGTCGGACACGACTGGACCTAATGGTCAGGGGTCCCTTTACCTTTACCTTACTCCTAAACAGAACAGCAGTTGCACTCAGATCAGGAAGAAAGAAGACAGACGCAGAGAGTTGGGCAAGCTAGCGCCACAATTTTAACCTTGACAAAATAGATCTGTGGAAATAGGTGTGGATCATGTCCAGTGTTCTCTCCCTGCTCCCCACCTGCCACAGTTTGTGGAGTCAGTGAAAACTTGCCTAACCCTCCATCCTCATGGTTTTAGGGGTGAAAGCCAGAAACACAAAATCAAATTCTACTGCTCCAAGATATCATAGTGGGCTTCTCACTTTTCAGAGATGACTGTTTGCTCTTTCAATGGCCCCATATTAACAGTTGTCAATACTTTGCTTCCTAAATTTCTGGTGATTTAATTGATACCACCTATATCGTTTATGCAGGGACGCGGGTGGCGCTGTGGGTTAAACCACAGAGCCTTGGGCTTGCCGATCAGAAGGCCGGCGGTTCGAATCCCCGCGACGGGGTGAGCTCCGGTTGCTCGGTCCCTGCTCCTGCCAACCTAGCAGTTCGAAAGCCCATCAAAGTGCAAGTATATAAATACCGTGTTTCCCCTAAAATAAGGCACCATCTTATTTATTTTTTCCTCAAAAAAACCACAGTATGTCTTATTTTTATTACGTCAGGAGCAGCGTGCCTCTCGCTCGCTGGCTCCCTACGCGCGAGGAGCAGGCGGGCCAGGACTCGGGCGAGAGGCATCTTTTTTTCCTCGCCTCTCGCTGACTCCCTGCGTGCCGGGAACAGGCAGGAGGGGCTGAGGAGGAGGCGGGGCCGGGACGGGGACAATGGCAGCGTCACCATTCCTGCGAGCGACTGGGATGGGACCAATGGTCCTTTCGCTGCACTTATTTATTATTTTTAAGTGACTTTTCCTGCTACAGCTGCATACATTCCCCCACAACAGCCAGCGCCAAGCACCATGAGAGAGAGTCTGAGGGAAGGGAGGTGTGTGCATCACCGACGTTGACTTCCAGCCCTCTCTCCCCGGCCCAGCCCGGCCCGCGTCATCTTGCCCAGCTGGTTCACCTCCTCGTCCTGCCTGTGGCATGGAGGGTGAAGCAGCCAGAAAAGGGGGCTGAAGGGACTCTGCAGAGGTTGGCGGGAGAGAGAGAAGGCTGCCTGAGGGAAAAGAGTGGGCGGGTGGCTGGGGCAGGCATTAGGTGGGAGAGGGAGGGCTCCTTATGGGCGGGAGGGAGAGGGAATGTTCTGAGGGGAGGGAGTGGCGGTTGGCGAGGGAGGGAGGGAGCTCCTCGGAAGGACTGCTCTCTCTCTCTCTCTCTCTCTCTCTCTCTCTCTCTCTCTCTCTCCTCTGAGCCGGCGGCTGCGGCGATGGAGCCCCTGAGGTGACAATGGGTGAGTTGCTTGCTCTGCGCCTCGCAGCCCACAGGCCTCCGGCTCTCCCCTCGGCAGGAGGGGAGGAGGGCATTCTCCAGAGGGGCCTGGTGAGCGCGGGGAGAGAAAGAGAGTTAGCGGGCCAGCAGACTCTCCTTTGCTTTCAAAGCCCCCGTCGCCTCCGCCATCCCCACCGGCTCCAGAGGGCAGATGCTGCTTGAAGCGGGGAGGGGGTTCTCTGAGGGTTTGTGGGGGCTTTGGGCACCCTCCAGAACTGTGCCTATCACTATGACTTATTTTCGGGGTACGGCTTATATTTCGCAAATGTGAAAAAATCCTGCTATGGCTTATTTTATGACTGTGTCTTAAAATAGGGGAAACACGGTAGGTACTGCTCCAGCAGGAAGGTAAACGGCATTTCCGTGCGCTGCTCTGGTTTGCCAGAAGCGGCTTTGTCATGCTGGCCACATGACCTGGAAGCTGTACGCCGGCTCTCGGCCAATAAAGCGAGATGAGTGCCGCAACCCCAGAGTCAGTCCCGACTGGACCTAATGGTCAGGAGTCTCTTTACGTTTTTATATCGTTTATGAAGAAAAAATACCCGTTGCATTTTACTGGTTTCCATTAATCTGTGATACTTGTTTCCAACTAATTAATAGCTCAGAATTGTGTTTCGGGGGCAGGAGAAATATTTCCTTCAAAGGAAATTTGAAAAGCCATTGGAAATGGAGGAATCCATTTCATTACAAAGAATGAAACATGCCAGAAGAAAAGGGTTGCCTTGTTTGTTCGAACTCATATATCATTAATTTGATTTTATTTTTTTTTAGATATGGATTACTGTTTCAAATGCCAAGAAGGTCAGTTTCCAAACCACAAGAGAGATCAATGCATTCCCAAGAGAGAAAATTTCCTTTCCTACGCCGAGCCTTTGGGATTCACCTTAGCTGCCTTAGCTCTGCTCTTCGCTCTGGTCACAGCCTTGGTCCTTGGCGTCTTCTCTAAGAACGGGGACACTCCCATTGTCAAAGCCAACAACCGGGACCTCACCTACACTCTGCTCCTTGCCCTCTTGCTCTGCTTCCTCTGCTCCTTGCTGTTCATTGGCCAGCCTCACCCAGTGAGCTGCTCTTTACGACAAACGGCCTTTGGCATCATCTTCTCCATTGCGGTGTCTTGTGTCTTGGCAAAAACCATCACGGTGGTTCTGGCCTTCATGGCCACCAAGCCAGGATCCAGGATGAGGAGATGGGTGGGGAAATCTCTGGCCAACTCTTTTCTTCTGGCTTGCTGCTCACTTCAGGCCACTATTTGTGCTGTTTGGCTCTGTACGGCTCCTCCCTTCCCAGATGTGGACATGAACTCTCTGGCGGAGGAAGTCATCGTGGAATGCAACGAAGGCTCTGCCACCATGTTTTATTGTGTCCTGGGGTACCTGGGATTCCTGGCCATTGTCAGCTTCACCATGGCTTTCCTGGCCAGGAAGTTGCCAGACAGTTTCAACGAAGCCAAGTTCATCACTTTCAGCATGTTGGTGTTCTGCAGCGTTTGGCTGTCCTTTGTTCCCTCTTATCTGAGCACCAAAGGAAAGCAGATGGTGGCTGTGGAGATCTTCTGCATCTTGGCCTCCAGTGCAGGCTTGCTCGCTTGCATCTTCTTCCCCAAAGTGTACATAATCCTTCTGAGGCCCGACTTGAACAGCAAAGACCACTTGATTTGGAGGAGCAAATAAGAGTCAACTTGCGATCCTTTTAATTTTTGCATTATGAGAAAATACAGACATTTGTTGGAAGAAAACCGGCAAGGAAATCCCTTTTGTGTCCCAATTCTTATCTTTTTCATAGTCAGTGTTTTCACCCCTCTCTTGTCATTTATTTATTTAAAACATTTTTCACAATCTCTGCTCAAAGTGGTTCGCACAGAAATCTAAGTCTAAACACAGTAATAAATAAGAACATAGGGAGAACTTGCTGGATCCAGCCCATGGCACATCTAGTCCAGCATCGTGTTCTCACAGGGGCCAACCAGATTATCATTATTTATTTATTATTATTATTAACATTATTATTAACATTATTATTATCCCCACCCATTTGATTGGGTTGCCCCAGCCCCTCTTGGTGGCTTCCAACATATATAAAAAGATTACACACTAGAAGGCTTCCCGATGCAGGGATGCCTTCAGATGTCTTCTAAAGGTTATATTGCTATAAATCTCCTTGACATCTGACGGTAGGGCGTTCCACAGGGTGGCTGCAGTACTGAGAAGGCCTTCTGCCTTGTTCTCTGTAACCTCACTTCTCGCAGTGAGAGAATCACCAGAAGAACATCAGAGCTGGACCTCAGTGTCCAGGCTGAACCATGGGGGCTCCAGGTATACGTCCATAGATCTCAGGGTTCTTCGCCACATTCCCAAAATGTAAGCTTATCCAAGCATAGGCTCAGCTTCACTTAGAAAAACATAGCTTCTTGCTTTAAACCCAACTCTGTGTCTCTCCTTCTTTGTGAGAACTGATATTGTTGCTTTTTCATTCAAGTCTACAGCTACTAATAACAACCTCAGACAAAATGTGCTTTCATTCACATAAGGATACAAGGCTGCAGTTGCACTAGGCAGCCTCAGACATAAATGTTGCTTTTCACGAGGCCACAGCGCTAGATAACTTTAGACAGTTTAGATTATCAGGCGTCAGCAAGTATAGAGATCAATTCACACTTATCTCCAGGTATTTATGCTTGGCTTAGCAGTTGATAGCATAGGACTATAGACCAAATAAGAGCAGGGTAATGTAATGGCTTGGGTCTCTCCCACCCACGCAAGAAGACTCCGGCAGTTAATTATTTCAGATTTATTAGCCAAATAACAAGCCCCGGGTCGGAGCTCAGCTAATCTTTGTCATCCTCTGATAGCACAGTTGCCGAACCTAAGCTCCTCCCCCTTTCCCCCAACAGGAAAACTCCCCACCTTCTCTTCCTTTCCTTTTCGCACTTCTTGTAAAGTCTCATGATCCTACGAGATTCTGGAGAGGGCACTGCCAGTATTCCTGGGTCTGAGTCACTGTCTGGTTTGACAAGCTGCATTCTTTCACTCTGGCTCTCCCTTCCATTATCCCTGTGCCCAGAGTTTAAATTACGGCTGCTCCCTGCCGCTTCTCCCTCCCCTCTGCCTTCTATTCTAATCTACTCTCTTTCTATGCCAGCGTTCTCATTCCCTGTCAGTGAAGGGACATAGCTGACAGTTAATTAAAGGTAAAGGGACCCCTGACTGTTAAGTCCAGTCACAGATGACATTTACACTCGACCTGTACTGGCAGTCCTCTTCTTGTTGTTTTTATCAGGTCAGGCAGTAGAGGCAAGGGTCAAATACAAATGGAGCACAAAACCCACCATTCCTCTGGGAGCCGGCTTTCTGTTCCTCAAGGAGCTGGGAAAGTTCATAAGAACCCAGGTTAGGAACCCTTGCTTAGGAACCACACTGAGAAGAGCTCAAGAGAACTTCTAAGACCTTGCCAACCTTTCGCCCCCCAGGAGAGCCTTTCCCTTGGCTGCTTCCATCACCAGGGACATCTTACTGTCTGCAAGTCAAAGAATGTTTGACCATGCAAGAATGGAACTGCTCCAAGAATGCTCATATGGAAGCCGAACCTCACACTGCTGGGTAACCATGAAAGCCCAAGAAAGATATTGTATATTATGTCCCCTTGCCCCATAAGCAGGTAATAATTAGAACTTAAACCTTCAGATTGTCTCTATCACTCAACTTCTAAATTTCATGATCTCACAGGCTTTTCCATTCTCACCTGCCACAACCACATGTCTCTTACGTTTCAAGTTGCACCACTGCATTCAGGCCGCCATTGTCACCTGCTGGGTCCCTCACGTTGCTCTCCTACTTTGGATGACAGAATTCATTTCTCCATATGCATTTCTCTACATCTTTACATATAATTAGTCAGATTAAACTGTTAGTTCATGCAAGAAGGGTTTTCTGCTGTGTTTAGAAACACAAATGTCAGGCAAATTTTAACCATTTCTCTATTTTGTGAGGAAATGTAATACCTGTATTGCACCAGCAACTGAAGTCTACATTATTTTAACTATTTCCTCCCTCCCCTTAACTGGTGTACAAGGATACACCAGTTGTTGTTGTTGTTGTTGTTAATGCTGCTGCTGTTACATCACTAAGGCTCACAATCCTAAAAATCACATTTCCATTGGTGACACACGTACACTTGAGGAAACTGGTGCATGTGCACTTGAGGAAGAGATTTGGAAAAACTAGGGAGCTCCCTTCAGATTACCGGTTTGCAGGTGGGCTGCTTGCCAGAATTGGCCTCCACAGTCACTTACGGACTCATTGTTAAAACCGTGTTTATGCTTGGGTTGGTTGGCATAAACACGGTTTTAACAATGAGTCCGTAAGTGACTGTACCCAAGCTGCTATTCCTTTTTCAAATGATACCCATCATAAAAGGTACAAGACAACTCAAGGAATGGCAAAGGACCTTCTCAAAATTTGTCTGGCAGGGGAAAACACCAAGGATAAAACATAAATTAATGGTTGATAGAAAAGAAAGAGGTGGATTCTCCATGCCAGATATAAAATTTTATTATGAGGCGTCGTGTTTGTGTTGGCTGAGAGAGTGGTTAAGATTGGATAAAGATGATTTGTTAGACCTTGAAGGTTTTAATAACCGTTTCGGGTGGCACTCCTACATTTGGTATGAGAAAGTAAAAGTGCATAAAGATTTCTTAAGTCATATAATAAGGAAACCCATTTATGAAGTGTGGGAGAGATATAAAAATGTATGGGAAACAAAGACACCTAAGTGGCTCTCACCTATTGAGGCAATAACGGTGAAAAAAACTGATGAAGAAAGGAGATGGGCTACATATGAACAACTATTGAGTGAAACAGGGGAAGGAGTGAGACTCAAACCGTATGACCAAATTAAAAACCACCTCTCGTGTTGGCTACAATATCACCAGGTCAATGATTTACTAAAATGGGATATAAAAAACAATGGTTTTGAAAGTAAAAAATCCAAATTCCAGGTAGAACTGGTGGAGGGGGGAGAAAAGAAAATGCTGTCAAGAATGTATAATTATCTAATAGATTGGTACACCATGGATGAAGAGGTAAAAGTAGTGATGACCAAATGGGCAATGGATTTTGGGTATAATATTGAATTAGATGATTGGATAAAATTATGGAATCAAAATTTAAAATTTACGGCCTGTACCATCCTGAAAGAGAATGTAATGAAGATGATGTACCGTTGGTACATGACACCAACTAAAATAGCAAAAATGTACAAAACAAAAGATAAGTTGTGTTGGAGATGCAAGGAGAAGGATGGGGAATTTTTCCACATGTGGTGGACGTGTGACAGGATTAAGGGGTTCTGGGAAGCAATTTACAATGAATTAAAAAAGATGCTAAGATATACATTTCCCAAAAAACCAGAGGCGTTCCTGATAGGTTTGATGGGAAAAGAAATTAAAAGAGCAGACCAGAGACTGTTCATGTACGCGTCCACCGCAGCCAGACTATTAATTGCCCAAAAGTGGAAGGTACAAGAGGTACCAACAGTAAAAGATTGGCAGCAAAAAATGATGGAGTATGCCGAATTGGCAAAGATGACGGGCAAGGTTAGAAACCAAGACGACCAGAAGTTCATTATAGAATGGAGTAAATTTGTAGATTATCTAAAAGAAAACTGCACAAGTTTAAAAACACTGACAGGACTTTTGTAATCCCTACGTGATAGGCAACAAATAACACCTGATCGGAAGATAAGACGTGAAAACTAAGAGAAGATCAGGGGTAGAGGAAAAATAAAAATGCAAAAACTAGCTATGACACAAAAACCGTTGAAAGGAGGGAGGGAGGTCACATCTCGGCAGAGAGACAATGATGTAAATATGTATGTAATATAAGGCGAAAAAATTAATTGTAACAAGAAAATCAATAAAAAGCATTAAAAAAAAAACGTGTTTATGGAAGACAATCTTACTCGGATACGAGTGATTGCCAAAGAATAGGAAGCTTGCTTTCCTGTGACTTGCCATTCCCCGTGCACCTCTCAACAAGAAATTGTATGATTATTTTGCTCTTATCATTTTGTCTCACAGAGCACATTGCTCCATGGAGAAAACTGTGGAATGAGTAATTATCTCAAACTGCTGGGTTTCATCATCAATCTTGCCAAATCCCATGTCAGATCATGAACACAGTCAATATCAGGGTGTAAAAACGTATATTAAATAAATATTGTGTCATTCAGAGCTCCAGTAAGAAATTATGGTGGATGAGAGAGAAATCTGCCTTTCTGCATAACTGTTGGTCAAGATGAGAGGAGCATTTCTTCTGCTGCTCCTTCTCTTCCTGTGGCTCCAGATGCCTCCAACTGAGTGCAAGGAAGACTCTGAGAGATGCACCATGACGGATCTTTTCCAGCTTCCATACCAGTATTATCAGAGAGGGGACCTGATCATTGGAGGAATTGTTAATACTTTTGCCTATGTATCTGAAGAAATAGATCTCCATGACCACCCAAACACAAAGTTTACAGATGATCTTTTGTAAGGAAATACCTCTATCTGTTCTAGAGTACATTTCTATATGCTGCTAAAGGCTACAAATACACCATAAAAACCATGGCATGCTCAGAAAACATTTGCATGTGACTTTTTCTAAGTGTGAATGTTAAAAATGTATTTTCTTCTCTTTATATTGTGATATTGGCACCTTCTTCTGTGTTGCTTTGTTCCTCATCTGGAGGTTTCTGTCTTCTGCCTCTTCTGCTTTCTCCTCATCTCATCTCATGTTTCTCACCTGATTTCGTGCTTTATCCTCTTCCTCCCTCTGTCTGTCCTTTCGCACCATAGATGGATGGTTGAACTTTGCAGCAAAGCTTGACCCCCACATTCACAATCACCATCATTCAATTTGACAGTCACAGATGCTGTGAGACAGGAATATCATAGATTCTGGATTATATTCCCATCCGTACTATTTAAACAATACTGGTTAAAAAATAACTGAAGTGTTGCAAACTTATTTTTTTCAAAACAAAGAATCTAGCTGAGATATGGTCAGAGTAGACCAATTGAAATTAATACCTCTAAGTTTACCTGATCATAAGAGGTAAGAGAACAACTTGTGTGTGTGTGTGTGTGTGTGTGTGTTGCAGGATGTGAATGTTCTGCACAAAATTAAATTCTTTTTAGACGCTATATTACTAAAGCTGACTGAATAGAGACCATGGATTTCCATTATCAAGTGTTAGGAGGCACAATGCTTTTGAGTTTTTGGCTTCTTTGTGTTATTTTATCTTTCGGAATTTGCTGGAAAAAAGCCAGAAAAGATGAATACCTCTGACACGTTGTACATCTCTTTTATTAGTTCAACACCGAAGGCTTACCAGAATACCCTCTCCCTGGTGTTTGCTGTGAAAGAAATCAATGAGAACCCTAAAATCGTACCGAATATGAGCTTTGGGTTCCACCTCTATAATAGCTTCTTAAATGCAAGGATGACTTATCAGAACACCCTGAAACTTCTGTCCAGCACTGAAAGGATTGTCCCCAACTTCACATGTGACAAGAAAAAAAATATGATAGCTGTTATAGGAGCATTTGAGTCTGACATCACCCTTCACATGATTACGATCTTAGGCATCTACAAGATTCCACAGGTATAATAATAATAATAATAATAATAATAATAATAATAATAATATGCAAAGATTTTACTCTGATAAGCAGCTTCAGCTTAAACCAAGGGCTGTAAGATCTAGGGGAAAGTGAGTAAGACTAAGGACTCAGCTAGATTGGCAAAGGAAAAGCGTTCTATATCCATTGTATAGGCAATATAAAACTGTGACACCAGATGGCGCTGTGGAGCCCTGTCTTTCCCTACTGGATTTCCCTGTATGAGTTTATAGCAGGTTTAACTGAATTGCTTCTTTGACGCTTCTAGATACAGCCTAAGATCACTCAGTTGGGGGCAGCATGCTTGGCTGTGACACTCATAACTACCAGGGCACAGTTCAATAACAAATATGTATTATTATTTTGCTCTTGCTGTTTTCTCTCACAGAGCACAATGCTCTACAGAGATCACTTTGGAACAAATAATTATTTCAAATTGCTGGGTTTCCCCATCCATCTTGCCAACTCCCACATATATTCTATTAGGCCTTAAACACAAAGTGTTTAAAAAATAAACCCTGTGTGAATCAGACTCCCAGTGAGAAATTCTGAACATGCAAGTTTTCATGGATCAGATCTTTGGCACTTCCCTTTATCAAAATAATCCAGAGCCATTAAACCTAATGCAATTCATGGTGGATGAGAGAGAAATCTCCTTTTCTGCATGTTGGTCAAGATGGTAGGAACATTTCTGCTACTACTCCTTCTCTTCCTGTGGCTACAGATGCCTCCAACTGAGTGCAAGGAAGACTCTGAAAGATGCACCATGACGGATCCTTTCCAGTTTCCATACCAGTATTATCAGAGATGGAACCTAACCATTGAAGGAATTGGAAAATATTTTTTCTTCTCCTTATATTGTGATCTTGGCATCTTCTTCTGTGTTGCCTTATTCCTCATCTGGAGGTTTCTGTCTTCTGCCTCTTATGCTTTCTCATCACATGATCCCATGTTTTTCACCTGATATCATGCTTGATCCTCTTCCTCCCTCTGTGTTTCCTTTCACACCAAGGATGGTTGGTTTTACTTTGCAGCAAAGCTTGATTCCCACATTCACAATTAGCATCATTTAATCTGACAGTCACAGATGCTGTGAGATCATAGATTTTGGATAATATTCCCTGCTATACAATGTAAACAATATTGTGCAATAAAAACAGCAGTGTTGCAACCGTTTCTTTTTCTTTGCACAACAAAGGGTTATATCTAAGCCATATTCTGAGTAGGCTCACTGAAATTAATACAACCATCCTCCTGTCCAGTAGCACACAAGGAAGCAATTGCTGTTTGACTTAGCAACCTGTGAGGGGCCATGATTTAAAGCTCCAGTGGTTCACCTCCAGATAAGAGAATAATTTACGTATGTGTGTATCTTGCAGGATGTGAATGTTCTGCACAAAATTAAGCACCTGTTAGATGCTCTGCTCCTAAAGCTGACTGAATCAGATAAATGAAACATGGGTTTCAATTATCAACTGTTACAATTAATTCGGCTCTTTAATCTGAATATATTAATCTGAATATATTGCTTGAATCCCTTTCCTAAACTTTTCACCAAAGTTCATTTCCTCTAGAACATTTTTCATGAATTTCCATGAGACTTTATCTAACGCTTTCTCAGCATCTATAAACATCAACGCTGCCTGTTTTTCATTTCTTACTTCCAGGTATTCTATAACATTTATAATATTTCTGATATTGTCCTTCATTTGTCTCACTGTCCATGGGTTTCAATTATCAACTGTTAGGAGAAACAATGCATATGTGTTGTTTGCTTATGTTTTATTTAATCTTTTGGAATTTGCCTGAAAAAACCAGAAAATAACCTGTGTACTTAAAAAGTAGAGGAGGAGGATATCTCTGCCACATAGCAAGACTCTTTTATTTGTGGAGCACCAAAGTACTACCAGAATATTCTCTCCCTGGTGTTTGCTGTGAAAGAAATCAATGAGAACCCTAATATCATCCTGAATATGAGCTTTGGGTTCCACCTCTATGAGAGCTACTTAAATGCAAGGATGACTTATCAGAACAACTTGAAACTTATGTCCAGCTCAAAAAGGATTGTCCCCAACTTCAAATGTGATGAGAAAAGAAGTATGATAGCTGTTGTTGGGGCAGTTAACTCTGACGTCTCCCTTCACATGTCTACAATCTTAGGCATCGACAAGATCCCACAGGTATAGTGAGTGTGTGGGCAGTGGAGCTTTTCTGCCTCCGGTACAATAATTCTCTTCTGGGTTCTCCATACTTTCTTTTACTTTGGTTCCCTTTTCTGAAAAAGAAGTAAAAGAGAAAAATATATAACTGATAGAAAAACGTCTGACTTTGCACATTTTTTCCGGTAAAACGTCCTACCTGGAAAGATAAAGAGTTCTCACTGATATTCATGGTGCCCATATGCAGTCATGGCTGTAGGGGAAGGGCTTGGATGACTGCCTGACCTCCTGTCACTTGTGTCCCTGCAGCTTGTCTGGAAGGAGAGGGGGATTGGGAGGCGAGAGGGAGGTTAGTACAGTGCAAATGCACCAGTAGGAGTTCTCCTCCTCCCAGCAAGCTGCATTTTGGTTCACGAATTGTTTCAGGAATTGTGAACTAGGAAATGTTGTTGTTGTTGTTGTTGTTGTTGTTGTTGTTGTTTTATATGCTGTCCATCTGACTGGGTGCCCTTAACCACTCTGGTTGGCTACCAACAAAAAAAAAAAAATTATCATGAGTTCCGGTTCAGGTAAATCTAATATCAATTAAGAAATATTTCACTTTCTACATACTTCATGGTAAATGATAAAGCTGACCAAGATGTTGTCATTGATGGGTAATGGATTCAGAGTTTTATGTTATAACACCTCTAAAACAGGGAACTTGTGCTTACATTCATTCAAACTCCTCCAATATAAAAAACTAAAGAATATATTTTTACCTTCAATAAATTCCCATGGGTTCCACTTGAGGCAGTTATGTGAGATGATTCCCAACCGTTTGATATACCTCTCCCATTATTGTGAGACTGATTTCTTCCTTAGATTGCTTATTGTGTATTAGCTCCAATGAAGAGGACCGAGTTGCAGCTCCAAACCTTCTTCCGGACGGTGCCCAATGAGAAATATCAATATGCAGGGATTGTCAAGCTACTTCTTCATTTCCAATGGACGTGGGTCGGACTTGTTGCTTCAGATGATGAAAATGGAGAGAAGTTTGTGCAAATCTTAGGGCCAATGCTTTCCCAGCATGGAGTCTGCACAGCATTCAATGAAAAACTACCAGCCTTTTCTCAAGGGATAGATCATTTCATCTCACTGGATCTCATTCAGACTAAGTTCTCTTTCCTGATGGACTCAGAAGTCAATATATTAGTGTTATGTGCAGAACCTCAAACTACTGCAGCTGTGAAATGGATGATTTATTTTTCTTTATTATCTGAAGATGTTGCAGAGAATTCTGCAGGCAAAGTGTGGATTTTGACAGCCCAATGGGCCTTCTCATCAGAAACAATGCAAAGGTATTACGATATTCAAGTCTTTGATGGTGCCCTGTCTTTAGCAATTCACACAGAAAAAGTCCAGGGATTTAAAGAATTCCTTCAGACCCTAAACCCCAACTCTCCAAATGGAGATGGGTTCCTCCAGACTTTTTGGGAAGTGGCATTCAGCTGCTTATTTTCTGTTTCAAATGACCCCAATGAAAGCAGAGATACATGCACTGGCAAAGAGAGTCTGGAGAGCCTTCCTGGGCCCATTTTTGAAATGACCATGACTGGTCAAAGTTACAGTATCTACAATGCAGTTTATGCCATTGCATATACTTTGCACAAGATTCTCTCATCCCAACCAAAACACAGAGAGATGGCAGGCAGAGGTGGACTCGATCCTCCCAAACTGCAACCTTGGCAGGTAAGATTTCATATTCAGGATAAATCTTTGCTTGGGTCTAATATATTGGATGATGACACACAGTCCATAGATGGAATACACAGGGAAGAAATACACCTCTTACAGCATTTTCCTTTCCCACACAAAACAAAGGTTCTTTTCAGTGCTTCCCTGTTTCCCCTTGCCTTCAAGTTGGAACCAGAATCAATATATTCCCTGTACTTCCCCTTTAAGTTGCAGAGGTAGAAGTATCTCCTCCTGCACTTCCTTCACACAGAAATGCCACCTCTTTGTAGAACTCAACAATATTGTGGAAGGAGCTGCATGTTCTGCTGTCCTATGAGTTTGGGATGCTGATATGTCAGGAGTGGTGAAGAAGGAGGCATGTTAAACTGGGACTCATGATGTGTTAATATCAGAAAGATGGTAGGTTTTAATCCAGGAAGAACCTCTCCAGTACTTTCCTTGGGCTGCATCTCACCATTTGACATTGCACAAACTACTGGTGTTTGTCTCTCAGCATCATATAATAATATTTTCTTTGTAATAAAACTACAGAAAAACCTCCAATATTAAAAACTTCCCTGCAATATGAATACTTAAAAAAACTGAATGGAGACCAAGCATCATAATGCATTCCATATAAAAATGGTTCTGAAGCTATCCATGTGATAATGCGCAATGTCAGGAAGAGAAAGGAGAAATATCAAGAATGAAGAATGCATTTGAAATTATTAAGTTTTCTTTCTATCCCTGACTGTCAAAACATTTTGTCCACCAAAAATTATTTTCTAGAGCCTGCAGTTTTTTCTGCACCAAAGAGGAATATATATGGCTACTTTCAAATGTAATTGCCTGGTCAATTTTTTACCATGCTCCCAGAATGTTCCCTATTTACAGCGGGCCCACATGTTTTGCTCACTTTACATATGGGATTGCAACCTTAAGTTGGTGGGGGGAAGTAAATAAAGAATGGAGAGCAGGGGAAACTCACCATAACCTACTCTCTATTTGTCTATCCCTTTCCCCTGTCCTCCCAGAAGGTCCAGGGAGGTCCAGGCTCTCAGAAGGTCCAGGGAGGGCAGCCCTCCACCTTGCTTGCTGCGCTCTGGGAAGGGGGCATGAGGGCCAGGTGAGCAAGGCAGTGCATTCCATTCCACCCTCGGGGTAGGAGACACAAAGCCTTTGGGTGCATCTCAGAGACCAGCAAAGAAGGTGCCCCCTTGCTTTCCAGACTGTTGGGAGGTCATGACAGGGCTCTGGGAGCATCCCAGGGTCTCCTGCAACCTTCCCAGAGCCCAGGGAGCACCTTTCCACCTTGTAGAGGGCAGTTCCAGGGGTTCCTGCCTTTGCTCAGTTTTGCCTTTGCACATGGACCCCCTGAACTGAACCCCCAAATACTTAAGTGTCAGACCAACTGTTCTTCCGAGAAATCCATATGAGCTCCAAAGGAGGAACACACTACTTTTGACTGCTTTCCATTGTGTGACATATATTGATTGATACTTTTCCTTTGCCCTGTTTTATCCTGTCTAGCTTCTCTCTTTCCTGAGGAGTATCTCCTTCAACAACAGTGCTGGGGACTTTGTGTCTTTTGATGAGAATGGGGAATTGGCCGCTGGATTTGATGTTCTAAACTGGGTTACTTTCCCCAACCAAACTTTCTCGCGAGTGAAAGTAGGAAAGATAGAACCACAGGAATCACACTATGTAGACTTCAGCATGGATGAAGAAGACATCACATGGCACAAAACATTCCATCAGGTGGGAGTGGACTCTTGGTTTTCTAAAAAGGGAACAGTTTTTTAACATTATGAATACAAATACAAGAATAAGGTCCGATATTAATAACATACTTAAGTCCAGTTAATACAAGAAGGGGTTCTTACAATAGAGTAAGCTTTCCTGCCAGGCTTACCTAGGTCACATTAATGTCAGAGTAAAGGGAAAGGGAAGGTCAAGGACCCCTGGAAGGTTAAGCCCAGTCAAAGGCAACTATGGGGTATAGCGCTCATCTCGCTTTTCAGGCAGAGGGAGCTGACATTTGCCCATAGACACCTTTCTGGGTCATGTGTTCAGCATGACTAAACTACTTCTGGTGCAATGGAACACCATGACGTCAGAGCGCACAGAAACACCATTTACCTTCCCACCACAGTGGTAACTATTTATAGACTTGCACTGCTATGCTTTTGGACTGCTAGGTTGGCAGGAGCTGGACAGAGCAACAGCAGTTCAACCCGATAGGGGCATTCAAACCATCAACCTTCTGATCAACAAGCCCAAGAGGCTTAGGGGTTTTGACCACAGCATCCCGCACATCCCTAATGTAGGAGTAAATCCTATGGAACCAAGCAAGATTTATTTTTCACAAGAACATGAGGAGGATAGGTAACCCATTTGTGTTGAAGGGAGAGTACTTGTCTTGTAGTGTTTCTCTGAGCCTAATGTATATGCTTTCTATTTTGCGGTCTCTGCCAACTCCCTTTATTTCAGAATCAGTGATCATTCTATCCACCACCTTATACAGATGAAAAATTCAGTTTCCCTTCTGCTTCAATCCCAAAATTTATATTACAGTTTCTTCACACACGCACCACTTTTCTGGAATAACATGGATCTGCCAAGTGATCTCATCTCTTTGGTTCAAAGTGTGTTCTTTACCATGCCAAAGGGAGCTTCCTCTTCTCCTCTCTTTCTGGCTAGGTGCTGCCCCTTGGTTTGTGTAATGATCGCTGCCAGCCAGGCTACAGCCGCAAAAAGAAGGAGGGGCTGCCATTTTGTTGCTATGACTGTGCTTCATGTCCAGATGGGATGATTTCAAATCAAACGGGTAGGAGACATCATCTGCTATTTAATAAAATGCTTCCTAATCTATTTCAACAGTTTCCCCTTATTAATAGTTCAGTACTCCTAAACAGAACAGCAGTTGCACTCAGATCTGGAAGAAAGCAGACAGACACAGAGAGTTGGGCAAACTAGAGCCACAACTTTAACCTTGACAAAGTAGATCTGTGGAAATAGGTGTGGATCATGTCCAGTTTTGTCTGCCTGCTCTCCACCTGTCACAGCTTGCGGAGTCAGTGAAGACTTGCCTGACCCTCCATCCTCATATTTTTAGGAGTGAGAGCCAGAAAAACAAGATCAAATTCTCCTGCTCCAAGATATCATAATGGGCTTCTCACTTTTCAGCAGAGATGACTCTTTGCTCTTTCAATGGCACCATATTAACAGTCATCAATACTTTGCTTCCTAAATTACTGGTGACTTGATATATGGTTTATGAAAAATATACCTGTTGCATTTTACTGGTTTCCACTTATCTCTGATACTTGTTTCCAACTAATTAATTTTCTCAGAATTGTGTTTTGGGGGCAGAAGCAATATTCCTTTCAAAGGAAAATTGAAATGTCATTGGAGATGGAGGAATCCATTTCATTACAAAAATGACACATGACAGAAGAAAAAGGTTGTATTGTTTGATGGAACTCATATTAAATTGATTTTTTTAGATACGGATTATTGTTTCACATGCCAAGAAGGGCAATTTCCAAACCACAACAAAGATCAATGCATTCCCAAGAGACAAAATTTCCTTTCCTACGCAGAGCCTTTGGGATTCACCTTAGCTGCCTTAGCTCTGCTCTTCGCTCTGGTCACAGCCTTGGTCCTTGGCGTCTTCTCTAAGAACGGGGACACTCCCATTGTCAAAGCCAACAACCGGGACCTCACCTACACTCTGCTCCTTGCCCTCTTGCTCTGCTTCCTCTGCTCCTTGCTGTTCATTGGCCAGCCTCACCCAATGAGCTGCTCTTTACGACAAACGGCCTTTGGCATCATCTTCTCCATTGCGGTGTCTTGTGTCTTGGCAAAAACCATCACGGTGGTTCTGGCCTTCATGGCCACCAAACCAGGATCCAGGATGAGGAGATGGGTGGGGAAATCTCTGGCCAACTCTGTTCTTCTGGCTTGCTGCTCACTTCAGGCCTCTATTTGTGCTGTTTGGCTCTGTACGGCTCCTCCCTTCCCAGATGTGGACATGAACTCTCTGGCGGAGGAAACCATCGTGGAATGCAACGAAGGCTCTGCCACCATGTTTTATTGTGTCCTGGGGTACCTGGGATTCCTGGCCATTGTCAGCTTCACCATGGCTTTCCTGGCCAGGAAGTTGCCAGACAGTTTCAACGAAGCCAAGTTCATCACTTTCAGCATGTTGGTGTTCTGCAGCGTTTGGCTGTCCTTTGTTCCCTCTTATCTGAGCACCAAAGGAAAGCAGATGGTGGCTGTGGAGATCTTCTGCATCTTGGCCTCCAGTGCAGGCCTTCTCGCTTGCATCTTCTTCCCCAAAGTGTACATAATCCTTCTGAGGCCCGACTTAAACAGCAAAGACTACTTGATTCGGAGGAGCAAATGAGAATCTACTTGTGTTGATGCCTTTAATTGTTGCATTATTAGAAAATGTAGATATTTGTTGGAATAAAACTTGCCAAGGAAATCTCTTGTGTGTCCCAATTCTTATCTTTCTCATACTCAGTGTTTTTACCCCTCTCTTGTCATTGTCTATTTATTTATTTACAACATTTTTCACAAGCTGTGCTCAAAGTGATTTACACAAACATCTAAGTCTAAACACAGTAATACATAAGAACATTGGGAAAACTTGTTGGATCCGGCCCATGGAGCATCTAGTTCCGAAACCTGTTCTCACAGGGGCCAACCAGATTATCATTATTATCATTATTTATTCAATTTGTATACCACCCTTCATTTATTATTATTATTTCTTCTTCTTCTTTTTCTTCCCTGCCCATCTGATTGGGTTGCCACAGCCACTCTTGGTGGCTTCCAACATTTATAAAAACATAATAATCAATATTTTATTGCGGTCCAAAGACCCATAAAACATAAAACAATTTCAAAACTAGATACTGTTAAAAGAACCAGACAGACAAATGGAAGAAACCAAGGCAGTCATCTGGGGCATAATGATCTTTGTTTCTTATAACCTCCGATAGAAACTTTGCCACAGCGAGTGTAATATCATTTGACCTGTCTTCCAAAAGATATTTAATATGAGAGGCTTCGGATTTTCCTGGCAAATTTGCCAGTAGGGGTTTGATCAGTTGATTCCTTGCTTGCTCATATTGCCCACAATGCAGAAGGATATGCTTCATACAATCGACTTCCTGGGAACATAAACAAAGCCTATTCTGATAGGGAATGCCTCTCAGCCTGCCATTTAGAACTTCCGAGGGAAATACATTTACTGTAGTCTGACTTTGGTAAATAAACACCAATAGATAGGTACAGACAAATTCCTAAGGTATGAGGATATCTGAAAGTCATACCCTTATTGGATTCCAGCTGCAACTGGGCTACAAATTACATAAGATCGGGGTTGCAGGTTGCTATGTGGGATGTCCCAAAGCTTTCCCTCAGGGATTCAAGGGAAGTGTCGTAACCCAGATGACATAAGAGGGATGATGGCAGTCCAATCGAGGTAGCTTTACTGGCCATAGTTTTCAGCCATGGGCTGACAAACTTCTCTTTGGTTATATGTACTAATAATCCCTTCCCCAGGCCGAATACTGAGATCTTGAGCCAGTCTCTCAAGGCAGCCCACCATGCTTTGATGGAGAGTGGGCATTCACCTGTTTCCAGAAATAGAATTGAATTTGGGACAGTCT
This sequence comes from Darevskia armeniaca, assembly GCA_034641395.1. Classification (NCBI taxonomy): domain Eukaryota; kingdom Metazoa; phylum Chordata; class Lepidosauria; order Squamata; family Lacertidae; genus Darevskia; species Darevskia armeniaca. The sequence continues at coordinate 270,818 of JAWWNF010000799.1, forward strand.
GATGTTTTTTCCTCCACTTATGGTTTTGATTTTGGGCGATAATTGAAGCTGCATTTAAATTTTAAATTTGTATTTGTATTTTAACCTGTATTTTAATTAACGGTTTTTCTTTCTTTTATATTTTCTTGTAATTTTTATCGGTGTTAGCCACCCTGAGCCCGGTTTCAGCTGGGAAGGGCAGGGTATAAATAAAATTTATTATTATTATTATTATTATTATTATTATTATTATTATTATAGTTTGGAACCTGTAATAGGGACCAAAGAAACTTTGCCTGGAACCCATCTAACTTAGGAAATGAACTGTTGTACCAGACGTTTGAAGCATAGAGAAGTTGGGAAACAGATTTTTCATTAAAAACCGTTATGGCTGATGGCCTCCCCTTGTAAAAAAGAATAGGAGTATAGCGAGTTTACTTATCTCCACCTTTTGATAGGCGGTCTGCCTGTGGCAGTTCCAGGACTTTGAGTGATGAAATAAATAAGAGCCCTAAATAACGGAAGCATTTGTTCTTCTCTAGGTTATGGCCATCCAGTGCCCATTTACACGGGGAAAATCTTTTCTCAAAAACCAGTATTTTAGATTTTTCATAATTGATGGATAACCCATTGACAGAGCAATAATCTGAGAACTTCCTCAGTTGGTATTTCAGGCCAGGTCAAGAGCAAGAGAGGATGGCTGTATCATCCGCATCCATAATAAAACATTATACACTAGAAGGCTTCCCGATAGAGGAGACTGCTTTTCGGATGTCTTCTAATGTCATCTGAGCACACCCTAGCCACAATGCACCTGAGCCATGCATCTCTCCTGGGAGTGGCATGGTGGCTTGGGCGCCCGCAGGCTCTGTGATGCCCCAAACGGTCTGCCCACTGCCTCCCCCCCCCCCAGCTGTAGGGCGGCTGAGGGGGAGGAGGCAGGCAGACTCGTCATAGGGCCCACGGAGCATCTTGCCCAGCTGGCCCCACCTCGCGGGCGGCTGACCCAGCCCCTGGGCGCAGGGCACGCGTGCCACCCCAGGTGCCCGATCGACTTGCTCCACCGCTGCTCCCAACCCAGCCCCTGTCGCCCCTCCCTGGGCCCCCTCCCAGGTCTCAGGGCGGCTTTCAACCAACAAAATGCTGTATTTACTTCATTTACTGCATGTGCATTCCCACCATTTCCCCCAGGGAGCTTGAGATGGTGTACTGTATATGGTTCTCCCTCTCTTCATTCCATCCTTACAACGACCCTGTGAGGGAGGCACGACTGAGAGGCAGGGGCTAGCCCAGGGACACCCAGTGAGGCTCAAGGCCCAGGGGGGATTTGAACCCGGGACACAGTCCAACACTGAATCACAAATAGGTGGGGGGGGGGCTTCATGGAGGAATAGGCAGCCTTTCATGGGGAAGAGAGAGAGCACATTTCAAACAGAAACCCTGAACAAAACCCTGAACAAAAGATGTTATTTTGACATTATTCATACAGGATTCCATAATTAACAACAACAACAACAACAACAACAACAACAACACAGTCCATTTCCTTCCCACCCACTCTTTATTATTTTCAGCTACCAGGCTCCCCTCCAGCTCCCCCAACCCAATTTTTCAGGGATTATTCCTAAATCAAAAGTATTGAAAAGAAAGTTACTATAATCTCTTGGTGCAAGGCAGGGGCGGGGTGTGGATTTGCATAACAAAATTACCCCGTTTCCCTCGATAAAATTCTATAGAAAAACTCGCGAATTGATCTCTTATTTCTTTAGGACTCTACCTTAATTTTATTTAAACAGGCTTTCTCTTGCCTGTTTTTTAATTTGCCATGCTAATAATTTCCCTGGTTTATTAGCTTGCTCAAATTGTTTCTGTGTTAAATATGTAATTTTCCAATCTATCTCTTGATTTATTATCTTTGAAAACTGTGTTTGCAATATTTTAATATCCTGTTTTACTATCTCTTTACTAAAGAAACCATGACAACTGCAATGTATAATATTGCACAACAGGCTGGGCCTTGTCTCTCAGTCCCTGGGGTGTCCCTGAACAAGCCTTGGCCCCAGAAGGGACGCCTCTCCAAAACCCCTCTCTGGGGTGGCATTGACCTTCTGGAGACCCTTGCCACTCCTCACACAATTGGAGTGATCTGACAGGGGGAGCTGGTGGATCCATCCTCTGCATTTTGATCTTTTGGGCCACCTGTGTCTCCCTCCAGATTTTGGGGTCTGAATGAAGTGCTCTAAGCTGTACTGAAATGTGACAGAAGTAGAGAAGGCTCCCTGTTACAGGTATCCAGCCCATAATATGTGGTGGAGACCCTGAACAAGTGACTCGGGTGTGACAAATGCCCATGGACCCAGTTGGCCCTTGCATACTCTCCTCAACACATAATTCTAATCATTTGACAGTTTTATGTTCTTATGTCATGACATTCATGTTGATAATACTGCATAAGCAAATACTTTTGATAGTAACACAATACACAAATAACAATGAATGGGGCAAACAATTTAAAGAGATGAATCCATAACCACGATGCATCTGAACCTTGAATTTCCCTAGGCTGTGATTGTACCTTTAGCTCTAGGCCTTCACATTTTGGGGGGGAAATGAAGGCTTGCTGGGTTAGGCCCAATATCAGGGATGTGTAGATGCATTTCCTCCAGTTCTAGGCAGGTGCAGCTTGGCCCTACTGAGCTAAGTGCCACCTCCTGCTATTTACTCTTCAAAAGAGATAGATTTGTAGGATTCCAGGTCAGGAGGAAGACTCCTCACAGGTTTATCACGCATGATGCAACTTCCAAAGCAAGGAACACCCTGGGGAACAGATAATCATCCCCATCATTAGCAGAATTGCTGGTTTTCATCCTGAAAAACACAAAGTGCTTCCAGAGCTCTTCAGCTACATCAACAACCACCACCTGAAGTTATAAAAATCTCACATTATTTAGAATTAGATTTGGGTCTAGGCAGGACTCTGTATCGTTCCTTTCATGATCATTTCCCCTCTGTTTGTTAGGCCATTCATCTTTGGCCAGTGGAACATTGGACCTCATTCTATGGCTCTTATTTAACACACATATCCAAGCAACTGCTCCATCCTAACTGACCTCACTTTCTTTTGGACAAACTGATTTGCAAGGTTGCACCACTTTTTCCTCTTTATACACCAGTGCTGTGATAACTGTTGCTCTATAGGAGGATTTTTAAAACCAAAAGAATTATTTTAGATGTTGTTGAAGTCAATCCTGATGAAAGTGGTATGTGATGCTGCAGAGGCAAAGATGGGAGACTGCCTTTCATGGCTCTATTATTCCAACAGAATCACGCTGGTTGCAATGGTTCTGCTTGTCCTGCTGTGTCATGTTGTGTGCCAGAAACATTCCATTAATTGTAGCATACAAGAGGATCCCCTCCCGATCCCTCATGAATTTCACCATCCTGGAGACCTGGTCATTGGAGAGATTGTTTCTCAGGTCATCTTCCTCCATAATCTCCTCTCTTTCCTGAAACAGCCGGCACAGATTGTGATTAATGAGCCAATGTAAGGCACCATCTCTCCCTCTCACTCATGCTGCTTATGTAATAAGTTCCAAGTATAGTTACTGAGAACTTATATTTAAGGAAGAATTGTGTTTGTTCATTTTTGGATACAGGTAGGTAGCCGTGTTGGTCTGTCATAGTCAAAACAAAATAAAAAATAAAAAAATTCCTTCCAGTAGCACCTTAGAGACCAACTAAGTTTGTTCTTGGTATGAGCTTTCGTGTGCATGCAAACTTCTTCAGATTCATTTTTGGAGTGAGAAAAGTGGCATCCCAGGAACATTTAGGCTTGTATTGCCTTCTACAGCATATTGGTGACAGAAAGCATAGTTTTCTTTCAAAAGTGTTCTTGAAATGTATGGAAGTTGTGCACTGTATTGGAATTAGGTTGGTGATTGTTTTGGGAAATTGAAGCACTCTGATCAAGAGAAATGAGCAAAACCAGAAATAATAGAGGGAACAAAGGGGCTGTGGAAATTCCCCCCAAAATGCATAATGAAGGTTGCTTATCAAAGGTTATGGTTAGCTACTACATAAAGGTGAGTCAAGCTGGGAGCGAACAGGTCATCAAGCTGCATATGTGAAAGGATAAGACCATACGTGTGACCTGCAGCCCCTGTAGTCTCTTGTCTGTGCCATGAGATGGATGAGCCACCATTCTTTTAGAAGAATAAATCCTTTTTGCTTGGTGATAGTCTCTGCCAAACAACAAACCTCAACGTGGCCGAGTCCCACAAGAGCACTTCCACCAGCCTTGCACAGAATATCTACATGGAGGGTTTTGCTCCTTTAGTGAAGACAGGAGTGAGGAAGCATGACTAAATCTGGGTGATATTAAAGCTAGTTATTCCCTCCTGCTGTCAAATATTTTATTGCCCTAAGTACACTGGAGAGGAACCAGCAATCAAATATGATGAGAGAATATGTTGGCCAGATGCATTTGGAAATATAGTCTGGACCCCTCGTCTTGTTCACTTAAACATATATAAATAGGCACAGGCAAAATAGTATAGGGATGTGTGTTCATGCACGGGTGTGTGTGTGATTTCAAAAGCTGGTCCTGAAACATAATACGCAAGCTATTATTACAAGGCTTGCAGTTTGATTTTCTTCTTGCTTTCTTCTCTCATTTTATCACCAAGTAACAAATGTTCTTCAGCGGCATTAATATATCCAGATAATAAATAATCCATTATTAGTTACGCGATGCAATTTTATCTTAGTTATCATTCGATTGTGTCTATCGATATAGAGATTTTCAGTAATAACTCTGTATAGAATGAAGTAACAAGATTGTCAGTGGAGAGTTGGTGAAAGGGTCTCATTCGATATCACTTCTCTTCTTAGAGTTTCCTTTTAAAATACTAGGAAACACATCATCCTTGAAACACAGTACTAAACTGGAACCGGGGAAGGAAGCAATGATCAAATGGGGGGGAGGAAAGTGTGTGTCCATGTTGACATGAGAAAAGTTAGGATGGGGAAATCACATAGGTTCTCTCTAGGTATGGATTTAAGGGGAAATTGTGCTAAGTTAATGGTGCAATAGATTATAAAAAGAATAAATAGAATAAATAAGAATTAAAGTGATTGTGGGAAATGCCAATAAAAGAATGAAAATTGTAATCATGTGGCTGATTAGCAATATGAAGAAAGAAAGAAAATGGGGAAAGGGTTAGGTATATAAAACTCAGGGAGAAAAGGCAGGTTATACATTTAATAACTAATGGTGAGTAAACATCCAGGAGAAATAAGATTAAAACTATACAAAATATTTTATGTACATTGTGAAAACATGTAAAGAAAATCTTGATTTTATACTCAGTTGATTGGCAAAGGGAATGACTCAACTGAGCTTCAAACTGCAAGTCATTCTTGGAAACAAGCAGATGAGAGAGGAAGAGTATGGATGTCCTTTGGTTGCTTCTGTTACTGTTGTTGATAAACAACAGCTATAACACTGTATAACAACTTCCATTACAGTTCGGTGCCAAAGAACTACCAGCACATCCTGGCCTTGGCATTTGCTGTCCAAGAGATCAATGAAAACCCCGACATTTTATCCAACGTCTCTCTGGGATTTCACATCCTCAACAGCTACTACACTGCCAGGATGACCTATAAGGCCAGCCTCAGCCTCTTTTCTGCACATCGGAGGTTTGTCCCCAACTTCCAGGGTCACAACCAGAACAAAGTGATAGCTCTGATCGGAGGATGCATCTCCGAAATCTCTGCTAATGTGGCCATCATTTCAGCAATGTACAAGACTCCACAGGTAAGCCTGTTCATGAGAGAATAGAGAGAACACATAATGGTGGGATCATCATGATTTCAGAAAAATTGCCTGGGATCCTTTGGATAAATGCAGCTATAATGATACTGCTATCAGGTTTGTTGACAGTTCATTGGCAAACTGTGCTGATCAACAAGTTTTAAGCAGGGCTTTGTCCTTTCCTGGATCCTGTTCAACCTTTTCATCCAGGACTTTGATCACTAGTTGGGAGCTGTATGCTATGAACATTGTCTGACATAGACAATGGGGCGACGTCCTCGGAGGGAAAGATGTGGGGCCTGCAGAGGAGCTCAGAAGCACCGAGGATCTGGAGGAACCAGAAGTGCCTCTTGACAGATAGGACTCACCTGATCTCCCTCATAGCCTCTCTCACAATCTGAAAGTCCTGCTTTCATCCCTGATTCCCCTTGAAGACTGAGGGTGGCAGATCGGGAGGGTGACAAAATGTGTTACAAGTGAGCAGAAGAGGGAGCTGGGATCAAGCTTGCATGTTTGCACACAAAGCAATCTGACACCTTACTTGCGGGAGCCTAAATGTGTACCAGCTCTCTGTGGTCTGCCTGGCATATTTAGGTGATGATTTGTTAATACCCTGTGTCTTTCATAGGCATTAAACAACGGATTTACAGAACGCGCACAAAAAGCCCCCTTTTCTTTATTTTCTGGATCCACCCCTTTGACATGATTCTTGATTCCTGTAGCTCTTGTGTTACAGATGATGGCAGCATATGACCGCCTGAAGCAAAACCCCAGGAGTCTTTAAATACTTCAAATATTTTAATGACTGCCACATAGCAGAGACCCCCTTTTCTACAGTCCCAGAAGTAAGGACTAGCACTAGGAGTAAGAGTACTTAAACTGAGCAATGCAATTACTTACTGTCAGGGATGTGCCCACCCCTGCCAGTCCAGCACTGAGTGGCTACCAGCAGCCTCAGCCTGTGTTGTCGGACTCGTCTCCCAGTGAGTCTGCCAACTCCTCCTCTGGGGAGGAGCAGTTAGCGGGAGGGAGCCAGGTGGGGAGAGGTCTCCAGGAAGATGCAGAGAGACCTAGCACCACTCAGCAGACTCACACGGAGGGGGAGATGCCGTTTCCGGCGCCAGCTTTACGCAGAAGGAGAAGGCAGCACTTAAGGTGCCGAGACTCTGGTGTTGGCGCCGCAACAGGAGGGGGGCACTTCCGGATTCCACTAACGACTAGACGGTCATGTTTAGGGTTAGCTCTGCACTGTACATACTTGCACAATAAAAACAGTTGAAAGACAAGAAGGACTTGGTCTTTACTCATGAGCAACCGTTAAGCGAATCTGACACTTACAGGTGGTGTTATTCTGATAAAATGGCATACAAGCCGGCTGGAATAGATTGATTTAACATCACTTTTGAATAATATTTATGCATTTTATTTCAGCTCACCTATGGATCATTTTTGCCAATACAACATGCCAACACTTTATTCCCCTTTTTGTACCAGATGGTCCCAAAGGAAGCCCACCAAAACACAGGAGTTGTGATACTACTTCAGTATTTTGGGTGGACATGGATTGGGCTTGGTGCTGTGGATGATGACAAAGGGGACCGGTTTCTACAGACAATGGCTCCAATGCTTTCTGAAAACGGCGTCTGTTATGCCTTCATCATGAGAATACCAAAATGGAATTATGTGGATGAGATTATAGAATACGTTTCACAACGTATAGAACACTATGTAACTGTCTTCAAGGAGAAAGCCAATGTGTTTTTTGTATATGGAGAACCTCCATCCTTTCAGGCTTTGAGAGTGCTGTTCTTTGTAGCACCATTCATAGAATTGCCACCTCTTGGAAAAGTCTGGATTGTTACATCTCACTGGGATTTTGCATCATTCTCTATTCAAAAGAATTGGGATTTACAAACCTTCCATGGTTCCATATCTTTCACAGTTCACTCAAATCAGCCTGAGGGTTTCCAAAAGTTCCTTCAGATGGTCAGACCTTCATGGTTCAAAAGAGATGGCTTTATTCAAGACTTCTGGGAACAGGCTTTTGGCTGTTTGCTAACAATGTCCAAGCAGTGGGAAGGAGAGGAGAACAAAACCTGCACTGGGGAAGAGAATCTGGAGAGTCTTCCTGGAAGTTTGTTTGAAATGAAAATGACTGGCCACAGCTACAATGTCTACAATGCTATCTATGCTGTGGCACATGCTCTGAATGCTATATTCCAATTCAAATCCATGCATAGAAGATTGGAAGAACAACAAAAAATGGCATTTCAGAATGTGGAACCATGGCAGGTAATTAAATTAAAAGAACTTAAATTGAGATTTACTATAACTATGTTTAAGGTGTTTAAGGTTTGGCTACCCAGAGCTGTACTGTTAGCCCCAGAGCCAACACCCCTTAAGGATCTCATGCAGCCTGTTCTTGTTGTAAAAGATGGGATGATACAGTACCTGAACTGGAAACCAAGTTATAAAGGCCAGTGTGATCAATGTGGGAACAATTTATAATCTTGGTGCAGAGTGTGCTAGTGGCATGGCCTCACAAATCTAGGCTTGTTGAACACAAGGTTGGTAGCAAAATGAGTTTTCAGTTGACCCGGGAGCAGGACCCTGGGGGTGCTATCGATGAGGCATGTGGGAACAGTTTTCTTTTTGCAAATCCACTTGGATAAGCAATGGCAGTCTAGTGAATAGTTTGTCATTCAAAATCTGCCACCCATGTGGAGGCAGTGAAAGAAAAGGAAAATCAAATGATCCCATATCATGTTTGAATTGTTTCAAGAGTAGGACATGACAGTCAGATGGATGAAGCCCCCACCTACGCCAGGTGTGGGGAACGCCCAGCTCTCCATATGTAGCTGAATTGCAACTCAATCAATTGCGGCTTATAGAAGTTGTAGTTCAGCAACATCTGAAGGCCAAAAGGTTTCTGCACCTCTGACACCTGCTGTTTAAAAAGCTCCTGATATGTGCCTTTGTGAAATGGTTGTCCTTTTTTCGTGTTACCTTCAATCCAGGTCCATCGTTTTCTACGGAGCATCGTTTTCAATAACACGGCTGGAGATAGTGTGTACTTCAATGAAAACGCAGAATTAGTTGCAGGTTTCGATGTTACCAACTGGAGGATTTACCCCAATGGTTCAGTGATTAGAGCCAAAGTTGGAGAACTGAACCCTCAGGCTCCTTTCGGCAAAAAGTTAACCATTCATGATGATCGGATTGAGTGGCATAAAAGCTTTAATCAGGTGAGACAGAGCTGTGTGAGAGACCAGGTATTGCCATGAAAACCAACCTTGGGTCCCAAAGGTTGTTGTACTACAACTCCCATCAACATCAGCCAGGTTAGCCAATAATCAAGGGGGATGGGAAGTGTAATAAAATGCACCAGTATCTGGGAGCTGAAGCCTGAAGGACAGGTATTGAGATGTGTTCCAGATTTAATTTTGGTAAAATCCCACATAATCTTTTTTTTAATTGCTTGATTTCTGGTGTGGGGTAGCCAGAGAGAATGTCCATTTGCTGGATATTTCCATATTCTGGGCATGAAGCTAATAATCCATTTTCCATATTCGCTCATGGCCATTCTGAAGTCTATCTCCTTATTAATAAAGCCAATTAAACCAGGAGCTCAGAATCTTTTTCAGTCCTATGCCCATATTCTCTTATGGGAAACCATCCAGGGATCATATGCCAGTCAGTGGTGGGTGGGAAAGAGGGAAATGACTGCAACCAAAGAGGGTGAAGTAGCAGACATGACTCTTGCCTTTGTTTAATAGGCTACATTCCAGCGATTCCAAACCCAAAGGCTTCTGTTTACATCCCAGTATTTCCCTCTATTCTCCACAGAGGCCAGCCAGATGGATTATCGCTGTGCAAGGGCACATTCTAGCCAAGCAGAAGAGCTTGAGGAGGTGCAGAGCAGGGCTGGTGGGGGGATCATGGAAAGCATGACTTGGGATGAAACCTGAGGCATGAAGAGACGCACCTACACGGCCACATCCGCCCACCCCCCATCCTGGCATTTTCTCCCCAGGAATTATTATTTGTTACATTTCTATACTGCCCTTCCTTGGTAATGCCAAAGTAACAAGCAAAACCAATACCCCCCTGGCCCAACCCAGCCCAAAGTGAGTAAGATACAGAGGAAGTACCACCTTAATCCGCCCATCTTTAATTCTCATTAGGTGTCAATAAAAGAACTTTGCTAAGCTTTGGGCCTTATCGGTTCAGTTGAATTTGTTCTATTTAAACTCTCTCTGGACAGAAGCAACATGGTTCAATTGGGGAATATTTCCCTATTACCAAAAATATTTTTATTATTGTAAAAAAAAATAAAAAGGAAAAAAAAACTACCCCTTTCCTCAGTTTCCCCTAGTATAGATGCAAAACGTGGACTGACTGCTTTGGCAGGTAGGATTGGTCCTCTGCACCATCTCCATCAGATCAAGGGGCCTCTGGGTGCCAAAGTATCTGAGCCCTACAGAGCCACCAAGGGATTCTGTTCAGGGATGCTGAGTGGTGGTTAGAAAGGCTATATCTGTCCAAAGCCCAGATGATGTGAGCACCCATGACTTCCTGGTTGTCTCTCATGGTTCTGGGCTCACAGCTGCCAGGTTCCATGAGCATCTGCTATCTATAGACCATTGCATCCTTAACCTGCTATGAAGACAATGGCAGGAATACTGGAGAATAATAAGATGGAGAGAAGATGGCAGTCCTTCACATCTCACTCTGGGGGGAAGATGAGATGGCACCTTCCTTTCAGGTGGCATTTGTTCAGTGCACAAGTAGCAGCTGAGCTACAACATTGGAAAGAGGCAGAGAATATGATTAGCCTCCATCAACCTTTCTGCAATGTTTTCTTCCAATCAGCCCAGGCTTCCTTCTGAACCCAGTTAGGATTCAACATCCTTGGGATTCAGCATGCCACTATCTTTCATTCTTAGGGCAGGCCAGCCCCTTTCAGGTGTTCATTCCTCACACAAGTAGAGTGGCCTGACAGGGGGAGCTGTTGACTGTCGCCTCTCCATCAGGACCATCCCTGTCTCCCACCGGGTGTTGAGCTCTGAATGCAGGGTCCTAAAACTGTTCTGAAAATGGATAAATGTAGAGGACGCTCCCTGCTACAGATATCCAGCCCTCAACATGTGGAGGAAAGCTGGACAGCTGACTGCTCCATGCTCACTATCCTCAGCCCGTAATCCTAATCATGCGACAGTCAAATGATGGATAATATGCTCTTGCTAATCTTCCTCTCTTGTTTTGGTGCAGAGGCTGCCAGTTTCTGTGTGCAATGACAACTGCTATCCTGGCTACAGCAGGAAAAAGAAGGATGGAGAGAAATTCTGCTGCTATGATTGTGTTCCATGTCCAGAAGGAACAATCTCTAACCAGAAGGGTAGGAGCAGTACTTTTTTTCTAGAAATATAGGTGACGGTAATCAACATGAACACATTTAACAAATTATACTTGGCAATTATTGTTTACCCCAATAAATCATAGGAAAATCCTGGAAGAGAGATTATGATGCTAGTTCCCACCTTCAATGGCCATGGGTCTGGGGTGTGTAGCTTTCTTTTAAGTCCATTAAATATTTCTACCATTTCCTTCCGTCTCCCTGGTTGCTCTCAATTCCTTATCTGAAAAGATGTTTTGTCACGACATGTTCTCCCGGCTTTAATTGAAGTTTGAACACTAAGTGCTTGAAAATGTGGAAAACATTAACTGGCTGTATGCTAAAAACAAGTTCTTCCTTTTACCTTAAGAAATGTATTTCAGCTCTGGTTTCTTTGGAAGTAAAAATATTTGAGTCAAAATGAACAGCTGTCAGGTGAAGCATAGGGTATCTCAAATAAAGCTCAGCTGAGGGTATCTTGGGGTGTGCAGGAAGCATGGGTATGTGGGAAGGGTTGTAGAATAAAGGAAAGTACATCTAAAAACCCCAGCAACCAGAAAAATAATAAGTGCAACCAAGGTCCTGCACAACAGTCACAGAAATTTCACCAAACTTTCCTTTCCCCTTTGGAATAAAGTTCAATTTATGGAAACTTTCACAACAAAATAAATAATAACAACAACAACAACAACAACAATTTTCAATGAGAGCAGAATTTACTATTTCATGGAAAAACTATCTAGTAGACCAGTTCAGCATCCTCCAAACTTTCTCACTGAAATCATGAGTGTCTTATGGTTGGTCAAAGAACTGAATGAACACAAAAAGCACTTTCATTTCTTTTTAAAATAAGAATTTATCAAAGCTTCTTCACAATACAATAAGACAAAAGAAGCAGCTCTACATAAAAACAGAGAGAGAGAGAGAGAATGCAGAGTCCTCCCTCCAAAGCTGCTCTTGACTCTGGTCTCACACAAAAAGTGGTGGACCCTTCTAGCTCTCACCTGGGAGCTTTCGTTTTCCCAGTCCCTCACCCTGGGAGGTTTTCCCTTCCCTGCCTCTCACTCAGGGTCCTCCCACCAACCATCCGCCACCCCCATGTGTGCACAATCCCCCAACAACAGCCCAGAGCAAAGGAAACCCAAAGAAAGGAAAAGAAAGGGGAAAAGGAAAGGGAGGAGAGGAATTTCACTGCCTGCCGTAACTGCTTCTGTCAGGTAGATGTAGGACATCATCGTGACATTTTTCATTGTTCCTCATTCTCCCCCTCCACCCTCCAGATATGGATGCCTGTGTCAATTGCGCAGAAGAAAACTACCCAAACCAGGACCAAACAGAGTGTATTCCAAGGGGCCTGAGCTACCTCTCCTACCAAGAAAAGTTAGGGGTCAGCTTAGCTGTCTCCGCTCTGGCTTTCTCTCTGATCACCACCTTCGTGCTGGCGGCTTTTGTGAAGCACAAGGACACTCCCATCGTCAAAGCCAACAACCGCAGCCTCACCTACCTCCTCCTCATCTCCCTCCTTCTCTGCTTCCTCTGCTCCTTGCTCTTCATTGGTCAGCCTGGAAAAGGGACCTGCCTCTTCCGACAAATGACTTTCAGCATCGTCTTCTCTGTGGCCCTTTCCAGTATTCTGGCCAAAACCATCACCGTGGTTCTAGCATTCATGGCAACCAAGCCAGGATCCAGAATGAGGAGATGGGTGGGGAAGGGGCTGGCCAATTGCGTGGTCTTTTCCTGCTCTTTCGTTCAAGCGGGCATTTGCACCCTTTGGCTAAGTGCTTCCCCTCCATTCCCAGATACAGACATGCAGTCACTGAAGAGTGAAATCATCCTGGAATGCAATGAGGGTTCAGCTACCATGTTTTATTGTGCTTTGGGTTATATGGGTTTTCTGGCCGTTGTGAGTTTCCTTGTGGCTTTCCTGGCCAGAAAGTTGCCTGACAGTTTTAATGAGGCCAAATTTATCACGTTTAGCATGTTGGTTTTCTGCAGTGTTTGGCTGACCTTTGTTCCAACCTACCTGAGCACCAAAGGGAAATACATGGTAGCCGTGGAGGTCTTCTCCATCTTGTCCTCCAGTGCTGGGTTACTGGGTTGCATCTTTTCCCCTAAATGCTACATCATTGTGCTGAGGTCTGACCTGAACAACAAGGAAAGTCTAATAAGGGGAAGGAAATAAATAATGGGCATATCCTCCACTGACCTTTAATGGAGAAATATCATGATCTTTGATAAATTTGTGTCTCGTCTCTTTTCCTCTCTGTTGGATTCATATTGATGATTTATGCTCATCATGTCCACAAAATATTTCAGGTGGTCATAGCTTCACTTCCAATCAGTGCATATCACATAATTTCCTGCAACTTATTATACCATAAATGTTCTGGTTTATTTGTGCCCTGCTTTGCTTGCACTACTGCAATAATGTGCTCACTGAAGCAGAATAGAGATACAAATAATGCACTATTATATTAAGAATGTGTTGCAAAATACCCCTACAATAAAACACCAGTCTGGATGGCTTCCTTGTTTCAGCAACAGCAGCAGCATATATGTCGTCCATCTGACTAGGATGCCCCAGCCATACTAGGCAGCTCCCATGAATTTTTTTAAAATACAATGAAACATCAACCATAAAAAAAAACTTCCCTGAACACGTCACCCTTCAAATGTCTTCTAAAAGTCAAATAGTTGTTGATTTAGTTGACATCTGATGGGAGGGCGTTCCACAGAGAGGGTGTCACTGCCCAGGAGGCCCTCTGCCTGCTTCCCTGTAACCTCACTTCTCGCAGTCAGGGACCCATCAGAAGGCCTTTGGAGGTGGACCTCAGTGTTCAGGCTGGATGATGGTGTCTCCACAGATGACTTCAGAGAAAGAGTTTTCTTGTTCCCTCACCATATGAAGGCTCTCCTATGACCTCCCAGGGGATTTGGAGTAGCAAAATTGAGAAATAATCTAGACTGAAAAACTAATAGAGCCATCACTTGTCACTATATTGAGTTACATAGGTCCTGAATATATATTTTTAATGGGTTTTGAAAATCCAGCTGATAAACCTCTTTCCAGACACCTGCATATGGCCAAAATATAGGTTCTAAGATGCTTGGGCCCCAGACCTTTTGGCCCCCATTTTTATTACATCATTCATATTACTAATACTGCATAAATGAATTCTTTTGACCATAAGATATTATAGGCAAACAATAATAGAACAGATTTGTTAAAAGAGATGTTCCCATCATCATGATGAAACTACCTCAAATTTCCCCATTGAATTGAACCTCAAATTTCCCACTGTGATTCTACCTTAAAATCTGGGCTTTCACATTGTAGCAAAAATGAAGAATTGCTAGGCAATGCCTAATATCAGGGATGTGTAGCTAAATTTACTCTAACTTGAGCAGAGGCAGCTTGGACCTACTGAGCTAAGTGTTACATATTCCTAACTACTCTTCAAAAGACAAAATAAGAGTTGTAGGATTCCAGGGAGGTGAAGTGGGTGGACTTCTCACAGGTCCAAGGAAACCTTCAAAAACAAGGGGCACCCGGGGAATAGTCACCCCTATCATTACCAGAATTGCTGGTTTCCATCTGATTGACAACAAAAAGTGCTTCCAGGGATCTTTAGCACATCAACCATCAGTTTCTGAAAGAAGTTATAAAAACATCATAATTTTTTAGAACAAGAGATAGGCGAGACTCTATCATTCATTCATCATCATTCCCGCTTCATATGTTGATGCATTTCTCATTGGCTGCTGTATCTTCCACTTCCCAGATTTTCACTGAAATACTCTTTTGGCATTATTTCTGTTCCTTTGCACAAACTGATTTGCAAAGTTTCACCCTTTCTGCCGGCTTTTACATCAGGGCATTGATAACTTTAGCTATATATGAGGTATTTTCCCTTTTTAAAGTAATTACCCCTCACCCCTAAAGAATAAAGTCAACAGAAAAATGATTTGATCCAGATTATTTTAATGAAAACTAGCTCCTGCTGAAATCAACCCTGATCCAAAACCACATGTAATTCTGCAGAGGGAAACATGGGAAGCCGCTTTTCGTGGGACGATCCTTTCCACAGAAGAATCCTGCTGGTTGTGATGTTACTGCTTGTGCTGCTGTGTCATAGTGTTTGCCAGACATATTCCATGAACTGCAGCATACGTGATGATCCTCTGCCTATTCCTCATGAGTTTTACCAGCCGGGAGACCTGGTCATCAGTGAAGTTGTTTCTCAGGTCTTCTTGCTCTACAATCTCCTCTCTTTCATGGAACAGCCGACACAGATTGTGATCGATGAGCCAATGTAAGTCCCTCTCTCTCTCTCTCTCTCTCTCTTTTATACACACACACACTTGTTGCAACGTATGTTCAGAATATAATTGCTGGGAATACAGTGTATGTCTTTAAGGAAAATGTTCATTTTTGGAGTGAGAAAAGTGTTGTGTCAGAAGCTTGTTCATATCTATTTAACCTTCCACATTATACTGTTAGCACAAAGCATTAGTAAGTTTTCTCACACAAGTGTCATTGAAGTGAAGGGATCTTCACTACTTCCGTTGGGCTTTCGCAGACTCTAGGTGAAGGAATTGGCATGTATTTCTTTTTCTCCACACTACTTCTTACTCTTTGTTCCCTACCATTCTTGGCCTTCATCTGTCTTTCAATCATCTGGTCTTTTAAACTTTCATTTAACATTATTTTGGTCTAGGCATACCACCATATTCCATCCTTCCTCTTGATTTCTTCCTGCCCTTCCTCTAGTCTACTCCAGATTACATATGACCAATTCCACTTGATAGCTACAACTGTAAATACATTGGACCCCAAAGCAAATCTGATGAGAGTATGTGTATGAGAGGAGCATTTGGAAATATTCTCTGGATGCCTCTTCTGGTGCATTTAAATAGGTAGAGGTAATATATTATGGGGGGGGATGTATGCAATTTTTAAATTGGTCATAAGACATATTGTATTGCACTAACTGTTTGCAAATATATATATAGACTAAGAATGTTATGGCGCCAACAGGATGGCGTGCTGAAGCCAGGTATCAGTACCGGGATCAAGAGAAGCCAAAGTCAGGAGCAGTCCAAGTCAGGAGCCAGCCGAGGTCAGGTATCAGTACCAGGGGTCAAGAGAAGCTGAAGTCAGGAGCAGTCCAAGTCAGGAACCAGCCGAAGTCAGGTACACAGGAGCAGGAGCAAGATGAGCAGGCACAACCACATGCTTCAGCACAGCAGTTGCAGGTGCTGGTGAGGGAAGCAGCCGGCCTTCCTTAAGTAGCCAGCTCATCACCAGGCCTTTTATGAGCTGCAACTGCCTCCAATTGCTCCCTCCGTTTCTCAGCTCTACGCTCTACAGCTGAGATGGGAGGAGGGGAGGGGGCCCTCCGGCTCCTCTCCTCACAAGGGCCTGATTCTGGCTCAACTTCTTCCTCCTCCTGTTCTGGCCTTCCCTCTTCCCCATCTGCTTCTTCCTCTTCTGAGGAGTGTCGCCACCAGTCTTCTTCAGGTAAGAATCCCTCCATTCCTCTGGACTCTTCCGTGGTTGCCGCCTCGCCTAGGGGGGCTTGCCACCACTCCTGCTCATCTGGTGCAACCCTGACAAAGAAGAGGCGTCCAGTTGTACCTCTCACTCACTGCCTTCTCTGATTTCATCACTAAGTGGGAGACGCTCTTCTGTTGCCTTGCTATATCCAGATAACAAATAATCCCTTCTTACTTACTTACTGCAATTTCATCTTATTTATTGTTTGATTGTGCCTGTTAGTTTTCAGTCATAACTGAAAGATGAGCTGAGAGATGAAGAGGACACATGTATTTTTCTTGCTTCTCTCAGTATTTGTGTCATCTACTACTTTTATTACAGTTCAGTGCCAAAGAACTACCAGCACATCCTGGCCTTAGCATTTGCTGTCAAAGAGATCAATGAAAATCCCAACATTTTATCGAATCTCTCTCTGGGATTTCATTCCCTCAATAGCTACTACACTGCAAAGACGACCTATAAGGCCACCCTCAGCCTCTTTTCTGCACAACGTCGCTTTGTCCCCAACTTCAAGTGTCACAACCACAACCTGATAGCTCTCATTGGAGGATGCATCTCTGAAATCTCTGCCAACGTGGCCGTCATTTCAGCCATCTACAAGACTCCACAGGTAAGCTGTGTGCATGCAAGTACAGATAGTTCAGAGTTGCAGCACAATATCATGATTTCAAAAACATGACCTGCGATATTTTGGATAGCCAACTGGTTAAATGCAGTCCAAGTGATAATACTATCAGGTTTATTCACAGCTCATTGGAAACTGGGCTGATCATGGAGGTAAATCAGACTTGAGATAAATTTGCAGTGAAGCAACTCAGGGCTTTGTCATTTCTCAGATAGGGTTCAAACTTTTTATCCATGATTTACTCCAGAGTTGGGAACTTTCAGGATGCTGTGGGACACAGAGGCTGGGGAGAATTCTTCTGAGGGAAAGATGTGGGGCCCTGTAGAGAAATCCAGGACAACCAAGGATCTGGAGGAAACAGCAATGGTCCTCTGGCCACCTCCAAAAGTTCGTGATCAACCATGTCAAAGGCTGCTGACAAATCTAGAAGAATCAGCAGTCCCGACCCACCTCGATCCAGCTGTCTATGGAGAAAAGCCGGGCTGAAATGGATCCAATTTGTTCTATTGTATATAAACTTCTGGGGGTGACATGTCAGAGGCTAATGGGTCTGGTAGCAAAACAGAGAAGACCACGTGAAGAATACTTGTGCATTTTATTTCAGCTCACTTATGGATCATTTTTGCCAATACAACATGCCAACACTTTATTCCCCTTTTTGTACCAGATGGTCCCAAAGGAAGCCCAACAGCACATAGGGGCTGTGCAGTTACTCAGACATTTTGGGTGGACATGGATTGGACTCTGGGCTGTGGATGATGACAAAGGGGACAGGTTTTTGCAGACAATGGTCCCAATGCTTGATGAAAATGGCATCTGTTATGCCTTCATCATGAGAATACCAAAATGGAATTATGTGGATGAGATGATAGAATATGTTTTTCAACGTATAGAATACTATTCAACTGTCTTCAAGAAAAAAACCAATGTATTTTTTGTATATGGAGAACCTCCATCCTTTCAGGTTTTGAGAATGCTCATTTTTGTAGCACCATTCTTGGAATTGCCATTCCAGGGCAAAGTGTGGATTGTTACATCTCACTGGGATTTTGCATCACACTCTATTCAAAAGAATTGGGATTTACAAACCTTCCATGGTTCCATATCTTTCACAGTTCGCTCAAATCAGCCTGAGGGTTTCCAAAAGTTCCTTCAGATGGTCAGACCTTCGTGGTTCAAAAGAGATGGCTTTATTCAAGACTTCTGGGAACAGGCTTTTGGCTGTTTGCTAACAATGTCCAAGCAGTGGGAAGGAGAGGAGAATAAAACCTGCACTGGGGAAGAGAATCTGGAGAGTCTTCCTGGAAGTTTGTTTGAAATGGACATGACTGGCCACAGCTACAATGTCTACAATGCTATCTATGCTGTGGCACATGCTCTGAATGCTATATTCCAATTCAAATCCATGCATAGAAGATTGGAGGAAGGACGAAAAACAGCATTTCAGAATGTGGAACCATGGCAGGTAATTAAATTAGTCCAGAGCTGTGTGCTGGGTGGAAGGAGGAGAGAAGAGAGGAGCAGTGGTGGAGAGATGAAGTGGAGTCAAGAGGGCTGGTTTTCAGATTTGGCTCTCTGCCATTCCTGTCAGCAGATAGTGGGTTGCCTGCAGAGGAGGGAGACCAAGATGATCAAGGCTCTGGAAACCAAGCCTGACAAGGAACAGTCGAGGTAGTTGCATATGTTTAGCCTGGATAAGAGAAGACTGAGAGGAGATGTGATAGCCATCTTCAAATATCTCAAGGGCTGTCCCATGGAAGATGGAGCAGACTTGTGTTCTCCTGCTCTGGAGGGTAGGACCCGAACCAAAGGTGTCAAGTTACAAGAAAGCAGATTTTTGTAAGAACAGAAGAGAGGAGAGAGGTGCTGTGGTGGAGAGGAGGAATGGAGGGAAGAGAGTTGAGCTACAGATTTGGCTCTTTGTAATTCCTGCCAGCAGATGGTGCAATGCGTGCAGAGGAGGGATACCAAGCCGTATGAGGAACAGTTGGGAGAGATGGGAGAGACTGAGAGGGGATGAGATAACTATCTTCAAGTATCCATAGGCTGTCCCATTGAAGATGGAGCAAACCTACTTTCTCCTGCTCTAGAGGGTAGGACCCAAACCAAGGAATTCAAGTTACAAGAAAGGAGATTCTTACTGAACATCAGGAACAACTTTCAGTAGTAGTAGTAGTAGTAGTAGTATCTAGGTTTTTCAAAAGTTTTAAACCAATTTACTTCACATACGCTTATATTTTCCTTTTTGACTTCCCAACCCTCCCACCATACAATAAGGAGTAAGATCTGACAGTCAGATGGATGAAGTCACCATATATTCCAGATGCAGGGTACTAACAGCCCTGCATATGTTGCTGAATTACAACTCCTCTCATGTCTAGGCATGATGGGGCTGATAGGAGTTGTAGTTCAGCAACATCTGGAGGGTCAAAAGTTCCCCACCCCTAAAATACGCTGTTAAACAACCACATGTGATAAGCTTTGTGAAGCTTGGAGAAATGACTGTTCTTTCTTCTTTTTTTAAAAAAATTTTTTTACTAGTTTTATATGAAAGTTGTACATACAAAAAAGAAAAAAAAACAAAAACAGAAAAACAAAGAACCTTGAGACTTCCCTCCCTCCTGCCATGGGTTCTATTTCTAAATGTTATTCCTGCATCTTTTACTGTAAGCTATCTGTTATAGGGGGGCGTGAGGAGCACTGTGGTCTAAACCACAGAGCCTAGGGCTTGCTGATCAGAAGGTCAGTGGTTCGAATCCCCACGACGGGGTGAGCTCCCGTTGCTCGGTCCCTGCTCCTGCCAACATAGCAGTTCAAAAGCATGTCAAAGTGCAAGTAGATAAATAGGAACCACTCTGGCGGGAAGGTAAACAGCGTTTCCATGCGCTGCTCTGGTTTGCCAGAAGTGGCTTAGTCATGCTGGCCACATGGCCCGGAAGCTGTCTGCGGCCAAACGCCAGCTCCCTCGGCCAGTAAAGCGAGATGAGCGCCGCAACCCCAGAGTTGTCCGCGACTGGACCTAACGGTCAGGGGTCCCTTTAGCTTTTACTGCTTGTTGCAGTTAAAGAGAAGTTGTTATTGGTACATTTAAAAGATTTAGCTTTTATTTCAGAATCTTTTATAGGTCATTCTGCTTTAAATAGGGATCAATTTTATCTTCATTTTTCAATCCAACTCCATACAGTCCTGTATAATATCTTATAAATTGTTTTCTAATTTCTTTCAGGTTGTCTGATATTTTATCCTCTATTTTCAATTTGTTAATTACATCCATTCATTGCTTTTTCTTTAACTACCATGCTAGCAATTTTCCTGGTTTGTTTGCTAACTCAAAAATTTTCTGTTTTATCCATTTTATTTTCCATTCAATTTCTTGATTTACCAACATTGAAATTAGGTTTGTAACATCTTTATATTCTGTTTTGTTGATTCATTTCCTGGTTTTTTTAATTATTTGTTTTTTGTGTTTAATCAGTTCATCTAGTAACTCTTTCTTTTTCTTCTCTCTCTCTCTCTCTCTCTCTCTCTCTCTCTCTCTTGGCAGAGTATTTTGTTATATTAAAAAAAACCTCTCATTACTGCTTTACCTGTGCCCCAAACCACATTTATATCCGTACCTTGCTTCAAATTTAGTTCAAAATAATCTCTCGGGATTTCCCCACCCCCCCCCCTGCTTTCTGCAAGGTAATTTTTATTGTCTAATAATCCTTCATTTAGTCTCCATCTGAAAGGTGAGTTTTCTTCTCTTCTTAATTCCAACAGTAATGAATTGTGATCCAAGAGTGTCCTAAGTTGTATTTCCACTTTTTTAGTTCTTAATGTTAGTTCATTAGATAGCCATACCAAGTTGTTCTTCCTGCAGATCAATTTGGCTCCAAGAAAAAAGTAAATTCTCTATCCAATGGGTGTTTGAATCTCCAAATATCAGTTAATTTAAGATTTTCTACCTTAGACTGTTCTTTCTTCAATCCAGGTCCATCGTTTTCTACGGAGCATCGTTTTCAATAACACGGCTGGAGATAGTGTGCACTTCAATGAAAATGCGGAATTAGTTGCAGGTTTCGATGTTACCAACTGGAGGATTTACCCCAATGGTTCCGTGATTAGAGCCAAAGTTGGAGAACTGAACCCTCAGGCTCCTTTTGGCAAAGAGTTAACCATTCATGATGATCAGATTGAGTGGCATAAAAGCTTTAATCAGGTGAGATGTAGCAGTGTGAGACCAGAGCTGGATCTACACTTACCTTTATAATGTTATTAGAAAGAGATTAACTATATTGTTCAAAAACATCATTGCTTAAAAAACGTTCATTACCTCCGAAACAGCAGTTCCCCTTACTGCCTGGTTCCTGGTTGCTCTACAGTGCCCTCTGGTGTCCCATTTTAATAATGCATTATCAACATTCTAAGCTAAATGTAATGTGGCTCTTACATTTTGAAAATCTTTCCTTAACCCTTTCTTAACGTTATAAACCATGAATGTAGATCCATCCCAGATATTGTCATAAAAATTAACCTTGGGTCACCTAATGTTGTTGCACTACAACTCCCATCATCAGGCAGGTTAGCCAATGATCAAGGATGATGGGAGGTGTAGTATAATCTGCTGACATCTGGAGAATGGAGATTGAATAACAGAGGCAAACAAGTTTGAACACTTTTGAAAGTTTCTTCCTTTTCCCAGAATTTGTTTTGGTCAAATCCTGCATTATCTCTTTTCTTTTTTAATTACTTTATCTCTGCTTGATATTTCCATATTCTGGGCATGGTGACAGTAATCCACTCCACGTTAGGCAGAGTAAATAATTCACACGACTGAAGCCTGATTCTACAAAATACAAAGTAGGAGATGCCATGAAAAACAAGTTTGCTTTATCCCAAAGCTGGGGGAACTTTTTAGATATTGTAACTCTTTATCCATGGTGTTTTTCATGACTGAAAGTTACTTTGGCAGCTATGTTTTCTTTTCTCACTTCTCACTTCCCTCTGTGGCCCCCTAGTCTCTTGTCGTGCCCCCCCCTCATTTATGCAGTTTCCACCTGCGGCCCCTTTGGAATATCCTGGAATATCCAGGGTGCTATATGGCCCCTGGTTGAGAAACGCTGATCTAGGGTCTAACAAATGTCCACAGACCCAGGTGGCCCATGCACACTCTCCTCATCATGAGGGTCCATATATTCCTACTAATCTCCTGTTTGTGTTTCTGTGCAGAGGATGCCAGTTTCTGTGTGCAATGACAACTGTTCTCCTGGCTCCAGCAGGAAAAAGAAGGAGGGAGAGAAATTCTGCTGTTATGATTGTGTTCCATGTCCAGAAGGGACGATCTCTAATCAGAAGGGTAGGAGCAGTACTTTTTTTCTAGAAATATAGGTGACGGTAATCAACATGAACACATTTAACAAATTATAGAAATTATACAGTGATAACAGCAATAACCTTTATTGAACTAACAGAACTGGCCAACAGGGGCAAAGCAACTGCTTATATACGTTTCTGAAGGGCTAGGCCACTCCCACTCTCAACGTGATTGGCTGTCTAAACTCCCAAGCTGCGCATCATAACTCAGAGTTTAAGGGCCAATGGCAGTAGCCCAAATCCTGAAACATTCTGTGATTGGACATCATGTATCAAATCAGAACACAGGTGCTCAAGCTCAGGCAAACACAGACCACAGAATACATAACAGTCATCTTCTCCCCATTACCTTCAAAGATATATTTCACCTTTGCTTGCTTTGAATGCAAAAAATATTTGAGCAAAATGAACAGTTGCCTGGCGAACAGTTGCCTGGGAACCCTCCAACCCTCTTCCTGAAATTATGGGTGTTCAATCTCTTGCAGTTTGTCAAACAATTTCAAGAACACAACAGGCGCTTTACTGTCTGCTGCAACTGTTTTTTTCAGGTAGATATAGGTCATCATTGTGACATTTTTAATTGTTCCTTTTTCTCCCCCTCCACCCTCCAGATATGGATGCCTGTGTCAATTGCAATAATACAATAATACAAAAGAAGCCGCTCTACATAAAGAGAGAGAGAGAGAGAGAGAGAGAGAGAGAGAGAGAGAGAGAGAATGCAGAGTCCTCCCTCCAAAGCTGCTCTTGACTCTGGTCTCACACAAAAAGTGGTGGACCCTTCTAGCTCTCACCTGGGAGCTTTCATTTTCCCAGTCCCTCGCCCTGGGAGGTTTTCCCTTCCCTGCCTCTCACTCAGGGTCCTCCCACCAACCATCCGCCCCCCACATGTGTACACAATCCCCCAACAACAGCCCAGAGCAAAGGAAACCCAAAGAAAGGGGGAAAGGAAAGGGAGGAGAGGAGAGGAATTTCACTGCCTGCCATAACTGCTTCTTTCAGGTAAATGTAGGACATCATCGTGACATTTTTCATTGTTCCTCATTCTCCCCCTCCACCCTCCAGATATGGATGCCTGTGTCAATTGCGCAGAAGAAAACTACCCAAACCAGGACCAAACAGAGTGTATTCCAAGGGGCCTGAGCTACCTCTCCTACCAAGAAAAGTTAGGGGTCAGCTTAGCTGTCTCCGCTCTGGCTTTCTCTCTGATCACCACCTTCGTGCTGGCGGCTTTTGTGAAGCACAAGGACACTCCCATCGTCAAAGCCAACAACCGCAGCCTCACCTACCTCCTCCTCATCTCCCTCCTTCTCTGCTTCCTCTGCTCCTTGCTCTTCATTGGTCAGCCTGGAAAAGGGACCTGCCTCTTCCGACAAATGACTTTCAGCATCGTCTTCTCTGTGGCCCTTTCCAGTATTCTGGCCAAAACCACCACCGTGGTTTTAGCATTCATGGCAACCAAGCCAGGATCCAGAATGAGGAGATGGGTGGGGAAGGGGCTGGCCAATTGCGTGGTCTTTTCCTGCTCTTTCGTTCAAGCGGGCATTTGCACCCTTTGGCTAAGTGCTTCCCCTCCATTCCCAGATACAGACATGCAGTCACTGAAGAGTGAAATCATCCTGGAATGCAATGAGGGTTCAGCTACCATGTTTTATTGTGCTTTGGGTTATATGGGTTTTCTGGCCGTTGTGAGTTTCCTTGTGGCTTTCCTGGCCAGAAAGTTGCCTGACAGTTTTAATGAGGCCAAATTTATCACGTTTAGCATGTTGGTTTTCTGCAGTGTTTGGCTGACCTTTGTTCCAACCTACCTGAGCACCAAAGGGAAATACATGGTAGCCGTGGAGGTCTTCTCCATCTTGTCCTCCAGTGCTGGGTTACTGGGTTGCATCTTTTCCCCTAAATGCTACATCATTGTGCTGAGATCTGACCTGAACAACAAGGAAAGTCTAATAAGGGGAAGAAAATAGTGTGTGTGTGTGTGTGTGTGTGTGTGTGTGTGTGTGTGTGTCCATATCTTAGAGCTTGAGTAGTCCTGGAATATCTTTCACACTGACCTCTGATCTTGATCTTTGAATAAATTTGTGTCTCATCAGTTTCCTCTGTATTGTTTTCTTATTCTTGACCAGCTCCAGACTGGAGAACTGTATTTTCTGGATCGTGATCATCATCTAGATGTGGATGCAGTGCAGGGCAAATCAGGTTTGGGTCAGTTTGGACCCTATAGAGCAGGGGTAGGCAACCTAAGGCCCGTGGGCCAGATGCGGCCCAATCACTTTCTCAATCCGGCCCTCAGATGGTCTGGGAATCAGCATGTTTTTACATGAGTAGAATGTGTGAGGCTGGCCAATGAACAGCAAGGAGCAGAGGAAGCAGAGCAAGAGGGCAAGGAGCAGAGTGTAGGTGAGGTCCCGGTTGTTGGCTTTGACAATGGGAGTGTCCCCGTTCTTAGAGAAGACGCCAAGGACCAAGGCTGTGACCAGAGCGAAGAGCAGAGCTAAGGCAGCTAAGGTGAATCCCAAAGGCTCTGTGTAGGAAAGGAAATTTTCTCTCTTGGGAATGCATTGATCTCTGTTGTGGTTTGGAAATTGACCTTCTTGGCATTTGAAACAATAATCCGTATCTTAAAAAATCAAATGAATGATATATGAGTTCGAACAAACAAGGCAACCTTTTTCTTCTGTCATGTGTCATTTTTGTAATGCAATGGATTCCTCCATCTCCAATGACATTTCAATTTTCCTTTGAAAGGAATATTGCTTCTGCCCCCAAAACACAATTCTGAGAAAATTAATTAGTTGGAAACAAGTATCAGAGATAAGTGGAAACCAGTAAAATGCAACAGGTATTTTTTTCATAAACCATATATCAAGTCACCAGTAATTTAGGAAGCAAAGTATTGATGACTGTTAATATGGGGCCATTGAAAGAGCAAACGGTCATCTCTGCTGAAAAGTGAGAAGCACAGTATCATATCTTGGAGCAGGAGAATTTGATCTTGTTTTTCTGGCTCTCACCCCTAAAACTATGAGGATGGAGGGTTAGACAAGTCTTCACTGATTCCGCAAGCTGTGACAGGTGGGGAGCAGGCAGACAAAACTGGACATGATCCACACCTATTTCCACAGATCTACTTTGTCAAGGTTAAAGTTGTGGCTCTAGTCTGCCCAACTCTCTGTGTCCGTCTTCTTTCCTCCATATCTGAGTGAAACTGCTGTTCTGTTTAGGAGTACTGAACTATTAATAAGGGGAAACTGTTGAAATAGATTAGGAAGCATTTTACTAAATAGCAGATGATGTCTCCTACCCGTTTGATTCGAAATCATCCCATCTGGACATGAAGCACAGTCATAGCAACAAAATGGCAGCCCCTCCTTCTTTTTCCGGCTGTAGCCTGGCTGGCAGCGATCATTACACAAACCAAGGGGCAGCACCTAGCCAGAAAGAGAGGAGAAGAGGAAGCTCCCTTTTGCATGGCAAAGAACACAGTTTGAACCGAAGAGACAAGATTCATGTTATTCCAGAAAGGTGGTGTATGCGTGAATAAATTGTATTATAAATATTGGGTGTGACACAGAAGGGAAACTGAATTTTTCATTTGTATGAGATAGTGGATGGAAAGAGGACAGGGGAAAACCTCCAATTCTGAAATACTGGAAGTTGGCAGAGAAGGCAAAATAGTAAGCATATACATTAGGCTCAGTACTCTTCCTTCAACACAAATGGGTAACTTATCCTCCCCATGTCTTCTGAGAAATAAATCTTGCTTGATTCCATAGGATTTACTCCTACATTATGGGCTCAGGTGGTGCTGTGGTCTAAACTTCTGAGCATCTTTGGCTTGTTTTGACCTTTAAAGCCCTTCGCGGCCTAGGACCCTCGTACCTACGGGACCGCCTCTCCTGGTATGCCCCACGGAGGACCTTAAGGTCCATAAATAGCAACACCTTAGAGGTCCCGGGCCCTAAGGAGGTTAGATTAGCCTCAACCAGAGCCAGGGCCTTCTCAACACTGGCTCCGACCTGGTGGAACGCCCTGTCTCATGAGACCAGGGCCCTGCAGGATCTGATTTCTTTCCGCAGGGCCTGTAAGACAGAGCTGTTCCACTTGGCCTTTGGCTTGAAAACAATTTGATCCCCTCCCCCCTTTTCCTTTTTTCCTCCTGAGATGGAACTCCTATTTGGGGACTTTCCTGGCATTTTCCCCCAAATAGTTTTGATTTGAGTTCTACTGAAATGAGGCTGCACTTTAATGTTGTTTTTAATTCTGTTTTTAAGCTGTATTTTAATCAACTGTTTTTATATTTGTTGTTAGCCGCCCTGGGCCCGGTCTTGGCTGGGGAGGGCGGGGTATAAATAAAATTTTATTATTATTATTATTGTTATTGTTATTGTTATTATTGTTATTGTTAATTGGTCAGGAGTTCAAATCCACACAACAGGGTGAGCTCCTGTTGCTCTGTCCCAGCTCCTGCCAACCTAGGAGTTCAAAAGCATACCAGTGCAAGTAGATAAATAGGTACTTCTGTGGCGGGAAGGTAAACTGCATTTCTGTGGGCTTTTGCACTTGTCACAGTGTTCCGTTGAGCCAGAAGTGGTTTAGTCCTGATGGCCACATGACCCGGAAACTGTCTGTGGACAAATGCTGACTCCCTGGGCCTGAAAAGCGAGATGAGTGCTGCACCCCATAGTCACCTTTGACTGGATTTACCCATCCAGGGGTCCTTGTCCTCCCCTTTTCCTTTACTCCGACAGTAATGTGCCTGGCAGGAGAGCTTACTCTATTGTAGCAACCCCTTCATGCAATAACTGAACTTATGAATGTTATTAACACCGGACCTTATTCTTGAATTTGTAATCTGAATATTTACAAAAATGCTCCCTTTTTACAAAACGAAGAGTCCACTCCCACCTGATTGAATGCTTTGTGCCATGTGATGACTTCTTCATCCATGCTGAAGTCGACATAGTGCGATTCCTGCGGTTCTAGCTTTCCTACTTTCACTCGCGAGAAAGTTTGGTTGGGGAAAGTAACCCAGTTTAGAACGTCAAATCCAGCTGCCAATTCCCCATTCTCATCAAAAGACACAAAGTCCCCAGCACTGTTGTTGAAGGAGATGCTCCTCAGGAAAGACGGAAGCTAGACAGGATAAAACAAAGCACAGTTTAAAAAGTAAAAAAGGGAAATGCTTTATTGGTTTTAGAAAGGAAACAGTATCAATCAATATGTCACACAATGGAAAGGAGTCAAAAATGGTGTGGTCCACCTTTGGAGCAGATATGGATTTCCAGGAAGTACCCTTCATCATTCTTCCTATTTCTTCTTTCTCTTCCCTGACTGTGCACATTATCACATGGATAATGAAACAAGTCTAGTTTCAGAACCATTTTTATATGGAATGCATAATAGTAATAATAATAATAATAATAATAATAATAATAATAATAATAATAATAATAATATTTTATTTATACCCCACCCTTCCTGGTTCAGAAACGTGGGCTCAGGGCGGCTAACAACAAATTTAAATCACTTAATTGTAATACAACATAAAAGCAGCATAAAATACAGTATGAAAGCATGAATAACAATACAATTCAAAGTTCAAAAATCAATATTGGGGGAAATCCATCCAATAAACATTATATAGTCACCAGGGCTAGCTGGCTAAATTAGTCCTACTTGGGCCAGCGAGGAGGCCAGGGGAGAATTAGCTGTGGGGTCCCAGAGCATGTAAAAAGGGAAATAAATGATCAGGCTGAGTTCAAATTAAAGGCCAGGCAGAATAGCTCTGTCTTACAGGCCCGGCAGAAGGAGATCGAGTCCTGTATGGCCCTGGTCTCGTGGGGCAGAGCATTCCACCAGGTCGGAGCCATCACTGAAAAGGCCCTGGTGAGGGATAGTCTGACTTCCTTAGGGCCCGGGACCTCTAAAGTATGGTTATTCATGGACCTTAAGGACCTTATGATGCTTGCCGTCTATTCAGTTTATCTAAGCACTCATATTGCTGGGAATATTTTTATGTTGGAGGTTTTTCTGTGGTTTTATTAAAAAAAAAATGACAGCAGAACATGCTTCAGCTCCTTCCACCACATTGTTGAGTTCTACAAAGAGGTGACATTTCTGTGTGAGGAAGTGCAGGAGGAGCTACTTCCACCTCTGCAGCTTGAAGGGGAAGGACAGGGAATATATGGATTCTCCTCCAACTTGAAGGCAAGGGAAAACAGGGAAGCACTGAAAAGAACCTTTGTTTTGTGAGGGAAAGGAAAATGCTGTAAAGGGTGTTTTTCTTCCATGTGTATTCAGTCTGTGGACTGTGTGTCATCACCCAATAGATTAGCCCCAAGCAAAGATTATTCTAAATATGAAATCTTACCTGCCAAGGTTGCAGATTTGAAGGATCGAGTCCAGCTCTGCCTGCCATCATTCTGTGTTTTGACCTGGATAAGAGAATCTTATGCAAAGTATATGCAATGGCATAAACTGCATTATAGGTACTGTAACTTTGACCAGTCATGGTCATTTCAAAAATATGCCCAGGAAGGCTCTCCAGACTCTCTTTGCCAGTGCATGTGTCTCTGCTTGCATTGGGCTCATTGGAAACAGAAAATATACAGTCGAATGCCTTTTCCCAAAAAGCCTGGATGAACCCATCTCCATTTGGAGAATTAGGATTTAGGCTTTGAAGGAATTCTTTAAATCCCTGGACTTTTTCTGTGTGAATTGCAAAAGACAGGGCACCATCAAAGCCTTGAATATCAATATACCTTTGCATTGTATCTGATGAAAAGGCCCATTGAGCTGTGAAAATCCACACTTTGCCTGCAGAATTCTCTGCAATATCATCGGTTAATGAAGCAAAATAAATCATCCATTTTGCATTAGTAATGGTCGGAGGTTCTGCACATAGAACTAATATGTTGACTTCTGAGATCATCAAGAAAGAGGACTTAGTCTTAAAGAGATCCAATGAATTGAAATAATCTATCCCTTGAGAAAAGGCTGGTAGTTTTTCCTTGAAGGCTGTGCAGACGCCATGCTGGGAAAGCATTGGCACCAAATTTTGCATAAACTTCTCTCCATTTTCATCATCTGAAGCAACAAGTCCAACCCACGTCCATTGGAAATGAAGAAGGAGCTTGACAATCCCTGCATATTGATATTTCTCATTGGGCACCGTCCGGAAGAAGGTTTGGAGCTGCAACTCGGTCCTCCTCACTGGAGCTAATGCACAATAAGCAATATAAGGAAGAAATCAGTCTCACAATAATGGGAGAGTTAAAGCAAATGGTGAGGATTCATTCCACATAAATGCCTGAAGTGGAACCCATGGGAATTTATTGAAGGTAAAAATATATTCTTTTGTTTTGTATATTGGAGGAATTTGAATGAATGTAAGTACTAATTACATGTTTTAGATGTGTTATAACATAAAACACTGAATCCATTACTCACTAATGACAACATCTTGGTCAGGTTTATCATGAATAAAGTATGTAGAAAGTGAAATATTTCTTACATGATATCAGGTCTATGAGGCCGCCCTGTTTAACGCCCTCCCATCAGCTGTCAAGGAAGTAAATAGCTACCTGAATTTTAGAAGACATCTGAAGGCAGCCCCAAGAGAAACCTACATTTATAGATAAATTAATGCCCACATCGATAAAACCAGCTGGTTGGGAGGGGCCATAATGGTCATTCCTTCAACATGCTTGTGGAATACAAAAGGGCAAAAAGAGGGGGAGATGCTTTTATGGATGCATGTTGATCTCACCATAACCTAGTGCATATCTCCAGCAGTAGCTGGGTAGCATGGTTTCTCTGCCCTCTCGCAACTGGTGTTGTGCAGCTTCCTGGGAGGAGGAGGATTCCTACTGGTGCATGAATATCAGTGAGTGAACTCTTTATTTTTCCAGGTATGATTTCTTACCAAAAACATGAGAAAAGCCAGACACTTTTGTATCAGTTATGTATTTTTCTTTCTCACTATTTTTTTCAGAAAAATGAACTAAGGTAAAAAGGAATTATGGAGAACCAGAAGATAATTATTGTACCAGAGGCAGAAAAGCATCACAGCTCACACACTCACTATCTACCGCTGTGAATACTGCAATACGCTCTACGTGGGGCTGCCTTGGAAGGTGACTCGGAAACAACAACTAATCCAGAATGCGGCAGCTAGACTGGTGACTGGGAGTGGTTGCCGAGACTATATAAAACCAGTCCTGAGAGACTTACATTGGTTCCCAGTACATTTCCGAGCACAATTCCAAGTGTTGTTGCTGACCTTGAAAGCCCTAAACGACCTCAACCCAGTATACCTGAAGGAGCGTCTCCACCCCCATCATTCAGCCCGGACACTGAGGTCCAGCTCCGAGGGCCTTATGGCAGTTCCCTCACTGAGAGATGTGAGGTTACAGGGAAGCAGGCAGAAGGCCATCTTGGTAATGGCGCCTGCCCTGTGGAACGTCTTTTCTTCAGTAAATAAGCAGCTATCTGACTTTTAGAAGACATCTGAAGGCAGCCCTGTATCAGGACGTTTTTAATATTTGATGCTTTACTGTGGTTTTATAACTTGGTTGAAGCTACCCAGAGTGGCTGTGTCAACCCAGTCAGATGGATGGCATATAGATGATATTATTTATTTATTTATTTATTTGTTTGTTTGTTTGTTTGTTTGTTTGTTTGTTTATTATACCTGTGGAATCTTGTAGATGCCTAAGATTGTCTTCATATGAAGAGATATGTCAGAGTCAAGTGCTCCAATAACAGCTATCATATTTTTTTTCTGGTCACATTTGAAGTTGGGGACAATCCTTT
Organism: Darevskia armeniaca; assembly: GCA_034641395.1. NCBI lineage: Eukaryota > Metazoa > Chordata > Lepidosauria > Squamata > Lacertidae > Darevskia > Darevskia armeniaca. The sequence goes on from JAWWNF010000799.1 coordinate 302,358, forward strand.
CTGTGGTGGACAGAAGTTTCAGGGTGTTCTGATAAGTCATCCTTGTATTTACGAAGCTATCAAAGAGGTGGAACCCAAAGCTCATATTCGGTACGATGTTAGGATTCTCATTGATTTCTTTCACAGCAAACACCAAGGAGAGGCTATTCTGGTAGTACTTAAGTGTTGAACTAAAAAAAGAGTTGGAAATGTGTCAGAGGTATTCATTTTTTCTGACATTTTCCAGCAAATTCCGAAAGATAAAATAACAAAAAAAGCAAAAAAAAAAACCCTCATATGCATTGTGCCTCCTAACATTTGATAATGGAAATCCATGGTTACTATTCAGTCAGCTTTAGGAATAGTGCATCTAAAAAGCATTTGTGCAGAACATTCACATACTGCAACACACACACATGAGTTATTCTCTTATCTCTTATGATTAACAGATCAGACAAAGTTGGTCTAATTTGCATATACCTCAGTTAGATACTTTGCTTTGGAAAAAAACCCCATTTGCAACACTTCCGTTATCTTTACCCAATATTGTTTAAACAGTACAACTGAGAATATAATCCAGAATCTATGATATTCCTGTCTCACAGCATCTGAGACAGTAAGATTAAATGATGTTGATTGTGAATGTGGGGATCAAGCTTTGCTGCAAAGTAAAACCAACCATCCTTGGTGTGAAAGGAAACACAGAGGGAGGAAGAGGATCAAGCATGCGATCAGGTGAGAAACATGAGATCAGGTGAGGAGAAAGCAGAAGAGGCAGAAGACAGAAACCTCCAGATGAGGAATAAGGCAACACAGAAGAAGATGCCAAGATCACAATATAAAGAGAAGAAAATGTATTTTTAACCTTCACACTTGGAAAAAGTCATATGCAAATGTTTTCAGAGCATGCCATGGTTTGTATGGTGTAGTTGTAGCCTATAGCAGCGTATAGAAGTGTCCTCTATGAAGGAGAAAGTGATTTCCTTACAAAAGATCCTCTGTAAACTTTGTGTTTGGATAGTCATGCAGATCTGGTTCTTCAGATGTATAGCCAAAAGTATTAACAATTCCTCCAATGATCAGGTCCCCTCTCTGATAATACTGGTATGGAAGCTGGAAAGGATCCGTCATGGTGCATCTCTCAGAGTCTTCCTTGCACTCAGTTGGAGGCATCTGGAGCCACAGGAAGAGAAGGAGCAGCAGCAGAGAAGGCCCTCCCATCTTGACTAACAGTTATGCAGAAAGCTAAATTTCTCTCTCATCCACCATAAATTGCATTAGGTTTAATGGCTCTGGATTAATTTGATAAAGGGGTTGTGCCACAGATCTGACCCATGAGATCCTGTGTGTTCAGAATTTCTCACTGGGGCTCTGAATATCACAGGCTTTTTTTAATATAAGCTTTAACACTCTGACTGTGTTCATGGTCTGAGATGGGATTTGGCAAGATGGATGATGAAACCCATCAGTTTGAGATAATTACTGGTTCCAAAGTTATATCCGTAGAGCATTCTGCTCTGTGAGACAAAATGATAAGAGCAAAATAATCATACTTATTTCTTGTTGAGTAGTGCACTGGGAATGGCGAGTCCCAGGAAAGCAAGCAGCCCACCTGCAAACCGGTAATCTGAATGAGCTCCCTAGTTTTTCCAAATCTCTTCCTCAATCCCACATGCCCCACATTCCTCAAGTGTATGTGCGTCACCAACAGAGACGTGATTTTTAGGATTTTGGACCTCAGGGGTGTAACAACAAGAGCAGCAGCAACAACAACAACTGGTGTATCCTTGTACACCAGTTAAGGGGAGGAGGGAAACAGAATAATGCAAACTTCAGTTGCAGGTGCTATACAGGGTATTACATTTCCTTACAAAATCGAAAAATGGTTAGTGTTTGCCAAACATTTGTGTTTCTAAACACTTCAGAAAACCCTTCTTGCACGAACCAACAGCTTAATCTACTAATTATATGTAAAGATGTAGAGAAATGCATATGGAGAAATGAATTCTGTCATCCAAAGTAGGAGAGCAACATGAGGGACCTAGCAGGTGACAATGACAGCCTAAATGCAGTGGTACAACTTGAAACATAAAAGACATGTGGTTGTGGCATGTGAGAATGGAAAAGCCTGTGAGATCCTGCAACTTAGAAGGAGACCGACAGAGACAGTCTGAAGGTTTAAGTTCTAATTATTACCTGTTTATGGGGCAAGGGGAGATAATAATAGAATCCTAGAATCCTAGAGTTGGAAGAGAGCCCAAGGGCCATCCAGTCCAACCCCCTGCCAAGCAGGAAACACCATCAAAGCATTCCTGACAGGTGGCTGTCAAGCCTCTGCTTAAAGACCTCCAAAGAAGGAGACTCCACCACACTCCTATATCAGATCTTTCTTGGGCTTTCACAGTTTCCCAGCAGTGTGAGGTTCAGGTTTCTTTTGAGCATTCTTGGAGCAGTTCCTTTCTTGCGAGACCAAACATTCTTGGGCTTGCAGACAGTAAGATGTCCCTGATGATGGAAGCAGCCAAGGAAAAGCCTCTACTGGGGGGCGAAAGGTTGGCAAGAAGTTCTCTCCAGCCCTTCTCAGTGTGGCTCCTAAGCAAGGGTTCCTAACCTGGGTTCTTATGAACCTTCCCAGCTCCTTGAACAGAAAGCTGGCTCCCAGAGGAATGGTGGTGTAAAAGGAAATTTTGGGGGAAATTGCTCCATTCCTGTATGGTGTGTAGGAGCCTGTTCAGAGCATGTTGAGTTCCCCTATCGGCTAGTAAGCCTGTTCTTTCTTAAAGATCTGTTGCAACAGGGTCCCCACTCGCCACACGCAGGAGGTTGGAGAACCCAAAACAAAAGGAAACGGCATCTTTATGCACTTTCATTTACAGGAGAAGCTTCCCGTTTCCCACCCTGCCAGAACATGTCACAGAAAGGAAGTACATTGGATGAGGTTACAGGTAAGTTTTCATGGGACAAAGGTAAGTAATTGTAGCGCAATGGGCAGCAAGTGTCTTTTGTTTGTACGTAGGCGATTGTCTAGCGAAGTCACAAAGGGAAAGGAAAGGCATGGATGGTTTTCCATTTGGTGCCCGGCTCATCCCGACCCACCAGTCCTGTCCCTAATGACTCCCCATTGTTGTGCTATGGTTGCAGGGACAAAACTGATGGATGTGCCTGTGGCGATTCCTTCAGATAAGAAAGCAAAACCAAGGAGCCGGGCGTTCCCTGTTAGTTCCTGTAGTTGTGATAATACAGCAGACATATTTATGAATGAACTGCCAATCCTTTATGAATGACTTGCATTGTTTTCTGAATGAACCATTCAATAAAGCAGTTGAAACTTGTGAATTGGTGGCTTTAGCTGTAGACCCAGTAAGTGGCACTGCATATTTGTCAAATTTGTCAAAGCTGACAGATTGCAATCATTTTGCAGAAAGGATATGTTCTGGTTATTACAGTGGTACCTTGGTACTCAAATACCTTGGTTCCCAAATGCCCAAAACCCGGAAGTCTGGAATGGATTAACCTGTTTTGCATTACTTTCTAGAGCAGTGGTGAATGAGGTCTCTGAAGTGAAACAGAGAGAAGGATGGAAATTGAAAGTGGGTTTCTTCAAATAGTTGCATGGCCTGTATCCTAAAGGACAGTCTGAGAGCATATCTGGAAGAGGGAGAGACACAGAATTGGGTTTAAAGCAAGAAGCTGTGTTTTGCTAAGTGAAGCTGAGCCCATGCTTGGATAAGCTTACATTTTGAGAATGTGTTTCAATATATTATTCATTTATCATCCCTTCTGCAAGTAAAGCTTCTGAATATTAAAGGAACGTATGAACAATTCCTAAAAGTTTTAAGTGGGATTAAGCTTCCAAGCGGCTCAATATTGCTTCAAGGGGATGGCCCCTGCCTGCTTAGATGAGGCCGTGATAAGACCACCTCTTAAGAAACCCTCCCTTGATAAATTTAAGGAATGACTGGCCAGTCACTAATCTGCCCTTCTTGGGCAAGGTTCCTGAGCGAGTGGTGATGGATAGAGTCTGGCTGTCATGCATGAAAGCCATTTTCTAGAGCCATTTAAGTCTGGGTTTAAGCCCAGTTTGGGCATTGAAACTGCTTTTGTGGCCTTCTATGACAACTTCTGTTAGGAGAGAGGCGGGGTTAATGTGTCCCTGTGAATTCTCCTTGATCTTTTCAATACTATCAACTACCGGTATGAGGTCTTTGTGCAGCAGTCTGAGTTGGGGGTGAGCAGCACTGCTTCCTAGTAGTTCCAAGTCCTCCTTGGATGGTTGTTTTCAGAGGGTGATGCTTGGGGAGTGTCACTTGGTCCCAAGGAGCCTTCCATATGAGGCTCTGCAGGGTTCAATTTTATCCCCAATGTTGTTTAAAACATACATGAGACTGCTGAGGAGGGTAATCTAGGGTTTTGGAGGATGTTGGCAGAAATATAACAATCACACAAAGCTCTATTTCTCCTTTTCACCTGCAAGTGTGACAGTTTATGTGCTGGATTGTTGTCTTGGTAATGGACAGGATGAAAGTCAATAAATCTGAAACTCAATCCAGGTAAGAGAGAAGCACAGTTTGTGGGTGATTCCTTAGACCTGGTGGATGGGAGGTTGCGTGCTCTTGATGAAGCTGAATCCCCTCTGAAGGATCAGGTTCACAGCTTTGGGGTACTTCTGGATCAACGGCTGGGGCTTGAGGCTCAGGTGGCCTCCATGGTGCAGAGTGCATTCCATCAGCTTCAGCTGATGGCTGCGTAAAGCCGAACTAATGCTGCCTTTGCTCTGGTAACCTGTAGGTTAGATCAGAAGGCAAAAACCTTTCTTTTCAACCAGGCCTTTGGTTGGTTGACCTCCAGTGCCCTTTTAAATGTGTTGTGGAAGGGGAGATTACTGGTTTGTTGTTGTTCTTAATGTTATTATGTAGGTTGTGGTTTTAACATTGCAAGTGAAAAACCCTGAGATCTATGGGCTTATACCTGATAGAGCCTCCATCGTTCAGCCTGGACATTGAGGTCCAGTTCCAAGAGCCTTCTCAATCAATCAAATCTTTATTACGGTCCAGAGACCCAACAATTCATTACAAAACAATACACAATTTCGACAGCCCGTCTTCAAGTTACACAAGCATTTTGTTCAGGCTTAGGAATAGGGATCATTGGTTCTTGCAACCACCGATAGAAACTTCACCACTGCTAATGTTCTGTCATTTGTCCGGTCTTCCAGTAGGAACCTGACATAGTAAGCCTCTGATTTTCCCGGGAAAGGTACTAGCAAGGGTAATATCAGTTCTTCCCTGGCTTGCTCGAATTTCACACAGTGCAGCAAAATATGTTTTATAGAGTCAATGTCTTGAGCACATGAGCATAGTCTGTCCTGGTATGGAACTCCTCTCAATCTGCCATCCAACACTGCAGAAGGAAAGACGTTAAGTCTGGCTTTTGTAAATAGCCTTCTGTAATTTGGAACTGTCAGATTTTTAATATAAGATGTTAACTTAAAGGCATGCCCATATTGTACTCCTACTGCCAGCGGACTGCAGACTGCGTGTGATTGATGTCACAAGTCACTGTGTGTAATGTCCCAGAGTCTTTGCTTTAAAGTCTTTAGGGCACCTTCATAACCCAGGCAATAGAGTTGGGTGGGTGACAGACCAATAGAGGTGGCTTTTTTGGCCATTGTTTTCTGCTAGTTGCTGACATACTCCTCATTGTTCAGGTGTTGATATAGACCCTCCCCTAGCTCAAACACTGCAATCGTGAGCCAATGTTTTAGTGCAGCCCACCTTGCCTTAGTTGAAATTGGGCATTCACCAGCTTCTAATAAAAGTATGGAGTTGGGGACACAGTTGGGTACCTGAAGCAGAGATTGCAAAAATTTTGCTTGAAAGCCATCTAGCTTTGGCAGGTCCCCATTATGCCAGACATTTGCAGCATACAGGAGTTGGGGGACGGATTTTGCGTTGAAAACCCTTAAGGCTGCTGGTACATACTTGCCGCCCTTTTTGAAAAAGAACCTGAGTATGGCTAGCTTTGTGATCTCTGCCTTTTGAAGGGAGGTTTGCCAGTGGTACTTCCAAGATCTTGTATGATGTAATGTTAGCCCTAGATAGCTGAAGTATTTAACCTGTTCAAGGTTATGGTCATCCAACACCCAATTTAACCGGGAGAAGCTTCTTTCGAATACTAAGATTTTTGATTTCCCATAGTTAATGGATAAGACATTTTCAAGACAGTAATCGGAAAACTTCCTTAGCAGATGTTTCAAACCTGGTCTGGAACGTGAAATGATGGCAGCAGCATCTGCATATAGCAACAAGGGGGTCCGTCTCGTTCCTATTTTTGGAAGGTGTCCGTCTGGGTCCATTAGGCTCTCTTCTAGGTCATTTAAGAATAGACAAAACAATGTGGGGGCCAGGATGCACCAAGAGCCTTCTAGCGGTTCCCTCACTGCATGTCAGGCAGCTGTCGGCAACTCTGGGCTGGTTGCCCAAGAATGTACAAAGACAAGGGAATGTTTCTTACCATCCTCTTTGTACTGTCCTCTGTGGCCTCCCTCAAACCCCTGTTGTAACTCTAATCTGTCTTCCTCTTCCTCCTCTCTGGAAGGATCAGGCTGGAGAGGCCGTCTCCACCATTCCTCCTCTGCCCAGTCCCTGAAACTTTGAGAAGTGAGGTTACAGGGAAGCAGGCAGAGGGCCTTCTTGGTAGTGGAGCCTTCCCTGTGGAACGCCATCCCATCAGATGTCAAGGAGATAAATAACTATATAACCTTTAGAAGAGATCTGAAGGCAGCCCTGAATCGGGAAGCCTTCTGGTATTTGATGTTTTATTATGTTCTTATATATGTTGGAAGCCGCCAAGAGTGGCTGGGGCAACCCAATCAGTTGGGCGGGTAATAATAATAATAATAATAATAATAATAATAATAATTGAAGGGTGGTATACAACTTGAATAAATAATAATATTAAAGATAATCTGGTTGGCCCCTGTGAGAACAGGATGCTGGACTAAATGTGTCATGGGCCAGATGCAGCAAGTTCTCCCCATGTTCTTATGTATTATTGTTTTTAGACTTAGATTTTTGTGCTAACCACTTTGAGCACAGATTGTGGAAAATGCTGTATGTAAATAGACAGTGACAAGAGAGGAGAAAGAAAACTGATCATGAAAAAGATAAGAATTGGGACACACAAGGGATTTCCTTGGCCAGTTTTATTCCAACAAATGTCTGCATTTTCTAATAATGCCAGAATTAAGGCATCAATGCAAGTAGACTTTTATTTGCTCCTCCGAATCAAGTGGTCTTTGCTGTTCAAGTTGGGCCTCAGAAGGATTATGTACACTTTGGGGAAGAAGATGCAAGCGAGCAAGCCTGCACTGGAGGCCAAGATGCAGAAGATCTCCACAGCCACCATCTGCTTTCCTTTGGTGCTCAGATAAGAGGGAACAAAGGACAGCCAAACGCTGCAGAACACCAACATGCTGAAAGTGATGAACTTGGCTTCGTTGAAACTGTCTGGCAACTTCCTGGCCAGGAAAGCCATGGTGAAGCTGACAATGGCCAGGAATCCCAGGTACCCCAGGACACAATAAAACATGGTGACAGAGCCTTCGTTGCATTCCACGATGGTTTCCTCCGCCAGAGAGTTCATGTCCACATCTGGGAAGGGAGGAGCCGTACAGAGCCAAACAGCACAAATAGTGGCCTGAAGTGAGCAGCAAGACAGAAGAACAGAGTTGGCCAGAGATTTCCCCACCCATCTCCTCATCCTGGATCCTGGCTTGGTGGCCATGAAGGCCAGAACCACCGTGATGGTTTTTGCCAAGACACAAGACACGGCAATGGAGAAGATGATGCCAAAGGCCGTTTGTCGTAAAGAGCAGCTCACTGGGTGAGGCTGGCCAATGAACAGCAAGGAGCAGAGGAAGCAGAGCAAGAGGGCAAGGAGCAGAGTGTAGGTGAGGTCCCGGTTGTTGGCTTTGACAATGGGAGTGTCCCCGTTCTTAGAGAAGACGCCAAGGACCAAGGCTGTGACCAGAGCGAAGAGCAGAGCTAAGGCAGCTAAGGTGAATCCCAAAGGCTCTGCGTAGGAAAGGAAATTTTCTCTCTTGGGAATGCATTGATCTCTGTTGTGGTTTGGAAATTGACCTTCTTGGCATTTGAAACAATAATCCGTATCTAAAGAAATCAAATTAATATGAGTTCCATCAAACAAGACAACCTTTTTCTTCGGTCATGTTTCATTGTTTGTAATGAAATGGATTCCTCCATCTCCAATGGCCTTTCAAATTTCCTTTGAAAGGAATATTGCTTCTGCCCCAAAACACAATTCTGTGCCATTAATTAGTTGGAAAAAAGTATCAGAGATAAGTGGAAACCAGTAAAATGCAACTGGTTTTTTTTCTTCATTAGCCATATAGGTGGTATCAATCAAATCACCAGGAACTGCTAATATGGTGCCATTAAAAGAGCAAACAGTCATCTCTGCTGAAAAGTGAGACGCCCACTATGATATATTGGAAAAGCATTCTAGTCCCCTCTCTGAGGCAGTGTTTGCAAAAGTCCTTTGCAACATACAGTTCTCACTTACTAGGTAAAGTAATCTTTGTACAAAATAATATCTGGGGTTGGGAAAATATATTTATTTATAGTTGTAGGAAATTTCACTTCTTTCTGATTGCCTAAGATGCAGGCAGTTTTCATCTAGTCTGAACTTCATCAGGAACATTGGCTGTGGTTGTGCCCCTTAGTTGGAGTCACAATTCTTAGTGGTACACTGTGCAGAATAGTAAGATGAGATTCTCTGGATAGTATTCAGGGGCTATGGAGCTGACCTATACACATTTGCTCCTTTTTCTGGCTCTCAGCCCTAAAACTATAGGGAAGGAGGGTCAGGCAATTCTTCACTGACTCTGGAATCTGTGGCAGGTGGGGAGCAGGCAGAAGACACTGGACATGATCCACACCTATTTCCACAGATCTACTTTTTCAAGGTTAAAGTTGTGGCTCTAGTTTGCCCAACTCTCTTTGTCCGTCTTCTTTCTTCCAGATCTGAGTGCAACTGCTGTTCTGTTTAGGAGTACTGAACTGTTAATAAGGGGAAACTGTTGAAATAGATCAGGAAGCATTTTATAAAAGAGCAGATGATGTCTCCTACCTGTTTGATTCGAAATCATCCCATCTGGACATGAAGCACAGTCATAGCAACAAAATGGCAGCCCCTCCTTCTTTTTGCGGCTGTAGCCTGGCTGGCAGCGATCATTACACAAACCAAGGGGCAGCACCTAGCCAGAAAGAGAGGAGAAGAGGAGGCTCCTTTTGGCATGGCAAAGAACACAGTTTGAACCAAAGAGATGAGATCACTTGGCAGATCCATGTTATTCCAGAAAGGTGATGTATGTATGAATAAATTGTCTTATAAATATTGGGAGTCCAGGAGAAGGGAAATTGATTTTTTCATCTGTATGAGATGAGAGGGCAGGGAAATAGAACCGATTCTGAAATACAGGGAGTTGGCAGAGAAGGCAAAATAGGGAGCATATACATTAGGCTCAGAGAAACACTACAAGACAAGTACTCTTCCTTCAACACAAATGGACAACTTATCCTCCCCTTGTCTTCTTAAAAAGAAGTGTTGTTTGGTTCGGCCACTTCTGCCTTAGGAAGAGGTGGTGTTGCGGGCTCTCACGACCCCTCCATGCGCGCAGGGGGTGGGTGGCCAGCCCTGCGCCATTGGGGATTCCCAGCTGAGTCACTGGCCGGCCTGGCCAATCCGGTTGGTCGGGGGGTAGCCTCTCTAATGGCGTTATCCCGAGTGAATCTACACCTCTGTCTCTCATTTCCTCATTCGTCACTTCTATGGGTGCCGCTGCCTGACTTCTGCCTTTGAGCTCTTTGCTCTCCTACTTTCAAGGCTTACCGGGTTCTGGGAGGTGGAGGATCAGGAATGCTTTCTAAAGACAATGTGTCTGTCAGGTGTCATCCCCCTGGTGCTTCCTCTTCCTCCTCTCCCATTATTTCCCAACTTTCCCCCTTATCTGCCTCTGAGCTGTGACCTCCCTCAAACCCCTGTTGTAATACGGAAATGTCGTCCTCTTCCTCCTGCATGGAAGGGTCAGGCTCGGGAGATGGTCTCCACCATTCCTCCTCTGCCCAGTCCCTGACAGCACCTGAGCCTGTGCCCAAGTCGTCATTCCCCACAATTACCCCACCCCCGGACATTTCCTTTAAAATATAAAAATCTCCCTGGGTGGGCATGTTTCCCTCTGCAAAAAAGAGGGCATGTTCTGGATTTCCCAGACATATGGCAATCCTAAAATACATTAGGCTCAGAGACACACTGCAAGACCAGAACTCTTCCTTCCTAACAAATGAGTAACTTATCTTTCCCTTGCCTTATGAGAAGTAAGTCTTGCTTGGTTCCGTGGGCTTTGCCGTATGGCATAGCTGCGGCTGGTCCCTGGGGGCTGCCATCTTCCTGCGCAGTCAGTGGAGGGGATGGTCACTTGGTGCCTCCCACCTCTGGCCACACCGGACCTTCCACTCCAGGCTGTCCTTGCCCGCCAGGCCTGTTGGGGCAGGGGAATAGGGGCTGGACCCTGCCCAACCCTGCTGTATTTTAGAGGGCAATCTGGTATTGCCATTTTGTATTTTTATACCAGAACTCTGAAGAAGAATAGATCTACTTCTCACATCATGAATGATGGTCAAATAATTTGCTGCATATGGGTTCTACACAATCATTTTGTTTAATAATGCTGAATAATTTATACATTACACTTTTTAAAAAACAAAACAAAAACCAAGAGTCCACTCCCACCTGATTGAATGCTTTGTGCCATGTGATGTCTTCATCTATGCTGAAGTCAACATAGTGCGATTCCGGTTGTTCTATCTTTCCTACTTTCACTCGCGAGAAAGTTTGGTTGGGGAAAGTAACCCAGTTCAGAACATCAAATCCAGCGGCCAATTCCCCATTCTCATCAAAAGACACAAAGTCCCCAGCACTGTTGTTGAAGGAGATACTCCTCAGGAAAGAGAGAAGCTAGACAGGATAAGATGCTTCATTGGTTTTAGAAAGGAAAAAGTATCAATCAATATATGTCACACAATGGAAAGGAGTAAAAAATGGTGTGGTCCATCTTTGGAGCACATATGAATTTTTTTTTTTTTGGAAGTACACTTGGCCTGACACTTAAGTATTTGAGGCTTCAGCTCTGGGGGTCCACGTGCAAAGGCAAAATTGTGCTAAGTCAGGAACCCCTGGAGTTGCCCTCCACAAGGTGGAGAGGGGCTTCCTAGGCTCTGGGAAGGTTGCAGGAGGACCCTGAGATGCCCCTAGAGCCCTGTCATGACCTCCTCACAGCCAGATAAGCAAGGAGGAACCTTCTTTCTTGGCCTTGTATCTCCTTCACCAAGGCTGGCCTAGAATGCACTGCCTTGCTCACCTGGCTTTGGGAGGGAAGTGCCGTCATGCCTCGTTCCCAGAGCCCAGCAAGCAAGGGGGAGGGCTGCACACTCAGGGCCCTCCCTGGACCTTCTAAGAGCCTGGGAAGAAAGGAAGAACTTCTGGGAAGGCAGGGGGAAGGGGGCAAATAAATAGAGAGCAGGTAATGGTGAGTTTGTGGAAGTGAGGAACAGGTATAAGGATTTAGATTTGGTGGAAAGAGTGCCTGAAGAACTATGGATGGAGGCTCATAACATTATACAGGAGGCAGCAACGAAAACCATCCCAATGAAAAGGAAATGCAAGAAAGCAAAGTGGCTGTCCAACGAGGCCTTGCAAATAGTGGGGGAGAGAAGGCAAGCAAAATACGAGGGAGATAGTGAAAGATACAGGAAATTGAATGCAGATTTCCAAAGAATAGCAAGGAGCAATGAAAAGAAATAGAGGAAAACAACAGAATGGGAAAAACCAGAGATCTGTTCAAGAAAATTGGAGCTATGAAAGGAACATTTCGTACAAAGATTACCATAATAAAGGACAAAAGTGGAAAGGACCTAACAGAAGCAGAAGACATCAAGTAGAGGTGGCAAGAATACACAGAGGAATTATACCAGAAAGATATGGAGGTCTCATACACCCCAGATAGTGTGGTTGCTGAACTTGAGCCAGACATACTGGAGAGTGAAGTCAAATGGGCCTTAGACAGCACTGCTAATAACTAGGCCAGTGGAAGTGATGATATTCCAGCTGAACTATTTAAAATTTAAAAAGATGATGCTGTTAAGGTGCTACACTCAGTATGCCAGCAAGTTTGGAAAACTCAGCAGTGGCCAGAGGATTGGAGAAGATCAGTCTACATCCCAATCCCAAAGAAGGGCAGTGCCAAAGAATGCTCCAACTACTGCACAATTGCGCTCATTTCACACGCTAGCAAGTTTATGCTTAAAATTCTACAAGGCGGGCTTAAGCAGTATGTGGACCAAGAACTCCCAGAAGTGCAAGCTGGATTTCGAAGGGGCAGAGGAACCAGAGACCAAATTGCAAACATGTGCTGGATTATGGAGAAAGCTAGAGAGTTCCAGAAAAACATTTACTTCTGCTTCATTGACTACGCAAAAGCTTTTGACTGTGTCGACCACAGCAAACTATGGCAAGTTCTTAAAGAAATGGGAGTGCCTGATCACCTCATCCGTCTCCTGAGAAATCTCTATGTGGGACAAGAAGCTACAGTTAGAACTGGATATGGAATAACTGATTGGTTCAAAATTGGGAAAGGAGTACGACAAGGCTGTATATTGTCTCCCTGCTTATTTAACTTATATGCAGAATTCATCATGCGAAAGGCTGGACTGGATGAATCCCAATCCGGAATTAAGATTGACAGAAGAAATATCAACAACCTCAGATATGCTGATGACACAACCTTGATGGCAGAAAGTGAGGAGGAATTAAAGAACCTTTTAATGAGGGTGAAAGAGGAGAGCGCAAAATATGGTCTGAAGCTCAACATCAAAAAAACTAAGATCATGGCCACTGGTCCCATCACCTCCTGGCAAATAGAAGGGGAAGAAATGGAGGCAGTGAGAGATTTTACTTTCTTGGATTCCATGATCACTGCAGATGGTGACAGCAGTCATGAAATTAAAAGACGCCTGCTTCTTGGGAGAAAAGCAATGACAAACCTAGACAGCATCTTAAAAAGCAAAGACATCACCTTGCCGACAAAGGTCTGTATAACTAAAGCTATAGTTTTCCCAGTAGTAATGTACGGAAGTGAGAGCTGGACCATAAAGAAGGCTGATCACCGAAGAATTGATGCTTTTGAATTATGGTGCTGGATGAGACTCTTGAGAGTCCCATGGACTGCAAAAAGATCAAACCTATCCATTCTGAAGGAAATCAGCCCTGAGTGCTCACTGAAAGGACAGATCCTGAAGCTGAGGCTCCAATACTTTGGCCACCTCATGAGAAGAGAAGACTCCCTGGAAAAGGCCCTGATGTTGAGAAAGGTGGAGGGCACAAGGAGAAGGGGACGACAGAGGATGAGATGGTTGGACAGTGTTCTCGAAGCTACCAACATGAGTCTGACCAAACTGCGGGAGGCAGTGGAAGACAGGAGTGCCTGGCGCGCTCTGGTCCATGGGGTCACGAAGAGTCGGACATGACTAAACGACTAAACAACAACAAAAACAATGTTGAGTTTTATTATAGGGTGCTCAGAGAGAAACATCAGTGTTTGGGCAACGTCAAATGGTGAGATGTTCTCCGAGGAAAGTACTGGAGAGGTACTTCCTGGATAAAAACATACCATCTTTCTGATATTAACGCATTATGAGGCCCAGTTTACAACATGCCTTCTTCTTCACCACTCCTAACAAATCAGCATCACAAACGCATAGGACAGCAGAACATGCAGCTCCTTCCACAACATTGTTGAGTTCTACAAGGAGGTAACATTTCTGTGTGCAGGAGGAGATACTTCCACCTCTGTAACTTGAAGGGGAAGTATGGGTAATATTTTGATTCTGGCTCCAACTTGAAGGCAAGGAAAAACAGGGAAGCACTAAAAATAACCTTTGTTTTGTGAGGGAAAGGGAAATGCTGTAAGAGGTGTTTTTCTCCCATGTGTATTCATTCTTTGGACTGTGTGTCATCAGCCAATAGATTAGCCCCAAGCAAAGATTATTCTGAATATGAAATCTTACCTGCCAAGGTTGCAGTTTTGAAGGATCGAGTCCACCTCTGCCTGCCATCATTCTGTGTTTTGGCTTGGATGAGAGAATCTTGTGCAAAGTATATGCAATGACATAAACAGCATTATAGGTGCTGTAACTTTGACCAGTCATGGTCATTTCAAAAATGGGCCCAGGAAGGCTCTCCAGACTCTCTTGGCCAGTGCATGTGTCTGTGCTTTCACTGGGCTCATTGGAAACAGGAAATAAACAGTTGAAAGCCAGTTCCCAAAAAGCCTGGAGGAACCCATCTCCATTTGGAGAGTTGGGGTTCAGGGTCTGAAGGAATTCTTTAAATCCCTGGACTTTTTCTGTGTGAATTGCAAAAGACAGGGCACCATTAAAGCCTTGAATATCATTATACCTTTGGATTATATCTGATGAGAAGGCCCATTGGGCTGTCAAAATCCACACTCTGCCTTTAGAATTCTCTGCAATATCTTCAGCTAATGAAGAAAAATAAATCATCAATTTCACAACTGCAGTGGTCTGAGGTTCTGCATATAGAACTAATACAGTGACGTCTGAGACCATCAGGAAAGCGGACTTAGCACGAATGAGTTCCAGTGAACTGAAATGATCTATTCCTTGAGTTATGGCTGGTAGTTTTTCCTTGAAGGCTGTGCAGACGCCATGCTGGGAAAGCATTGGCACTAAGATTTGCATAAACTTCTCTCCATTTTCATCATCTGAAGCAACAAGTCCGACCCACGTCCATTGGAAATGAAGAAGTAGCTTGACAATCCCTGCATACTGATATTTCTCATTGGGCACCGTCCGGAAGAAGGTTTGGAGCTGCAACTCAGTCCTCTTCATTGGAGCTAATGCACAATAAGCAATCTAAGGAAGAAGTCAATCTCACAATAATTGGGGAGTTATATCAAATGGTTAGGCTTCATCCCACATAATGGCCTGAAGTGGAACTCATGGGAATTTATTGAAGGTAAAAATATATTCTTTGTATATGCGAGGAATTTGAATGAATGTAATAATAATATCAATATTAGTAATAATAATATTAATAATTTATTATTTATATCCCACCCACTCTGGTTGTCTCCCGACAGAATATTAAGAACATGACAAAACATCAAACATTAAAATCTTCCCTAAACAGGGCTGCCTTCAGATGTCTTCTAAGCATCAAGTGTTAGGATATAAAACACTGAATCCATTACTCATCAATGACAACATCTTGGTCAGGTTCAACATTTACAATGAATTATGTTGAAAGTGAAATATTTATTAAGTGATATTAGATCTATGAAGATGAAATGCTCCAATCTTTTGTTCCCTAATGCCAACTATATTGTCATTTCTTCCCAGAATTAAACCTTTGATTAACTACTCCGGTTTTGGAGTAAGGTAGTAGATAATGTCAATGAATTTCATGGGAAGCATCAGACATTTGAGGAAAATTCATTTTCCTCTTTTTCTTCTTCATTGGTTGATTATTTTGCATCCCCCCCCCCCATAGAGTATTCTATTTACCTTGATTGCAAACACTTCCGAAGGTAACAAAATAAATCCTTCACGTTTTCCTAAACTTTGTGGTGAAATACACCACTAAACTAGTGAAAGCTCTAGACATTTTCCTACAAGTTCTGGTTCTTTGGAAGGAAAAAAGTAAAGCTCAACAAAAGTGTGGATGGCTTCCCTGCCCAGAAACTCCTTTGTATCTGGACATCATGAGTGTGGAGCCTATGGCCCTCCAGAACTTCATGGACTCCAAGTGGTCATCCTTGACCATTGACTTATAGAGGCTGGGGCTAGTGGGCAACATATGGACAAGCAACATCCCTTTCTGATGAAACACAAGGGACAGGAGAGAAATCCAGTTTCATTCACATTTTAATGCAAATTTACCTTACTCAGAATTCCAGAAACATTTGTGAACCAAAATGCAACTATCCTTTGACATTTCTACTTTTCTGAATTTTGCATATCCTTTTCTCCAACCAAAAAATAATGATTTTCTTAAGTAACACTTGTCATAAAAGTGCAATTCTTAGTGAAAATAAAATCCAAAAATATACTACCTTGAAGAAATTGCTGGAAAATATGTGGATTAGGCAAAACTGCTTACAAAAATGGGAGAGATGAACATAGAAATGCTGATTAATTCTTGTGAGGTCTTCTAGAAATGGGGGGGGGACACCCTCAATTTTTTGGTCATCTCTTCAGATTGGAAACATGAGAAACTGAGAGCAACTGCCATTCATAAATAAATTAATGCCTGCATAGATGAAACCAGCTGGTTGGGAGAGGCCATCACGGCTATTCCTTCAACGTCCTTGTGTAATAGAAAAAAGGCAAAAAGAGGGAAGAATCCATTTATGGATGCATGTTGATCTCACCACAAGCTAATGCATATCTCCAGCAGTAGCTGGGTACCATCGTTTCTCTGCCCTCTCGCAACTGGTGCTGTGCATCTTCCTGGGAGGAGGAGGATTCCTACTGGTGCATTTGCACTGCACCAACCTCCCTCCCTCTCCCTTTCCCTCCCTCCTTCCAGACAAGCTGCAGTGACACCTGGGGCAGGAAGTCAGGGAAGCCCCAAAGCCCTTCCAACTACGACTGCATACCTCCCTGCCCCAAATGGAGACCATCAATATCAGTGAGTGAACTCTTTATTTCTCCAGGTACGATTTTTTTACCCAAAAATGGAGTAAAGCTAGACAGTTTTGTATCAGTTATATATTTTTCTTTCTTACTCCCTTTTTCAAAAAACGATCTTAGGTAAAAGGAAGTATGGAGAACCAGAAGATAATTATTGTACCAGAGGCAAGAGAGCTTCGCAGCTCACATACTATCTCACTACTGCAATACAATCTCCGTGGGGCTACCTTTGAAGGTGGTGTGGAAACTGCAACTAATCCAGAATGCGGCAGCTAGACTGGTGACTGGGAGTGGCTGCTGAGACTATATAAAACTGGTCCTAAAATATTGACATTGGCTCCCAGTATGTTTCTGAGCACAATTCCAAGTGTTGGTGCTGACCTTCAAAGCCCTAAATGGCCTCGGCCCAGTAGACCTCACGGAGCATCTCCACCCCTGTCATTCAGACCAGACCCTGAGGTCCAGCTCCGAGGGTCTGGCAGTTTCCTCCCAGAGAGAAGTGAGGTTTCAGGGAACCAGGCAGAGGGCCTTCTCTGTAGTGGCGCCTGCCCTGTGGAACACCTTCCCTTCAGATGTCAAGGAAATAAACAACTATCTGACTTTTTGAAGACATCTGAAGGCTGCCCTTTATTGGGAAGTTTCTAATGTTTGATGCTTTACTGTGGTTTTATATCTTGGTTAAAGCTACCCAGAGTGGCTGGGTCAATCCAGTAAGATGGGTGGCATATTATTATTATTATTATTATTATTATTATTATTATTATTATACCTGTGCTATCTTGTAGATGCCTAAGATCGTAGTCATGTGAAGGGAGATGTCAGAGTCAAGTGCTCCAATAACAGCTATCATATATTTTTTCCTGTCACATTTGAAGTTGGGGACAATCCTTTCTGTGGTGGACAGAAGTTTCAGGGTGTTCTGATAAGTCATCCTTGTATTTACGAAGCTATCATAGATGTGGAAACCAAAGCTCATATTCGCTATGATATTAGGGTTCTCATTGATTTCTTTCACAGCAAACACCAGGGAGAGGCTATTCTGGTAGTCCTTCAGTGTTGAACTAATAAAAGAGTTGTAGAATTTGTCAGAGGTATTGAGCTCTTCTACCTTTTAAGCGCATAGGTGATTTCCCGTCTTTTTTCTATCAGATTCCGAAAGATCAAATAACACAAATAAGCAAAAAAAACTCATATGCATTGTGCTTCCTAACACTTGATAATGGAAATTCATGGTCAGTATTCATTCAGCTTTAGGAATACAGCATCTAAAAAACATTCAATTTTTATGAAAATGATGTATAGATGGTAATTAGCAGCATCTAAACTTGCTAAAATGTATAGAACAAGAACTAATGAATGCTGGAAATATAAAGAGAAGGAAAGTACTTTTCACCACATGTAGTAGACTTGTATAGTGGTAAAGGCTTTCTGGGAAATGATATATAATGAGTTAAAGAAAAAGTTTAAAAGTACTTTTGTTAAAAACCCAGAAGCCTTTCTATTAGGTATAGTAGGTGAAGAGATATGCGGGAATAAAGGAGAGTTTTTATGTATGCAACAACTGCAGCAAGAATTCAATGAAAAGAAGAGTGGCAGACAAAAATGATGGACTTTGATGAACCTGCGAAGCTGACAGGGAAAATCTGGAACCAGCAAGGTCAGATATTCCAAAAAGACTGGAGGAAATATATATGGTATTTGAAAGATCACTGTAAGCCATTAACATCACTAGCAGGGGTGTGTGAAGACCTGTAATGTGACATTTTCTTCCTTTTTATTTTAACTTTACTTTTAATGTTTTTTGTAATAAGTGGACTTAAAATTGGAAAACATATAAAATGCAATGATACAAAGGTTAAATTTGAAAGCCATGAGGTGGGAGGGAAGGAAGTCGAAGGGCTTGAAAGAGCCGGGGAAGTAAAGTTGATAACAATGATGTGATTGTATATTACTAAATGGAAAAACAATAATAATAAAAAATTATAAAAAGTAAATAAAAAGTATTCAATTTAATCAGACATAACTAAAAAAAAATAGGTATAATAATGTACACTATGTAAATCCAAAATTACAGTCAAAGCTCTTATTTAAAGACGATGAAGGAAGAATAATTGCGATAAAAGTAACATCCCAAAATGAAAAAAATGTAATCATAGGAATCTACTCACCGAATGAAAGGAAAGCTGAATTTTACCATAAATTAGAGGAGGAAAAGTTAGATTATAGTGATGGGGGGAAAATACTAATGAGAGACTTAAATACAGAAACCTCCAGATGAGGAACAAAGCAACTCAGAAGAAGATGCCAAGACAAAGAAAAGAAAATGTATTTTTAACCTTCATACATGGGGAAAAGTCAAATGTTTTCTGAGCATGCCATGGTTTGTATGGTGTAGTTGTAGCATATAGCAGCATATAGAAATATATGAAGGATAGAGTGATTTCCTTACAGAAGTTCATCTGTAAACGTTGTGTTTGGATGGTTCTTGAAATTTATTTCTTCAGATATATAGCCAAAAGTATTAACAATTCCTCCAATGATCAGGTCCCCTCTCTGATAATACTGGTATGGAAGCTGGAAAGGATCCGTCATAGTGCATCTCTCAGAGTCTTCCTTGCACTCAGTTGGAGGCATCTGGAGCCACAGGAAGAGAAGGAGCAGCAGAAGAAATGCTCCTCTCATCTTGACCAACAGTTATGCAGAAAGGCAGATTTCTCTCTCATCCATTATAAATTGCATTATCAGAACTTAAATTTAATAGCCCTGGATTACTTTAATTAAGAGAAAGTGCCAAAGATCTGACCCATGAAAACCTGTGTGCTCAGAATTTCTTACTGGGGCTCTGAATATCACAGGGTTTATTTAATATATGCTTTTACACTCTGATACTTACTGTCTTCATAGCCTGACATGGGATTTGGCAAGATGGATGATTAAACCCATCAGTTTGAGATAATTACTGGTTCCAAAGTTATCTCCATTGAGCTTTCTGCTCTGTGAGACAAAATAAAAAGAGCAAAATAATCATACATATTTCTCGTTGAGCGGTGCACTGGGAATGGCGAGTCACAGGAAAGCAAGCAGCCCACCTGCAAACCGGTAATCTGAAGGGAGCTCCCTAGTTTTTCCAAATCTCTTCCTCAATCCCACATGCCCCACATTCCTCAAGTGTACGTGCGTCACCAACCGAGACGTGGTTTTTAGGATTTTGGACCTCAGGGGTGTAACAACAAGAGCAGCAGCAACAACAACAACTGGTGTATCCTTTTACACCAGTTAAGGGGCGGGAGGAAACAGTTAAAATAATGCAGACTCCAGTTGCAGGTGCAATACAGGGTGTTCAATTTCCTTTAAAAATAGCTTTCGTGTGCAATGCCACTTCTTCAGATACACACACGAAAGCTTAAACCCAGAACAAACTTAGTTGGTCTCTAAGGTGCTACTGGAAGGATTTTTTTATTTTGTTTTAAAAAATAAAGAAATGGTTAATATTTGCACACAAAAGTTTATACCCAGAACAAATTTGTTGGTCTCTATGGTGCTGGACAATTTTTCAATATTTTGCTGTATTTCCTTTTTATCTTTCTCTGTCATATTTTTATTATCAGTTTATTTTTATTCAGCTTGAACCCTGCCACCTGTCCAAATTCTTGTATCTTGTCTAAGACTTTCAGAAGAGAGTTTTTTGGATCTTCTATTGTAATTACCAGATCATCCGCATAGGGCATAGGCCTTTAATTTATATACTTTATTTCCTACCATTATTCCTCTAATTGTTTCATCCGCCATTATTGTTCGCCAGGACCTCCAGGACCAAAATAAATAATAGTGGGGACAGTGGACAACCTTGCCTGGTCCCTTTTTGTATTTTACAATTCTCTGTTATGACATTGTTTACGATCAATCTTGCTTTTTGTTCTGAATAAATTGTTTCTATACCTTTCCTAAATTTTTCTCCAAAATTCATCACTTCCGGGACCTTTTTCATAAATTCCCATGAAATATTCTCAAACGCTTTTTCGGCATCAATAAACATCAATGCCACTTGCTTTTCATTTCTGACCTCCAGGTATTCTATCACGTCTATGGCATTTCTGATATTTATTTTAAAAAAAAAAAAATTTTCCAGTAGCACCTTAGAGACAAACTAAGTTTGTTCTGGGTATAAGAAGAAGTGTGCATGCACTTAGACCACAGAGCCACCAGCTCACAAAAGTCTGGGTTTAGACCCCTTTTAGGCATTGAAACTGCTTTGGTGGCCTTCTATGATAACTTACGTTAGGAGAGGGATGTGGTAAATGTCTCCCTGTTAATTCTCCTTGATCTTTTCAATACTATAAACTGCAGCAGTCTGAGCTTGGGGTGAGCAGTATTGCTTCATACTAGTTCCAAGTCCTCCTTGGATGGTCTTTATCAGAGGGTGATGCTTGGGGAGTGTCAATTGGCCCCAGGGAGACTTCCATAAAGGGCTCTGCAGGGTTCAATTTTATCCCTAATTTTGGTTAACATCTACATGTGACTGCTGAGGAGGGTTATCTAGAGTTCTGGAGCATGTCATCAGCAATATGCTGATCACACACAGCTGTACTTCTCCTTTTCACCTGCAAGATTGGCAGTTTATGTGCTGGATTGTTGTCTTGGTAATGGACAGGATGAGAGTCAATAAATCTGAAACTCAATCCAGATAAGAGAGAAGCACAGTTTGTGGGTGGTTCCTTAGACCTGATGGATGGGAGGTTGTCTGCTTTTGATGGAGCTGAATCCCCTCTGAAGGATCAGGTTCACAGCTCTTGATCAACCGCTGGGGCTTGAGGCTCCTTGGTGCAGAATGCCTTCCACCAGCTTCTGCTCATGGCCAGGCAAAGCCAAAGTAATGTTACCTTTGTTCTGGTAACCTCTAGGTTAGACTAGAAGGCAAAAACCTTCCTCTTCAACCAGGCCTTTGTCTGGCTGACCTCCAGCACCCTTTTAAATGTGTTGTGGATTACTGGTTTGTTGTTGTTCTTAATTTTATTATGTAGGTTGTGGTTTTAACATTGCAAGTGAAGATCTATGGGCTTATACCTGAAGGAGCCTCCATTGTTCAGCCTGGACGTTGAGGTCCAGTTCTGAGAGCCTTCTGGCGGTTCCCTCACTGCATGTCAGGCAGCTGTCGGTAACTCTGGGCCGGTTGCCCAAGAATATACAAAGACAAGGGAATGTTTCTTACCTTCCTCTTTCTACCGTCCTCTGTGGCCTCCCTCAAACCCCTGTTGTAACTCTAATCTGTCTTCCTCTTCCTCCTCCCTGGAAGGATCAGGCTGGAGAGGCCGTCTCCACCATTCCTCCTCTGCCCAGTCCCTGACACTATGAGAAGTGAGGTTACAGGGAAGCAGGCAGGGGGCCTTCTTGGTAGTGGGGCTTTCCCTGTGGAATGCCCTCCCTTCAGATGTCAAGGAGATAAATAACTATATAACCTTTCGAGGACATCTAAAGGCAGCCCAGTATCAGGAAGCCTTCTAGTATTCAATGTTTTATTATGTTTTTTAAAATGCTGGCAGCCACCAAGAGTGGCTGGGGCAACCCAATCAAATGGATGGGTAATAATAAAGAAAGAAAGAAAGAAAGAAAGAAAGAAAGAAAGAAAGAAAGAAAGAAAGGGTGGTATACAACTTGAATAAATAATAATATTAAAAATAATCTGGTTTGCCCATGTGAGAAGGGGTCCTGGACTAAATGCATCATGGGCAGGATCCAGCAAGTTCACCCTATGTTCTTAAGTATTACTGTGTTTAGACTTAGATTTTTGTGTGAACCATTTTGAGCACAGATTTCATAAAACGCTGTAAAAAAAATAGACAATGAAAAGAAAGGGGTGAAAACACTGAGTATGAAAAAGAAATGAATTGGGAAACACAAGGGATTTCCTTGGCCACATTTATTCCAATAAATGTCTGAATTTTCTAATAATGCAAGAATTAAAGGCATCAACGCAAGTTGACTCTTATTTCCTCCTCCGAATCAAGTAGTCTTTGCTGTTCAAGTCGGGCCTCAGAAGGATTATGTACACTTTGGGGAAGAAGATGCAAGCGAGCAAGCCTGCACTGGAGGCCAAGATGCAGAAGATCTCCACAGCCACCATCTGCTTTCCTTTGGTGCTCAGATAAGAGGGAACAAAGGACAGCCAAACGCTGCAGAACACCAACATGCTGAAAGTGATGAACTTGGCTTCGTTGAAACTGTCTGGCAACTTCCTGGCCAGGAAAGCCATGGTGAAGCTGACAATGGCCAGGAATCCCAGGTACCCCAGGACGCAATAAAACATGGTGGCAGAGCCTTCGTTGCATTCCACGATGACTTCCTCCGCCAGAGAGTTCATGTCCACATCTGGGAAGGGAGGAGCCGTACAGAGCCAAACAGCACAAATAGTGGCCTGAAGTGAGCAGCAAGCCAGAAGAACAGAGTTGGCCAGAGATTTCCCCACCCATTTCCTCATCCTGGATCCTGGTTTGGTGGCCATGAAGGCCAGAACCACCGTGATGGTTTTTGCCAAGACACAAGACACCGCAATGGAGAAGATGATGCCAAAGGCCGTTTGTCGTAAAGAGCAGCTCACTGGGTGAGGCTGGCCAATGAACAGCAAGGAGCAGAGGAAGCAGAGCAAGAGGGCAAGGAGCAGAGTGTAGGTGAGGTCCCGGTTGTTGGCTTTGACAATGGGAGTGTCCCCGTTCTTAGAGAAGACGCCAAGGACCAAGGCTGTGACCAGAGCGAAGAGCAGAGCTAAGGCAGCTAAGGTGAATCCCAAAGGCTCTGCGTAGGAAAGGAAATTTTCTCTCTTGGGAATGCATTGATCTCTGTTGTGGTTTGGAAATTGACCTTCTTGGCATTTGAAACAATAATCTGTATCTTAAAAAAAAATTAAAAAACCAAATTATTAGTATATGAGTTCCAACAAACAAGGCAACCTTTTTCTTCTGTCATGTTTCATTGTTTGTAATGAAATGGATTCCTCCATCTCCAAAGGCATTTCAAATCTCTTTTGAAAGAAATATTGCTCCTGCCCCCAAAACACAATTCTGAGCCTTTAATTAGTTGGAAACAAGTATCAGTGATAAGTGGAAACCAGTAAAATGCAACGGGTATTTTTTTCATAAACCATATATCAAGTCAACAGGAATTTAGGAAGCAAAGTATTGACTGTTAAAATGATGCCATTGAAAGAGCAAAGAGTCATCTCTGCTGAAAAGTGAGAAGCCCATTATGATATCTTGGAGCAGTAGAATTTGATTTTGTGTTTCTGGCTTTCACCCTTAAAACTATGAGGATGGAGGGTTAGGCAAGTTTTCACTGACTCTGGAATCTGTGGCAGGTGGGGAGCAGGCAGAAGACACTGGACATGATCCACACCTATTTCCACAGATCTACTTTTTCAAGGTTAAAGTTGTGGCTCTAGTTTGCCCAACTCTCTGTGTCCACCTTCTTTCTTCCAGATCTGAGTGCAACTGCTGTTCTGTTTAGGATTACTGAAATGCTAATAAGGGGAAACTGTTGAAATAGATTAGGAAGCATTTTATAAAAGAGCAGATGATGTCTCCTACCCGTTTGATCTGAAATCATCCCATCTGGACATGAAGCACAGTCATAGCAACAAAATGGCAGCCCCTCCTTCTTTTTGCGGCTGTAGCCTGGCTGGCAGCGATCATTACACAAACCAAGGGGCAGCACCTAGCCAGAAAGAGAGGAGAAGAGGAAGCTCCCTTTTGCATGGTAAAGAACACAGTTTGAACCAAGGAGACAAGAGCATTGGCGGAGCATGCCTGGGGTGCACACGCAGCCCCCAAATCAAGGCGTTTCCTGATGAATCGCAGCCTGGGATGTACATAAATCTTCAATCCTGGCCCGCACCAGCGACACATATCAGAAGGTATGTGCACACTCAATCAGCAGAGTATAGCAGAAACGATGTGGAGCTTAGGTGTGTGCATTCTAAGTAATTTATTTAGCAATATATACAGGACAAAGCAATCATGGCATCCTCTTCTCCTGGAGGGAGAATGTAAGTACAAAAGTACAATACAGCGGATGAGAAAAGACTGACTTCCGTTCTCACACTTTCAAAGCCTGGAGAGTAAACACAGACATGTGATATAACAATCAGACATCCAGCAACGGGAGAGTGAAATGATGACAAGTGGTGTATGCGTGAATAAATTGTAATGTAAATATTGGGAGTGAAGCAGAAGGGAAACTGAATATTTCACCTGTATAAGATAGTGGATGGAAAGAGGACAGGTAAAGACAACCGATTCTGAAATACAGGGAGCTGGCAGAGAAGGCAAAATAGGAAGCATACACATAAGGCTCAGAGTAACACTACAAGACAAGTACTCTTCCTTCAACACAAATGGAGAACTAATCTCCCCTTGTCTTTTGAGAAATAAGTCTTGCTTGGTTCCATAGGATTTACTCCTACATTAGGGACTCCGGTGGTGCTTGGGCTAAACCAATGAGCCACGTGGGCTTGTTCATCGGAAGGTTGTCGGTTCAACATGGTGAGCTCCGGTTGCTCTGTCCCAGATCCTGCCAATTTAGCAGTTCAAAAGCATCCCAGTGCAAGTTGATAAATAGCTACCACTATGGTGGGAAAGTAAATAATAATAATAATAATAATTTATTATTTGTACCCCGCCCATCTGGCCGAGTTTCCCCAGCCACTCTGGGCGGCTTCCAATCAAATATTAAAACAATACAGCATTAAATATTAAAAACTTCCCTAAACAGGGCTGCCTTCAGATGTCTTTTAAAAATAGGATAGCTGCTTATTTCCTTGACATCTGCTGGAAGGGCGTTCCACAGGGCAGGCGCCACTACCGAGAAGGCCCTCTGTCTGGTTCCCTGTAACCTCGCTTCTTGCAATGAGGGAACGGCCAGAAGGCCCTCGGTGCTGGATCTCAGTGTCCGGGCTGAACGATGGGGGTGGAGACGCTCCTTCAGGTATACAGGACCGAGGCCATTTAGAGCAAATGGTGTTTCCATGTGCTCTGCCATTTGCCACAGCCTTTGACTGGACTTAACCGTCCAGGGGTCCTTTGCCTTCCTTTACCTTTTACTCCTACATTAACGTGACCTAGTTAAACCTGGCAGTAGAGCTTCCTTTTTTGTAGGAATTGCATTAACATAATCATGCATTAACTTAAGAATGTTATTAATATTGGACAAAACAAAATAAAAAAATTCCTTCCAGTAGCACCTTAGAGACCAACTAAGTTTGTTCTTGGTATGAGCTTTCGTGTGCATGCACACTTCTTCAGATACAGATCAGTGTGCATCTGAAGAAGTGTGCATGCACACGAAAGCTCATACCAAGAACAAACTTAGTTGGTCTCTAAGGTGCTACTGGAAGGAATTTTTTTATTTTATTTTGACTATGACAGACCAACACGGCTATCTACCTGTAACTATTAATATTGGACCTTATTCTTGTATTTGTATTCTTAATAGAGTCCACTCCCACCTGATTGAATGCTTTGTGCCATGTGATGTCTTCTTCATCCATGCTGAAGTCTACATAGTGCGATTCCTGCGGTTCTATCTTTCCTACTTTCACTCGCGAGAAAGTTTGGTTGGGGAAAGTAACCCAGTTTAGAACATCAAATCCAGCGGCCAATTCCCCATTCTCATCAAAAGACACAAAGTCCCCAGCACTGTTGTTGAAGGAGATACTCCTCAGGAAAGAGAGAAGCTAGACAGGATAAGATGCTTCATTGGTTTTAGAAAGGAAAAAGTATCAATCAATATATGTCACACAATGGAAAGTAGTCAAAAATAGTGTGGTCCATCTTTGGAGAACTTATGGATTTTTTCAGAAGTACACTTCGCCTGAGACTTAAGTATTTGAGGGTTCAGCTCTGGAAGTCCATGTGCAAAGGACATATCAACATCACAAACACATAGGGCAGCAGAACATGCAGCTCCTTCCACAATATTGTTGAGTTCTACAAAGAGGTGACATTTCTGTGTGAGGAAGTGCAGGAGGAGATACTTCCACCTCTGCAACTTGAAGGGAAAGGACAGGGAATATTTTGATTCTGGCTCCAACTTGAAGGCAAGGGGAAACAGGGAAGCACTGAAAAGAACCTTTGTTTTGTGAGGGAAAGGTAAATGCTGTAAGAGCTGTATTTCTTCCCTGTGTATTCATTCTATGGACTGTGTGCCATCAGCCAATATATTAGCCCCAAGCAAAGATTTATTCCAAATATGAAATCTTACCTGCCAAGGTTGCAGTTTGGGAGGATCGAGTCCACCTCTGCCTGCCATCATTCTGTGTTTTGGCTTGGATGAGAGAATCTTGTGCAAAGTATATGCAATGGCATAAACTGCATTATAGGTACTGTAACTTTGACCAGTCATGGTCATTTCAAAAATATGCCCAGGAAGGCTCTCCAGACTCTCTTTGCCAGTGCATGTGTCTCTGCTTGCATTGGGCTCATTGGAAACAGGAAATAAACATTTGAATGCCTTTTCCCAAAAAGTCTGGAGGAACCCATCTCCATTTGGAGAGTTGGGGTTTAGGGTCTGAAGGAATTCTGTAAATCCCTGGACTTTTTCTGTGTGAATTGCAAAAGACAGAGCTCCATCAAAGACTTGAATATCATTATACCTTTGCATTGCTTCTGATGCGAAGGCCCATTGGGCTGTCAAAATCCACACTTTTCCTGCAGAATTATCTGCAATATCTTCATCTAATGAAAAGAAATATTGCAGCCACTTCACAACTGTAATGGTTTGAGGTTCTGCACATAGAACCAATATATTGACTTCTGAGACCATGAGGGAAGAGAACTTAGCCCGAATGAGTTCCAATGAACTAAAATGATCCATCCCTTGAGATAAGGATGGTACTTTTTCATTGAAGGCTGTGCAGACTCCATGCTGGGAAAGCATTGGCAATAAGATTTGCATAAACCTCTCTCCATTTTCATCATCTGAAGCAACAAGTCCAACCCATGTCCATTGGAAATGAAGGAGGAGCTTGACAATCCCTGCATATTGATATTTCTCATTGGGCACCGTCCGGAAGAAGGTTTGGAGCTGCAACTCGGTCCTCCTCACTGGAGCTAATGCACAATAAGCAATCTAAGGAAGAAATCAGTCTCACGATAATGGGAGAGTTATAGCAAATGGTGAAGATTCATCCTACATAATGGCCTGAAGTGGAATGCATGGGAATTTAATAATAGCTTAAAGGTCCTGGGCCCTAAGGAAGTCAGACTATTCTCCACCAGGGCCAGGGCCTTTTCAGTGATGGCTCCGACCTGGTGGAATGCTCTGTCCCACAAGACTAGGGCCCTGCAGGACTTGATCTCTTTCTGATGGGCCTGTAAGATAGAGCTATTCTGTCTGGCCTTCAATTTGAATTAGCCTGATCCTCTATTCCCTTTTCCCTTTCCTCTTCTATGATGAAACCCTTTCTGGGACCCAACGTTTAAATTCTTCCCTGGTCTCCTTGCTGGCCCTAGTTGGACCAACTTGGCCAGTTAGCCCTGGTGATCATTTGATGTCTACTGACTGGGGTGTTGTTATTGTTTTTGGTGTTTCCCTCCCCCCAAAATGACCCCTGAATTTTTGAATTTTATTGATATTGGTGCTGCATTTTATGTTGTATTTTATGCTGTTTTATGCGGTTCTTAAGTCGCATTTTAATCAATGTTTTATATTTGCTGTTAGCCACCCTGAGCCCGGCTTTTAAACTGGGAACGGTGAGGTATAAATAAAAAATTATTATTATTATTATTAAGGTAAAAATAGATTAGTTTTGTATATCAGAGTAATTTGAATGAATGTAAGCACAAGTTCCTTGTTTTAGAGGTGTTATGTGTGATTGAGAAAGAGATTTCTTCACAGTAAGAGCAAAATAATAATACATACTTGTTCTTGAACTGTGCCCTGGTAGTTATGAGTGTCACAGCCAAGCATGCTGCCCCCAACTGAGTGCTCTTAGGCTGGATCTAAAACCGTCATAGAAGCGTTTCAGTTAAACGCATTGTAAACTCATACAGGGAAATCCGGTAGGGAAAGACAGTGCTCCACAGCACCATCTGGTGTCACAGTTTTATATTGCATATACAATGGATATAGAACACTTTTCCTTTACCATTCTAGCTGAGTCCTTAGTCTTACTCACTTTCCCCTAGATCTTACAGCCCTTGGTTTAAGCTGAGGCTGCTTATCAGAGTAAAATCTTTGCATATTATTATTATTATTATTATTATTATTATTATTATACCTGTGGAATCTTGTAGATGCCTAAGATCGTAATCATGTGAAGGGTGATGTCAGACTCAAGTGCTCCAATAACAGCTATCATATTTCTTTTTTTGTCACATTTGAAGTTGGGGACAATCCTTTCTGTGGTGGATAGAAGTTTCAGGGTGTTCTGAAAAGTCATCCTTGCATTTAAGAAGCTATCGTAGAGGTGGAACCCAAAGCTCATATTCGGTATGATGTTAGGGTTCTCATTGATTTCTTTCACAGCAAACACCAAGGAGAGGCTATTCTGGTAGTACTTAAGTGTTGAACTAAAAAAGAGTTGGACATGTGTCAGAGGTATTCATATTTTCTGGCTTTTTCCCAGCAAATTCCGAAAGATAAGATAACACAAAGAAGCAAAAAAACTCCTATGCATTGTGCCGCCTAACACTTGATAATGGTCTGTATTCAGTCACCTTTAGGAATATCACATCTAAAAAGCATTTAATTTTGTGCAAAACATTCACATCCTGCAACACACACACACACACACACACACACACACACACATTAATTTCTTATGATTAATAGATCAGGCAAACATAGAGGTATTAGTTTCTATTGGTCTACACTGCACATACCTCGGTTAGAGACTTTGTTTTGAGAAAAAAGTTTTAAACACTTCAGTTAATTATACCCAATATTGTTTAAATGGTACAGCTGGAAACATAATCCAGAAGTTATGATATTCCTGACTCACAGCATCTGTGACTGTCAGATTAAATGATGCTAATTGTGAATGTGGGGATCAAGCTGTGCTGCAAAGTTTAACCATCTCTGCATGGTGTGGAAGGAGAGACAGAGGGAGGATGAAGATAAAGAATGAGATCAGGTGAGGAGAAAGCAGAAGAGGCAGAAAACAGAAACCTCCAGGTGAGGAATGAAGCAACATAGAAGAAGATGCCATGATCACAATATAAAGAGAAGCATATAGAAGTGTCCTCTATGAAGGATAGAGTGATTTCCTTACAAAAGTTCATCTGTAAACTTCATGTTTGGATGGCCCTGGAAATCTATTTCATCAGATGCATAGCCATAATTATTAACAATTCCTCCAATGATCAGGTCCCCTCTCTGATAATACTGGTATGGAAGCTGGAAAGGATCCGTCATGGTGCATCTCTCAGAGTCTTCCTTGCACTCAGTTGGAGGCATCTGGAGCCACAGGAAGAGAAGGAGCAGCAGAAGAAATGTTCCTGCCATCTTCACCAACAGTGAAACATCTGAGCCATGAAATCCTGTGTGTTCAGAATTTCTCACTGGAGCTCTGAATGACACAAGATTTATTTATTTATGCTTTAACACACTGATACTGGTTGTGTTCATGGCCTGGCATGGGATTTGGCAAGATTGATTATGAAACCCAGCAGTTTGAGATAATTACTGATTCCAAAGTTATCTCCCTAGAGCATTGTGCTCTGTGTGCAGCCTGGGAGTCATTTTGGACTCACAGCTGTCCATGGTGGCACAGGTTAATTCTGTGTCCGGGGCGGCTGTCTACCAGCTCCATCTGGTACGCAGGCTGAGACCCTACCTGCCCGCGGACTGTCTCGCCAGAGTGGTGCATGCTCTAGTTATCTCTTGCTTGGATTACTGCAATGCGCTCTACATGGGGCTACCTTTGAAGGTGACCCGGAAACTACAACTAATCCAGAATGCGGCAGCTAGACTGGTGACTGGGAGTGGCCGCCAGGACCACATAACACCGGTCTTGAGAGATCTACATTGGCTCCCAGTACGTTTCCGAGCACAATTCAAAGTGTTGGTACTGACCTTTAAAGCCCTAAATGGCCTCGGTCCTGTATACCCGAAGGAGCGTCTCCACCCCCATCGTTCAGCCCGGACACTGAGATCCAGTGCCGAGGGCCTTCTGGCGGTTCCCTCATTGCGAGAAGCGAGGTTACAGGGAACCAGACAGAGGGCCTTCTCGGTAGTGGCGCCCACCCTGTGGAACGCCCTTCCAGCAGATGTCAAGGAAATAAGCAGATATCCTATTTTTAAAAGACATCTGAAGGCAGCCCTGTTTAGGGAAGTTTTTAATATTTGATCCTCTATTGTTTTAATATTTGATTGGAAGCCGCCCAGAGTGGCTGGGGAAACTCGGCCAGATGGGCTGGGTATAAATAATAAATTATTATTATTATTATTATTATTATATAATAAAAAGAGCAAAATAATCATGCATATTTCTCATTGAGCAGGAATGGCGAGTCACAGGAAAGTAAACAGACCATCTCCAAACCAGTAATCTGAAGGGAGTTCCCATGTTTTTTCAAATCTCATCCTCAATCAAACATGCACCATCTTCCTCAAGTGTACATATGTCACCAACAGAGATCTGATTTTTAGGATTTTGGACCTTAGGGGTGTAACAGCAGCAGCAGCAACATCAACAGCAGCAACAACTGGTGTATCCTTGTACACCAGTTCAGGGGAGGAAGGAAACAGTTAAAATAATGCAGACTCCAGTTGCAGGTGCAATACAGGTATTACATTTCTTCACAAAAAAAGAGAAATGGTCCGTGTTATGTACTGAGCTTAGATCCAGAAACAACATTCTTGGCAATACATTCATCTTTATGACAGACATTCTTCCCCAAAGTGATAAATTCATTCTTCCCCAAATCTCCATATTTCTCTTTATCTCTTTCCAAGTTGTTACATAATTATCCTTAAATATATTTATATTCTTAACAGCCATACACCAAAATATTTCACCTTTTTTCAAATGTTAATTGCATTGCCAGTTGTAATTCATTTTTACTTTTTCCCATCATATTTTTAACCAATACTTTTGTTTTGTTTTTATTTAACTTGAATCCTGCAACCTGTCGAAGACTCGTACATTTTGTCCAATACCCTTGGTATACTCACCAATGGGTTTTCTACTGTTGTAACAAGGTCATCTGCAAATGCTCTCAATTTATACTCTTTGCACCTAGCTGATCTACCTTTCATTTCTTTTTCTAATCTTATATTTCTTGCCAGTATCTCCAATTCTAAAATAAACAATAATGGCAACAGGGGGCAACCCTGTCTTGTTCCTTTTGTAATTTTACATCTTCCTGATATTACATTGTTCACTAATAACCTTGCCTGTTGGTCTGAATATACTGCATCAGTTCTCCGAAATTCATCAACCCTATAGCTTTTTTCATAAAACTCCACGACACATTATCAAAGGCCTTCTCTGCATCCACAAACATCAGTGTTGCCTGCTTTTCATTCCTGACCTCCAGATATTCTATTATATCAATTATATTCCTTGTATTATCCTTTATCTGTCGGCCAGGAAGAAAGCCGGCTTGATCGTGATGAATTAACTCTTTAATCACGCATTTCAAATGGTTCGCCATAATATTGGCAAATATTTCATTGTCATTATTCAGCAGATATATCAGCCTGTAATTTTTTGCCCAAAGTAAATTTGTGTCTTGTTTTGGGAGTAACGTTATATATGCCTCTTTCCATGATTCAGGAATTTTGCCTGTTATCAGTATCTTATTCATTACTTCCACCAATGGTTGTATCAGAAAGTCCTATGATTTTTTTGTAGTATTTGGCTGATAGGCCATCTGGTCCTGGAGATTTGCCTGTTTTAGAGTACTTGATCCCTTGTTGTATCTCTTGAATTGTTATAGGTACATTTAAGTCAATCATTTTTTTCCACAATTTTAGGTAACTTACTTTACATTAAATTTTCTTCAATAATGTCTTTGTTTTCTTTGCTGGCTCAGTATAATTCTGTATAATATTTCTTGAATTGTCTTTTAATATCCTTAGGATTATCTATTATTCTACCTTCTACCTCCAATTTGTTTATCTTATTTTGGCCTTTCTTCTTTTTTAATTGCCAAGCAAGCAATTTCCCTGGTTTATTTGCAAAATCATTTTTTTGTCTCAACCTTTTAATTTTCCATTCAGTTTCTTGATTCACTAACATTGAGAATTGTGTCTGTAACATTTTTATGTTTTGTTTTATCAGATCTTTCCCAGGTTTCTTAATCAACTCTTTTTTAACAACTACACCATAATTTTCTTTTTTTTCTTTCTTGGATTCTTTTTTGATATGCACTTTGCTGAATAAAAAAGCCTCTCATTACCGCTTTGCTTGTGTCCCATACAATGTTTAGATCTGTCCCTTTATCCAAGTTCAATTCAAAATAATCCTTCAGATATTTTTTTTAGATTTTTTTTTTTTTTGCTTTTTGCATGGTTTCTTTATCTAGAAGGCTGTCATTTAGTCTCCACCTAAATGTGGAATTTCATTCTCTTAAAAAGCAAATACATCACCTTGCCAACAAAGGTCCATATAGTTAAAGCTATGGTTTTCCTAGCTTTCTGCGAAAGGCTGGACTGAATGAATCCCAAACCGGAATTAAGATTGCTGGAAGAAATATCAACAACCTCAGATATGCTGATGATACAACCTTGATGGCAGAAAGTGAGGAGGAATTAAAGAACCTTTTAATGAGGGTGAAAGAGGAGAGCGCAAAATATGGTCTGAAGCTCAACATCAAAAAAACTAAGATCATGGCCACTGGTCCCATCACCTCCTGGCAAATAGAAGGGGAAGAAATGGAGGCAGTGAGAGATTTCACTTTCTTGGGTTCCATGATCACTGCAGATGGTGACAGCAGTCACGAAATTAGAAGACGCCTGCTTCTTGGGAGAAAAGCAATGACAAACCTAGACAACATCTTAAAAAGCAAAGACATCACCTTGCCAACAAAGGTCCGTATAGTTAAAGCTATGGTTTTCCCAGTAGTAATGTACGGAAGTGAGAGCTGGACCATAAAGAAGGCTGATCGCCGAAGAATTG
Organism: Darevskia armeniaca; assembly: GCA_034641395.1. Lineage (NCBI taxonomy): Eukaryota > Metazoa > Chordata > Lepidosauria > Squamata > Lacertidae > Darevskia > Darevskia armeniaca. The sequence goes on from JAWWNF010000799.1 coordinate 336,237, forward strand.
ATGCTTTTGAATTATGGTGCTGGAGGAGACTCTTGAGAATCCCATGGCCTGCAAGAAGATCAAACCTCTCCATTCTTAAAGAAATCAGCCCTGAGTGCTCATTAGAAGGACAGATCCTGAAGTTGAGGCTCCAGTACTTTGGCCACCTCATGAGAAGAGAAGACTCCCTAGAAAAGACCCTGATGTTGGGAAAGATGGAGGGCACAAGGAGAAAGGGACGACAGAGGATGAGATGGTTGGACAGTGTTCTTGAAGCTACTAACATGAGTTTGGCCAAACTGCGAGAGGCAGTGGAAGACAGGAGTGCCTGGCGTGCTCTGGTCCATGGGGTCATGAAGAGTCGGACACGACTGAACGACTGAACAACAACAATAACACTGGATTATGATCTGATAAAGTTTTGGTTACATTTCAGTTCTTTTTATTCTCTATTCTCTATTTTATTCTCTATGTTAACTCATTTGATATCCATATTAAGTTGATTCTCCCGGTAGACTGATTTATTTTATTTTTAATCCTCTGTGCCTCTGGTGAAAGTGCTGTTTGTAAAGTGGAACTAGCAGAATTGTGCTAGTGTAAGAAAGAAATGCAAGGAATGTACTCTGATAAGGAGCCTCAGCTTAAAGCAAGAGCTGTAAGATCTAGGGGAAAGTGAGTTGTTAATAAGACTAAGGACTCATCTAGATTGGTAAAGAAAAAGCATTCTATATGCATTTTATATGCGATATAACACTGTGACACCAGATGGTGCTGTGGAGCCCCGTCTTTCCATACCGGATTTCCCTGTATGAGTTTACAATGTGTTTAACTGAATTGCTTCTTTGACGCTTCTAGATCCAGCCTAAGATCACTCAGTTGGGGGCTGCATGCTTGCCTGTGACACTTACAATTACCAGGGCACAGTTCAATAACAAATATGTATTATTATTTTGCTCTTACTGTTTTCTCTCACAGAGCACAATGCTCTACGGAGATCACTTTGGAACAAGTAATTATTTCAAATTGCTGGGTTTCATCATCTTGCCAAATCCCACATACATTCTAGCAGGCCATAAACACAAAGTGTATATAAAATAAATCCTGTGTTATTCAGAGACCCAGTGATAAATTCTGAACACAAAGGTTCTCATGGATTGGATCTTTGGCACATCTCCTTGATCAAAATAATCCAGAGCCATTAAACCTAATTCATGGTGGATGAGAAAGAAATCTGCCTTTCTGCATCACTGTTGGTCAAGATGGGAGGAACATTTCTGCTGCTGATTCTTCTCTTCCTGTGGCTGCAGTTGCCTCCAACTGAGTTCAATGAAAACTCTGAGAAATGCACCATGACGGATCCTTTCCAGCTTCCATACCAGTATTATCAGAGAGGGGACCTGATCATTGGAGGAATTGTTACTTATTTGGGCTATGCATTTGATGAAATAGATTTCCAGAACCACCCAAACACCAAGTTTACAGATGAACTTTTGTAAGGAAATAACTCTCTCCTTCATAGTGTACACTTCTATATGCTTCTATATGAACAACTACACCATACAAACAATGGCATGCTCAGAAAACATTTGCATATGACTTTTTCCAAGTACGAAGGTTACTTTTTTCTTCTCTTTATATTTTCTTCTCTTTATATTTCCCTCTCTTTATATTATGATCTTGGCATCTTCTTCTATGTTGCTTTATTTCTCATCTTGAGGTTTCTGTCTTCTGCCTCTTCTGCTTTCTCCTCACCTGATCTCATGTTTTTCACCTGATCTTGTGTTTTATCCTCATCGTCCCTCTGTCTGTCCTTTCACACCATGGATGGATGGTTGAACTTTGCAGCAAAGCTTGATCCCCACATTCACAATCACCATCTTCTGTCACAAATGCTGTGACATCATAGATTTTGGATTATATTACTTGCTATACAATGTAAACAATACTGTGCAATTAAAACAGCAGTGTTGCAATCTTATTTTTCTTTGCAAAATAAAGGGTTATATCTAATGGAGTTATAGCCCGAGTAGGCCCACTGAAATTAATACAACCACGCTTCTGTCCAGTAGCATACAAGGAAGCAATTGCTGTTGGCTTTAGCAACCTGTGAGGGGCCATGATTTAAAGCTCCAGTGGTCCATTTCCAGATAAGAGAATAACTTACATACGTAGGTATCTTGCAGGATGTGAATGTTCTGCACAAAGTTAAACACCTGTTAGATGCTCTATTCCTAAAGCTGACTGAATACTTCTCATGAGTTTCAATTATCAACTGTTAGGAGACAAGCATATGTATTTGCTTTTTTGTTTTATTTAATCTTTTGGAATTTGCCTGAAAAAGCCAGAAAATAACCTGTGTACTTAAAAAGTGGGAGGAGGAGAATATCTCTGACACATAGCACAACTCTTTTATTAGTGGAGCACCAAAGTACTACCAGAATATTCCCTCCCTTGTGTTTGCTGTGAAAGAAATCAATGAGAACCCTAATATCATCCCGAATATGAGCTTTGGGTTCCACCTCTACGAGAGCTTCTTAGATGCAAGGATGACTTATCAGAACACCCTTAAACTTCTGTCCATCACAGAAAGGATTGTCCCTAACTTCAAATGTGACAAGAAAAGAAATATGATAGCTGTTGTTGGGGCAGTTAATTCTGACGTCTCCCTTCACATGACTACGATCTTAGGCATCTACAAGATCCCACAGGTATAGTGAATGTGTGGGTAGTGGAGCTTTTCAGCCTCTGGTACAATAATTCTCTTCTGGGTTCTCCATACTTTCTTTTACTTTGGTTCCCTTTTCTGAAAAAGAAGTAAGAGAGAAAAATATATAACTGAAAGGAGATAGTCTGACTTTGCTCATTTTTTTCGGTAAAACGTCCTACCTGGAAAGATAAGGAATTCTCACTGATACTCATGGTGTCCATGTTGGGCAGGGAGCTCTGTAGTCATGGCTGTAGGGGAAGGGCTTGGATGACTGCCTGACCTCCTGTCACTTGTGTCCCTGCAACTTGTCTGGAAGGAGAGGGTGATTGGGAAGCTGGAGGGAGGTTAGTACAGTGCAAATGCACCAGTAGGAGTTCTCCTCCTCCCAGTAAGCTGCTTTTTGGGTCACAAATGCTGCCCATCTGATGAGTTTCCCCAGCCACTCTGGTCAGCTCCCAACAAAATAAAACAGGTAAATTTCTACAACAGTTTGAAGTGAATTTCTCTCCTGTTCCTGGAATTGTCTCATCAGAAATGGCTGTTGCTTGTCTATTTGCTGCCCACTAACCTCAGCCACTATAACTCAATGGTCAAGGTTCCTCACGCATGAAATAAAACATGATGTCCAAGTGCAAAAGGGTTTCTGGACAGACAATCCATCCACACTTTCATTGAGCTTTACTTCCTTCCTTCCAAAGTTGCAGAACTTGTAGGAAGATGTCAAGATCTTGTGCTCCTTTAGTGGTGTTCTTCACCTTACCAAATACTGTAGTTGCAGTCAAGATAAGCAAAATACCCCATGGGGAGGGGGGATGCCAATGATGCAGTGACAATGCGGTGACAATCAATACAGATTTTAATCTCCAGAATACAGATTTTACCTGAAGAAATGTTACCTAATATAAATAAATTTATAGGGAATTTTTTATCAGCTTCTTCATGTGAATGTGGCATATGTTGCTGTTGTTAACTCTGCTGTCTAGCCTTTGACCACAATAAAGATTGATTGATTGGATTGGATTGATTGTTCTTCCTTAGATTGCTTATTGTGCATTAGCTCCAGTGAGGAAGACCAAGCAGCAGTTCCAAACCTTCTTCCGGACGGTGCCCAATGAGAAATATCAGTATGCAGGGATTGTCAAGCTACTTCTTCATTTCCAATGGACGTGGGTCGGACTTGTTGCATCAAATGATGAAAATGGAGAGAAGTTTATACAAATCTTAGGGCCAATGCTTTCCCAGCATGGAATCTGCACCGCCTTCAAGGAAAAGCTACCAGGTTTGTCTCAAGGGATGGATCATTTCATTTCACTGGATCTCATTCAGACTAAGTTCTCTTTCCTGATGGTTTCAGAAGTCAACATATTGATTCTATGTGCAGAATCTCAGACCATTACAGTTGTGAAGTGGTTGAAATATTTCTTTTCATTAGCTGAGGATGTTTCAGAGAATTCTGCAGGCACAGTGTGGATTTTGACAGCCCAATGGGCCTTCGCATCAGAAAAATTGCAAAGGTATTACGATATTCAAGTCTTTGATGGTGCCCTGTCTTTTGCAATTCACACAGAAAAAGTCCAGGGATTTAAAGAATTCCTTCAGACCCTAAACCCCAACTCTCCAAATGGAGATGGGTTCCTCCAGGCCTTTTGGGAACAGGCATTCAACTGCTTATTTTCTGTTTCCAATGAGCCCAATGAAAGCAGAGACACATGCACTGGGAAAGAGAGTCTGGAGAGCCTTCCTGGGCATATTTTTGAAATGACCATGACTGGTCAAAGTTACAGTATCTATAATGCGGTTTATGCCATTGCATATACTTTGCACAAGATTCTCTCATCCAAGCCAAAACACAGAATGATGGCAGGCAGACTCGATCCTCCCAAACTGCAACCTTGGCAGGTAAGATTTCACACAAGGCCTCTTGGTGCATCTCAGAGACCAGCAAAGAAGGTGCCCCCTTGCTTCCCATGAACCTAGAGTGCAGTTACAGGGATTCCTGCCTTTGCGCGATTTTGCCTTTGCACATGGACCCCCAGAGCTGAACCCTCAAATGCTTAAGTGTCGGGCCAACTCTACTTCCTAGAAATCCATATGTGCTCCAAAGGCGGACCACACCATTTTTGACTACTTTCCATTGTATGTCATATATTGATTGATACTTTATTCTTTCTAAAACTAATAAAGCATCTTATTCTGTCTAGCTTTCCTCTTTCTTGAGGAGCATCTCCTTCAACAACAGTGCTGGAGACTTTGTGTCTTTTGATGAGAATGGTGAATTGGCAGCTGGATTTGACATTATTAACTGGGTTACTTTCCCCAACCAAACCTTCTCGCGAGTGAAAGTAGGAAAGATAGAACAACCGGAATCACACTATGTAGACTTCAGCATGGATGAAGAAGACATCACATGGCACAAAACATTCAATCAGGTGAGAGTGGACTCTTGGTTTTTTAAAAACGGTAACATTTTAAATTAATATTAAGAATGTAAATAAAAAGGGTAATGTATAAATTCTTCATCATTATTAAGCAAAATGATTCTGTAGAACCAGGGGCGTAGGAAGGGGGACGAAGGGGGCGGTTCGCCCCAGGTGCCATCATGGAGGGGGGTGACAAATTATCAAGGAACAATTACTGCCCTACTAGGGTGGTTCATAAAAAACTTTTTAAAAAAATACCTGCTCCAAAGGTCTTATCTTACTACACTAGGGATTATATAGCTATATATGAAATTTCATGCATACCAATTAATATCTTGACCCTCCTCCACGAAAATAGCTGTTTACTTGGCTGTTTTCCTATGTTGTGAAGGCTGAAATTTCAATTCAGTGGAGCACTTACTGTTTCCAACCCTAACCCTGCGGAAAGCCATCTAATTAGACTTTAATTTGATTTTGACATGTTTTTAGGAGGTAATTTAATTATTGTTTGATTTTATACCAATGTTATGTATCTGATGTTAGCCACCCTGAGCCCAACTTTGGCCAGGGAGGGCAGGATATAAATAAAAGTTTTTTTTATTATTATTACTTGTTATTATTCCTTTGTAAGAAAATATGAAATAACGTAAAACCATTTTTGTAGGCAAAAAATAAAATAATTTTAAAAAATCAATGGGGGGGGGTGACAAGAAATTTTCCGCACCGGGTACCACCTGACCTTCCTACGCCTCTGTGTAGAACCCATATGCAGCAAATTATTTTACCATCATTCATGATGTGAGAAGTAGATCTTTTCTTCTTCAGAGTTCTGGTATAAAAATACAAAATGGCAATACCAGATTGCCCTCTAAAATACAGCAGGGTTGGGCAGGGTCCAGCCTCTATTCCCCTGCCCCAACAGGCCTGGCGGACAAGGACAGCCTGGAGTGGAAGGTCCGGTGTGGCCAGAGGTGGGAGGCACCAAGTGACCATCCCCTCCACTGACTGCACAGGAAGATGGCAGCCCCCAGGGACCAGCCGCAGCTATGCCATATGGCAAAGCCCACAGAACCAAGCAAGACTTACTTCTCACAAGGCAAGGGAAAGATAAGTTACTCATTTGTTAGGAAGGAAGAGTTCTGGTCTTGCAGTGTTTCTCTGAGCCTAATGAAGTTTAGGATTGCCATACGTCTGGGAAATCCTGGACATGTCCTCTTTTTTTTTGCAGAGGGAAACATGCCCATCTGGGGGGATTTTTACATCTTAAAGGAAATGTCCGGGGGTAGGTGCTTCTAGCCTGAGCTGTGTAAAGAGGCACTCTAGTGTGGAGGCAGGGGCCCTGCATGACCGTACCAGTGCACCTCTTTCCCTGGTCTGGTCTGGCAAAGGCTCTGGCTGTGCTCTTTTTTGCTCTTCAAGATATTTGCTTCCTATCTTACCTTCTCTGCCAACTCCCTGTATTTCAAAATCGGTTGTCTTTCCCTGTAGTTTATTCCATTCACCATCTTATACAGATGACAGATTCAATTTCCCTTCTGCTTCGCTCCCAATATTTATATTACAGTTTATTCACTCATGCACCACTTTTCTGGAATAACATGGATCTGCCCAATGCTCTTGTCTCCTTGGTTCAAAGTGTGTTCTTTACCATGCCAAAGGGAGCTTCCTCTTCTCCTCTCTTTCTGGCTAGGTGCTGCCCCTTGGTTTGTGTAATGATCGCTGCCAGCCAGGCTACAGCCGCAAAAAGAAGGAGGGGCTGCCATTTTGTTGCTATGACTGTGCTTCATGTCCAGATGGGATGATTTCGAATCAAACGGGTAGGAGACATCATCTGCTATTTAGTAAAATGCTTCCTAATCTATTTCAACAGTTTTCCCTTATTAATAGTTCAGAACTCCTAAACAGAACAGCACTCAGATATGGAGGAAAGAAGACGGATACAGAGAGTTGGGCAAACAAGAGCCGCATCTTTAACCTTTCCAAAGTAGATCTGTGGAAATAGGTGTGGATCATGTCCAGTGTTCTCTGCCTGCTCTCCACCTGCCACAGCTTGTGGAGTCAGGGAAGACTTGCCTAACCCTCCATCCCCATAGTTTTAGGGCTGAGAGCCAGAAACTCAAAATCAAATTCTGCTGCTCCAAGATATCACAGCGGGCTTCTCACTTTTCAGAAACGACTGTTTGCTCTTTCAATGGCACCATATTAACAATCATCAATACTTTGCTTCCTAAATTCCTGGAGATTTGATTGATAGCACCTATATGGCTTATGAAGAAAAATATATATGTTGCATTTTACTGGTTTCCACTTATCACTGATACTTGTTTGCAATTAATTAATGGCTCAGAATTGTGTTTGGGGGGCAGAAGCAATATTTATATCAAAGAAAATTTAAAATGCCTTTGGAGATGTAGGAATCCATTTCATTACAAAGAATGACACATGACAGAAGAAAAAGGTTGCCTTGTTTGTTCGAACTCATATATTAATAATTTGATTTTATTTTTTTAAAAAAATTAGATGCAGATTATTGTTTCACATGCCAAGATGGTCAATTTCCAAACCACAACAGAGATCAATGCATTCCCAAGAGAGAAAATTTCCTTTCCTACGCAGAGCCTTTGGGATTCACCTTAGCTGCCTTAGCTCTGCTCTTCGCTCTGGTCACAGCCTTGGTCCTTGGCGTCTTCTCTAAGAACGGGCACACTCCCATTGTCAAAGCCAACAACCGGGACCTCACCTACACTCTGCTCCTTGCCCTCTTGCTCTGCTTCCTCTGCTCCTTGCTGTTCATTGGCCAGCCTCACCCAGTGAGCTGCTCTTTACGACAAACGGCCTTTGGCATCATCTTCTCCATTGCGGTGTCTTGTGTCTTGGCAAAAACCATCACGGTGGTTCTGGCCTTCATGGCCACCAAACCAGGATCCAGGATGAGGAAATGGGTGGGGAAATCTCTGGCCAACTCTGTTCTTCTGGCTTGCTGCTCACTTCAGGCCACTATTTGTGCTGTTTGGCTCTGTACGGCTCCTCCCTTCCCAGATGTGGACATGAACTCTCTGGCGGAGGAAGTCATCGTGGAATGCAACGAAGGCTCTGCCACCATGTTTTATTGCGTCCTGGGGTACCTGGGATTCCTGGCCATTGTCAGCTTCACCATGGCTTTCCTGGCCAGGAAGTTGCCAGACAGTTTCAACGAAGCCAAGTTCATCACTTTCAGCATGTTGGTGTTCTGCAGCGTTTGGCTGTCCTTTGTTCCCTCTTATCTGAGCACCAAAGGAAAGCAGATGGTGGCTGTGGAGATCTTCTGCATCTTGGCCTCCAGTGCAGGCTTGCTCGCTTGCATCTTCTTCCCCAAAGTGTACATAATCCTTCTGAGGCCCGACTTGAACAGCAAAGACCACTTGATTCGGAGGAGCAAATGAGAGTCAACTTGCGTTGATGCCTTTAATTGTTGCATTATTAGAAAATGCAGACATTTGTTGGAAGAAGACCCGCCAAGGACAACGTACTCCAAAACTCTAGTTAACCCTCCTCAGCTGTCACATGTAAATGTTGAACTACATTGCGGATAAAAAAAAAAATCCTTCCAGTAGCACCTTAGAGACCAACTAAGTTTGTTCTTGGTATGAGCTTTCGTGTGCATGCACACTTCTTCAGATACACTGAAACAGACCCTTGTACCAGTATATACTGAGAGGGTGGGGAGGGGTATTACTCAGAGAGGTGGTGGGAATGGGTGATAGGCTGATAGCTGTGGTAAACCTGTTGACGACTGTTAACGACTGCAATTAGTCTTACAGGAAAAAGCAAGGGGTGAGAAGGTTAAAAATAGCTTTGTCGTGTATAATGAGAAAAGAATCCAATGTCTTTATTCAGACCAGGTCTCTCTCATGGTAATGAGTTTATTTTTAATTTTTTTAATTTATTTTTGTTTTGACTATGACAGTCCAACACGGCTACCTACCTGTAACTACATTTTGGATAAAATTGAACCCTGCAGAGCCCCACATGGAAGGCTGCCATTCCCCAAGCATCAACTGTCAGGAACGTTCCTCTCCAGAGTGACAGAGAGGGCTCCGAGGACCAAGCGGGGTGGCAGGCAGAAAGAGACAGAGGCTTGCTTTCTTTACATGTAGAGAGTGAAGCGAGCCCCTCCTGTCCTGGAATGCAGGTCGTAAATTTTCAGGACAACGTAAGGCATGTGAAACAACATTGGGGATAGATTTGAACCCTGTAGAGCTCCACATGAAAGGCTCCCTGGGGCCAAGTGACACTCCCCAAGCATCACCCTCTGATAAAGACCATCCAAGGAGGACTTGGAACTACTAGAAAGCAGCGCTGCTCACCCCCAACTCAGACTGCTGCACAAGGACCCCATAATTGATAGTATTGAAAAGATCAAGGAGAATTCACAGGGACACATTAACCCCATCTCTCTCCTAACGTAGCTTATCATAGAAGGCCATATAAGCAGTTTCCATGCCCGAACTAGGCCTAAACCCAGACTTAAAGGGCTCTAGAAAATTGTTTTCATGGCTCTGCCTATCACCACTTGCTCAGGAACCTTGCCCAAGAAGGGCAGATTGGTGACTGGCGAGTCATTCCTTAAATTTATCAAGGGAGGCTGTCTTAAGAAGTTGTCTTATCATGACCTCATCTAAGCAGGGAGTGTCCGTCCCCTTTCACAAGGAGGTCTTAATTGTTGCAGAGCAGCGATATTGAGCAGCTTGGAAGTTAAATCTTATGTAAGACTGACACCCTTTTAGGAGTTGTTCATATGTTCCTTTAATGTTCAGAAGCTTTACTTGCAGAAGGGATGATAAAGGAATAATATATTGAAACACATTCTCAAAATGTAAGCTTATCCAAGCATAGGCTCAGCTTCACTTAGAGAATCACAGCTTTTTGCTTTAAACCAAACTGTGTGTCTCTCCCTCTTGGCCTGTACTTTAGGATAGAGACCATGCAGCTATTTGAAGAAATCCACTTTCAATTTCCATCCTTCTCTCTGTTTCACATAAGAGACCTCACTCACCACGGATCTGCTCTCTCTCTATTCATTTGGAGAAGGAGCATCAACAGTGTTTCTTCTCAATAGTGTCCAGAGAAGATCCCAAGACTTCTCTCCCAGCTATGTTCATCGCACAGCCATCTTCCTGCGCTGTGTCATCACAGTGAAGTCACTCACACCAAAGGGAGTCTGTGACCACTTAACCAACCACATGAGAGCCACTACAGAAAGTGCTAGAATTGGCTGTTTAACCAATCAAAACTCAAAGTGCTTTTGGTAACCACACAGCAATAAATATTTGAAAATTCCTATCTTAGCATATGAAACCCCTATACCAAACATTAGTGCCCTCTCCCGTCCTAGCTGGCTGTTTTCTAGGCTCATGACCTCTTGTGCTGGCACTGGGTTAGAGCCGGTCTCTGGTAGTGGCAGCCTGCTGAGGGCGTCCGCATGGCCCATCTCCTTCCCAGGCCCCGACCAGTGTATACTGGTAGCCGGCGAAGAAAATCGACCACCTGAGGATACGGGGTGACAGTACTTGAGGGGTCTACTTCTTGGGGCTAACAGGCTGAGCAGCGGCTTGTGGTTGGTCACCATGGTAAAGGGGCACCCATACAAGAAATCATAAAATTTCTTTACTCCCTTCACTATTGCCAGGCGCTCTTTGTCTATTTGCGAGTAGTTCCTCTCGGCTGCGGAGAGGGTCTGAGAAAAGTAAGCCACCACCCCCTCCCTTCCAGGAGTTGGTGCCCCAGGACGGTGCCGAGGGCATAGAGTGAGGCATCGCATGCCAGTACCACCGGCAGCCTCTCATCAAAGTGTGCCAGGACTGAGTTCGAGATGAGCAAGTCTTTGACTGCTTGGAATGCGACCTCCTAATGCTGCCACCCACCCACCCATGGGGCCTGCTTGTCTAACAGTCTGTGTAGAGGCTCCACTACTGCCACCTTGTGGGGTAAGAAGGCGTGGTAAAAGTTCAATAGTCCCAAGAAGGCCTGGAGTTCCATCTTACCCTTAGGTGCCGGGGCATCGCAAATAGCTTGCACCTTGTCCCCGGTTGGGTGGACCCCATCTGTGTCCACCATAAATCCCAGAAAGTCCCCTTGTTGCACTCCTAGTAGACATTTTTCCCACTTCACCTTGAGGCTGGCCATCTGGAAACGTGCAGAACCAGTCCCAGAACTCCCCTGGCGTGGCTCCGGCAATCAACACATCATTGAAGAAGGGGGTGGTGGTGGGAATTCCTTGGAGGAGAGAGTCCATTAGATTTTGGAATGTGCCTGGCGCCACGCTGACGCCAAATCTCAGCTGCTTCACCCGGAATGTGCGCCTGTGTGTTACAGTCATCTGTGCCACGGCAGTGGTCTCGTCAACTGGCAGCTGCTGATAGGCCTGGACCAAGTCCAGCTTGCCAAAAATCTTAGACGAGGACATGGCTGACCACTGGCACCGGGTATGCATGGGCCATAAGGGCCTTGTTTACGGTACATTTGTAGTCCACACAGATGCAGACCGAGCTGTTGGGCTTGACGGGCATGACGATCGGGGTTTCCCAGGGGGCGCTAGGCACCGGCTCGAGCACTCCTTGCTCCACGAGCCGGTCCAATTCCTCATCTATGCGGGGTTTCAAGGTGAACGGGACCAGGCGGGCCTTGAGCCTGATGGGTCGTATGTCGGGATCTAGTTGTAGGCTGATGGGGGGGCAGTATATCGCCCCAATGCCCCATCGAAAACCTCTGGAAATTCTTTGCATATGGCATCCACGTCCACATGGGAGTTGGTGTGCTTCACCCCAGTGATGGCTAGCCCCAGTGGCCCAAACTATGCCAACCCCAGTAAGCTAACGTAGGGCCCCTTGACCACAATCAAGTCCAAATGCCACTTCCAACCTCGATATTGTACCTTAAAGGTTCCCACCATTGTGGGGACTTTACATTTCTGGAAGTCCTGGAGAGTGAATGGGGCTGGCCTGAGCTTGGGAATGCCGTTTGGGCACAACTTCCTTAAAGTCCGTGCCGAGATTATGCACAGATGTTCAGTAATGATGTCATAGCTAAAAGTGTTATACTTGTGTAGCCTACTCAAGATCACCTAATATGGAATATTAACCTTTTAGAACCACCTTGTAATCATGGTAGTAAAAAGAGGGAGGGTGATTGTGCAACTAGGTTGATCTAGGAGGAGATGGTCTTTCCAAAATCCTGGTCCCATGCTGCTTAGAACATTAAGCATCATTATGGCTACTTTGAATTGTGCCTGTAAGTGTTCTGGCAGCCAGTGAGATAGTTTGAGCAGTGGAGTCCCCTTCTTCAGGATACTGGCCCTGGTCCACAGCCCGACCACAGCATCCCAGGCTAGATGCGGTTTCCAAATACTTTTCAGAGACAGCCCCACATTAATGGACAAGTCCAAACTTAGTGTTCAAATGTTAAGCATTTCAGTGTGATGGGATACACATAGGATATTTGCCTGGCTAAGTGAGAAACCTTTTGTGTGTGTTGATCAGCTCTGCCTGGGTGCTTCTGGCCCCAGTGAGATGTTGATATGATTACACTAAAGCGTCAGAGACAGCAGATGCGTCCCAGAGAGAGAAGAGCAGGTTTCTTTCTCTGCAGGAACTCGATTATCAGCTGCTTGCCAAAGTTTATTTCATCATTAGAAAGCTGGCTGCCGGCTTTAATTGCGCTTTCTGCTGGCTCCATGACAATCTTCGCTAACTGCACAGCCTTGCCTTGCCTTGTGCTTTGGGGAGTTGCCCCTTTGGGATTTGGCAGAAGGTGGAAAGTACTGTGTCCAGATAAACACAGGTTACAGTTAATACCATGTAAAATCCAAACGCTGTTTACAATGCAGGAGAGAAAATGGCACGGCAAAGTTTAAAATAAACCAACTAGTTGCAATACTGAATGTCAAGTACCATTATGATAGCTGGATCTGTGAGAATTGCTCCTAATTGCAACTGCATATGGCATATGTGATGACTATGAGGGCTCTCCATCAATTATCTCCAATTGCAGGGACTTGACACGGCTTTTGCTCTGGGGAGATGCCCCTTGGAGAGGGAGCTCCAGGTGGCAAGAGCAGCATTCAGTTAGACAGTTTGACACTAGGGCACTTGCCAAGGCAGAACGGAACTTTGATTTAACGTAGATCAGAAAATCCTTTTACGCAGGATTGCCAACCTAGATCATGGCCTCTTCTAATCCAGCTAGGCCATTCCTACAATGGCGAAGGTGCTTTATGTATGTGCAAAAGACCAAAATCATCTGCCATGGAATGTTGGATTCTGTTGCTTTAATGCATTAGGCCAAGGCTGGGGAAGCAGCCCCAGGGACTGAACTGGACTCTGTCTGGCCCTTGAAACTCTCCCCAGGCCACAACCCTCATGGGCCCTGATTCACAGGCTGTATCCAATGCTAGTTATACTCAGAGTAGACCCAGTCCCAAAAATGAGCATTCTTTTCAGTGGGTCTAAGCAGACCTACTCGCATTAGATACAATCCTGAGTGTTTCTGGCTGGACAGTTTCAGAGCTGTCAGGGTTCATCTTGGATTGGCAGGCTCAGTAGGAGCAGACAGGGGGTGAATTGTCACAAACTGGATTAGAGGTGGAGGGGGGAGCCCTCCTTCACACCCCAACATCGACTGACTTGCAGGAAGCTCAATTGTACTTGGTTACATCATGCCCCCCCCCAAATATTCCTGCTGAGAACTGGCTGGCATGGCCAAACCCTGCAGAAAGCAAGATGAAACTGTCAATCCTGCTTGGTTTGGGTGCACCAGTGAGTTCCACCTGGGAACTGGATGGCTCTTCCAAATCCTGCAGAAAGTGGGACACACACACACACACACACACACACACACACACACACACACACCCTGCACCAGCTGATGTGAAGGAGTTCAATTCCTCCTTATTCTACTCTGGCTGAGTACATGGAGGGCTGAGTTTTCCCTTTGGGTTGGCTAGAGTGGCTGTGAATGGAAGGGGGTTTGAAAAGCTGCAGCGAGGATGCAGAACACACCCTGTTGCCCCTTTATCCCTGCCCCAAATAATGATGAAGTTGATGGTGCTTATCATTTGGGTGGTGCAGTGATGGTCAAGTAGATCATGTGCCCTAAGTTCACAGTATGCGAAAGTGCTGTTCTTGGGGAAATGTCAGCACCCGACCCTGGACAGCTCCCTTAGCCTTGAGGTGCCAGTGAGTTCCCATGGAAAATTGACTGATGTACCCTAACCCTACAGAATGGAGGACGGAAGTGCACATCGACTGATGTGTGTGTGAGAGAGAGAGAGTTTAATCTTGCTTTGGCAATATGTTCCCCCACCATCCTGGGCCAGCATTAATCGGTGGGCTGGAGAGCCCATTTGGCAATCATGGCAATCATGTGGCATCTTTATGATGTCAGGTGATGGGCAGGTGGGTGGGACCACCCACCTGCCAAAGTTGACCTGTGAATGCAGAGGAGATAAATATCTGGCCCACCAGGAAGAAAAGGCTCTCTGACCCATTTCAGAGTATCCTGCATATCAGCCGTCTCCAAGCATATCAACACAAACATTTTCAGGGACTCTAAGGGGGGAAATATCTGATCCATGCTGTGAGCCATAGTGTGTGGCCATTGTGAGGACGAATTTCAAAGAGTAAAAACCAGGACAAGTTTTGTTGCAGCTGGGGCAGAGGAAGGCATCCGGTTGTGCTGCTGCAGATGCACCAGGGCATTTCTTCTCTCTGCGCTCCTCCCAGCAGTTGTTCCTCCTCTGGTCACTGCTGTGGATGCACCACCTGACTGTCTGTCTCCAGTACCATCTTGTTGAGCTTTTTTTAGACAAACCCCAAAGTTATAAAAAAGGTCATTTTTTATTCCCCCTGGACATCAATTCCGGACGCATGGCAGCCCTAATTTAAGGAGCATTAATTAATGTGAAGGTAGAGAAGTGAGGTTCACATGCGCTGCCCTGTTCATCTTCCTAGAAGAAAGAGTGATGTGGAGAAAGTGTCATTAATTTTAACAGACCATGGGTTTCCGCCCATGTCACAAACTCAATGGCGAGCAGTGAGGAGGTTCAGGCAGGGGAAAGCCAGGGTTTATGAGGCCAAAATCCTGGCAATGTTCTCCAGTGGGGTCTGGGGAACTCACTGTATCCCGCTGTGCCACTCAAGCCCATGTGTCACACTCCCCTGGGTTCCTCTTCTGCCAGGCATTCAAACAGAGTCCAAGTGATTGAGCCATTAAAGCTTTATTACTAACTAATTGGTTTACAACTCTAAGCACATCGTAAATACGTCTAACTCCATGGCTATTAGTTGCCGTAACTGCCGGATGTGGGGGTTTGCCGCCGTTTTCTAAAGCATCTCAGGAAACGGAAGCAGCTGGTGTTTCTTCCTTTCCTTCCCCCTAATGCGGAGCTATGGCTCTGAGAGGCTGTCGAAAGCCCTCCCACCG
The DNA here is from genome assembly GCA_034641395.1 of Darevskia armeniaca. Classification (NCBI taxonomy): domain Eukaryota; kingdom Metazoa; phylum Chordata; class Lepidosauria; order Squamata; family Lacertidae; genus Darevskia; species Darevskia armeniaca. Next base: position 351,801 of record JAWWNF010000799.1, read on the forward strand.
CTTCCTCTTCCTCGGAGCTCCCTTCGGACTTTCCGCTGGAGTCAGTCTCCAGAATAGCTGGCTGTTCCCGATATTCGCTCAACGCTGGAGAAGCAGGAGGGCTCTGCTGTCTCCTGACACCATGTCTGCCAACTTAAAAGGCAGAGCGGATGCTACCAAGGAGTGTGTCCCTGCCATGGACGAGCCTCCGTCTCTGGCATGATTTGTGGTTGGCTCCTGCATAATTTGGACAATTGGCATTGTGCTGGTCCCGAGGGTTACCCAAGAGATGAAGTCCTAGTCCGGTCTGTGGTTCGTAGGTTCAGGGTAGAGACAGTCCAAAGTAGTCAAAGCTGGGAGCAGGGCAGGGCATCAGGTGAGGTCAGGAACACAGGCAGGAAACCAGGGCAGGTTAGGAACGCAGGCAGGAAAGCAAGGCAGGTCAAAGGCAGGAACACTAGCAGGATCTAGCAACCAACAATGTTGCTCCCGCAACTTGGGCCTGGGCCTGGCCGGCATAGGGCGGCCCTGATCCTCTGGTGACTCGCCTCTCCTGGCCTGGAGGCGAGCACTCCTCCTGCGGGAACTTAGTTCCCTTCGCCTCTCTGCCCTTCGCCTCTGCAGCTCAGGAGAGGTTGGAGGGTTACCGGACCCAGAGGCAACCTCAGCTTCACCTGACGGGGCTGATAGTGGAGCACCTGCAGGCAATGGGTCCTCCATCCCAGCAGGAGCCAGAGCAGACTCAGCAGATGCCTGCACCTGAGGATCCAGCACAGGTGAGGACCCTTCAGATTCAAGCCCCAGTCCCGGCTCTGCTGGTTCTGGAGGCAGGGAATCCTGTGCAGGCTGGGATCCCTCAGGTTCAGCATCTGAGTCTGAATCCCAGGCCATCACAGGCATTAATCAAGAGGCGCTCCTGGACCGACATATGCTAATAGGCTGCAATCAGTCAGCTGCCGGAAGGACTGGGCTTGGCTCTTTGAAGGTATCTGAATGTTTTCTTTGAAGCCTGAGAATCCTTACAACAGCCAGGAAAGGAAGGGGAGGACAAGGGGCTTGGTGCTTTCTTATGCTTTTCAAATGGTCTCTTTTTTCCCTGTCTTCCCCTGTATAAGGAAAAGGATGTGTGTAGCTGCTGCTATGTTATTCTGTTGGTTACTTTGGAAAAGAGGGGGGAGGCCTTTGATTTATGCTCAACAAGGAATTTAACAAGGTTTTACTATACCCCCCCCCCTGCAACCCAAGCTGAATGGACTTTATTTAAAATTATTTCTGGACTGCTGTTGAATGCCGGGGGGGTGAACGGCTGTCAACCAGATGTGGCAAAGAGGCTGAACTTGAGAAAATATTTTGTTTTTAACTGTGGGCTGAGGAAGAACTCCAGAGCAGAATTTTAATGGCATTTGCATATGCATTCTGTGAGTTATTTATGGCTGCAGCTCGTATGCTGGTCAGTAAACATTATACCATCCACATAAACACTGCAAATAATTGAACAGTGGAAGATTGTCATTAATTCTCCCCGCACACAAGGTCTGGAACCACAATGTATATGAAGGAGTATACATACATGAAAGGAATTACTTTTTTATAAGATGTAATGGAGGTGCTGTTTGCAAGGTGAAAAAAGTGGCCAGCTGGAAGAATGGTTTAACAGCAAGTGAAGGATGTCAACTGGACTCTAAATAAGAAATGATGCGGCTATATGAGGAAATGATGATGATCATATGTCTGGAACAGGAGTGGGAAACCTGATCTTAAGAAATTGTATTAAATTTAATTAATTTGGTTTGATTTGTAATAATTAATAAAAATAATTCGGTGGGAAATGAATTATAACAGACCATGACAGGGTTAGCAGGCCAAAGTGGTAAAATGAAGTTTTGGTTTATAACATTTCAAACTCCATATAGGCTGTTTTATGCTCATCACCCACTGGATGGGGGATAATCCACAGACAAATTCACATATTAAGGGCACAATTCTAGACTAACTTTCCACTGGCATATTATTTTATAAATGCTGTATTTTTATTTGTATGGCCATCTGGAAATTGGGGCATGCTCTATTGCAATCTAACCTCCCAATGGACAGTAGTGAATGTGGAGTACAATGAGATTATCAATTTTAATGCTGGTTTCACCATACTAGATGGAGGAAGCTCACACTGATGTATCAGTCTGCTTGAAGACTGGCCAAAATTTAAGTGATTCTAAAACAGTTAGGGAAATTGGGTCCCTAACAGTTAGGGAAACTGTTGCAAAGACTGGGTCACCTAACCTCAATTTCTATTCAACTTTCTAGCCTCTGTAATATTATTATACCAGTTGACTTTCCAAACATAAATTAACTGGCAGCCCACACAGCCTGTATTGCAACAGATCAGTCCTGATGTAACCAAGTCATGTCTCACAGGACCATATTTGTATATGAAATATACATGATTTTGCCTGTGACTGATTCCACTCTTTCCTTGGCAGGAGGTAGCCTACATCTACCAGGGCATGCCACATCCTCTTCAAAGGAGAAAATAACACTTCTAGGGTTGTGTTGTTTTTGTTAATGGGCATATAAACTGTTTTGTTGTGTTATTGTGACACCTCAAAAGTTACCAATCCACTGAGGATGTGATTATCTCACAAATCATGGTCAAAATTACTGCTTTCCTTCCTGAATCTCAATAGATTTCCAGAGTCCACTAACAAGATCAACAATAACAGCATGTGGAAATATTATAAACTCCGCATGTTGTTCATACTGGTGCTGGGGTTACAAAGTGTTCTGCCTTTTGCCTCCTTATATGTTAGGGTGTGCTTTGGCCAGCTGATTCTGCTATGATCTAAAACAAAAAGACTGCGCAGTGAGTAATTATGTGCCCCATTCCTTCTTTTTCTGCAGTTAACCATCCAGTTCGGAGTTTCTTAGTCTAAAATAACGCATCTCAATCTGTACATGCTGAGTCCTCCGTCATTCATGAAAGACTGCAACGAAACTCATGCTTCCAGAGAATGCATCCAGGGGAGAAGGCAAACTGGGGTCGTCTCCGTCCTGAGGACACATTTCCTCACCAGGATCACAGCAGCAATATTGCTGCTTCTCGTAATGCTACCTTATAGCGTGTGCAAGGTGCATTCTATTAATTGCAGCATATATGACGATCCCCTTCCTATACCTCACAAATATTATCAGCCGGGTGACTTTGTCATCGGAGAGATTGTTTCTCAGGTGTTCCTCTTTCAAGACAGTCCCTCGTTCACAGAAGTGCCCACACAGATGTCCATTGGTGAACCTGTGTAAGGAACCCTTTCTTTTTCCCATGTCTTCTGTTACCTTAGATTATAATATGGTTGGATGCTTCATTAAGAAGATTCACTTTTCAGTGTGAGGAAAGCTCTATTCCAGCAATAACTGGAGCCAAACAATTATTTTGCCTGCCTCTTATTTACGTTATGAGAATATTTCATACCCAAGGCTCATGGGCGTGAATGGAACTTATGGGACATCTCTAGAGCAAGGCAACAGTGAATTGTGACCTTAGTGAGTCTTTGAGGAACCAGTCAACCATTAGTTGACTCTTGTCTTTAGCTTCAGCTATCTCTTCCATTCACATCAGTCTGTGTGGGTTTTTTTAAAAAAGAAATGTTTCACTTCATAAGATGATATTGTACAATACTGCAATGTATTAGAATAATAGAATCTTAGAGTTGGAAGGGACCCAATGGTCATCTAGTCCAACCCCAAACTGCAATGCTAATCTCAGCTATTATTCTGGAAGTTTTCAGCCCAGCAATGTTCCCTGACTGAGTGCAGGTCTAGTCACACAGAACAGAGACAGAAACTCTGGCCTGATATGGAAAGCACATTCTGCGTTGCACAGCATATTCTCTACCATGGAGCTACAACAATTTTCTGACCCTTATTTCCATATTTCACTAACCCTTCCCCTATCTAACCCTTATCTTCAGGTCTTCATAATGTTTTAAACTTTAGCTCAATCATGAAAGTATTTGGCAGTGTGATTCTGAAATCAATAAATGCCTTTTCCTTTCAGACAACATCCCACAGTATGCTGGGCTAGATCCTGGCACCAAGATGCAGGTTAGCCAACCCGGGTCTAGATTTATTAGTTCCCTGTAATGTAGCAGGCAATGGCTCTTTACTCAGCGTCTTTTCATACAGCGCAATAAATGTTTTAAGAAATCTTCCTTATATATTTCATCTAAAAGGACCTGCTAATAGATTATATCCTGCAATAACTGTATTCTATAGCCCAATATTTTCAGACTTTTTTGAGTTCCAGCTGAACCCTGAGAGTAGTTAGAGGTGTAGCGATGAAAGCAAGAAATGCCCTTTCCTTTGCCTCATTAAACAGACAGTAACTCTCATTACAGGTGTGTATCTGAAGAAGTGTGCATGCACACAAAAGCTCATACCAAGAACAAACTTAGTTGGTCTCTAAGGTGCTACTGGAAGGAATTTTTTTATTTTGTTCTCATTACAGGTCCGTTCCTAAGAACTACCAGCACATCCTGGCTTTGCTGCTTGCTGTCAAAGAGATCAATGAGAATCCCCAAATCCTACCCAACATCTCTTTGGGCTTCCACATCCTCAACAGCTACTATGTGGCAAGGACGACATACAAAGCCAGTCTGAGCCTCCTTTCCACACAACACAGGTTTGTTCCCAACTACAAGTGTGATACTCGGAGTAAACTGATAGCTGTCATTGGCGGACTTGCTACTGAAACCTCTGCCAACATGGCTAGCATTTTGGCCACCTACAAGATCCCACAGGTGAGACATATTCATTGATGGGAATTGTACAACAATGGCACATATTTTTGCATTCTTTTAATCCATACAACACACCCTCCTTCCTTTCAGCTCACATATGGATCATTTACCCCAGTGCAGGATGACAAAACATTGTTTTCTTCCTTATATCAGATGGTCCCAAAGGAAGCCCACCAGTACATTGGGGTAGTCAGGCTCCTTCATCATTTCAGATGGACATGGATTGGGCTCTTTGCTGTGGATGATGACAATGGGGACAGGTTTTTGCACACAGTGGTTCCATTGCTTGATCAGAACGGCATCTGCTATGCCTTCATACTAAGAACAGCAAAGAGGACATTTATGGAAGAGTTGATGAACATTATATTTGCGCAACTGGAAAAATACTCAATTCTTCAAGATGGAAAAGTCAGTGCATGTTTTGTATATGGAGAACCTCCGTCCATGGGTGTTTTGAGAATGTTTTTCTTTTTTGCAGTAATAAAATCATTGCCACCTGTGGGAAAAGTCTGGATTGTTACATCCCAATGGGATTTCTGTGCCTTCTCCCTTCAAAAGCTTTGGGATATGGAAAGTTTCCATGGTGCCCTATCCATCACGGTTCCCTCAAGGGAGCCACTTGGACTGCAAAGTCTTCTTGAGATCATTGAACCTTCTTGGGCAAAAGGAGATGGTTTCATTCAGAATTTCTGGGAGCAGTCATTCAGCTGCTCATTGAGAAATTCTGATGGGAATGTGGAGGGAAAGAAAGCCTGCACTGGCCGGGAGAAGTTGGAGAGTCTTCCTAGTACTCTTTTTGAAATGGGCATGACTGGCCACAGCTACAATGTCTACAATGCTGCTTATGCTGTGGCGCATGCTTTGCATGTCCTACGTGAATCCAGTCCCAAGCCTAGTCATTTAGTGGAAGGAGGGAGGCTGACATTTCAAAGTTTGAAGCCATGGCAGGTAATTACACATTGAAAGACAAAATTCTATTTTTCAAAACTTTCAAGCATGCCATAAAATATATTTGAGTATATCCTTAAACTTTCTTGATGTTGCCTAAACATCAGGAAACCTTTAACTTGAATCTGAGTTTTCTTATTTCCTCCTTCCAAATCTACTTTCCTTTTGCGTCATATCTCTTTTACACTGTGACCCTAAAGACCACAGCTGTCTTTTTGTAAGCTGCTGAAAAAGCCATTTTTGGAAGAACATTGGGATATTTCTAAATAAATAATTATTGAAACTAAACAACCAACATCATGGTAGCACCTTCTTTCAGCAAGATGGCACACTTTGCCACTCTATTAACATTTAACGTTGCACAATGACTTTATAAACATCCTGCATTTTGCCATCAGGATGGCAAAATACAAAACCTGGACTGTTGTGGCAAAGTTCCTTAGGGCTTAACTCTTGGCAGCTCGGAATGTCTTCTTCTCTAGCTTCTGCCCTGAAAATCCAAGAGGAGTGGATACAGGCAGTGGAGATGGATGGGGAGTACATATCTGTGAGCAAAGCATGGTCTTCTGGGTCCATCACAGAGTGGCACCAAACATTTTGGGATTTCTGAATATCCTGAGGGTGCAGAGACAAAAATCAGGGGGGAAAGGTTTATTGACCTCAAAACACGCTCAGGGGTTTTGTGATGCACCCAGATGCCATTGTGGGAAGCAGGAAACTGGACTAAATAGACAGGACAGTTAAAATATCTCTCCTTAAAAATGGCAGTATTAAGAAGCAATATACCTAATAATATCAAGTCACAGTGTGGCATCACATGTTTAAAAAAAAGGGTAAAGGACCCCTGACAAGTCTGTTGCTAAATCTGATGTAATATGAATGCATTATTTTATGTTGGGATTTCATTTCAGATAATGTCTTGCCAAAACAACAAAACAACAATACCTCGATGATGCTTTATTTCATTTATTTTTAAGACAACTTCACAGGGCCATTCCTCCTCTAATTCCTGCATCAGTTTCACAATTCTTTGGCTGAATCACTGCTTCTTCCTAGCCCTACATTGTGATTACTCATTATGACTGTGGTAATATAGTACAAACTCATGATAAGCCATGGAACATGGGGGGGGGGTCATATTCTGTTCCTTACTGTTCCAATGGATGTGGAGGGGGTCGGGGTGGGAGAAGAAGCCTCAGAAGACGGCACCAGATACAACCTTGGTCAAGAACAATCCAGATTGAGGGAAGCTAGACATTTGTCCATTTCATTGCAGATCTTTTAACCTTCTATTCCCATTGTGTTTCCTTTTCTCATTCACTCAAGCTGCATAACTATATAGGGAGCATCTTGTTCAACAACAGCGTCGGCGAGAGTGTAGCTTTTGATGAAAATGGAGAACTGATGGCAGATTTTGATGTTACCAACTGGGTCACTTTCCCCAACGGCTCTTTTGTTAGAGTAAAAGTTGGAAGATTGGCTCCTCGGGATCCTTCAGGCAAAGAGTTAACAATTAATGATGAGCAAATCGAGTGGCATAGAAGTTTTAACCAGGTGAGATGAAGCTGCAGATGCTGGGATGTATGAAATAACCGGTAATCGTTCCATTTTTAGCATCTAGGTTTCCCATTGCCTTCAGGTGCTGAATTGTTCTGAGTAGCATTGCATTAAACAACAGTTTCTTTCCTTCTTAGTAAACCAGCTGTGGGCAGTGAGTAGGTACTATAACCAGTGCTGTTGGCTTTTTATGTCTTTACTTTTTTGCTTTGACATTCAGGTAGGGAATTTAAGTGCTTAATCGATAGGCACCCTGAGGCAATATTTGGCTAGGGCTACTTTAAAATCACCTTTCGCAGTCTTTGGGTGTCCCTTGGGGCTACTCCTTAGTCCTGGAGTGTGAATGCTGTGTGTGAATGTTGGGTTGTGTACAGATGTATGACTCACTTAGCAAAAAGGAAGATTATTCTTGTGTGACAGAATGTGTCTGTTACATGCCCAGGACTGGAAGGGTGCTTCGCTCCTAGATGTTAATTCAAAACACCTGCCTATACTTAAACAACTTGGTTATTGGATTGCCAGACCTGATATCTAATACAGACATTTCCACCATGATGGAGTCTCTTGAGTCTTCTTCCAGGTGTGTTGGCAAATGATGTTGATCTCAGTTTCATGTTTTGGGACAGGCTGTGCCCCTTTCTGTGTGCAATGACTACTGCTATCCTGGCTACAGCAGGAAAAAGAAGGAAGGGGAGAAATTCTGTTGCTATGATTGTGCTCCATGTCCGGAAGGGATGATCTCTCACCAGATGGGTATGAGAAGTAATGTCTAGTAACTAGGGAAATGGGCAGAAAAAAATAATCTAGCCTTGTTGAGCGTCTGCTTTTAAAACTCTTTGGTGTGCAGAATGAGAAAACAAAGCTTCTTATGCAGCATGAGAAGTTAGATGTCTTTAGCTGTCAGTTTCCGCAAACTGTTGTTGGTTGCACAGCTAAACAGAATGATGGACCACCTCTGAGATGTTCCTTTTCTACAATGGGGAATTCTCCAATGGACAGGGCTATGAAATCAGAATTGTAACTGCTAATCTGTATGGGTAGGCATTACAGAAATTCCTTAGAGTAATGGACTGAGAAGGAGGGATCAGACCAAAGTCTCATGAGACAAATGCATATTTAAGTTTCATCCACAACCTTTGGAACCAGAACATCAGGAACATGGCAGCTATTATGAAATATAGAAGGGAATTTTAGCCATTTGGAGGAGCAAACAGGCTCTTTGCTGTTTTCCTTATATTTATTATTATTAATTATTTATTATTTATATCCCTTCTTTCTCCCAGATTGGGACTCAAGGTAGTTTACACAAATGAAAACAAGACAGATAAAATGCAAAGAGCTAAAAACATATTTTAAAAAAATATTTAAAAAAATCATTGCAAATAATTGAACTGTAATTATATTAAAATACAGATAATAAAAACAAAACAGCACCGCACTATTAAAAGCCATTTCTTTAAAAAAAACCAACCCTGTCATTTCCCAAAGGCTTGTAAGAATAGAAAAGTATTCACACACACAACCCTGGAAGAGGGACTAGGAGGGCGCTATTCTAACTTCTCTAGGAAGGAACCTCCAAAATCTGGGAACAACTATGAATATAAATTTTGCAGGACCATCCCCTGCTGGGGAAGAAATAGCTTTTGAATAGAAACAACAACAAAATTTCCCCTTTTTTTGCGATTGTGTTACTGCTTCTATTTCTGCTTATGGAAATTTCATTCTTCCCACATCAGATGGGGAGAATCTTAGGCAATGTCTTGTCAAATATGGTCTGGAACATTCATGGATGTATTCAGATCTGAATACATTAGTCACAGTCCTACATGTGACCATTTTACGGTGTCCAAATTCAGTTAATAAACAAATCTAAGACCTGAAATGTTTTAATAGCTCTTTCTTCTTTTCAGACATGACTGCCTGTGTCAAATGTCCGGAAGAGGAGTATCCAAATAGTGACCAAAAGCAGTGCATTCCCAAGGTGTCCAGCTACCTCTCTTATAAAGAACCTTTAGGAATCACTCTGGCCATATTGGTTGTTTCTTTCTCTTTGATTACAACTTCAGTACTTGGGATTTTCATGAAGCACAGGGACACTCCCATAGTCAAAGCCAACAACCGGACCCTCACTTACCTCCTCCTCATTTCCCTCCTGCTTTGCTTCCTCTGCTCCTTCCTCTTCATTGGACAGCCTGGAAAGACAACCTGCCTTCTCCGACAAACGGCTTTTGGCATGATCTTCTCTCTGTCCCTTTCCTCTGTTTTGGCCAAAACCATCACGGTGGTTCTGGCATTCATGGCCACAAAACCAGGATCCAGAATGAGACAATGGGTGGGGAAAAGACTGGCCAATTCCATTGTCCTTTCTGGTTTATTTATTCAAGCAAACATTTGCATAATTTGGCTGATTACTTCTCCTCCATTCCCAGATAAGGACATGAACTCCCTGAAAGAGGAAATCATCGAGCAATGTAATGAGGGATCAGCTTCCATGTTTTACTGTGTCTTGGGATATATGGGCTTCCTGGGCATTGCCAGTTTCACGGTGGCTTACTTTGCCAGGAAGTTGCCTGACAGTTTCAATGAAGCCAAGTTCATCACTTTCAGCATGTTGGTGTTTTGCAGTGTTTGGTTGTCCTTTATTCCAACATACCTGAGCACCAAAGGGAAATACATGGTGGCTGTGGAGATCTTCTCCATCTTATGCTCCAGTGCTGGATTGCTGGGTTGCATTTTTTCCCCCAAATGCTACATCATTATCTTAAGACCTGAGCTGAACAACAAGGAACGTTTAACAAGGAGAGAAAAGTAAAGAATTTTAGCTTATAAATTTTTGCTACTTCATCACACTGTTGACTCATGTTAAGCTTGTGGTCCACCAAGACCCCTAGATCCTTTTCACATGTACTGCTAGTATTTTTTTAATTATATTATTGGGTTTTTAAGATAAAAATACAACAACTTAACATCATTACATTAATCATGATAAAAAATACATAATACAAAAAAGAGAAAACACATACATCTTATTTTCCCATTCATCTTGTCTGGTCATATTGGGGTGACTTCCTCACATCCCCCCCTACATGTACTGCTAGTAAGCCAGGTGTCCCCCATCCTATATTTGTGCATCTGGTTCTTCCTGCCTAAGTGCAGAACCTGGCATTTGTCGATATTGAAATTCATCTTGTTAGCTTGTGCCCAGTTCTCCAATCTGTTCAGGTCATTTTGAATTCTGATTCTGTCCTCTGTGGCATCAGCTACCTCTCCCAGTTTGGTGTCATCTGCAAATTTGATGAGCATCCCTTCAATTCCTTCATCCAAGTCATTTATAAAGACGTTGAAGCCCAGGACAGAACCCTGCGGGTTCAGTTAGTCAACCAGCTACAACATTTTACCAGCTTCCTCGCGAGAATATCATGGGGGACTTCATCAAAAGCCTTACTGAAATCAAGATACGCTATGTCCACAGCATTTCCCTGATTCACCAAGTTTGTAATTCCTTCAAAAAAAGAAATGAGATTGGTCTGGCATGACTCATTTTTGAGAAACCCATGCTGGGTCTTAGTAATCACAGTAATCTTAGAAATCATGCTGGGTCTTTTCTAAATGCTCACAGACCAACTGTTGAATTACCTACCTGAATGTCTACACGGCTACCTACCTGAATGTTGAATTACCTGTTCTAGGACCTTCCCTGGCATCAATGTCAAGCTCACCGGTCAGTAGTTACCTGGGTCTTCCTTCCCCCTCTTTTTCATATGTTTTCATGAGTGTTATCTTCATGTATGAAATAAAGCTTTATCCCTTTAACATACACTGTATAATCTTCCTCAAAGGCATACTAACTGTGCAAGTGAAAACTCTTTCCAGTTGTGGTGCTCCCTTGCTGAGATAGCAATGGGCTTTGCTGGTTTCCATATTTAGTTTGAATTAGCTCAAGTGAAAACAAAAAGGAGAGTCTCTTCCTGTCAAAAACTGACTCTCTGTTCCTGAGCCTCTCATCCCTGACATTTGCCTCTCTTCTTTCCATTTAATCTACATTAAAATAGTTGGGGTTTCCTCAACAAAGTTCCCAATGGAAGCCCATATGCCCACACATGCAACCACGCCCACAGCCTTCGCTCACTTCAACAGTCTGAGCATTAACCACTGAAACATGTAAATACAATACAATGAAATAGTGTGTCATGGGAGGGGGTGGGGAGAAGGGCGTTATGGGTTAGTTTTTGTTCTTGGTCGTCTTGTGTGTTCTGTGTTTTTTATCCTGCATTTTTATGTTGTGAACTGCCCTGAGAGCTACGAATGAAAGGTGGTATACAAATTTTAATGATGATGGTGATCATGATGATTACTTACCTACCAAAGGCTGTGGAGATCTTCTCTATCTTATGCTCCAGTGCTGGATTACCAGGTTGCATTTTCCCCCCCCCTAATTGCTACATCATTATCCTGAGGCCGGAGCTGAACAAGAAGGAACATTTAATAAAGAAAGAAAAGTGAACAATATAAGCTTGTCCCTGTATTCTGCTGTAATAAAATTCAATTGATCAGGGACCTAATTACATCCTTAGACAAGTCAAATGTCTAAAGTTCTTCTTTGAAGGCATTTTGGTTTAAGCGATCCAGAATTAGTTCTGATGTTGTTATGAGTGTTTTGTTCATATGCAATATAAATTTTAACACAAATTTAGATATTTGCCACTCACTGTTCATCAGAAGGATCTAAATGTGCTTTAGCAGTCAATCAGAGCAAACAGCAATTTGGGCTTTTTCTGGATTGACGTTTGCTCTGATTTACCACTAAAGAGTGGGTTTTCCCTGAGGAAGGAGTGGGGAAAGCGGAAAGACACTTGGACCCATGCCTAGAAAGTGTGGGTCAAGCAGAAAACATGGGGCAATGGTAATACACTGCTACCATCTAAAACCTATAGCAGTGAAATTGACTTTACTAAATGTATTACATTGCATGTAATGAATGTTTCTCTCTCTCTCTCTCTCAGTCTCTCTTTTCTCTCTCCAAGTTTCTTTTCTTTTCTTTTATCACTTTATTCCTTTATAAATGAGAATATTTCAATTAAATATCAATTAGATGATTAGAGCATGGTGCTGATAAAGGAAAGGTTTATGAGGTTTTGTTGTTTTATCACTTGTTCTTTGCCACCTTGGGCTCCCTTGAGAGGAAGGGTGGTATATTTATAATGGAATGGAACGGAACATAACTATTTCAGTGGATTAAAAATAGACAACATTTAAAATTATGTAAGCAATGTGGTTGATGTGTTGTGAGTTATGCTGTTTTATGTGTGATGTGAAAAATGAAAATTAATACAAAATATTTTTAAAAACAATTAGAATTAAGTGTCATGAAGTTTTTGTATACTCATGATAATGACCTACCTGTGGAATCCTGTAGATGGCAACAATATTGGCCATAAAGGCAGAGGCTTCAGTCACATATCCTCCCATGACACCAATTAATTGTTTCTGAGAAACACAGATGAAATTGGGGACAGCCCTTTGCGGTCTACAAAGCCGGTTCAGGGTGGCTTTATAGGTCATCTTTGCAAGGTAATAGCCATTGATAATGTGGAATCCGATAGTGATGTTTGGCAAGAGTTTGGGATTCTTCTCGATCTCCTTTACAGCAATTGCCAAGGCCAGAATGTGCTGGTGCATCTTTGAAATGGAACAGCAATGAGAAGTGTCTTTATTGTCATTTATTAGCTCAATACAGACTGTGTCCTTGTGCGGAACTTGATATACACATTACATAATTAGGTGTACAATTAAGGGTTTCTAAGTAAACATTTGAACTTATCAATATGATCAGGTTCCACTACAGGGGATGCATTGGGACACCTGATGTCAGTGATCATGGGCAGGAGAAGGACCTGCTTGAGGACCAGACCATGTCATTTCTGAGGAGGCAGGCTCAGTTGATGTCTGAAGACTATTCCTGCCTCTGGGTCTGATCCTGGCGAGAAGGATACACGTATCAACAAGGGTGTTCCTTGGCTTAAAGTGTCACCCGTGACTTGATCATGGATGGGGAAATTGACCTCTCATGTGTAACATGAATGTGGTTGGACATGGCAGCTCAGCCTGTTCTTGCTACTGCTTGTCCAACAGGTTTCTCCTATGCATAGGGCTACCATAGGTCCAGATTTTCCTGCACATTACCGGGATTTCAAAGGTGGAAGTGATGTCCCGGGGGGTCTTTTTTTTTTTTTTTTGCATTTTCATAGAAAAAAACTCAACAATTTTGGGGTGTTCTGGTTTTAACTTGGAAGTTGGATAACCCTACCTATGCACAGCAACCTAGGTCATGTAGGTGGGAAGCAGGGGTTGCAGTGATGTTTAATAAGTCATTAGTTTTCACCAGGCATCCTATTAGGGAGACCCAGTTTTCTTAGTGCATGTTATGGAAGCTGGGTAATAGGGGCAGTACTGGATTGCTTCTTGTGTACCACCCTCACCACTGCACCAAGGATACACTATGCAAGTGCTTCAGGTTGTGTCTGATGTTCTCCTAGAGACACCTAGCCTGGTGGTCCTAACATCCATTCCGACACAGCCTTACAATGGGCCATTCGGGTCTTCATGGAAAGCATGGCCTCCATGGGGCTGTCCCTGAATAAATCTGGCCCTACTCATAGCCATGGACATGCCTTAGATCTGGTGTTTGCCTTTGTGGACATGGGTGATCTAATATTAAGTTCTAGTAGAACAAAAGAAGTGTCATGGAGACACAGGTTGATTCTCTGCCCAGGGTGGCTCACTACTAGCTCCATCTGGTACACTGGCTGAGACCCTGTCACCTGTGCACTCTCTCGCCAGAGTGGTACATGCTTTGTTTATCTCCTTCTTGGACTACTGCAATGCACTCTATCTGAGGCTACCTTTGAAGGTGACTCAGAAACTGCAACTAATCCAGAATGTGGTAGCCAGACTGGTGACTGGATAACATTGGTCCTGAAAGATCTGGCACAATTCAAAGTGTTGGTGCTGACCTTTAAAGCCCTAAACTGCCTCGGCCCTGTATACCCGAAGGAGAGTCTCCTTCGTTCAGCCTGGACACTGAGGTCCAGTTCTGAGGGCCTTCTGGCAGTCCCCTCACTGCAAAAAATGAAGTTAGGGAACCCGGCATAGGGCCTTATCCGTAGTGGTGCCTGCCCAGTGGAACACCCTCCCATCAGATGTCAAAGAAATAAAGATTTACAGTATATGACCTTCCATAAACATCTGAAGGCAACTCTGGATCAGGAAGCTTTTAATGTTTGATGTATTGTGTATTCTCTTATATTCTATTGGAAGCCACCCACAGTGGCTTGGGTAACCCAGTCAGATGGGTGGGGTACAAGTAATAAATTACTGTTATTATTATCGGTAAGGGACTACAAACCAGAATTTGCAAAGGGTTGTGATGAGCCAAGATCCTTGTGACCCCCTCTTTGGCATACTTTCAGAACCAAACCCAAGTTTGTTCACATGAAGTATGTGGAAATGCTCTGAATTAAAAAGGGAAATTACAAAAATTACAAGGGGAAAACTATAAACAGTAATGGAAAGAAGACCGGAGTTTTTTTCACAGATGATTCATAAAACCAGGAAATTTGGGAACAGGTTTCAGTACAGTATGAAGTATTTAAACCAGCAAAGGCTATTTCTCTCCCAATCCAGTAAAGGAGAAGCAGCCTTCTATTTGTCGAATTCATGGGATACAACGGCACATTCAGATAGGCATTGATATACACAATTTAGTCCTCATTGCTGGTTCAAATGAAACTCAAGTTAAGCTCTTAAGTCTGAGATATCAGCTCTGTCCTCATCTGATATGGATGCCTGTCCCTCATTGGACCAAATTTTGCCCATGTCTGGAATTGGCTCAGAATCTGTCTTAGATGTCTTAATTCTACAATGTGCTCTTGATAAATATAATTTAGCAAAGGTTAATGTGTAAAAGCTTTATTTTACAGATGAAAGAAAGTCTCAGACAAATTTGAACCTTTTCTACATTAATATAATAACAAAATTTAATTTTTAAGTGCTTGAAGAACTGGTTTCACACAAAGATGTAATGATCTCTATGCTCAATTTGCCATGTCTGGTGAATTATGTATTAATGAAGAAAACAGAGACAATGTGACTTAAACAACAACAACTATGATCTCCTTATTAAATGTTCTTTGCTGTTCAGCTCAGGCCTCAGAATAATGATATAGCATTTGGGGAAGAAAATAGAACCCAGTAACCCAGCACTGGAGAACAAGATGGAGAAGATCTCCACAGCTACCATGTATTTTCCTTTCGAGCTCAGGTATGCTGGAACAAAGGACAGCCACACACTGCAAAACACCAACATGCTGAAAGTGATGAATTTGGCTTCGTTGAAACTGTCAGGTAACTTCCTGGCAAAGAAAGCCACGGTGAAACTGGCAATGCCCAGGAAGTCCATGTATCCCAGGACAGAGTAGAACATGGAAGCGGAGCCCTCGTTGCATTCCATTAGGATTTCCCCATTCACAGAGTGCATGTCTGTATTGGGGAATGGAGGAGAATGAGTCAGCCAAACCATGCAAATGGCTACTTCAATCAATGAGCCAGAAAGAACAATACCATATGCCAGTCTTTTCCCCACCCATTTCCTCATCCTGGATCCAGGCTTGGTTGCTATGAATGCTAGAACCACAGTGATGGTTTTTGCCAAAACAGTGGAAACGGACATGGAGAAAACAATGCCAAAAGCCATTTGTCGGAGAAGGCAGGTTGCCTTTCCAGGCTGTCCAATGAAGAGCAAGGAGCAGAGGAAGCAAAGAAGGAGGGAGATGAGGAGAACGTAGGTGAGGGTCCGATTGTTGGCTTTGACCATGGGAGTGTCTTGGTGCTTCCTAAAGACTGCAAGTATTAAAACTGTGATCACAGAGAACGAAACGGCCACACGGTGAGGAAGATTCCTAACGGTTCTTTGTAAGAGAGGTAGCTTAGAATCCGGGGAATGCATTGGTTTTTATCCTGGTTGGGATATTGGTCTTCTGGACATATGAAACAAGCATCCATGTCTGAAAAAAGGATGACATAAAAGAGATATTTCAACTGATTCAGGGAGTAACTGATTTTGAGCAGATTAGAAGCACCTATAACCCAGGAAATATTTGATTCAGAACTGACAACTCTCATTTATTTTCTAGGTGTGTTTTGGCAAAATTTTCACTCAGCTTTAGTATTCTCCCTCCATCCAGAAAGAGTGCTATTGGAAGATGGTATTTCACCACATAATGGTCACATTTTTCATGTTGATTTTTCTTTACAAAAAAGGGGTGTGACTATTATGCGAGGAAGAACCCAAGGCATGACTATTATGTGAGGAAACATTTGTTATTCATGAACAGCCTTTAGAATCTCGATGTATTTCGACATATTGTTTGAAGCTGTTAAATCATAATTATTGATACTTTAGAACCATGATGTATTTTGACATATTATTTGATATTACCAGCTGAAGAAGGTGTTTGCTCCAAAACAGGGCCCTGTCCTGGTCCCTAGTTTTGCATCGTACATCTGGTCTCCATTCCGGAAGTCCTTATTTCGACTCCTATTAGACTCTTCATTTCGTCTTTGTATACAAAATGCTCCCCTTGAACTTTTGAATACGGATTTATATTCATTGTATTTGGTATTTTGTGTGTCTTGTATTATACATAATATCATACTACACATATTACTGTGAGTTTGAATGTGTATCTTTGTTTGAAATTATAATTTTTGTTTTAATCTGCAACTGCATTTAAGACTGTAATTCTTAACAGAATATATACCCTATTGGATTTTGACTCATGAGTAGATATTATTTCTTTTGTTGAAACTTCTGGCCAGAGTTCTTGGTATAGCTATTTATTTCAGTGTATTTTGTAACAAGAACTTCTCTGTCACCTCATTAATCATTGCACCTAAGAGACAGCGCACTTCGTAGGACTTCCTGTTATCTCTCTATACTGCTGCTTTTGTCCCCGTCAGTAGGGGGTCCCATACTACCCCCACATGTCTCTTTCTCCTCTGTCAGGAATCATTCTGTACACCATAGGAGCCAACTCTAACGCAAGGGGCAGGACACTCTGCAGTGGGGAACCTTCTGCTTCCCCTTCATTGGAGAACCCTGCTTTTCCTGAGTAGAGCTATTGGCAACGCCCCATGACTGCTGGAATGCTCCCTTTGTCACACTGACACGATCTCACATTCTTCCAGGGGTTCGTCTCCTGCCCTGAGTGATCTTTCTCCTCCCGAGGGGCACCCCCTGTGTCACTGTCCCAGGACAGTCCACTCTGTTTTATCAATGAATTCCTCATTTTGCCTGATAACTTGAACCTCGCACCTTCTCTTACAGCAAGGCGAGCAGCTTGCACTTGCTTCAGGTGTAGTTTTGCACATTTTCAGGCAGGAAGGCAAACATGGCACAGGAACTGCAGGTCACTGCAACCTCCATGTCTCTTGGTTCTATGCACATGGGGAGACAAGCCTTCCCCTCAAACTCTCTTGCTAAATGACCTCACAAACGCCCCTGGTTACAAGTTCACGAGCTCCCAGAGTCTGCAAGCAGCTAAGTAGAACTGCTACTGGCAGAGAACTCCTTGCCCAGCCCACTTCTTCATTCAGCCTGGCTTCCTCTCAGATCAAGCACACCAAGAGCCATAAACCAGCTCACAATCGGCCCTCCAAACAGCTCAGACAAGAAGCCAGCCTGAATCCTAAAGAAACAGGCTCACTCTCTTCGGTCTCTTCCACCGATCCATTGCAAATGAGCCTGTTTAAAAGTCCTCTTTACAAGCTCCTGGTCAAGTTTATATGGCAGTAAGTCTTGTTCAATGAACTTCTGATGAGGCGCACATAGGACTCCCCTCAAAAAGCAAAATAAAACACTGGGATGGATGGTTTTTTTTGCATCTACTTTAAAATTAAGCATATTTGGGTTTGGGTTGTTTTTTGTATTATTATTTCCCCCCTAGATGTTTAGCTCACTGTTCCCTTATAGGAGGATTTTTTGATTGTATTGCATCCTTCCTAACCTGCTGAAGGAACGATCTGCTGACTCTGTACATGTGGATTACTTTCTGTAGATACTCAACTAGGAATCCATCTTTTTAATGGACACATAGATTCAGAAAACCACAGGTACCTGAGAAAGGGGGGGAATCAGTTGTTGTTCATTCCAATTATCTTCTGCAAATATAGTCATTTCTCCCCCACCCCCACCCCCACTCCAAGCACCAAAAGGAAACAGCCAAATTCCATTTGGGTAAAACACATGAGAAATTGCATTCATCAGTTCAGCACAGCCTGAGTGCAACATGTTTTGTTTTATGACACAGTCGTTAGATCTGAGCAAATAGGTGGAATTACCTGCCATGGCTGTATATAGTGAAATGCCGCCCTCTCTCCTTTTACTAATATTTCATATTTGGATGCGAACATATACGTGGCATGCAAAGCATGCGCCACAGCATAAGCAGCATTGTAGATATTGTAGCTGTGGCCGGTCATACGCATTTCAAAGAAAGTATGAAGAAGGCTCTCCAACTTCTCTTGGCCTGTGCAGGTCTCCATGCTTTCCACATCCCCAGTGGAAGTTCTTAATGAGCAGCTGAATGCCTGCTCCCAGAAATTCTGAATGAAACCATCTCCTTTTGCCCAAAAGGGTTTTATGTTCCCAAGAAATGTTTGGAAGCCAGGGGGCTCCATTGAATGAACTGTGAAGGATAGGGCACCATGGAAGCTATCTATGTTCCAAAGCCTTTCAATTGATATTGAATCGAAATCCCATTGGGATGTAACAATCCAGACTTTACCCACAGGTGGCAATGAATACATTGTTGCAAAAAACAGTAACATTCTTAAAACTTGGAGGGATGGCTTTTCTCCATATACAACACATGCATTGGTTTTCCCATCCATTAAAACTTGATATTTGTCCAGCTGTCTTAAAACCATGTCTATCAACTCTTCCATATAAGTCCTCTTTGCAGTTCTAAATATGAAGGCACAACAGATGCCATTTTGAGATAACATTGACTCCATTGTTTGCAAAAACTGATCCCCATTGTCATCATCCACAGCAACAAGCCCAATCCATGTCCATCTGAAATGGTGAAGTAATCTGACAACCCCCCTGTACTGATGGGCTTCATTTGGAACCATCTTGTACAAGGAAGAGAACAGGACTTTGTCATCCTTCACTGGGGAAAATGTTCCATATGTGAGCTGAAAAGAAATATATAACAATTCATCGCATGGACTAAAGAGCATTACAATATCAGCCATCCTTCTAAAATGCCCATATCTCAATGCTTGGGTCCCACCTGTGGAATCTTGTAGATGGCGGAAATGGTGGCCACATTGGCAGAAGTTTCAGATGCCAGCGCCCCAATGAGAGCAATGAGGTTGCTCCAGGCATCACACTGGAAGTTGGGAACAAGCCTATACCGTCTGGTAAGCAGGTTCAAGGTGGCCTTATAAGTCATCCTTGCCACATAGTAGCTGTTGAGAATGTGGAATCCCAAGAATATATTTGGCAGGATTTGGGGATTCTCATTAATCTCTTTGATGGCAAAAACCAAGGCCAGAATATGTTGGTAGTTCTTTGGCACGGAACTGCAATGGGAATGGTTGACTATTAACCAAAGAAAATAGTGCTGGCATTTATTTCTCAGGTAATTGTAATGAGAGTTGCTGGCTATTTAATCGAACAAGCAAAAAGGATTTCTCCTTTCATTGTCAGACTTCTGCCTACTTTGATGATTATGGCAGAATGTAAAACAATGCAAAAACAGAATAAGAAGCGGGTGCATGTGCTCCTTTTGGAGCATACGAGGGCACTAGCAGGAGCAAATGTGCTGGCTCCACTGCCCTCAATGCCCTCAATTGCACCTTCAGGTAGAACCGTATTCTGTATTCACAAATGCTTTCCCTATTAGCAACCCCTTCATTGGAGAACCCTGCTTTTCCTGAGTAGAGCTATGAGCAACCTCCCATGACTGCAGGAATGCCACCTTTCTCTGCTGTCACTCTGCTGAATGATCTGAACTTGTCATACTACTGAAAGGAAACGGAAAAGAGTCTTCCTTACACTGGTTTGCCAATCAATGTCTGGGTGGGCCGTTCCATGAAAGAGGGACTGCGGTGAAAGACAAACACCTGGGAAGCAATCTCTCCGATTAAAAAGTCTCCTGGCTGATAAAACTGATGAGGTATAGGAAGAAGATCGTCAGATATACTGCAATTAATGGAATGGGTTTGGCATACAGAGTTAGGCAGCAGCAGAAGTGAGAGCAGGACTGGCAGCATGATCCTGTGGACCTCAGCCTGTTCTTTCCACAGCATCTTCTGTCTGGATCCTCACTTTCTCTTCTCGCCGAGAAAGGGAAGAAGTTGAACTCAAGGTGGTTTTCTTTTAAAAAAGACTCAGAGGCAGCTGTACAGCTTGAGGGTGAAAATAAATGAAACCTTAAAGTTTGTAAATAGACAATTTCACATATGGGGGGGAATCCTATGGTACTAAATCAGACAGAATCATTGACAACAGGATATGCGCTATATAATCTTTACCCTGAAAGCTCACAAACAGATATTGCAGTGAAGCAGATTTATTTCCTTCTGCCTAGGTTATGGAATCCAGTTTTTCACACTTTGAAATATGGAAGTGGAGGACTATATTATAATAGATGTTCTTTGAAGGTAGCCTGAAATATGCCCTGCCTGTCCTGAGATTCCCCAGCTCTGCACTACACGTTTGTGTTTTTAAGCATCTGGTTTTTCTTATGGTTGATCTTGCAAGGCTATGCATTGAATAACAAGAAGAAAACATATTATTTGAAAATGGTTGGGAAGATAATCACCTCCCTGGTGTCTTGGCCTGGGAGATGGCATCACACATGAGAATCTGATGAGTAGAATTGTTTTCTTTTATCAAATGTTTATTAATTATAATCCTTTCTTTCGAAGGGGATCAGGATGAAAGGAATGCTATCCATCATAGCAAAAGCCAAAATTTACCACTAGCAGTCATAGCACTAGATGTGTGTAAAGCCTTTGATAGAGTCAACTGGCAGTTCCTAGAAGGGTTGATGTCAAAAATGAACATGAACCATAAACAACCAAAACCACCACACAATGGCTGAAAATGTAATAAAAGATTTACTGGAATACTCTTCTGAAAAACTAATAGTGCTTCAATTAAGCCACATGATTAACAAAGCCATATATAAGTCGTATAACAGAATGTATAATGTTCACATAACTGAACCATTCAGCAACAGGTTCGGTATAGCAACAAAATCTTGGTGCCAACAAAACGTTCACAATTAGTTGATGGTGAATTGATAGTAGAATTCTTCAACGGTTAAAAGCAAAAATCTCATGGATGTAATAGTAGATGAAGAATAGTAGATGAAGAATATTTATATTCGTCCTTCTCATGTGCCACTTGTGTTGATTTCGGCTGGAAGATGTTGGTGATATTGCAAGACTCATATAAATATTCTTCTACTTTACAGACTA
This sequence comes from Darevskia armeniaca, assembly GCA_034641395.1. Lineage (NCBI taxonomy): Eukaryota > Metazoa > Chordata > Lepidosauria > Squamata > Lacertidae > Darevskia > Darevskia armeniaca. The sequence continues at coordinate 373,628 of JAWWNF010000799.1, forward strand.
CAGACTAGGCCTCGGCTCTACTTTACAGACTATCCTGAGTGGAGCCGAGTGGGGGGGTGGGGGGAGGGGCCCGAATAGGTCATGGGCTGACCCAGGGTGGGGGAAGTCACAGGGATGACTTGGGGGAGGGGGGACTGGATACCTCATGGGTCACTACAGGATGGGAGGAATCACAGGGATGAGACAACAACGGGGGGGGAGGACAAAACCCATAGCCCGGGGGGGGGGGTTTATTTTGGCTGCGGCTGCTACTGATGGTAATAAGCATAAAATCAGCCAGGCGAAGCCAGGCAAAAACGGAGGGGGGGAAGACTGAGATGAGACAGGCGGAAGTTCATCGGGATAAGCTGTGGAAAGCAGGCGAAAACGGAGGGGGGGAAGACTGAGATGAGACAGGCGGAAGTTCATCGGGATAAGCTGTGGAAAGCAGGCGAAAACGGAGGGGGGGAAGACTGAGATGAGACAGGCGGAAGTTCATCGGGATAAGCTGTGGAAAGCAGGCGAAAATGGAGGGGGGAAGACTGAGATGAGGCAGGCGGAAGTTCATCGGGATAAGCTCTGGAAAGCAGGCGAAAATGGAGGGGGGGAAGACTGAGATGAGACAGGCGGAAGTTCATCGGGATAAGCTGTGAGAAGCCAGGCGAAAACGGAGGGGGGGAAGACTGAGATGAGACAGGCAGAAGTTCATCGGGATAAGCTGTGGAAAGCAGGCGAAAACGGAGGGGGGGAAGACTGAGATGAGACAGGCGGAAGTTCATCGGGATAAGCTGTGGGAAGCCAGGCGAAAACGGAGGGGGGGAAGACTGAGATGAGACAGGCGGAAGTTCATCGGGATAAGCTGTGGGAAGCCAGGCGAAAACGGAGGGGGGAGACTGAGAGGAGGCAGGCGGAAGTTCATCGGGATAAGCTGTGGGAAGCCAGGTGAAAACGGAGGGGGGAGACTGAGAGGAGGCAGGCGGAAGTTCATCGGGATAAGCTGTGGAAAACCAGTCAAAAACGGGGGGGCTGAGAGGAGGCAGGCAGAAGTTCATCGGGATAAGCTGTGCTAAGCCAGGCGAAAAGGGGGGAAGACTGAGAGCAGGCAGGCGAAAGTTCATCGGGATAAGCTGTGGGAAGCCAGGTGAAAACGGAGGGGGAAAGACTGAGAGGAGCCAGGCGGAAGTTCATCAGGATAAGCTGAACTTGAATGAAAAAACTACCTCATTCAAACTGCAACCGCCAAACAAATCTACCTACAACAACACTATCACCCTCCTACTAATCCATCTACAACAAAGAAGAAACGCAACAACATACAAACCATGCAACATGAACTTACTCCATCTGTGAGTATCCATGCACTTATTCTAACTTATCCAATTTCACAAAATAACCCACAGCAACACGTGGCCGGGCCAGCTAGTAGGGGATATAAGTTCATGCTTGGTTAGTTTTGAGTGTGCCTACTTTTGGGACACCCACTCTTGCAAGAGCATTTTGTCATCAATAAACTCTTTTCTGCTTTACCAGTTTTGTTCAGATTTTTTTTATTTTGAGGTTCTCAGACCCACTTCTAACACTGTCCCAGATTAGCACTTGACCTGTACTGTAGAATATAGGCCATGCAACTTTTTGAAGATATCTGCTTTCTCATGTGACCCGTTAACCAACCACACGAGAGCCACTAAAGAACGTACTGGAATTAGTTGTTTAACCAATCAAAACTCAAATTGTTTTCTGTAACCACACAGCAATATATGTTTGAACATTTTAGCAAATAAAACCCCTATACCGAACATTAATCCCCCACCCCACCCTCCCGGCCCAGCTTGCTGTCCTCTCCTTGCTCGTTTTTGTCAGCCAGTAGGGGCAAGGGGCAAATACAAATGGAACACAAAACTCACTGTTATAGGCAAATATAACTTTTATTGGAAAACACAACTGTGCAAAGTGTAACTGTATAAAGCATGAAACTACTGAAAGGGCAACTGCAATAACTAGGCTGGAAAATGTAAAAACAGTAATAACCAGAATGTATCCTTTCTAAAATGCGGTTGCAATCTGTCAGCTTTGACAAATTTGACAGAAACGCACTGCCACCTACTGAGTCTATAGCAAAAGCCACCAATTCAACTTCAACAGCTTTATTGAATGGTTCATTCAGAAAACAGTGCAGGCCATTCATAAAGAATCGGCAGTTCATTCATAAATATGTCTGCTGTATTTTCGCAGCTACAGGGACTAGCAGGGAACACCCAGCTCCTTGGTTTTCCTTTCTTCTCTGAAGGAATCGCTGCAAGTATGTCCATCAGGTCTTATCCTGCAACCACAACACAACACAAAACCATTCCAGTTTTCTGTTCTTCATGGAGCTGGGAAGGTTCATAAGAACCCAGATTAGGAGCCACACTGAGAAGAGCTCAAGAGAACTTCTAACACCTTACCATCCTTTCATCCCCCAGGAGAGCCTTTGCCTTGGCTGCTTCCATCACCAGGGACATCTTACTGTCTGCAAGTCCAAGAAGGTTTGACCATGCAAGAATGGAACTGCTCCAAGAATGCTCATATGGAAACCGAACCTTACCATGAAAGCCCAAGAAATATCTTGTATATTATGTCCCCTTGCCCCATAAACAGGTAATAATTAGAACTTAAACCTTCAGACTGTCTCTGTCGGTCTCCTTCTAAGTTGCAGGATCTCACTGGCTTTTCCATTCTCACATGCCACAACCACATGTCTTTTATGTTTCAAGTTGCACCACTGCATTTAGAATAGAATAGAATAGAATAGAATATATTTTATTGTCATTGTCACCTGCTGGGTCCCTCACATTGCTCTCCTACTTTGGATGACAGAATTCATTTCTCCATTATATGCATTTCTCTACATCTTTACATATAATTAGTAGATTAAGCTGTTGGTTCATGCAAGAAGGGTTTTCTGAAGTGTTTAGAAACACAAATGTTTGGCAAACACTAACCATTTTTCGATTTTCTAAGGAAATGTAATACCCTGTATTGCTATTGCAACTAAAGTATGCATTATTTTAACTGTTCCCGTGCTCCTCCTAACTGGTATACAAAGATACACCAGTTGTTGTTGCTGCTGCTCTTGTTGTTACACCCCTGAGGTCCAAAATCCTAAAAACCACGTCTCGGCTGGTGACGCACGTACACTTGAGGAATGTGGGGCATGTGGGATTGAGGAAGAGATTTGGAAAAACTAGGGAGCTCATTCAGATTACCGGTTTGCAGGTGGGCTGCTTGCTTTCCTGGGACTTGCCATTCCCAGTGCACCGTTCAATGAGAAATAAGTATGATTATTTTGCTCTTATCATTTTGTCTCACAGAGCAGAATGCTCTACGGATATAACTTTGGAACCAGTAATTATCTCAAACTGATGGGTTTCATCATCCATCTTGCCAAATCCCATCTCAGACCATGAACACAGTCAGAGTGTAAAAGCTTATATTAAAAAAAGCCTGTGATATTCAGAGCCCCAGTGAGAAATTCTGAACACACAGGATCTCATGGGTCGGATCTCTGGCACTTTCCCTTAATCAAAGTAATCCAGAGCTATTAAATGAAAGTTCTGGTATAATGGATGAGAGAGAAATCTGCCTTTCTGCATCACTGTTGGTCAAGATGAGAGGAGCATTTCTTCTGCTGCTCCTTCTCTTCCTGTGGCTCCAGATGCCTCCAACTGAGTGCAAGGAAGACTCTGAGAGATGCACCATGACGGATCCTTTCGAGTTTCCGTACCTGTATTATCAGAGAGGGGACCTGATCATTGGAGGAATTATTAATACTTTTGGCTATGCATCTGAAGAAATAGATTTCACGGACCATCCAAACACAACGTTTACAGATGAACTTTTGTAAGGAAATCACTCTTTTTTTCCATGTATGAAGGTTAAGAATACATTTTCTATTCTATATATTGTGGTCTTGGCATCTTTTTCTGTGTTGCCTTATTCCTCATCTTGAATTTCTGTCTTCTGCCTCTTCTGCTTTCTCCTCACCTGATCTCATGTTTCTCACCTGATCTCATGCTTGATGCTCTTCCTCCCTCTGTGTTTCCTTTCACACCAAGGATGGATGGTTTTACTTTGCAGCAAAGCTTGATCCCCACTTTCACAATCACCACCATTTAATCTGACTGTCGCAGATGCTGTGAGACAGGAATATCATAGATTCTGGATTATAATTCCAGCTGTACGATTTCAATAATATTGGGTAAAATTAACTGAAGTGTTGCAAACTTTTTTTTCCAAAACAAAGTTTCTAACTGAGGTATATGCAGAGTAAACTAACTGAAATTAAGACTTCTAAGTTTTTCTGATCTATTAATCATAAGAGATAAGCAAATACAAATAATACATAAGAGATAAGCAAATACAAATAATACATAAGAGATAAGCAAATACAAATGTTTATATGTATGTGTTGCAGGATGTGAATGTTCTGCACAAAATTTAATGCTTTTTACCATTCATACTTTTTTATTGATTTCCTTGCACAATAAAAATTATTGTCTCCTAATTGTCTCTGTCATTTTTGCTAGTTCTAAGTATTCAAACAATTTCTCCTGCCATTTCTCTTTTGATGGTGTTGATTCTCCCTTCCATCTTCTGGCGATCAGTATTCTGGCTGCTGCCGTAGCATATAAGAATATGCTTCTTTTTTCCTTAGAAATTTCTGGACCCAGTATTCCCAGGAGGAAGGCTTCAGGCTCTTTTGTAAAAGTTTGTTTGAACTTTTTTTTTTAATTTCATCGTAAATCATATCCCATTTGTTAAAATTTTCTTACAACCCCACCACATGTGAATCATTGTCCCTTCAGCCTGTTTACACCTCCAGCATGTGTTGGAACCCGTTTTGTACATCCTTGCCAATTTGCTGGGGGTTATAGATACCTATAGAACATTTTCATGTAATTTTCCCTCAATTTATAACAGATTGTAAATTTCCATTCTCTATTCCACAACCTTTCCCATGTCGACATTTGAAAGTTTTTTCCCAAAATTGCCCATTTAGTCATAACTTCTCTGACCTCCTCGTTTTTACTTTCCCATTCTAATAGGAATTTATACATTTTGGATATTACTATTGTCTTACTTTGTATTAGATCCTTAGTCAGCGAATCCTTTTTTCTTATCTACCTTAAACACCTCATTTAATTGATGTCTGATATCCTCATATGTCTGATATTTTTGTACTCTTAATTGATTATCTCCCTCTTCTAATAATTCTTTAAGAGTAGCCCAATTTGTCTCCATAATAAAAAGGCATCTGGTTTTTTAACAAAAGTATTTTAAACATTTTCTTCAACTCATTATATATCATTTCCCAGAAAGCCTTTACTACTTTACACGTGGTGAAAAGTACCTTCCTTCTCTTTACGTTTCCAGCATTCATTAGTTCTTGTTAAATACAATCTATATATCATTTTCATTAAAAAATGAATGCTTTTTAGATGGTATATTCCTAAAGCTGAATGAATACTGAGCATGGATTTCCATTATCAAGTGTTAGGAAGCACAATGCATATGAGTTGTTGCTTATTTTGTGTTATTTAATCATTCAGAATATGCTGGAAAAAGCCAGAAAATCACCTATGTGCTTAAAAGGTAGAAGAGCTCAATACCTCTGACAAATTGTACAACTCTTTTATTAGTTCAACACTGAAGGACTACCAGAATAGCCTCTCCCTGGTGTTTGCTGTGAAAGAAATCAATGAGAACCCAAATATCGTAGCGAATATAAGCTTTGGTTTCCACCTCTATGATAGCTTCGTAAATACAAGGATGACTTATCAGAACACCCTGAAACTTCTGTCCATCACAGAAAGGATTGTCCCCAACTTCAAATGTGAGAAGAAAACAAATATGATGGCTGTTATTGGAGCACTTGACTCTGACATCTCCCTTCACATGACTACGATCTTAGGCATCTACAAAATAGCACAGGTATAATAATAATAATAATAATAATAATAATAATAATAATAATAATATGCCACCCATCTTACTGGGTTGATCCAGCCACTCTGGGTAGCTTCAACCAAGATATAAAACCACAGTAAAGCATCAAACATGAGAAACTTCCCGATAAAGGGCAGTCTTCAGATGTCTTCTAAAAGTCAGTTATTTATGTCCTTGACATCTGAAGGGAAGGTGTTCCACAGGGCAGGCGCCACTACTGATAAGGCCCTCTGCCTGGTTCCCTGAAACCTCACTTCTCTCTGGGAGGAAACTGCCAGAAGGCCCTCGGGAGATGGACTCCGGTGTCTGGTCTGAATGATGGGGATGGAGACGCTCCTTCAGGTCTACTGGGCCAAGGCCATTTAGGGCTTTGAAGGTCAGCACCAACACTTGGAATTGTGCTCAGAAACATACTGGGAGCCAATGTCAATACTATACAACCAGTTTTATATAGTCTGGGCGGCCACTCCCAGTCACCAGTCTAGCTGCCGCATTCTGGATTAGTTGCAGTTTCCACACCACCTTCAAAGGTAGCCCCACGGAGATTGTATTGCAGTAGTGAGATAGTATGTGAGCTGTGAAGCTCTCCTGCCTCTGGTACAATAATTATCTTCTGGTTCTCCATACTTCCTTTTACCTTAGATCGTTTTTTGGGAAAAGGGAGTAAGAAAGAAAAATATATAACTGATACAAAACTGTCTAGCTTTGCTCCATTTTTTGGTTAAAAAAAAATCGTACTTGGAAAATAAAGAGTTCACTCACTGATATTGATGGTCTCCATTTGGGGCAAGGAGCTATGCAGTAGTGGTTGGAAGGGCTTTGGTGCTTCCCTGACTTCCTGCCCCAGGTGTCACTGCAGCTTGTCTGGAAGGAGGGAGAGAAAGGGAGAGGGAGGGAGGTTGGTGCAGTGCAAATGCACCAGTAGGAATCCTCCTCCTCCCAGGAAGCTGCACAGCACCCGTTGCGAGAGGGCAGAGAAACGATGGTACCCAGCTACGGCTGGAGATATGCACTAGCTTATGGTGAGATCAACATGCATCCATAAATGGATTCTTCCCTCTTTTTGCCTTTTTCTATTACACAAGGACGTTGAAGGAATAGCCGTGATGGCCTCTCCCAACCAGCTGGTTTCATCTATGCAGGCATTAATTTATCTGTGAATGTCTGTTTCCCTCAGTTTCTCCTGTTTCCAATCTCAAGGGATGACCACAAAAATGTGTTCCTTTCTCCCATTTTTGCCTAATCCACATATTTTCCAGCAATTTCTTCAAGGTAGTATATTTTTGGATTTTATTTTCCCTAAGAATTGTACTTTTATGACAAGTGTCACTTAATGAAATCATTTATTTTTGGTTGGAGAAGGGAAATGTAAAATACAGAAAAGTATTTCTGTACTTTTCAAAGGACAGTTGCATTTTGGTTCACAAATTGTTTCTGGAATTCTGAGTGAGGTAAATTTGCATTCAAATGTGAACCCAACTGGATTTCTCTCCTATCTTTTGCCGTGTCTCATCCGAAATGGATGTTGCTTTTACATATGTTGCCCACTAGCCCCAGCCACTATAACAACATGGTCAAGGATGACCACTTGGCATCCAGGAAGTCCACGAGGGCCATAGCTTCCTCAGTCAGGAAATGAACCATGATGTCCTGGTACAAAGGAGTTTATAGACAGGCAAGCCATCCACACTTTTGTTGAGTTTTACTTTTTTCATTCCAAAGAAGCAGAACTTGTAGGAAAATGTCCAGAGCTTGCACTAGTTTAGTGGTGTATTTCACAACAAAGTATAGGAAAACGTGAAGGATTTATTTTGTTACCTTTCCAAGTGGTCACAATCAAGCTACACAAAATGCTCTATGGGGAGGAGGATGCAAAATAATCAACCAATGAAGAAGAAAAAGAAGAAAAAGAATTTTCCTCAAATGTCTGATGCTTTCCATAAAATTAGTTGACATTATCTAGTACCTTACTGCAAAAGAGCAGTTAATCAAAAGGGCAATTCCGGGAAGAAATTACAGTATTTTTGGAATTAGGGAACAAAAGATTTGAACATTTCATCCTAATAGATCCTCATAGATCTAATATCACTTAAGAAACATTTCACTTTCTACATACTTCATTGGAAATGATAAACCTGACCAAGATGTTGTCACTGATGAGTAATGGATTTAGTGTTTTATATCCTAACACTTGATGCTTAGAAGAAATCTGAGAAAGATTTTAATGTTTGATGTTTTATTGTGTTCTTAATAGTCTCTTGGGAGACGCCCAGAGTGGGTGGGGTATAAATAATAAATTATTAATATTATTATTACTGATATTGATATTATTATTACATTCATTCAAATTCCTCGCATATACAAAGAATATATTTTTACCTTCAATAAATTCCCATGAGTTCCACTTCAGGCCATTATGTGGGATGAATCCTCACCGTTTGCTATAACTCTCCCATTATCGTGAGACTGATTTCTTCCTTAGATTGCTTATTGTGCATTAGCTCCAGTGAGGAGGACTGAGTTGCAGCTCCAAACCTTCTTCCGGACGGTGCCCAATGAGAAATATCAGTATGCAGGGATTGTCAAGCTCCTTCTTCATTTCCAATGGACATGGGTCGGACTTGTTGCTTCAGATGACGAAAATGGAGAGAAGTTTATGCAAATCTTAGGGCCAATGCTTTCCCAGCATGGAGTCTGTACAGCCTTCAACAAAAAACTACAAGCCTTATCTCAAGGGTTACCGCTTTTCAATTCAGTGGAACTCATTCGGTCTTTCCTGAAGCTCTCAGAAGTCAATATATTAGTTCTATATGCAGAACCACAGACCATTGCAGCTATGAAATGGTTTATTTTTTTTTTATCATTAGATGAAGATATTGCAGAGGATTCTGTAGGCAGAGTGTGGATTTTGACAGCCCAATGGGCCTTCTCATCAGAACTATTGCAAAGGTATAGCAATATTCAAGTCTTTGATGGTTCTCTGTCTTTTGCAATTCACACAGAAAAAGTCCAGGGATTTAAAGAATTCCTTCAAACGCTAAACCCCAACTCTCCAAATGGAGATGGATTTCTACAGGCTTTTTGGGAAAAGGCATTCAACTGTATATTTTCTGTTTCCAATGAGCCCAATGCAAGCAGAGACACATGCACTGGCCAAGAGAGTCTGGAGAGCCTTCCTGGGCATATTTTTGAAATGACCATGACAGGTCAAAGTTACAGCATCTATAATGCGGTTTATGCCATTGCATATACTTTGCTCAAGATTCTCTCATCCAGACCAAAACACAGAGAGATGGCAGGCAGAGGTGGACTTGATCCTTCAAAAGTGCAACATTGGCAGGTAAGATTTTATATAAAGAATAACCTTTGTTTGGGGCTAATATATTGGCTGATGACACACAGTCCATGGAATGAATACACATGGAAGAAAAACACCTCTTACAGCATTTACCTTTCCCTCACAAAACAAAGGGTCTTTTCAGTGCTTCCCTGTTTCCCCTTGCCATCAAGTTGGAGGAGAATCCATATATTCCCTGTCCTTTCCCTTCAAGTTGCAGAGGTGGAAGTATCTCCTCCTGCACTTCCTTCACACAGAAATGCCACCTCTTTGTAGAACTCAACAATATTGTGGAAGGAGCTGCATGTTCTGCTGTCCTATGAGTTTGTGATGCTGATATGTCAGGAGTGGTGAAGAAGGAGGCATGTTAAACTGGGCCTCATAATATGTTAATATCAGAAAAATTGTATGTTTTTATCCAGGAAGAACCTCTCCAGTACTTTCCTCTGGCAGCATAACACCATTTGACATTGCACAAACCACTGGTGTTTGTCTCTGAGCACACTATAATAGTATTTATATATATATATATAAAACCACAGAAAAACCTCCAACATTAAAAACTTCCCTGCAATATGAGGACCGGTAATTGCCTGATTTTTTTAACATGCTCCTAGAATGTTCCTTATTTACAGGGGGGATTTACATATGTGATTGCAACCTCATGTTGGTGGGAGAAAGTAAGTAAAAAAATGGAGTGCTGGGAAAACCCACCATTAAAGGTAAAGGGACCCCTGACCATTAGGTCCTGTCGTGTCTGACTCTGGGGTTGCGGCGCTCATCTCGCTTTATTGGTCGAGAGCCGGTGTACAGCTTCCAGGTCATGTGGCCAGCATGACAAAGCCACTTCTGGCGAACCAGAGCAGTGCACGGAAACGGCGTTTACCTTCCCGCCAGAGCGGTACCTATTTATCTACTTGCACTTTGACGTGCTTTTGAACTGCTAGGTGGGCAGGAGCAGGGACCGAGCAACAGGAGCTCACCCCATCGCGGGGATTCGAACCAACGACCTTCTGATCGGCAAGCCCTAGGCTCTGTGGTTTAACCCACAGCGCCACCTGGGTCCTGCTCTCCCCTTCCCCCTGCCCTCCCTGACGATCTTCCTTCCTTACCAGGCTATCAGAAGGTGCAGGGAGGGCCCTGGGTGTGCAGCCCTCCCCCTTGTTGCTCGGTTCTGGGAAGTTGGCATGAGGGAGCTTCCCTCCCAAAACCAAGTGAGCAAGGCAGTGCATTCCATTCCAGCCTTCGGGAAGGAGACACAAGGCCACTGGGTGCGTCCCAGAGGCCAGGAAAGAAGGTGCCCCCTTGCTCCCAGGCTATGGGGAGGTCATGACACAGCTCTAGGGTCCTGCTGCAACCTTCCCAGAGCCTAGTGGGGGGCAATTCCAGGGGTTCTGGCCTGTGCATTATATTTCCTTTGCACATGGAACCCCAGAGCTGAATCCTCAAATACTTAAGTGCCTGGCCAAGTGTACCTCCTAGAAATCCATATGTGCTCCAAAGATGGACTACACCATTTTTGACTCCTTGCCATTTTGTGACATATATTGATTGATACTTTTTCCTTTCTAAAACCAATAAAGCATCTCATTTTTTAAAACTTTGCCTCGTTTTATCCTGTCTAGCTTCCCTCTTTCCTGAGGAGTATCTCCTTCAACAACAGTGCTGGGGACTTTGTGTCTTTTGATGAGAATGGGGAACTGGCCGCTGGATTTGATGTTCTGAACTGGGTTACTTTCCCCAACCAAAGCTTCCTGCGAGTAAAAGTAGGAAACATAGAACCACAGGAATTGCACGATGTCGATCTCAGCATAGATGAAAAAGCCATCACATGGCACAAAGCATTCGATCAGGTGGGAGTGAACTCTTGGTTATGTAAAACGGGAGCATTTTTATTAATATTATGAATACAAATACAAGAATAAGGTCTGATAATAATAACATTCTTAAGTCCAGTTAATGCATGAAAGGGTGGCTACAAGAGAGTAAGCTCTCCTGCCAGGTTTAGCCAGGTCACATCAATGTAGGAGGGAAGGTAAAGGGAAGGTCAAAAACCTCTGGATGCTTAAGTCCAGTCAAAGGTGACTATGGGGTGCAGCACTCATCTCGCTTTTCAGGCCAAGGGAGCCGAGCTTTCTGGGTCATGTGGCCAGCAGGACTAGACCACTTCTGGTGCAACGGGACACCATGACGGAAGTCAGAACGCACAGAAATGCCGTTTACCTTCCTGCCACAGAGGTACCTATTTCATGACTTGCACTGGTATGCTTTCAAACTGCTAGGTTGGCAGGAGCTGGGACAGAGCAGCAGGAGCTCACTCTGTTGTGTAGATTTGAATTGCCGACCTTCTGATCAACCAGTGGCTCAGTGGTTTTAGACCACAGCACCACCTGAGTCCCTAATGCAGGAGGAAATCCTATGAAACCAAGCAAGACTTATTTCTCAGAAGACAGGGGGAAGATTAGTTACCCATTTCTGTTGAAGGAAGAGTTTTTGTCTTGTAGTGTTTCTCTGAGCCTAATGTATATGTTTCCTATTTTGCCTGCTCTGCCAACTCCCTTTATTTCAGATTTGGTGGTTTTTCGCTGTTCTCTTTCCATTCAATTTCCCTGCTGCTTCGCTTCTATTTCCCTGTCCTCTCATCTCATACAGATGAAAAAATCAATTTCCCTTCTCCTGGACTCCCAATATTTATAAGACAATTTATTCATACATACATCACCTTTCTGGAATAACATGGATCTGCCCAATGATCTGGTCTCTTTGGTTCAAACTGTGTTCTTTACCATGCCAAAGGGAGCCTCCTCTTCTCCTCTCTTTCTGGCTAGGTGCTGCCCCTTGGTTTGTGTAATGATCGCTGCCAGCCAGGCTACAGCCGGAAAAAGAAGGAGGGGCTGCCATTTTGTTGCTATGACTGTGCTTCATGTCCAGATGGGATGGTTTCGAATCAAACGGGTAGGAGACATCATCTGCTCTTTTATACTGTGCTTCCTAATCTATTTCAACAGTTTCCCCTTATTAACAGTTCAGTACTCCTAAACAGAATAGCAGTTGCACTCAGATCTGGAAGAAAGAAGGCGGACACAGAGAGTTGGGCAAACTATAGCCACAACTTTAACTTTTACAAAGTAGATCTGTGGAAATAGGTGTGGATCATGTCCAGTGTTTTCTGCTTGCTCCCCACCTGCCACAAATTGCAGAGTCAGGGAAGACTTGCCTGACCCTCCATCCCCATAGTTTTAGGGGTGAGAGCCAGAAACACAAATTCAAATTCTGCTGCTCCAAGATATTATAGTGGGCTTCTCACTTTTCAGCAGAGACGACTCTTTGCTCTTTCAATGGCACCAGATTAAAAGTCGTCAATATTTTGCTTCCTAAATTCCTGGTGATTTGATTAATACCACCTATATGGTTTATTAAGAAAAAAGACCTGTTGCATTTTACTGGTTTCCACTTATCTCTGAAACTTGTTTCCAACTAATTAATGTCTCAGAATTGTGTTTTGGGGGCAGGAGCAATATTTCCTTCAAAGCAAATTTGAAAGGCCATTGGAGATGGAGGAATCCATTTCATTACAAACAATGAAACATGGTTGTCTTGCTTCTTGGAACTCATATTAATTTGATTTCTTTAGATATGGATTATTGTTTCAAATGCCAAGATGGTCAATTTCCAAACCACAACAGAGATCAATGCATTCCCAAGAGAGAAAATTTCCTTTCCTACGCAGAGCCTTTGGGATTCACCTTAGCTGCCTTAGCTCTGCTCTTCGCTCTGGTCACAGCCTTGGTCCTTGGCGTCTTCTCTAAGAATGGGGACACTCCCATTGTCAAAGCCAACAACCGGGACCTCACCTACACTCTGCTCCTTGCCCTGTTGCTCTGCTTCCTCTGCTCCTTGCTGTTCATTGGCCAGCCTCACCCAGTGAGCTGCTCTTTACGACAAATGGCCTTTGGCATCATCTTCTCCATTGCGGTGTCTTGTGTCTTGGCAAAAACCATCACGGTGGTTCTGGCCTTCATGGCCACCAAACCAGGATCCAGGGTGAGGAGATGGGTGGGGAAATCTCTGGCCAACTCTGTTCTTCTGGCTTGCTGCTCACTTCAGGCCACTATTTGTGCTGTTTGGCTCTGTATGGCTCCTCCCTTCCCAGATGTGGACATGAACTCTCTGGCGGAGGAAACCATCGTGGAATGCAACGAAGGCTCTGCCACCATGTTTTATTGTGTCCTGGGGTACCTGGGATTCCTGGCCATTGTCAGCTTCACCATGGCTTTCCTGGCCAGGAAGTTGCCAGACAGTTTCAACGAAGCCAAGTTCATCACTTTCAGCATGTTGGTATTCTGCAGCGTTTGGCTGTCCTTTGTTCCCTCTTATCTGAGCACCAAAGGAAAGCAGATGGTGGCTGTGGAGATCTTCTGCATCTTGGCCTCCAGTGCAGGCTTGCTCGCTTGCATCTTCTTCCCCAAAGTGTACATAATCCTTCTGAGGCCTGAGTTGAACAGCAAAGACCACTTGATTCGGAGGAGCAAATAAGAATCTACTTGCGTTGATGCCTTTAATTCTTGCATTATTAGAAAATGCAGACATTCATTGGAAGTAAACCGACGAAGGAAATCCCTTGTGTTTCCCAATTCTTTTCTTTTTCACTGTCTATTTATATACAGCATTTTTCACAATCTGTGCTCAAAGTGGGTCACACAAAAATCTAAGTCTAAACACAGTAATCCATAAGAACATTGGGAGAAATTGCTGGATCCAGCCCATGGTGTATCTAGTGCAGCATCCTGTTCTCACAGGGGCCAAGCAGATTAATATTATTATTTATTCAATATGTATACCACCTTTCATATTATTATTATTATTATTATTATCCGCCCATCTGATTGGGTTGTCCCACGCCCTCTTGGTGGCTTCCAGAATATATAAAAACATAATAAAACATCACCTACAAGAAGGCTTCCTGATACTGGACTGCCTTCAGATGTCTTCTAAAGGTTATATGGTTATTTATCTCCTTGACATCTGAAGGGAGGGCATTCCACAGGGAAAGCCCCACTACCAAGAAGACCCTCTGCCTGTTTCCCTGTAACCTCACTTCTCATAGTGTCAGGGACTGGGCAGAGGAGGAATGGTGGAGACCGCCTCTCCAGCCTGACTCTTCCAGGGAGGAGGAAGAGGGAGACAGTTTATAGTTACAACAGGGGTCTGAGGGAGGCCACAGAGGACAAATTGTGATTTTTCACAATCTGTGCTCAAAGTGGGTCACACAAAAATCTAAGTCTAAACACAGTAATACATAAGAACCTAGGGAGAACTTGCTGGATCTGGCCCATGGAGCATCTAGTCCAGAAGCCTGTTCTCATAGGGGCCAACCAGATTATCATTAATATCATTATTTATTCAATTTGTATACCACCCTTCAATTATTATTAACATTATTATTAACATTATTATTATACCCCACCCATTTGATTGGGTTGCCCCAGCCCCTCTTGGTGGCTTCCAACATATATAAAAACATTACACACTAGAAGGCTTCCTGATACAGGGCTGCCTTCAGATGTCTTCTAAAGGTTATATTGCTATAAATCTCCTTGACATCTGACGGTAGGGTGTTCCACAGGACGGCTGCAGTACTGAGAAGGCCTTCTGCCTTGTTCTCTGTAACCTCACTTCTCACAGTGAGAGAATCACCAGAAGAACATCAGAGCTGGACCTCAGTGTCCAGGCTGAACCATGGGGGCTCCAGGTATACGTCCATAGATCTCAGGGTTCTTCACCACATTCCCAAAATGTAAGCTTATCCAAGCATAGGCTCAGCTTCACTTAGAAAAACATAGCTTCTTGCTTTAAACCCAACTCTGTGTCTCTCCTTCTTTGTGAGAACTGATATTGTTGCTTTTTCATTCAAGTCTACAGCTACTAATAACAACCTCAGACAAAATGTGCTTTCATTCACATAGGACCTAGGACCCTCGTACCTACGGGACCGCCTCTCCTGGTATGCCCCGCAGAGGACCATAAGGTCCACAAATAACAACATTTTGGAGGTCCCGAGCCACAAGGTTGTTAGACTGGTCTCAACTAGGGCCAGGGCCTTTTCAATACTGGCCCCAACTTGGTGGAACGCTCTGTCACAAGAGACCAGGTCCCTGCTGGATTTGACATCTTTCCACAGGGCCTGCAAAACAGAGCTGTTCCGCCTGGCCTTCGGGTTGGATTCAGTCTGATGTTTCCTCCCCTTATGGTTTTGATTTATGGGCGATAAATGAAGCGGCATTTTAAATTTTAAATTGTATTTTAACCTGTATTTTAATTAACAGTTTTTTCTTTCTTTTATACTTTATTGTAATTTTATTGATGTTAGCCGCCCTGAGCTCGGTTTCGGCTGGGAAGGGTGGGGTATAAATAAAATTTATTATAATTTATTATAAAGATACAAGGCTGCAGTTGCACTAGGCAGCCTCAGACATAAATGTTGCTTTTCACGAGGCCATTGCGCTAGATAACTTTAGACAGTTTAGATTATCAGGCGTCAGCAAGTATAGAGATCAATTCAAACTTATCTCCAGGTATTTTTGCTTGGCTTAGCAATTAATAGCTTAGGGATATAGAATAGAATAGAACAGAATAGAATAGAATAGAATAGAATAGAATATATTTTATTGTCATTGTCCCCTTCGGGGACAACGAAATTACTTGGCTGCTCCATCCACCCAGATAGGGCACTCCACACAAAAACAAAACAACTACAAAAACACTGATTAAAACCATACAGTATGATACAACATAACAGGTAAGATTAGATGACTTTCAAAGTCCAGGCTTCCCATTCAAGGCTGAAATCGCTCTGGAGAAGAAGCTGTTCCTAAGACGGCTTGTTCTTGTCCTCATCGTCCTGTATCTCCGTCCCGATGGCAAGAGCTCAAAGAGACGGTGACCAGGATGCGATGGATCTTTTACTATGATATAGACCAAATAAGGGTAGGTTAATTAGGAGGTCGTGATAGGCTGTAAACCTTGTGGTACCCCAGCCAATGGGGAGACAATGGAGGGAACCTGCTCTTGAAGTAATAGGGAATATACCGGTAAGTTTATGCTTTGTTAATTTTCGGTGTGCTACTTTGGGACACCCGCTCTTGCAAGAGCATTTTGTGATCAATAAACTCTGCTGCTTCACCAATTTTGTTCAGGGTTTTTTTTTATTTTGAGGGTTTCAGACCCACTTTTAACACTCTTCCAGATTTGCGCTCAGCCTGTACTGGCTGTCCTCTCCTTGCTCTCCTTTTATCAGCCAGTAGGGGCAAGGGTCAAATACAAATGGAATACAAAACCCACCATTCCTCTGGGAGCCAGCTTTCTGTTCTTCAAGGAGTTGGGAAGGTTCATAAGAACCCAGGTGGCTCTTTAGGAGGCACACTGAGAAGAGCTCAAGAGAACTTCTAACACCTTGCCAACCTTTCGTCCCCCAGTAATTTTTGGGGTGGGTGTGTGTGTGCTGTGCTGTTTTTTCTTTTTCTTTCTGGTTTTTACGGGATGGCATTCAATTTCATTGCACTTGTATAGCGTTGTGCTTGTACTTGCGCAATGACAATAAAGAAATTATCTATCTTATCTAATAATAATAATATTTTTTTATTTATACCCCGCCCTTCCCGGTTCAGAAACACAGGTTCAGGGTGGCTAACAACAAATTTAAAACACTTAATTGTAATACAACATAAAACCAGCATAAATACAGTATAAAAGCATGAATAACAATAAAATTCAAAGTTCAAAAATCAGTTTGGGGGGAAATCCATCCAATAAACATTATATAGTCACCAGGGCTAGCTGGCTAAATTAGTCCTACTTGGGCCAGCGAGGAGGCCAGGGGAGAATTAGCTGTGGGGTCCCAGAGCATGTAAAAAGGGAAATAAATGATCAGGCTGAGTTCAAATTAAAGGCCAGGCAGAATAGCTCTGTCTTACAGGCCCGGCAGAAGGAGATCAAGTCCTCTAGGGCCCTGGTCTCGTGCGACAGAGCGTTCCACCAGGTCGGAGCCATCACTGAAAAGGCCTTGGCCCTGGTGGAGGATAGTCTGACTTCCTTAGGGCCCGGGACCTCTAAACTATGGTTATTCATGGACCTTAAGGTCCTCTGCAGGGCATACCAGGAGAGGTGGTCCCATAAATATGAGGGCCCTAGGCCACAAAGGGCTTTAAAGGTCAAAACCAACACCTTGAACCTGACCCTATACTCCACCGGGAGCCAGTGCAACTGGTAAAGCACTGGGTGAATATGCTCCCATGGCAGAGACCCCGTGAGGAGCCTCGCTGCAGCATTCTGCACCCACTGGAGTTTCTGGGAGATTTTCAAGGGCAGCCTGTGTAGAGCGAATTACAGTATTCAAGCCTGGAGGTGACCGTCGCATGAATCACTGTGGCCAGATCGGGGCAGGAGAGGTAAGGGACCAACGGCTTAATGCAGTGAAGATGTGAAAATGTCGCCTTAGCTGTTGCTGCAACCTGCGCCTCCATGGAAAGGGAGACATCAAGGATTACACCCAAACTCTTAACGGAAGGCACTGGCACTAGTTGGGCCCCCACAAGAGAAGGGAGCTGGTCCCTCATCCCCATGCCATCCCGACCCAGCCAGAGGACCTCTGTCTTCAAAGGATTTAGTTTCAATCGGCTCCCATGAAACCATCCAGCCACAGCATCCAAGCATCTGGTCAGCGTGTCCAGGGCCGAGTCAGTGTGGCCGTCCATCAGCAGATAGAGCTGAGTGTCATCAGCATATTGGTGACAACCCAGCCCAAAGCTCTGGACAATCTGGGCAAGGGGGCGCATAAAGATGTTAAAAAGCATCGGGGAGAGGATTGCGCCCTGCGGCACTCCACACACCAAGGAGTGGCGTGACGACATCTCCCTCCCTAGCGCCACCCTCTGTCCCCGACAAGAGATAAAAGAGCACAGCCACTGTCGGGCTATGCCCTGTATCCCCACGTCGACGAGGCAGTGGTCCAGAAGATCATGATCGACCATGTCAAAGGCTGCTGACAAATCTAAGAAAATCAGCAGTCCTGAACCGCCTCGATCCAGTTGTCTACGGAGATCATCCGTTGGGGCGACCAGAGCCGTCTCGGTCCTGAAACCAGGGTGGAAACCAGACTGAAATGGATCTAAAGTCGATGTTTCCTCCAGAAACCTGCCAAGCTGTCCAGCAACCGCTCTCTCAATTACATTACTCAAATATAGAAGATTCAAAACTGGGCGGTAATTGGATAGATCTAAAAGATCTAATGAAGTTTTCTTTAAGAGTAGACACACCACTGCTTCCTTCAGCTCCCCTGGGAATGTTCCCGTGCCAAGGGACAAATTGATAATTTCAACCAGGGGGATCCGAGCGACGTCTGGGCACACCCTAATCAGCCAAGACAGGCACGGATCAAGGAGGCAAGTGGTGGGCCTGCCAGCTCAGAGGAATCTATCCACATCAGCAGGGAATATCCAATTGAAATGGTCCAACACTGGACCCAAAGACAGTTGAGGGGCCTCCAGTTCAACTACTGTATCTAAATTGGCAGGGAGGTCAAGGCGGATCAACAAGACTTTCTCCGCAAAAAAGCTCGCAAATGCCTCACAGCTATGAGTCAAATTTGTGCTTAAATTAGGTTGTCCCCCTAAGGACGTTATTGACCTAATTATTCTAAAAAGTTGTGCGGGGCGAGAGCTAGCGGATGCAATGGAAGCTGCGAAGTAAGATTTCTTAGCAGCTTTCATAGCCATCTCATAGGCTTTCATAAGCGTCCTATAAGATGTTCTTGAAGCTCCGTTGCGAGTCCTTCGCCATACTCGCTCTAGCCGTCTGAGGTCCCACTTCATTTTCTGGAGCTCCTTGGTAAACCAAGGGGCCCAGTTTCAGTAGGGTCGCAGAGGGCTCTTAGGCGCGATCTCATCAATGGCCACCAAGAACCGGTTATTCCAGTCCTCGACAATGAGTCGCCAAGGAGAGCAGGGTCCCGCAAAGGACCCTGAGGACAATGAGTCGCCAAGGAGAGCAGGGCCTGACGGAATCTATCAGGATCCATTAGCCTTCGCAGGCGAGCCCAAACAGGCTCGCCACCCGAGCTTTTCCCGTGGCTGCTTCCATCACCAGGGACATCTTACTGTCTGCAAGTCAAAGAATGTTTGACCATGCAAGAATGGAACTGCTCCAAGAATGCTCATAGGGAAGCCAAACCTCACACTGCTGTGTAATAGTGAAAGCCCAAGAAAGATCTTCTATATTATGTCCCCTTGTCCCATAAACAGGCAATAATTAGAACTTAAACCTTCAGACTGTTTCTGTCTCTCACCTTCTAAATTGCATGATCTCACTGGTTTTTCCATTCTCAAGTGCCACAACTACGTCTTTTATGTTTCAAGTTGCACCACTGCATTTAGGCCGTCATTGTCACCTGCTGGGTCCCTCACGTTGCTCTCCTACTTTTAGATGACAAGATGCATTTCTCCATATGCATTTCTCTACATCTTTACATATAACTAGTCAGATTAAGCTGTTGGTTCATGCAAGAAGGGTTTCCTGAAGTGTTTAGAAACACAAATGTCTAGCAAACACTAACCATTTTTCGATTTTGTGGGGAAATGTAATACCATGTATTGCACCAGCAACTGGAGTCTGCATTATTTTAACTGTTTCCTCCCTCCCCTTAGCTGGTGTACAAGGATACACCAGTTGTTGTTGTTGTTGTTGTTGTTGTTGTTGTTGTTGTTACTCCCCTAAGGCTCAAAATCCTAAAAAAACATGACTCCATTGGTGACACATGTACACTTGAGGAAAATGGGGCATGTGCGCTTGAGGAAGAGATTTGGAAAAACGAGGGAGCTCCTTCATAGCGGTTTGCAGGTGAACTTCTTGCTTTCCTGTGACTTGCCATTCCCAGTGCACCGCTCAATGAGAAATAAGTATGATTATTTTACTCTTATTATTTTGTCTCACAGAGCAGAATGCTCAATGGGGAAAACTTTGGAACTACTAATTATCTCAAACTGATGGGTTTCATCATCCATCTTGCCACATCCCATGTCAGGCCATGAACATAGTCAGTATCAGAGTGTAAAAGAGTATGTTAAATCAACCCTGTATCATTCAGAGCTCCAGTGAGAAATTCTACACAAAGAGGATCTCATGGGTCAGATCTTTGGCACTTTCCCTTAATCAAAGTAATCCAGAGCTATTAAATGAAAGTTCTGGTGATGCAATTCATGGTGGATGAGAGAGAAATCTGCCTTTCTGCATCACTGTTAGTCAAGATGGGAGGGCCTTCTCTGCTGCTGCTCCTTCTCTTCCTGTGGCTCCAGATGCCTCCAACTGAGTGCAAGGAAGACTCTGAGAGATGCACCATGACGGATCCTTTCCAGCTTCCGTACCAGTATTATCAGAGAGGGGACCTGATCATTGGAGGAATTGTTACTTATTTGGGCTATGTGTCTGAAGAAATAGATCTCCATGATCACCCAAACACAAAGTTTACAGATGAACCCTTGTAAGGAAATAACTCTAGCTGTCATAGAGTACATTTCTATATGCTGCTATAGGCTACAACTACACCATACAAACCATGGCATGCTCAGAACATATTTGACTTTTTTCCATGTACGAAGGTTAAAAATACATTTTCTTCTCTTTATATTGTGATCTTGGCATCTTCTTCTGTGTTGCTTTCTTCCTCATCTTGAGTTTCTGTCTTCTGCCTCTTCTGCTTTCTCCTCACCTGATCTCATATTTCTCACCTGATCTCATGTTTCTCACCTGATCTCATGATTGATCCTCATCCTCCCTCTATGTTTCCTTTCACACCAAGGATGGATGGTTTTACTTTGCAGCAAAGCTTGATCCCCACATTCACAATCAACATCATTTAATCTGACAGTCACAGATGCAGTGAGTCAAGGATATCATAGATTCTGGATTATATTCCCAGCTGTACTATTTAAACAATACTGGTTAAAAAATAACTGAAGTATTGCAAATTTATTTTTTTCAAAACAAAGAATCTAGCTGAGATATGTGCAGAGTAGACCAACTGAAATTAATACCTCTAAGTTTACCTGATCATAAGAGGTAAGAGAACAACTTTTATATGTGTGTGTGTTGCAGGATGTGAATGTTCTGCACAAAATTAAATGCTTTTTAGACGCTATATTCCTAAAGGTGACTGAATACTGAGCATGGATTTCCATTATCAAGTGTTAGGAAGCACAACGCATATGAGTTTTTTGCTTCTTTGTGTTATTTAATCTTTCAGTATTTGCTGGAAAAAGTCAGGAAAGAGGAATACCTCTGACACATTGTACAACTCTTTTATTAGTTCAATGCTGAAGTACTACCAGAATACCCTCTCCCTGGTGTTTGCTGTGAAAGAAATCAATGAGAACGCCAACATCATCTCAAATATGAGCTTTGGGTTCCACCTCTATGATAGCTTCGTAAATACAAGGATGACTTATCAGAACACCCTGAAACTTCTGTCCACCACAGAAAGGATTGTCCCCAACTTCAAATGTGACAAGAAAACAAATATGATAGCTGTTATTGGAGCACTTGACTCTGACATCACCCTTCACATGATTACGATCTTAGGCATCTACAAGATTCCACAGGTATAATACAGTAATAATAATAATAATAATAATAATAATAATAATAATAATATGCCACCAATCTGAATGGATTGACCCAGGCACTCTGGGTAGCTTCAACCAAGTTATAAAACCACAGTAAAGCATCAAACATTAAAAACCTCTCGATAGAGGGCTGCTTTCAGATGTTTTCTAAAAGTCAGATAGTTGTTTATTTCCTTGACATCTGAAAGGAAAGCGTTCCACAGGGAGGGCACCACCATCGAGATGGCCTTCTGCCTGGTTCTCTGTAGCTTCACATCTTGCAGTAAGGGAGCCAGCAGAAGATCCTTGGAGCTGGACCTCCGTGAACAATGGGGATGGAGACGCTCCTTCAAGTCTACTGGGCTGAGGCTATTTAGGGCTTTAAAGGTCAACACCAACACTTTGAATTGTGCTTGGAAATGTACTGGGAGCAAATGTAGGTCTTTGAAGTCCTGTGTTATATAGTCCCAGTGGACACTCCCAGTCACCAGTCTAGCTGCCACATTCTGGATTAGTTGTCGTTCTTGGGTCACCTTCCAAGGCAGCCCCACGTAGAGTGTATTGCAGTAGTCCAAGCAGGAGATAGTGAGTATGTAAGCTGTGACACTTTTCTGCATCTGGAACAATAATTATCTTCTGGTTCGCCATACTTGCTTTTACCTTGGTTCATTTTTCTGAAAATGAAAGTGAGAAAGAAAAATATATAACTGATACAAAAGTGTCTGGCTTTGCTCATTTTTTCGGTAAAAAATCATACCTGGAGAAATAAAGAGTTCACTCACTGATATTGATGGTCTCCATTTGGGGCAGGGAGCTTTGCAGTCATGTTTGAAAGGGCTTTGGTGCTTCCCTGACTTCCTGTCACGGGTGTCACTGCAGCTTGTCTGGAAGGAGGGAGGGAAAGGGAGAGGGAGGGAGGTTGGTGCAGTGCAAATGCACCAGTAGGAATCCTCCTCCTCCCAGGAAGCTGCACAGCACCCGTTGCAAGAGGGCAGAGAAACAATGCTACCCAGCTACGGCTGGAGATAGGCACTAGCTTATGGTGAGATCAACATGCATCCATAAAAGGATCCCCCCCCTTTTTTTGCCTTTTTAGGTTGCACATGGATGTTGAAGGAATGGCCGTGATGGCCCCTCCCCACAAGCTGTAATATTTACAGTGCTTCATTGATGCATTGATGAGTAATGGATTCAATGTTTTATGTTATAACACCTCTAAAACAAGAAACTTTTGCTTCCATTCATTCAAATTCCTCCAATATTGAAAACTAAAGAATCTAGTTTTACCTTCAATAAATTCTCAGGGGTTCCATTTCAGGCAGTAATGTGGGATGAATCCAACTGTATGCTATAACTCTCCCATTATTGTGAGATTGACTTCTTCCTTAGATTGCTTATTGTGCATTAGCTCCAGTGAGGAGGACCGAGTTGCAGCTCCAAACCTTCTTCCGGACGGTGCCCAATGAGAAATATCAATATGCAGGGATTGTCAAGCTCCTTCTTCATTTCCAATGGACGTGGGTTGGACTTGTTGCTTCAGATGACGAAAATGGAGAGAAGTTTATGCAAATCTTATTGCCAATGCTTTCCCAGCATGGAGTCTGCACAGCCTTCATTGAAAACTTACCAGCCATATCTCAAGGAGTAGATCATTTCAGTTCATTGGATCTCATTCGGGCTAAGTCCTTTTTCCTGATGGTGTCAGAAGTCAACATATTGGTTCTATGTGCAGAACCTCCGACCATTACCATTTTGAAATGGATGGTATTCTTTTCTTCATTAACTGAAGATATTGCAGAGAATTCTAAAGGCAGAGTGTGGATTTTGACAGCCCAATGGGCCTTCTCATCATTAACAATGCAAAGGTATTACGACATTCAAGTCTTTGATGGTTCTCTGTCTTTTGCAATTCACACAGAAAAAGTCCAGGGATTTAAAGAATTCCTTCAGACCCTAAATCCTAACTCTCCAAATGGAGATGGGTTCCTCCAGATTTTTTGGGAACAGGCATTCAGCTGCTTATTTTCTGTTTCCAATGACCCCAATGAAAGCACAGACACATGCACTGGCAAAGAGAGTCTGGAGAGCCTTCCTGGGCATATTTTTGAAATGACCATGACTGGTCAAAGTTACAGTACCTATAATGCGGTTTATGCCATTGCATATACTTTGCACAAGATTCTCTCATCCAAGCCAAAACGCAGAACGATGGCAGGCAGAGGTGGACTCGATCCTCCCCAACTGCAACCTTGGCAGGTGAGATTTCATATTCAGAATAAATCTTTGCTTGGGGCTAATCTAATGGGGGTTGACACACAGTCCATAGAATGAATACACACGGAAGAAAAACACCTCTTACAGCATTTACCTTTCCCACACAAAACAAAGGTTCTTTTCAGTGCTTCCCTGTTTTCCCTTGCCTTCAAGTTGGAGCCAGAATCAGTATATTCCCTGTCCTTCCCCTTCAAGTTGCAGAGGTGGAAGTATCTCCTCCTGCACTTCCTCACACAGAAATGTCACCTCTTTGTAGAACTCAACAATGTAGTGGGAGGAGCTGAAGCATGTTCTGCTGTCATTTTTTTTTTAATAAAACCACAGAAAAACCTCCAACATAAAAATATTCCCTGCAATATGAGTGCTTAGATAAACTGAATAGACGGCAAGCATCATAAGGTCCTTAAGGTCCATGAATAACCATAGTTTAGAGGTCCCGGGCCCTAAGGAAGTCAGACTATCCTCCACCAGGGCCAGGGCCTTTTCAGTGATGGCTCCGACCTGGTGGAATGCTCTGCCCCACGAGACCAGGGCCATACAGGACTTGATCTCTTTCTGAAGGGCCTGTAAGACAGAGCTATTCTGCCTGGCCTTTAATTTGAACTCAGCCTGATCATTTATTTCCCTTTTTACATGCTCTGGGACCCCACAGCTAATTCTCCCCTGGCCTCCTCGCTGGCCCAAGTAGGACTAATTTAGCCAGCTAGCCCTGGTGACTATATAATGTTTATTGGATGGATTTCCCCCAATATTGATTATTGAACTTTGAATTGTATTGTTATTCATGCTTTCATACTGTATTTTATTACGGAACGGGGGGGGGGGGACACCTAAGCGAAGTCTCCTCCTGAGTAAACTTGTAGGATATGGAGCGATGCCCTTAAGGGAGTCCTTCTGGAGATCGGCTCCCGCCATGATCTCTCAAGCAACAGATCACGATCACAAACCCACAGGAAGGGAAACCCAAAGAACCATCGCCAGCTAAATTTATTTCCTCCAGGCCCATTAAGGGTGATAGACCAAGCCAGCCAAACCCTTTGTCCTGTGGTGGAGAAACACTCAGGGTGAATTCCTCAGTACTTATCTTACATTTGCATTTAATTTACTCTGTGTTAATCCTGTGTAACCCTCCCCTTCTCTGAGGTATTACCCATGTAACAGTGAGGGAGTGATGCTTAGAGAACTGTGTTCTGGGAAACTGAGGGAAGTTTTAAAAGTTCTTCCCACCCCATCTTTGGGGTTCAATCTTTGCCTTGAACCTGTTGCGCAATAAACATTGTTCTCCTTTGCTCCGGTTGGTGGCTGGTCTCCTTTTTTCTCCGCAAAGAACCACAGGCTTTGCCTGAAGGGCCAGGTGGCTGAGCAGCCTCGCACCTGGAGTTTTCCCCTAACAATTTTATGCTGCTTTTATGTTGTATTACAATTAAGTGTTTTAAATCTGTTGTTAGCCGCCCTGAGCCTGGGTTCCTGAACCGGGAAGGGAGGGGTATAACTAAAAAATGATGGTGGTTGTTGTTGTTGTTGTTGTTACTGTTGTTGTTATCATGATCATTATTATCATTATGCATTCCATATAAAAATGGTTCTGAAACTAGACTTGATTCATTATCCATGTGATAATGTGCACAGGCAGGGAAGAGAAAGAAGATAAGATATGATAATTTATTGTCATTGCACAAGTACAAGCACAACGCTATACAAGTGCAACAAAATTGCATGCCATCCCATAAAAAACAGAAAGAAAGAAAAAACAAAACAAAAAACAGCACAAAACACACACACACCCAAAAAAAGCCACACACACACACCCATCACAGCTCTCCAAGGTCATATTATCTGGTTACAGCATTTAAGATGGTTATAGCTCTTGGGTAGAAACTATTCTTCAATCTATTTGTTCTTGATCTGATTGTTCTATATCTCTTGCCCAAAGGCAGTAGTGCAAAACGACTATATCCCGGATGAGATGGATCCTGTAAAATATTGTTGACTTTTTTAAGGGAACGGGAACTGTATAGTTCTTCCAAAGATGGGAGAGGATGACCAGTAATCTTTCGGGCTGTGGTTATGACCTTCTGGAGTACCTTCCTCTCCATGGCTGTGCAACTAGAGAACCAAGCACAAATACAGTATATAAGAATGCTCTCTATGGAGCCTCAGTAGAAGGACACCAGCAGTCTCTCACTCAGATTCTTCTTCTTTAAAAGTCTGAGGAAATAAATTCTCTGCTGGGCCTTCTTTACCAGAGCAGTAGTATTTGCGCTCCAAGTCATACCCTGCTCTATAATCACTCCCAAAAACTTGAATACAGCCACCCTCTCCACCCGGTCCCCGCCGATATACAGGGGCTGAATATCCACCTTCCCCCCCCCCTATAATCCACCACCAGTTCATTGGTCTTGGCAGTATTAAGAGCCAGATTGTTATCTCTACACCAAGCACAGAGCCGCTCCACCTCGTCCCGATAGGCAGACTCATCCCCTCCTGAAATGAGCCCCACCACAGTAGTGTCATCAGCAAACTTGATGATTTTGTTGCTGGAATAGATGTGTAGAGGGTGTAGAGCAGGGGACTCAACACACAACCCTGTGGTGAGCCGGTGTTAAGGCTAAGGGCTGTGGACATATGTGACCCTACTCTAACCCTCTGAGAACGATCTGACAGAAAGTTCAAAACCCAGAGAGAAATGGAGTTAGAAAGTCCAATTGCCTCTAGCTTGGACACCAGTCTATGGGGGAGGATCGTGTTGAAAGCAGAGCTGAAATCCACGAACAGCAGCCTCGCATAACTCCCCGGCTGCTCCAGATGGGACAGAGCAGCATGGAGAGTGGTGGTGATGGCATCTTCTGTAGATCTGTTTGCCCTGTATGCAAACTGGTAGTTGTCAAAAGTCGATGGAAGACAGGAAATAATGTGACTGCGTACCAGAAATAGGAAGAATGAAGAATGCATTTGAAATTACTTAGTTTTGTTTCTACCCCTGACTTTGAAAACATTCTGTCCACCAATAACAACTATTTTCTAGAGCCTGCATTTCTTTCTGAACCAAAAAGGAACTTATATGTCTGTTTTAAATGTACCGTAATTGCACTTCCCTCCTGAGGCCAGGTGAGCAAGGCAGTGCATTCCATGCCAGCTTCGGCGAAGGAGACACAAGACCACCGGGTGCGTCCCAGAGGCCAGGAAAGAAGGTGCCCCCTTGCTTATCAGGCTGTGGGGAGGTGATGACAGGGTTCTAGGGGCATCCCAGGGTCCTCCTGCAACCTTCCCAGAGCCTAGGAAGCATCTCTCCACCTTGTGGAGGGCAGTTCCAGGGGTTCCTGACTTTCCACGATTTTACCTTTGCACATGGACCCCCAGAACTGACCCTTCAAATGCTTAATGTCAGGCCAAGTGTACTTCCTAGAAATCCATATCTGCTCCAAAGGTGGAACACACCATTTTTGACTCCTTTGCATTGTGTGACATATTGATTGATACTGTTTCCTTTCTAAAACCAATATAGCATTTCCCTTTTTTACTTTTTAAACTGTGCTTTGTTTTCTTCTGTCTAGCTTCCCTCTTTCCTGAGGAGTATCTCCTTCAACAACAGTGCTGGGGACTTTGTGTCTTTTGATGAGAATGGGGAACTGGCCGCTGGATTTGATGTTCTGAACTGGGTTACTTTCCCCAACCAAACCTTCTCGCGAGTAAAAGTAGGAAAGATAGAACCACATGAATCACACTATGTAGACTTCAACATGGATGAAGAAGAAATCACATGGCACAAAGCATTCAATCAGGTGTGAGTGGACTCTTCGTTTTGTAAAAAGGGAGTAAGCTCTCCTGCCGGTCTTAGCCAGGTCACATTAATGTAGGACTGAAGGTAAAGGGAAGGCAAAGGACCCCTGGATGGTTAAGTCCATTGTAGCGCTCATCTCACATTTTCAGGCCATGTCTGTAAGCCATGTTTGCAGTTTGTCTGCAGACAGCTTTCCAGGACATGTGGCCATCATGACTAAACTGCTTCTGGTGCAACGGAACACCGTGACGGAAACAAGAGCACACAGAAACGCCATTTACCTTCCTGCCGCAGTGGTACCTATGTATCAACTAGCACTGGGATGCTTTTGAACTGCTAGGTTGGCAGGAACTGGGACACAGCAACTGGAGCTCACCCTGTTGTGTGGATTTGAACAGCCGGCCTTCCAATAAACAAGCCCAAGTGGCTCACTGGTTTAGACCACAGCACACCTGAGTCCCTAATGTAGGAGTAAATCCTATGTTGCATGGGAAGGTCCCCCCCCCGCCCCCCGCTTTGTTGAATAAAGACACATGACTCAATTAATTAAGGTTAATGGGCTAAAAAAGGCCACAACTTTATTGGTTACAGGTGATGAGTGGTTTTGGCTTAGGCATTGGATCTAACCAACTATATCTGACTCCAGCTCGTCTGCTGGGAGTCCGGGAAGGGTTAACCACCAGTAGGGGGAGCCCTGCTGGGTGGGTAAACCGGAGCACTAGAAGTCAAAAGAGAGGCCACCCCCTGACCAACCGGATTGGCCGGCCCGGCCAGTGACACAGCCAGGAATCCCCAATGGCGCAGGGCCGGCCACCCACCCCCTGCGCACATGGCTGGGTCGTGAGAGCCCACAACAACACCTCCTCCTAAGGCAGAAGTGGCCGAACCAAGCAACGCTTCTTTTTAAGAAGACAAGGGGAGGATAAGTTGTCCATTTGTGTTGAAGGAAGAGTACTTGTCTTGTAGTGTTTCTCTGAGCCTAATGTATATGCTCCCTATTTTGCCTTCTCTGCCAACTCCCTCTATTTCAGAATCGGTTCTATTTCCCTGTCCTCTCATCTCATACAGATGAAAAAATCAATTTCCCTTCTGCTTCGCTCCCAATATTTATATTACAATTTATTCACACATAAAACACCTTTCTGGAATAACATGGATCTGCCCAATGCTCTTGTCTCCTTGGTTCAAACTGTGTTCTTTACCATGCCAAAGGGAGCCTCCTCTTCTCCTCTCTTTCTGGCTAGGTGCTGCCCCTTGGTTTGTGTAATGATCGCTGCCAGCCAGGCTACAGCCGCAAAAAGAAGGAGGGGCTGCCATTTTGTTGCTATGACTGTGCTTCATGTCCAGATGGGATGATTTCGAATCAAACGGGTAGGAGACATCATCTGCTATTTAGTAAAATGCTTCCTAATCTATTTCAACAGTTTCCCCTTATTAATAGTTCAGTACTCCTAAACAGAACAGCAGTTGCACTCAAATCTGGAAGAAAGAAGACGGACACAGAGAGTTGGGCAGACTAGAGCCACAACTTTAAACTTTCCAAAGTAGATCTGTGGAAATAGGAGTGGATCCTGTCCGGTGTTCTCTGCCTGCTCCCCTCCTGCCACAGCTTGTGGAGTCAGGGAAGACTTGCCTAACCCTCCATCCTCATAGTTTTAGGGCTGAGAGCCAGAAACATAAGATCAAGTTCTGCTGCTCCAAGATATCATACTGGGCTTCTCACTTTTCAGCAGAGATGACCGTTTGCTCTTTCAATGGCATCATATTAACAGTCGTCAATACTTTGCTTCCTAAATTCCTGGTGATTTGATTGATACCACCTCTATGGTTTATGAAGAAAAAATGCCTGTTGCATTTTATTGGTTTCCACTTATCTCTGATTCTGTTTGCCAACTAATTAATGGCACAGAATTGTGTTTTGGGGCAGAAGCAATATTCCTTTCAAAGGAAATTTGAAAGGCCATTGGAGATGGAGGAATCCATTTCATTGCAGTGGTACCTCAGGTTAAGATCTCAATTCGTTCCGGAGGTCCGTTCTTAACCTGAAACTGTTCTCAACCTGAGGTACCACGTTAGCTAATAGGGCCTCCTGCTGCTGATTCCGCCGCGTGATTTCTGTTCTCATCCTGAAGCAAAGTTCTTAACCCGAGGTACTACCAGCATTTCTGGGTTAGCAGAGTCTGTAACCTGAAGCATCTGTAACCCGAGGTACCACTGTACAAAGAATGAAACTTTTCAGAAGAAGAAAAAAGGTTGCCTTGCTTCTTGGAACTCATATATCTTTAATCTGATTTTTTAAAGATTTGGATTATTGTTTCAAATGCCAAGAAGGTCAGTTTCCAAACCACAACAGAGATCAATGCATTCCCAAGAGAGAAAATTTCCTTTCCTACGCAGAGCCTTTGGGATTCACCTTAGCTGCCTTAGCTCTGCTCTTCGCTCTGGTCACAGCCTTGGTCCTTGGCGTCTTCTCTAAGAACGGGGACACTCCCATTGTCAAAGCCAACAACCGGGACCTCACCTACACTCTGCTCCTGGCCCTGTTGCTCTGCTTCCTCTGCTCCTTGCTGTTCATTGGCCAGCCTCACCCAGTGAGCTGCTCTTTACGACAAACGGCCTTTGGCATCATCTTCTCCATTGCGGTGTCTTGTGTCTTGGCAAAAACCATCACGGTGGTTCTGGCCTTCATGGCCACCAAACCAGGATCCAGGATGAGGAAATGGGTGGGGAAATCTCTGGCCAACTCTTTTCTTCTGGCTTGCTGCTCACTTCAGGCCACTATTTGTGCTGTTTGGCTCTGTACGGCTCCTCCCTTCCCAGATGTGGACATGAACTCTCTGGCGGAGGAAACCATCGTGGAATGCAACGAAGGCTCTGCCACCATGTTTTATTGTGTCCTGGGGTACCTGGGATTCCTGGCCATTGTCAGCTTCACCATGGCTTTCCTGGCCAGGAAGTTGCCAGACAGTTTCAACGAAGCCAAGTTCATCACTTTCAGCATGTTGGTGTTCTGCAGCGTTTGGCTGTCCTTTGTTCCCTCTTATCTGAGCACCAAAGGAAAGCAGATGGTGGCTGTGGAGATCTTCTGCATCTTGGCCTCCAGTGCAGGCCTTCTCGCTTGCATCTTCTTCCCCAAAGTGTACATAATCCTTCTGAGGCCCAACTTGAACAGCAAAGACCACTTGATTCGGAGGAGCAAATAAGAATCTACTTGCCTTGATGCCTTTAATTGTTGCATTATTAGAAAATGCAGACATTTATTGGAAGAAGACCCGCCAAGGAAAACGTACTCCAAAACTCTAGATTACCCTCCTCAGCAGTCGCATGTAGATGTTAAACAACATTGGGGATAAAATTTAACCCTGCAGAGACCCACATGGAAGGCTCCATGAGGCCAAGTGACATTCCCCAAGGATCAGCTGTCAGGAACGTTCCTCCCCAGAGTGACAGAGAGGGCTCCGAGGACCAAGGGGGGTGGCAGGCAGAAAGAGACAGAGGTTTGCTTTCTTCACATGCAGAGAGTGAAGTGAGCCCCTCCCATCCTGGAATGCAGGTCTTCAATTTTCAGGACAGCGTAAAGCAGGCAGAGGGGTCGCATTTCTCAGACACGCTCTCAGGGGAGGAGGGACAATCTGCTCCTGAGTCTCCTCAGTATGGGCAGAGTCCAGGCTTGGCATCAAGTCTACAGAAGGAGGGGCAGCCGATGGTGTATATCCTGTTGGAAAAGAGCCCACCCTCCAGTGGGCTCAACTGACCCATCTAGTGAGGAAGATTGAGCTGTGTGCTCTGACTGAACTACAGTTAAAATACCAATAAATCTTAAAGTTATAAAACCGCCATCCTGCCGTCTCTTGGTGTGAGAGGGAGATTGTAAATCCTGACAGCTTTAGCCCTCCAATCTCTCTCTGCACAGCAGAAGGCTAATTGTGAGCAGCACAATGGAAGGACAGCAGCCGTCAGCCAGTGGGGGAGTTGGAGCCGCTGGAACTGCAGGGGACCCCCTTAATGATTCATGGCAACGCAATCTACAGTTGAAGTCACAATTGGATAATTTAGCCGTAGCTTTTTCAGAACAACGGTCGCAGCTGGAAGAGGAGAGAGCGAGCAGAGCCAGTAAGATGTCTGTCCTCACCCCAGCTAAATATCCTGGCAAGCTGTCTGAGTATCTGGCTTTTAAGACTTTATTTTCTGGAGCTAAGAGTGGGAGATTTTAAACACGATAAGGAAAGGGTGGCTTTTATAATAAGTCTGCTGGAGGGAGGAGCAAAACAATGGACTATTCCGCTTATGGCCAGCAGGCACCCAGCACTTTCAGACCTGGGGGCCTTTGTAAAATTGATGGACCATATTTTTGAAGATCCGCTACAAGGTGCTGCGGCTTCCCAGCAGTTATTGAACCTGCACCAGGGCAATAAATTTGTCTCTGATTATTGGTCTTCGTTCAACATGCTTGTTCAGAAACTTGGGTGGCAGGCTCACAGTGAGCCCCTGGCTGCGTTGTACAGAGCTGGGTTGAATGACCACATACAGGACAAATTAGTGAGAATGCCCTCCGCCCCCCCACAAGAATTGTTTGACTCTTTAGTGATAACTCCTTTGCAGCAGAGATTGCAGGAGAAGCAGGGGCAGGGAAGGACGATGTTCCTGAGAGGCCGCATTCCTGACATACCAGAACAGAGAGTTGGCAGCATGCGCAGACAGGCAGAAAAGCCTGAGCATATGCAACTGGGCTCAGTGGGGGGGGCCCTCTGTTGCAACTCAAACGAGAATCAAAGAACACAGCAACACGAGACCAAGAGCAATGAATATAAATTCTAAAGAGCTTTCGTAATAAGCATGAACATTCCAAGGGAAATTCCTCCTATCAATGTAACAAAATATACTGTAATGTGTATAAATAGTCTCTACTAATTCAACATGGTAAGTATAGTATTCCAGCGAAGCCAAAGTGAAGACACTAATGAATATAATATTCCAACGGACAGCGTTTCCGGATAAAGTCACTGTTTCGGTGTTACATCGTTATCAAACGATGTATGATAAATTTAAAGCTGCAAAACGATAAACACGACAATACAGTCTTTGTACTAACAAAGACTGAAAAACATAATGAATATAAAGCAATAAATGGAAGAATAGTAAAACAGAAAAACATACCCCATCTTGTGGCATAGAAAGCATACAAAGGGACAGTGCTCATAATGAAATGTAAACACTGCCAACGCATGGAAGGCTAACCAAGAGTTATAAAGCCGTATGCAGGTGTAGCCAATAACAGTACAATAAAGCTGTATATAAACTTAAAGCTACAGAGGTGGGACACGCCCAAAGCTGAGGTATACAAACATCTACAAATATAATACATAACAAGTACATGAATAATATAAATAACCAACATAAAAAGGTTGAAAGGCGAGATTTCAATGTTATAACATACACACGTGAAGCCAGGGGCGCTACCCTAATGGCATACAGATAGGAAGGCACGGTATGCCCAGTCCCAATGAAATATAGTACAGAAGGAATAAAAAGCAATTAAAGTTTCCTCCTAGCACAGTGGCGAGCACCTACTTTCTTCCTTACGTCCCCTGCCACACAGACAGGCTACTTCTCGTGTTCAAGGGGCTTATCGTAGAGGTGTCTGGCTTGCTGGGCACATCCTCCCCCACTGGGCAGCTTGGGGCTTCCTCGGAATGGCAGAGTCTCCTGGTTGGCAAGACGTGGTATGGAGTGGTATGAGTTCATGCCCATCGTGACGTCTACTGCAGCGCAATATGGCCCCCCTGGTGTGTTGGTCGTTCAGCTGGGCAAGAACGACTTGGTTCTAAGGAAGGGCAGTGACCTGACCTGGAACCTCAAAGAGGACTTTGATAGGCTTTTGGCCCAGTACCCGGATTTAACCGTAATTTGGTTAATGGAGAGGCGTTGCTGGCATGATTGCCCTGACCCAGTGGCCATCAATAGAACCAGAAAGAAGGCTAATCATTGAATGGCTGTGGGATATGGCATTCCACCATCATTTTCAACCAGGAGGCCTTGTTCCTTAACAACGGTGTACATCTTTCTGACATGGGAAACGATATTTGGCTGAAAAGCAACGTAGGGGACATTAG
Source organism: Darevskia armeniaca (assembly GCA_034641395.1). Classification (NCBI taxonomy): domain Eukaryota; kingdom Metazoa; phylum Chordata; class Lepidosauria; order Squamata; family Lacertidae; genus Darevskia; species Darevskia armeniaca. The sequence continues at coordinate 407,750 of JAWWNF010000799.1, forward strand.
AGGTTGGTTGCACATGTGAGGGTGTTGGCGGTGAGCCATTTGGGCTTGAGTGGTGCTTAGCCATTGGGTAAGCGTTTGTTTCAGGGAGAGGAGGCTGTAGTCTCCACATGCCCCTCCTCAATAAGGCTATCTTGTTAAAGGGATCTGGGGTGTGGATCCTGTCCAAAGCCCAGGCGTTGGCTAGGGCCATGCCACGACCCCAATGGGGACCCCTCGGGGTGCCCCTATTTGATGTAAGTCATAGGGCTCCCCCTTCTGCTGGTTTACCCATAGATCAACTCCCTGCAACAGGCAGAACTCAAGAAGGTCTAACCCATTGCCTAAGCCAAACTACTCACATTTGTAACCAATAAAGTTGGGGCCTGTTTTAGCACTTTCTCGGGGTATTGTGTTTATTATTCATTGGGAACTGCGGAGTGTGGAGCCTTGGCAGGCAACACAAATGTTAGGCAAATATTAACCATTTCTCTATTTTGTGAGGAAATGTACCGGTAATACCTGTATTGCACCTGCAACTGGAGTCTGCATTATTTTAACTGTTTCCTCCCTCCCCTTAACTGGTGTACAAGGATACACCAGTTATTGTTCTTGCTGCTTCTACTGTTGTTACACTCCTGAGGTCCAAAATCCTAAAAATCACATCTCCATTGGTGACGCATGTACACTTGAGGAATGTGGGGCATGTGGGATTAAGGAAGAAATTTGGAAAATCTAGGGAGCTCCCTTCAGATTACCAGTTAGCAGCTGGGCTGATTGCTTTCCTGTGACTCGCCATTCCCAGTGCACGACTCAACAAGAAATATGTATGATTATTTTGTTCTTATTATTTTGTCTCACAGAGCACAATGCTCAACGGAGATAACTTTGGAACGAGTAATTATCTCAAACTGATGGGTTTCATCATCCATCTTGCCAAATCCCATGTCAGAACATGAACACAGTCAGAGTGTAAAAGCATATATTAAATAAATCCTGGGATATTCAGAGCCCCAATGAGAAATTCTGAACACACAGGTTTTCATGGGTCAGATCTTTAACACTTTCCCTTAATCAAAGTAATTCTGGTAATGCAATTTATAATGGATGAGAGAGAAATCTGCCTTTCTGCATAACTGTTGGTCAAGATGAGAGGAGCATTTCTTCTGCTGCTCCTTCTCTTCCTGTGGCTCCAGATGCCTCCAACTGAGTGCAAGGAAGACTCTGAGAGATGCACCATGACGGATCCTTTCGAGTTTCCATACCAGTATTATCAGAGAGGGGACCTGATCATTGGAGGAATTATTAATACTTTTGGCTATGCATCTGAAGAAATAGATTTCAAGGACCATCCAAACACAACGTTTACAAATGAACTTTTGTAAGGAAATCACTCTATCTGTTCTAGAGTACATTTCTATATGCTGCTAAAGGCTACAACTACACCATAAAAACCATGGCATGCTCAGAAAACATTTGCATATGGCTTTTTCAAAGTGTGAAGTTTAAAAATACATTTTCTTCTCTTTATATTGTGATCTTGGCATCTTCTTCTATGTTGCCTTATTCCTCATCTGGAGGTTTCTGTCTTCTGCCTCTTCTGCTTTCTCCTCACCTGATCTCATGTTTCTCACCTGATCTCATGCTTGATCCTCATCCTCCCTCTGTGTTTCCTTTCACACCAAGGATGGATTATTTTACTTGCAGCAAAGCTTGATCCCCACATTCACAATCACAGTTATTTAATCTGACTGTCTCAGATGCTGTGAGACAGGAATATCATAGATTCTGGATTATATTCCCAGCTGGACCATTTAAACAATATTTTAAAAATATTGGGTAAAGATAACTGAAATTAATACCTCTAAGTTTGTCTGATCTATTAATCATAACAGATAAGCAAAAAAGCTTTTATATGTGTGTGTTGCAGGATGTGAATGTTCTGCACAAAATTAAATGTGTTTTACCATTTCCACTTTTTTTTTTCTTGCACAATAAAAATTATACATACAAAACCCAAATAGGAAACCAAAATAAACATAAAAATACAACAATCCTTAAATTTCTAATGGAAAGTTATATTACTTATGTTTCTTCTTAATTCACAATTCCTTAATTTTCTCCCTTAAACGTCCGTCCTCCTCATTGAGGGTCTCTCTCTCTCTTTCATTTAGTACCACTGCTTCAAAACTCATTATCTCATTTTGCTTATTATTTATAACCTGTATTCATTTTTTATATTATATTTTGCGAGGTTTAATCAAAGCAAGTCCAGGTTTTTACTTGTGGACAATGATTAATTAAATATTCCTTATAAATATTCCTTATAAATTCCCCATTCTTTTTGTAGCTTTGCATTGGTTGTCTCCTAATTGTCTGTCATTTTTGCTAATTCTAAGTATTCAAACAATTTCTCCTGCCATTTCTCTTTTGATGGTATAGATTCTCCCTTCCATCTTCTGGCGACCAGTATTCTGGCTGGTGCCGTAGCATATAAGAATATTCTTCTTTTTTCCTTAGAAATCTTTGGACCCAATATTCCCAGGAGGAAGGCTTCAGGCTCTTTTGAAAAAGTTTGTTTGAACATTTTTAAAATTTCATTGTAAATCATATCTTTTTTCGTTCTTTCTTACAACCCACCACATGTGAAGCATTGTCCCTTCAGCCTGTTTACACCTCCAGCATGTGTTGGAACCCGTTTTGTACATCCTTGCCAATTTACTGGGGGTTATAGACACCTATAGAACATTTTCATGTAATTTTCCCTTAATATATAACAGACTGTAAATTTCCATTCTCTATTCCACAATCTATCCCATGTCGACATTTGACCGTTTTTTTCCAAAATCAATTGCCCATTTAGTCATAACTTCCTTGACCTCCTTGTCTGTAACTTCCCATTCTAATAGGAGTCTATACATTTTGGATATTACTTTTGTCTTACTTTATATTAGATTCTTAGCCAGTTTTGATTCTTCTGTGCGAATCATTTTTTCTTATTAACCTTAAACACCTCATTTAGTTGATGGAATTGCAACCAATCTATTGCTCAATGTCTGATATCCTCATTTATTTATTTTTTATTCTTGATGGATTATCTCCCTTTTCCAATAATTCTTTATAAGTAGCCCAATTTGTCTCCATATTCTTTCTTTTTACTGATATAACCTCCAGGAGGCTTTGAATATGGGTTTCCTTAGGATATGATTTAAGAAGCCCCTATGGACTTTAACATTTTCATATCCCAAGTATGGTGATCCCTCGTAGCTGAGTAAGATTGTCTTCCATAAACTCGGTCTTAACAGTGTGTCTGTGTCTGTGGAGGCGAATTCTGGATCCACATGTCCTTCCACAGCGGGGACAATGGTTTCCGGGCGGAAGTCAATCACGGTGTGGATTTGTCAAGCATGCCTTCCTCTTAGCACGTTTCTCCCTTGCGTCCTGAGTTCGAGTGTCTTCGGAGTGCATGACACCTTTGGTAAAGGCTGTTCTCCAGCTGGAGCACTTGCAGGCCAGTGTTTCCCAAATGTCGTTGTTTATACTATATTTTTTTAAAATTTGCCTTCAGATAATTTTAAACCTCTTTTGTTGACCACCAGCATTACACTTTCCATTTTTAAGTTCGGAATAGAGTAGTTGCTTTGGAAGACGATAATCAGGCATCTGAACAACATGACCAGTCCAGCAAAGTTGATGTTGAAGATTTATTGCTTCAACACTGGTGAACTTTGCTTCTTCCAGTACACTGGTATTAGTTCGCCTGCCTTCCCAAGTCATGTGTAAAAAATTTCAGAGAAACCATTGATGGAATCTTTCCAGGAGTTGGAGATGGTGTTTATAAGTGGCTCATGTTTCACAAGCATACAGTTAGGTTGGTAGTGCTTTGTAAACAAGCATTTTGGTTTCCCTGCGAATGTCCCAGTTGTCAAACATTCTGCACTTCAATCGGGAGAAAGCTGCACTCGCAGAGCTCAGGTGATGCTGGATTTTGGCATAAGTGCCGGCCCTTGTGGAAAGATAACTGTCCAGGTAGGAGAATTGATCAACATTTTCCAACGTTACACCACTGAGTTGGATTTGTGGTGCTGGAGAGGGGTTATTTTGTACTTGTTGCTACAGCACTTTGGTGGTTTTTTGATGTTGACCCAGCTTTTCGTAAGCTTCTGCAAAGATATTTAGGATGGTTTGGAGGTAATCCTCTGAGCGTGCACACCCCAAGTTGTCATCAGCATACTGCCACCCATAACAATAGTCGAAACCCTCCAAATCTAGTAAATCAGAGTTCTGCAATAGCACCCATTCCATTAGCCAACTTAAACAGGCAGCATTGTAATAAAGTTTCGGGTACGGCAATGCAAATCCCCCTCTTTCCTTACTATCTATTAATAATTTGTGTTTTATCCTGGGTTTTTGGCATTGCAAGATAAATCTCGATAAATCTTTCTGCCACCTCTTATAGCATTCTGTTCCCCCTACCACCGGTATCATTTGAAGCAAAAATATCATCTTTGGGAGAACATTCATCTTTACCATGGATATCCTTCCCCAGAGAGACAAATTTAGTCGGATCCATATTTCCAGATCTTTTTTAATTTCCTTCCAGGTTTTAAAGTAGTTGTCATTAAATAAATTGGCCTTTTTGTTTGTAATCCAAATTCCTAAATATTTAATCATATATACTATTGTTAATCCTGAAAGTTTTTGAAGTTCTTCTTTCTATTGGATTTGCATGTTTTTGGCCAACAGTTTCGTTTTATTTATATTTAATTTAAATCCCACCACTTTTGCAAATTCATATATTCTTTCCAGAGTTGTTGTTGTTTTGTTTTTTTTTTTTTTTTTTTTTTTAGAATCACTACCGGATCACTACTTATTTTTGGGATGTTACTTTTATCGCAATTATTCTGCCTTCATAATCTTCTAATAAGAGCTTCGACTCTAATTTTGGATTTACATACATTATTATACCTCTTTTTTTTAGTTATGTCTGATTAAAGTGAATACTTTTTATTTCTTTATTTTATAATATTTTTTATTGGTTTTCCATTTACTAATATACAATCACATCATTGTTATCAACTTTACTTCCTCGGCTCTTTCAAGCCTTTCGACTTCCTTCCCTCCCACTTTATGGCTTTCAAATTTAACCTTTGCATCATTGCATTTTTCACATTTTCCAATTTTAAGTCCACTTATTACAAAAAAAACCCATTAAAAGTATAGTTAAAATAAAAAGGAAGAAAATGTCACATTACAGGTCTTCACACAACCCTGCTAGTGATGTTAATTGCTTACAGTGATTTTTCAAATACCATATATATTTCCTCCAGTCTTTTTGGAATACTTGATCTTGCTGGTTCCAGATTTTCCCTGTCAGCTTCATCAGTTCAGCAAAGTCCATCATCTTCGTCTGCCACTCTTCTTTCGTTGGTATTTCTCGTTGTTTCCATTTTGGGGCTAAAAGAATTCTTCCTGCAGTTGTTGCATACATAAAAAGTCTCCTATCTTCCCTTGGTATATCTTCACCTACTATACCTAAAAGGGGGGGGGGGGGTCCTGGTTTTTTAACAAAAGTACTTTTAAACATTTTCTTTAACTCATTATATATCATTTCCCAGAAAGCCTTTACCACTTTACATGTGGTGAAAAGTACCTTCCTTCTCTTTACATTTCCAGCATACATTAGTTCTTGCTAAATACCATCTAAACATAGAATCATAGTTGGAAGAGACCACAAGGGCCATCCAGTCCAACCCCCTGCCAAGCAGGAACACCATCAAAGCATTCCTGACAGGTGGCTGTCAAGCCTCTGCTTAAAGACCTCCAAAGAAGGAGACTCCACCACCCTCCTTGGCAGCAAATTCCACTGTCGAACAGCTCTTACTGTCAGGAAGTTCTTCCTAATGTTTAGGTGGAATCTTCTTTCTTGTAGTTTGAATCCATTGCTCCGTGTCCGCTTCTCTGGAGCAGCAGAAAACAACCTTTCTCCCTCCTCTATATGACATCCTTTTATATATTTGAACATGGCTATCATATCACCCCTGAACCTTCTCTTCTCCAGGCTAAACATACCCAGCTCCCTAAGCCGTTCCTCATAAGGCATCGTTTCCAGGCCTTTGACCATTTTGGTTGCCCTCTTCTGGACACGTTCCAGCTTGTCAGTATCCTTCTTGAACTGTGGTGCCCAGAACTGGACACAGTATTCCAGGTGGGGTCTGACCAGAGCGGAATACAGTGGTACTATTACATCCCTTGATCTAGATGTTATACTCCTATTGATGCAGCCCAGAATTGCATTGGCTTTTTAAGCTGCTGCATCACACTGTTGACTCATGTCAAGTTTATGGTCTACCAAGACTCCTAGATCCTTTTCACTTGTACTGCTCTCAAGCCAGGTGTCACCCATCCTGTATTTGTGCCTTTCATTTTTTTTGCCCAAGTGTAGTACTTTACATTTCTCCCTGTTAAAATTCATCCTGTTTGCCTTGGCCCAGTTCTCCAATCTGTCAAGGTCACCTTGAAGTGTGATCCTGTCCTCTGGGGTATTAGCCACCCCTCCCAATTTGGTGTCATCTGCAAACTTGATCAGGATGCCCTCAAGCCCATCATCCAAGTCATTGATAAAGATGTTGAATAAGACTGGGCCCAAGACAGAACCCTGTGGCACCCCACTAGTCACTTCTCTCCAGGATGAAGAGGAGCCATTGATGAGCACCCTTTGGGTTCGGTCAGTCAGCCAGTTACAAATCCACTGAATGGTAGCATTGTCTAGCCCGCATTTTACCAGCTTCTTTACAAGAATATCATGGGGCACCTTGTCAAAGGCCTTATCATTTTCATTAAAAAAAAATTGAATGCTTTTTAGATGCTATATCCCTAAAGCTGAATGAATACTGAGCATGGATTTCCATTATCAACTGTTAGGAAGCACAATGGCACAATGCATATGAGTTTTTTTGCTTATTTGTGGGAAAAGCCAGGAAATCACCAACAACTCTTTTTTTAGTTCAACATTTAAGGACTACCAGAATACCCTCTCCCTGGTGTTTGCTGTGAAAGAAATCAATGAGAATCCTAACATCGTAGCGAATATAAGCTTTGGTTTCCACCTCTATGATAGCTTCGTAAATACAAGGATGACTTATCAGAACACCCTGAAACTTCTGTCCACCACAGAAAGGATTGTCCCCAACTTCAAATGTGAGAAGAAAACAAATATGATGGCTGTTATTGGAGCACTTGACTCTGACATCTCCCTTCACATGACTACGATCTTAGGCATCTACAAAATAGCACAGGTATAATAATAATAATGATAATGATAATAATAATAATAATAATAATAATAATAATAATAATAATAATATGCCACCCATCTTACTGGGTTGATCTAGCCACTCCAGGTAGCTTCAACCAAGTTATAAAACAACAGTAAAGCATCAAACATTAGAAACTTCCCTAAACAAGGCTGCCTTCAGATGTTTTCTAAAAATCAGTTGTTGTTTTCCTTGACATCTGATGGGAGGGCGTTCCACAGGGCGGGCGCCACTACTGAGAAGGTCCTCTGCCTGGTTCCTTGTAACCTCACTTCTTGCAGGGAGGAAACTGCCAGAAGACCCTCGGAGCTGGACCTCAGTGTCTGGTCTGAATGACGGGGGTGGAGACGCTCCGTGAGGTCTACTGGGCCGAGGCCATTTAGGGCTTTGAAGGTCAGCACCAACACTTGGAATTGTGCTCAGAAACATACTGGGAGCCAATGTGAATATTTTAGGACCAGTTTTATATACTCTCAGCAGCCACTCCCAGTCACCAGTTTAGCTGCCGCATTCTGGATTAGTTGCAGTTTCCACACCACCTTCAAAGGTAGCCCCACGGAGATTGTATTGCAGTAGTGAGATAGTATGTGAGATGTGAAGCTCTCCTGCCTCTGGTACAATAATTATCTTCTGGTTCTCCATACTTCCTTTTACCTTAGATCATTTTTTGAAAAAAGGGAGTAAGAAAGAAAAATATATAACTGATACAAAACTGTCTAGCTTTGCTCCATTTTTGGTAATAAAATCGTACCTGGAGAAATAAAGAGTTCACTCACTGATATTGATGGTCTCCATTTGGGGCAGGGAGCTTTGCAGTCATGTTTGAAAGGGCTTTGGTGCTTCCCTGACTTCCTGTCCCAGGTGTCACTGCAGCTTGTCTGGAAGGAGGGAGGGAAAGGGGGAGAGAGGGAGGTTGGTGCAGTGCAAATGCACCAGTAGGAATCCTCCTCCTCCCAGGAAGCTGCACAACACCAGTTGCGAGAGGGCAGAGAAATGATGGTACCCAGCTACTGCTGGAGATAGGCACTAGCTTATGGTGAGATCAACATGCATCCATAAAAGGATTTCCCCCTCTTTTTGCCTTTTTCTCTTCCACAAGGATGTTGAAGGAATGACCATGATGGCCTCTCCCAACCAGCTGGTTTCATCTATGCAGGCATTCATTAATCTGTGTACCGGTAATTAATTTGTGAATGTCTGTTTCCTTCAGTTTCTCCTGCTTCCAATCTCAAGGGATGACCACCAAAATTTGTCAATTTCTCCCATTTTTGCCTAATCCACATATTTTCCAGCAATTTCTTCAAGGTACCGTCTTTCCCCCTTTTTAAGACACCGTCTTATAATTTTTTTTCCTCAAAAAAGCACAGGGTGTCTTATTTTCAGGGGGTGTCTTATTTTTATTACGTCAGTATGGTACGGTACAGCCTCCCCCTGCGACGGGAACGATGGCGGCACCACGGCTTACTTTTGGGGTATGTCTTACTTCTCACAAACGTAAAAAACCCCTGCCATGGCTTACTTTATGACTACGTATTTAAAAAGGGGAAACAGGGGTAGTATATTTTTGTATTTTATTTTCCCTAAGAATTGCACTTTTATGACAAGCGTCACTTAATGAAATCATTTATTTTTGGTTGGAGAAGGGAAATGCAAAATACAGAAAAGTACAAAGGTCAAAGGACAGTTGCATTTTGGTTCACAAATTGTTTCTGGAATTCTGAGTGAGGTAAATTTGCATTCAAATGTGAACCCAACTGGATTTCTCTCCTGTCCCTTGCCGTGTCTCATCAGAAAGGGATGTTGCTTGTCCATATGTTGCCCACTAGCCCCAGCCTCTATAAGTCAATGGTCAAGGATGACCACTTGGAGTCCAGGAAGTTCTCAAGGGCCATGAAGTGAACAGACTGTCCAGGTACAAAGAGTTTCTGGACAGACAATCCAAACACAGTTTCGTTGAGCTGTACTTCCTTCCTTCCAAAGTAGTAGAACTTGTAGGAAAATGTCCAGATCTTGCACTAGTTTAGTGGTGTATTTCGGCACAAATTATAGGAAAACGTGAAGGATTTATTTTGTTACCTTCACAAGTGGTTGCAATCAAGGTAAATAGAATACTCTATGGGGAGGGGGGGATGCAAAATAATCAGTCACTGAAGAAGAAAATGAATATGCCTCAAATGTCTGATGCTTTCCGTGAAATTCGTTGACATTATCTAGTACCTTACTGCAAAACCGAAATAGTTAATCAAAAGGGTAATTCAGGGAAGAAATGACAATATTGTTGGCATTAGGGAACAAAAGATTTGAGCATTTAATCCTCATAGATCTAATATCACTTAAGAAATATTTCACTTTCTACATACTTCATTGTAAATGATAAACCTGAACAAGATGTTGTCATTGATGAGTAATGAATTCAGTGTTTTATGTTCTAACACTTGATGCTTAGAAGACATCTGAGGAAGATTTTAATGTTTGATGTTTTATCATGTTCTTAATATTCTGTTGGGAGACGCCCAGAGTGGGCAGGGTATAAATAATTAGTAATTAATAATCAATATTATTATTACTAATATTGATATTATTATTACATTCATTCAAATTCCTCCAATATATAAAACTAAAGAATATATTTTTACCTTCAATAAATTCCCATGGGTTCCACTTCAGGCAGTTATGTGAGATGAATCCCAACCGTTTGCTATAACTCTCCCATTTTTGTGAGACTGATTTCTTCCTTAGATTGCTTATTGTGCATTAGCTCCAGTGAGGAGGACCAAGCAGCAGCTCCAAACCTTCTTCCGGACGGTGCCCAATGAGAAATATCAATATGCAGGGATTGTCAAGCTCCTTCTTCATTTCCAATGGACGTGGGTCGGACTTGTTGCATCAAATGATGAAAATGGAGAGAAGTTTATACAAATCTTAGGGCCAATGCTTTCCCAGCATGGAATCTGCACAGCCTTCATTAAAAAACTACGCGTTTTGTCTGAAGGGTTAGGTGATTTAAAACCAATGGAAGTCAAACGGATTACGTCCACTATCCAGATGGTCTCAGAAGTCAATATATTAGTTCTATATGCAGAACCACAGACCATTGCAGCTGTGAAATGGGTGGCTTATCTTTCTTCATTCTATGAAGATAATGCAGAGGATTCGGTAGGCAAAGTATGGATTTTGACAGCCCAATGGGCCTTCTCATCAGAACTATTACAAAGGCATATTGATATTCAACTCTTTGATGGTTCTCTGTCTTTTGGAATTCACACAGAAAAAGTCCAGGGATTTAAAGAATTCCTTCAAAGCCTAAATCCTAATTCTCCAAATGGAGATGGGTTCCTCCAGGCTTTTTGGGAAAAGGCATTCAACTGTTTATTTCCTGTTTCCAATGAGCCCAATGAAAGCACAGACACATGCACTGGCCAAGAGAGTCTGGAGAGCCTTCCTGGGCCCATTTTTGAAATGACCATGACTGGTCAAAGTTACAGTACCTATAATGCGGTTTATGCCATTGCATATACTTTGCACAAGATTCTCTCATCCAAGCCAAAACACAGAATGATGGCAGGCAGAGGTGGACTCGATCCTTCAAAACTGCAACCTTGGCAGGTAAGTTTTCATATTCAGAATACATCTTTGCTTGGGGCTAATATATTGGCTGATGGCACACAGTCCATGGAATGAATACAAATGGAAGAAAAACACTTCTTACAGCATTTACCTTTCCCACACAAAACAAATGTTCTTTTCAGTGCTTTCCTGTTTCTGCTTGCCTTCAAGTTGGAGCCAGAATCAATATATTCCCTGTTGTTGTTCAGTCGTGTCCGACACTTCATGACCCCATGGACCAGAGCACGCCAGGCACGCCTATCCTTCACTGCCTCTCGCAGTTTGGCCAAACTCATGTTAGTAGCTTCGAGAACACTGTCCAACCATCTCATCCTCTGCCGTCCCCTTCTCCTTGTGCCCTCAATCTTTCCCAACATCAGGGTCTTTTCTAGGGAGTCTTCTCTTCTCATGAGGTGGCCAAAGTACTGGAGCCTTAACCTCAGGATCTGTCCTTCTAGTGAGCACTCAGGGCTGATTTCTTTAAGAATGGATAGGTTTGATCTTTTTGCAGTCCATGGGACTCTCAAGAGTCTCCTCCAGCACCATAATTCAAAAGCATCAATTCTTCGGTGATCAGCCTTCTTGATGGTCCAGCTCTCACTTCCATACATCACTACTGGGAAAACCATAGCTTTAACTATACGGACCTTTGTTGGCAAGGTGATGTCTTTGCTTTTTAAGATGCTGTCTAGGTTTATCATTGCTTTTCTCCCAAGAAGCAGGTGTCTTCTAATTTCGTGACTGCTGTCACCATCTGCAGTGATCATGGAACCCAAGAAAGTGAAATCTCTCACTGCCTCCATTTCTTCCCCTTCTATTTGCCAGGAGGTGATGGGACCAGTGGCCATGATCTTAGTTTTTTTGATGTTGAGCTTCAGACCATATTTTGTGCTCTCCTCTTTCACCCTCATTAAAAGGTTCTTTAATTCCTCCTCACTTTCTGCCATCAAGGTTGTATCATCAGCATATCTGAGGTTGTTGATATTTCTTCCGGCAATCTTAATTCCGGTTTGGGATTCATCCAGTCCAGCCTTTTGCATGATGAATTCTGCATATAAGTTAAATAAGCAGGGAGACAATATACAGCCTTGTCGTACTCCTTTCCCAATTTTGAACCAATCAGTTATTCCATATCCAGTTCTAACTATAGCTTCTTGTCCCACATAGAGATTTTTCAGGAGATGGATGAGGTGATCAGGCACTCCCATTTCTTTAAGAACTTGCCATAGTTTGCTGTGGTCGACACAGTCAAAAGCTTTTGCGTAGTCAATGAAGCAGAAGTAAATGTTTTTCTGGAACTCTCTAGCTTTCTCCATAATCCAGCGCATGTTTGCAATTTGGTCTCTGGTTCCTCTGCCCCTTCAAAATCCAGCTTGCACTTCTGGGAGTTCTTGGTCCACATACTGCTTAAGCCTGCCTTGTAGAATTTTTAGCAAAACCTTGCTAGCGTGTGAAATGAGTGCAATTGTGCGGTAGTTGGAGCATTCTTTGGCACTGCCCTTCTTTGGGATTGGGATGTAGACTGATCTTCTCCAATCCTCTGGCCACTGCTGAGTTTTCCAAACTTGCTGGCATATTGACTGTAGCACCTTAACTGCATCATCTTTTAAAATTTTTAAGAGTTCAGCTGGAATATCATCACTTCCACTGGCCTTGTTGTTAGCAAGGCTTTCTAAGGCCCATTTGACTTCACTCTCCAGGATGTCTGGCTCAAGGTCAGCAACCACACTACCTGGGGTGTATGAGACCTCCATATCTTCCTGGTATAATTCCTCTGTGTGTTCTTGCCACCTCTTCTTGATGTCTTCTGCTTCTGTTAGGTCCTTTCCACTTTTGTCCTTAATTGTGGTAATCTTTGTACGAAAAGTTCCTTTCATATCTCCAATTTTCTTGAACAGATCTCTGGTTTTTCCCATTCTGTTGTTTTCCTCTATTTCTTTGCATTGCTCGTTTAAAAAGGCCCTCTTGTCTCTCCTTGCTATTTTTTGGAAATCTGCATTCAATTTCCTGTATCTTTCACTATCTCTCTCGCATTCTGCTTGCCTTCTCTCCCCCATTTGTAAGGCCTCATTGGACAGCCACTTTGCTTTCTTGCATTTCTTTTTCATTGGGATGGTTTTTGTTGCTGCCTCCTGTATAATGTTACGAGCCTCCATCCATAGTTCTTTAGGCACTCTATCCACCAAATCTAAATCCTTAAACCTGTTCTTCACTTCAACTATGTGTTCATAAGGAATTTGATTTAGATTGTATCTTACTGGCCCAGTGGTTTTTCCTACTTTCTTCAGTTTAAGCTGGAATTTTGCTATAAGAAGCTATATTCCCTGTACTTCCCTGTACTTCCCCTTTAAGTTACAGAGGTGGAAGTATTTCCTCCTGCACTTCCTCACACAGAAATGCCACTTTTGTAGAACTCAGCAATGTGGTGGAAGGAGCTGAAGCATGTTCTGCTGTCCTATGTGTTTGTGATGCTGATATGTCAGGAGTGGTGAAGAAGGAGGCATGTTAAACTGGAACACATGATGTGTTAAAGATAGTACCGGTATATTTTTATCCAGGAAGAACCTCTCCAGTACTTTCCTTGGGCAACATCTCACCATTTGACATTGCACAAACCACTGGTGTTTGTCTCTGAGCACACTATAATAGTATTTTTTTATATAAAACCACACAAAAAAACCTCCAACATTAAAAACTTCCCTGCAATATGAGTACTTTTAAAAAGTGAATAGAGGCCAAGCATCATAACGCATTCCATATAAAAATGGTTCTGGAACTAGACTTGTTTCATTATCCATGTGATAATGCGCAAAGTCAGGCAAGAGAAAGGAGAAATATCAAGAATGAAGAATGCATTTGAAAATATTTAGCTTTGTTTCTACCCCCAACTGCCAAATCATTCTGTCCACCAACAACTATCTTTTAGAGCCTGCAGTTGTTTCTGCATCAAAGAGGAATATATATGGCTATTTTCAAATGTAATTATCTGGTCACTTTTCTAACTTGCACCTAGCAAAGTTCATTGATTGTAGTGTTACATATGTGATTGCAACATTACATTGGTGGGGAAAAGTAAATAAAGAATGGAGTGCTGGGAAAACTCACCATTACCTGCTCTCTCTTTCTTTCCCCCCTTCCCCCTGCCCTCCCAGAAGGTCTCCCTTCCTTACCAGGCTCTCAGAAGGTCCAGGGAGGACCCTGGGTGTGCAGCACTTGTTCGTTGCACTTGTATAGCGCTGTGCTTGTATTTGTGCAATGACAATAAATTATCTTATCTTATCTTATCTTATCTTAGCCCTCCCCCTTGCTTGCTGGGGTCTGGGAAGGAGGCATGAGGGCGCTTCCCTCCCAAAGCCAGGTGAGCAAGGCAGTGCATTCCATGCCAGCCTCAGGGAAGGAGACACAAGGCCACTGGGTGTGTCCCAGGGGCCAGGAAAGAAGGTGCCCCCTTGCTTATCAGGCTGTGGGGCGGTCATGACAGGGCTCTGGGAGCATCCCAGGGTCCTCCTGCAGCCTTCTCAGAACCTAGGAAGAATCTCTCTGCCTTGTGGAGGGCAGTTCCAGAGGTTCCTGACTTTGCCTTTGCTCATGGACCCCCAGAACTGAACCCCCCAAATACTTAAGTGCCAGATCAACTGTACTTCCTAGAAATCCTTATGTGCTCCAAAGGTGGATCACACCATTTTTTACTCCATTCCATTGTGTAACATATATTGATTGATACTTTTTTCCTTTCTAAAACCAACAAAGCTTCTCCCTTCTTTATGTTTTGAACTTGTTTTCTTCTGTCTAGCTTCCCTCTTTCCTGAGGAGTATCTCCTTCAACAACAGTGCTGGGGACTTTGTGTCTTTTGATGAGAATGGGGAATTGGCCGCTGGGTTTGACGTTCTGAACTGGGTTACTTTCCCCAACCAAACCTTCTCGCGAGTGAAAGTAGGAAAGATAGAACCACAGGAATCGAACCATGTCGATCTCAGCATGGATGAAGAAGACATCACATGGCACAAAACATTCAGTCAGGTGGGAGTGGACTCTTGTTGTTTGTTAAAGAGAGCATTTTTATTAATATTAAGACTAAAAATACAAGAATAAGGTCCACTATTCATAACATTCTTAAGTCCAGTTAATGCATTAAGTTCTCCTGCCAGGCTTAGCTAGGTCACATTAATGTCGGAGTAAAGGGAAAGGGAAGGGCAAGGACCCCGGGATGGTTAAGTCCAGCTGAAGGCGACCATGGGGTGCAGCACTCATCTCGCTTTTCAGGCCCAGGGAGACACGTTTATATGCAGACAGCTTTCCGGGTCATGTGGCCAGCAGGACTAAACCGCTACTGGCGCAACGGAACACTGTAACGGAAACTAGAGCGCACAGAAACGCCGTTTATCATCCCACCACAGAGGACCTATTTATCGACTTGCACTGGGATGCTTCTGAACTGCTAAGTTGGCAGGATCTGGGAGCTCACCCCGTTGAGCAGATTCAAACCGCCACCCCGATTTCTCAGAAGACAGAAGGAAGATCAGTTACCCATTTGTGCTGAAGGAAGAGGTTTTGTCTTGTAGTGTTTCTCTGAGCCTAATGTATATGTTTCCTATTCTTCCTGCTCTGCCAACTTCAGAATTTGTGGCTTTTCACTATCCTATTTCCATTCAGTTTCCCCTCTGCTTCAATCCCAATATTTATATTACAATTTATTCACACATAAACCACCTTTCTGGAATAACCAATCAATCAATCAAATCTTTATTACGGTCCAGAGACCCAACAATTCATTACAAAACAATACACAATTTCGACAGCCCGCCTTCAGGTTACACAAGCATTTTGTTCAGGCTTAGGAATAGGGATCATTGGTTCTTGCAACCACCGATAGAGACTTCGACACTGCTAATGTTCTGTCATTTGTCCAGTCTTCCAGTAGGAACCTGACATAGTAAGCCTCTGATTTTCCCGGGAAATGTACTAGCAAGGGTAATATCATTTCAGCCCTGGCTTGCTCTAATTTCACACAGTGCAGCAAAATATGTTTTATAGAGTCAATGTCTTGGGCACATGAGCATAGTCTGTCCTGGTATGGAACTCCTCTCAATCTGCCATCCAACACTGCAGAAGGAAAGACGTTAAGTCTGGCTTTTGTAAATAGCCTTCTGTAATTTGGAACCGTCAGATTTTTAATATAAGATGTTAACTTAAAGGCATAACATGAATCTGCCCAATGATCTGGTCTCTTTGGTTCAAACTGTATTCTTTGCCATGCCAAAGGGAGCCTCCTCTTCTCCTCTCTTTCTGGCTAGGTGCTGCCCCTTGGTTTGTGTAATGATCGCTGCCAGCCAGGCTACAGCCGGAAAAAGAAGGAGGGGCTGCCATTTTGTTGCTATGACTGTGCTTCATGTCCAGATGGGATGATTTCAAATCAAACGGGTAGGAGACATCATCTGCTATTTAATAAAATGCTTCCTAATCTATTTCAACAGTTTCCCCTTATTAACAGTTCAGTACTCCTAAACAGAACAGCAGTTGCACTCAAATCTGGAAGAAAGAAGACGGACACAGAGAGTTGGGCAGACTAGAGCCACAACTTTAACCTTTACAAAGTAGACCTGTGGAAATAGGTGTGGATCATGTCCAGTGTTTTCTGCCTGCTCCCCTCCTGCCACAGCTTGTGGAGTCAGGGAAGACTTGCCTAACCCTCCATCCCCATAGTTTTAGGGCTGAGAGCCAGAAACACAAAATCAAATTCTACTGCTCCAAGATATCATAATGGGCTTCTCACTTTTCAGCAGAGATGACTCTTTGCTCTTTCAATGGCCCCATATTAATAGTCAATACTTTGCTTCCTAAATTACTGGTGACTTGATATATAGTTTATGAAAAAAATACCTGTTGCATTTTACTGGTTTCCACTTATCTCTGGTACTTGTTTCCAACTAATTAATGGCTCAGAATTGTAATTTGGGAACAGAAGCAATATTTCTTTCAAAGGAGATTTTAAAGGCCATTGGAGATGGAAGAATCCATTTCATTACAAAAAAATTACACATGCCAGAAGAAAAAGGTTGCCTTGTTTGTTGGAACTCATACATCATTAATTTGATTTCTTTTAGATACGGATTATTGTTTCAAATGCCAAGATGGTCAATTTCCAAACCACAACAGAGATCAATGCATTCCCAAGAGAGAAAATTTCCTTTCCTACGCAGAGCCTTTGGGATTCACATTAGCTGCCTTAGCTCTGCTCTTCGCTCTGGTCACAGCCTTGGTCCTTGGCGTCTTCTCTAAGAACGGGGACACTCCCATTGTCAAAGCCAACAACCGGGACCTCACCTACACTCTGCTCCTTGCCCTCTTGCTCTGCTTCCTCTGCTCCTTGCTGTTCATTGGCCAGCCTCACCCAGTGAGCTGCTCTCTACGACAAACGGCCTTTGGCATCATCTTCTCCATTGCCGTGTCTTGTGTCTTGGCAAAAACCATCACGGTGGTTCTGGCCTTCATGGCCACCAAACCAGGATCCAGGATGAGGAAATGGGTGGGGAAATCTTTGGCCAACTCTGTTCTTCTGGCTTGCTGCTCACTTCAGGCCACTATTTGTGCTGTTTGGCTCTGTATGGCTCCTCCCTTCCCAGATGTGGACATGAACTCTCTGGCGGAGGAAATCATCGTGGAATGCAACGAAGGCTCTGCCACCATGTTTTATTGTGTCCTGGGGTACCTGGGATTCCTGGCCATTGTCAGCTTCACCATGGCTTTCCTGGCCAGGAAGTTGCCAGACAGTTTCAACGAAGCCAAGTTCATCACTTTCAGCATGTTGGTGTTCTGCAGCGTTTGGCTGTCCTTTGTTCCCTCTTATCTGAGCACCAAAGGAAAGCAGATGGTGGCTGTGGAGATCTTCTGCATCTTGGCCTCCAGTGCAGGCCTTCTCGCTTGCATCTTCTTCCCCAAATTGTACATAATCATTCTGAGGCCCGACTTGAACAGCAAAGACTACTTGATTCGGAGGAGCAAATAAAAGTCAACTTGCATCGATGCCTTAATACTTGCATTATTAGAAAATGCAGATATTTATTGGAATAAAACTGGCCAAGGAAATCCCTTGTGTGTCCCAATTCTTATCTTTTTCATACTCAGTCTTTTCACCCCTCTCTTCACTGTCTATTTACATACAGCATTTTTCACAATCTGTGCTCAAAGTGATTGACACGAGATCTAAGTATAAACACAGTAATACATAAGAACATTGGGAGAATTTTCTGGATTCGGCACAAGATCAACTAGATGCACCAATGGAAAACCCACAAGCCCTCTCCCCTCCTGCTGTGTCAAACAACTGGTGTTTGGAAGCATTGCATCATTTTTTGGAAATATTTATATTTTATTAAGGTGATTTCAATTAAAAGAAATAATGTGATACAGAAAAAAGAAGGAAAAGGGAGATGGAGAGAAACAACAACAAAGATACGTATAAAAGCAAGAATTTGCAAAAATAATAATAATAAATACGATATTCCCATACATTCTTCTATAAATTTGTATAGTGTTATTGTCCTAGTAGTACTTATGTAAATGTTAATTTCATAGCCTTCTACATTTTGTATAAACTCATTCTAAATTTTATCGTATTTATTCATACAGAGTCTGCGCCTGTAAGCAATAAATTGCCAGTGATGTCATGTCATCAGTCCTTGGATTGAACAATATCATACCTTCATTGTTCCATTTCCTCAATGTCAATCTCTTGGTCACCATTCGGGCAAACAAAATCCATTTCCGTTGTCCCGTCGATGGTTTCCATACTGCAGGTATATAGTTCAATAAAATATTCTCCACTGAAAGATTAAACTTTTTCTGCACAGTCATAGTTACACAGCCCAGGACTTTCTCCTAGAACTTGTTAGGTGCAGAAGACTGTACCGACATGTTTCAGAGAGGCATTGTCCTTTCCACATCTCCAACACCGAGCAATCTTAGCTAGCCCTTCTTAATACAACTCTCAATTTTATTTTCTGTTGTATTAGTCTTAATTTGAAATCTAATGACACCTTGGGTATTGAAGCTGAAACATTTCCCCACTGTCTGGGTAATACTGAAAGTTCCAATACTTTATTCCAATCATCTCTTACAGTCTGCATATTGAACTTGTGTATTGTTAAATAGATATCTATAAAAAGTAACTGCTGGCCTTTAATTTTTGAATAAGTTGTCCAATAGCTCCAATATCTCATGTGTCTCAGAAGCTGAAAGGGCTGATGGCCCAAACACACTTGTTAGGAGATGTTGCAATTCAAGATATTGCCATTGGGCTGCATCTGATACATGATATTTTTGTCTTAAAACAGCAAAAGTATAAAATTCAACTTCCTCATCTATCAGTTGATCCAATGTCAATACAACTGCTTCCATCCAATTTTTCCATCTCGCCATCTTTTTTTGCAATTCTTAGTGTGGAGTTTCCCCACAAAGTAAGTTTAGCATGTGGAAATTGATCAAATTATTAGCCAATATATTCCATACTAATAACTTGTGAGGTGGATGTGTGTCTCCTCGGAAGTAAGCATCCACAAACGCCGTCTGTTACTTTAATCACTTTATTGTACAATATTAAATAGTCCAGACTTTACGGCTATGCATCCGACCCCTCGGAGTCAGATCCTTCGAGTGCTGATTTGCGGCTCCGCCCCCAGCAGAGCAGCTTCGGAAACCCTAGTCTCCGCCTCTCCTGTTTCCTCTTCCGTGCCCTTGACCGAGGTGGTCCTACAGATTCCTTTTCCCTTTCGCTTTCTCCCTCCACGCTGCTCGTGTCTGACGCTCCTGCAGGATCTATAAGCCTCCCCTCCTCCTCGGACTCCCTCTCCTGGTCCCGTCCCATGGACTGTGCTAGCCCTCTGGTGGAAGCTTCTTCCCATTGCTGCACTATCTGCTCTGGTGTCAGCAGGGGCTGTGCCTGCTCTTGGTCCCAGACCCTCAGTAACTCCTCGGGCGTCAGCGTGGCTCTATCTAGGTCCATTGTTTCCTCTGGCACCGCTTCGGAACCCGGCCAGCCCCTGACATCCACCCCCCCTTCCAAGCCCCCCTTCCCCTCCTGAGGAGGCGCACAGGGTTGAGAGCGAGCGGCGTCGGGTTCCCTCTCCAGATCCTCCAGCTCCCCCCAAGACTCGTCTGCTGTGTCAGGGGAGGAAGGGAAACCTAAGAATATTGTGGTGTCGGCACTGGACGATGATGAAAACACGTCTTCCCAGTCCTCCCTGGCCATGGGTGGAGAGAAGGGTTCTGCACTCTGGCTTCCTTCTCCTACCCCAGGGTACCCTTCACCTCCCTCCGATGGTGGGAAACCCCAGAAGTCCCCTTCCTCCGAGTCTGTGGGTTGAAACACGTCTCTTAGTTGCCACCGGTATGGTTTGGGCTTGTGCGGGAATAGTTCGTGAAACTCCCACACCAGATGTTCCCTGGTGACTTCCTCTGCCCGGACCCATGCATTTTCCGATGCTGGCTCCCCCTCCCACGCTACCAAATACTGCAGTTCATCCCCTTGCCACCTGGAATCCAAAATCTCAGTGGCCTCGTTGAACAGTTCCGGTTCCAGCAGCGGTAACCCCTGTGACCCCTGCTGGTAGCCTTGTTGGTACCTGTGAGGTTCCCTGTACTTGGACAGGAGAGACCTGTGGAACACCGGGTGAATCCTCATGTCGTCCGTCAGTCGTAGTTTGAAAGCCACGGGGTTAATCTGCTCCACTACCTCAAAAGGCCCCAATCGACGTTGCTGCAGCTTCTTGCACCTGCCGCGGATAGGCAAACCTTGCGTGGACAACCATACCATATCTCCCACCTGGATGTCCTCCCCCTCCCTGCGGTGCCAGTCCGCTGCCGTTTTGTACGCCTCTTTTGCTCGCTCCAAATTGTCACTGAGCAATTGGTGCAATGCTTCCAACTCCTCAGCGAAGCTCTGTGCCGCTGGCACATCTCCATCCCCCTGTTCCCCCCCCCTTCCCGGAAAGGCTCTGGGGTGGCTGCCGTAGTTCGCCTGGAATGGGGACATGCCTGCCGAGGAGTGCTGAGCATTGTTGTAAGAAAACTCTGCAAGGGAGAGCTTGTCACTCCAGTCGTTGTGTTGCTGGGAAGCGTAACAACGCAGATACTGCTGCAGAATTGAATTAACACGCTCCGATTGACCGTTGGTCTGTGGATGACGTGCGGAGGACAGACACACCTGCACCTGCAAGATCTGCATGAGCTTGCGCCAGAAACGGGAGGTAAATTGGGCACCGCGATCCGAAATTACTCTCGCTGGCATGCCATGCAGCCTAAACACGTGCTGCACAAATAACCGGGCCGTCTCCTCCGCCGACACCACTTTGGGGCAGGCAATGAAGTGGGCCATCTTGGTCAGGAGATCCACTACGACCAGTACCGCCGTGTTGCCTTTGGACCGGGGGAGATCCGTGACAAAGTCCAGGGAAACCGCTTCCCAGGGCTTGCTCGGGGTGGGAAGCGGTTCCAGTAGCCCTGCTGGTACCCTCCTCTCCCCCTTGGCCCTTTGGCAAACCTCACACCCCCTGACGTATTCCCTGACGTCCTGTCTGATTTTTGGCCACCAGAATTCCCTCGTGACCAATATCATGGTTTTGAATTGCCCAAAATGCCCCACTGTGGGATTGTCATGAAGCTGTCTGAGAATTTTGGCCCTCATGTCCTCCCCTGGCACATACAGTGCCCCTTTGTACAACAGCAGCCCCTCCTTTTCCTCAAACCCTCCTGCCTTGGGATTCCCTTCCTTGAGTTCCCTGAGCTTATTCTGGGCAAAGTCATCGGCCTGGATGAGGCGCACCAGTTCTTCCCGACCACCCAGTGCCGCCCCACACCGCCACTGTTCAGGTTTGAATATGGCCCTGGCCACTGGAGGACCTTCGTCTTCCATGTACTCTGGCTTCCTGGATAGGGCGTCCGCCCTGCTGTTCTGCTCGCCCGGTACATACTGGATGTGGAAGTTGAAGTCCGCGAAGAACTCCGCCCATCGCATTTGGCGCTGATTGAGCACCCTGGCCGTGCGCCAGTACTCCAGGTTCTTGTGATCGGTGCGTACCTGGATCTGGTGCCGCGCCAAAAAGTGACGCCAGTGTTTGAATGCCGCTACCACAGCCAATAACTCTTTGTCCCAGATAGCGTAGTTTGCCTCCGACCGGCTCAACTTCCTGGAATAGAACGCACAGGGCCGCCATTCCCCTGCTGGATCCTGCTGCAGTAGTATAGCTCCAATGGCTCGGTCTGATGCGTCCGTCTCTATCCTGATGGGCTTGCTGGGGTTCACGTGCAGCAACTGCTCCTCTGAGGCGAAGACCTTCTTGAGCGTTTCAAAGGCTGTTTGCGCCGTCTCCGTCCACTGGAACTTCTTCTTGCCTCTCAAGCAGTCTGTAATTGGTGCCGTCATGTTTGCGAACGCCGGGACGAACTTTCTATAGAAATTTGCGAAACCAACGAACCTTTGCACGTCTTTCTTGGTCTTGGGGCTCTTCCATTGTAAGATCGCCTCCACCTTGTCGGTGTCCATGGCTATTCCTTCATCTGAGAGGCGGTAGCCCAGGAAGTCCACTTCTGTGGCGTGGAACTGGCACTTCTCCAGCTTGACACATAATTGGTGCTCCTGGAGCCTCTGCAGTACCTCCTTGACGTGTTGCACGTGCTCCTCCGGGGTCTGAGAGTACACCAGAATGTCATCCAAATAGACCACAGCCTGCTTGTACAGCAGGGGTCCCAACACGTGGTGCATGAACGCTTGGAAGCATTGGCTGCCTGACTGGAGGCCGAAGGGCATAACCAGGAACTCGTAAGCCCCCAAGGGCGTGAACATAGTGGTTTTCCATTCATCCCCCTCCCTGATCCTGATGAGGTTGTACGCACCTCTCAAGTCCAACTTGGTGAAGATCCTGCCCCTGCGTACCGCCGCCAGCAGGTCGTCGATTCTTGGCATGGGGTAGGAGACAGGGAGGGTCTGGGAGTTCAGGATTCGATAATCACAAACCAGCCTCCGTTGAGGGGTGTCACGTTTGTCCACCCAGAACACTGGGCTGCCCCCTACAGCCTTGCTTTCCCTGATGAAGCCTCTGGCCAGGTTTTTGTCAATGAAGTCTTTCAGATCTGCCATCTCCTGCTCCGACATTGAATAAAGCTTGCCTGGTGGCAGCTGAGCCCCTGGCACCAGGTCAATTCGGCAGTCGTAGGGACGGTGTGGGGGTAGCTTGTCCGCTTCCCTTTCACTAAACACCTGCTGAAACTCCGCATATTGCGCAGGGAGCGTGACTTGCCCTGCTTGCACCATGGCTGCATTTGCTGGCTCCTCGGGACGCATCTGCTGCAAGCAATGTTCCATGCAATACGCAGAACCAAACGTTAGAGAGCGCTGATGCCAGCTCACTACTGGGTCATGTCTGTCCAGCCACCCCATTCCCAGTATGAGGGGGGGCCCTGCTAACGTGGTGACGTGGAAAGCAATAACTTCAGAGTGCCGTCCCATCCCCATCCGCATGGGTGGAGAGCTCTGTGTGACAGCCCCTCCTTTCAATTCCCTTCCATCAATTGTGGTGACTTGCAAGGGAAGATGCAACTGCAGGAGGTGGAGCTGGTGTTGCCTGGCAAAGTCCATATCCATGAAGTCTGCCGAGGCACCTGAATCTAAAAGGGCGGGGACTTGCATGGTGAAGCCATTGGGCAGCTCCAGTGTGACTTCCATCACGATGCCTGGCTTGGGGGGGTGGGGAGGGGTCTGCTCGGGCGGGCTGGGGGGGTTTGTCTCTGACGCGTTGCTGGGGGGACATTTTACTGCTCCTGAGCCGGGCTGGCCGTCCCCGCGACTTGCCAGCCGGCATTCCCGTTTCCCTGCCTTGCCGTCTGCTCCTCCCCCTCTCCTGTTACAGCCCCCGTCATGCCTTGCCACACCTTCCTTTTGTTACAAGCCTTGGCTAGGTGTCCGATTTGGTGACATACAAAGCACTTCCTGGGCGCCTTCCCGCCTTGCGCGTCACTCCCCTTGGCAACCGTTGCGTTTGAAATAGGGCGCGCGCGCGCTCCCCCCAATTCCATAGGCGTTTCTTCCTGGAGGTGCGTTTGCGCTCCAGCCGGTCTCTCTGCTTGTGTTGGAATGCGGAAGTTGAACCACCTTCCCGCCTTCCCCTCCTTTCTGCTTTTGTCTCTAATCTCCATTCTAATGCCGATTGCCATCGCTGCTTCTGTGAGGCTTTTCATGTCATTGTAGGGGCCCCCTCTAGCCAAAGAGTCCTTTACTTCATCGGCCAGACCTAGCTTGAAGAGTGCTATCATTTGAGGGGTATTGGTCTCCCATCCCAGACGATGACTCAACAACGAAAACTTTGCCTGGTATTCTCTCACCGTCATATTCCCTTGCCTCAAAAGCAAAATTTCCTGCGCTTCCAATTCTTGTTCAGAACGGCTAGTATAAACCACGTCCATTGCTTTAAAAAACTCTTTGACTCTCTGAAGCGCTGGGTCCCTAGCCAAAATCAGTGGCCTCACCCAATCACGAGCAGCTGATTCAAAATGCGAAATTATAAAACCAACCTGCTCCTCCTCATCTCTAAATGAGTCTCTGTGGAGTTCCAGGGTATATAGCATGTCCGTTTTAAAACCTATGTACTGTTCCGGCTTGCCCTGAAACCTGCTGGCTAGCATGGTGATTCGCCTTGCCGCCTGCGCACTCCTGCCCTGCTCAGCGTGAATTCTTGCCTCCTCCAACCTGGCTTGACTAATTCGGTACAGTACCTCTAGCTCACGAGCTCTCTGTTCCCAGGTAGGGGCTTCTCCACCACCGGCTCCTTGGGCAGCTAACGCTGCGGCTTCCTCCGCGTTACTCATGCTGGTTGTGCTTTACTCCTGAGGAGATGACGAAGACTCGAAGGATGCTGTGAGGTGGATGTGTGTCTCCTCGGAAGTAAGCATCCACAAACGCCGTCTGTTACTTTAATCACTTTATTGTACAATATTAAATAGTCCAGACTTTACGGCTATGCATCCGACCCCTCGGAGTCAGATCCTTCGAGTGCTGATTTGCGGCTCCGCCCCCAGCAGAGCAGCTTCGGAAACCCTAGTCTCCGCCTCTCCTGTTTCCTCTTCCGTGCCCTTGACCGAGGTGGTCCTACAGATTCCTTTTCCCTTTCGCTTTCTCCCTCCACGCTGCTCGTGTCTGACGCTCCTGCAGGATCTATAAGCCTCCCCTCCTCCTCGGACTCCCTCTCCTGGTCCCGTCCCATGGACTGTGCTAGCCCTCTGGTGGAAGCTTCTTCCCATTGCTGCACTATCTGCTCTGGTGTCAGCAGGGGCTGTGCCTGCTCTTGGTCCCAGACCCTCAGTAACTCCTCGGGCGTCAGCGTGGCTCTATCTAGGTCCATTGTTTCCTCTGGCACCGCTTCGGAACCCGGCCAGCCCCTGACATAACTTATGCCCGTTAAATTAACGGGCGCTAGAACGGGCGCTAGGGCAACAGGGACGCTATGCACAGAGCTGACTGAGCGGCTCTCGCTTATCTCATGTTTTTTTTCTAACAACGCGAGAGCTGCATGACATAGTCAGCTCTGCGCATAGCGTCCCTGTTGCCCTAGCAACATCGGGGACACGCGCAGAGCTGAGCCCGGCCGCCCGAAGTCTCTGTGCTCCAAGTCCCAACGGCTGTCCGTGGGGCACATGCGCAGTAGCGCAATCCCAGGGACACAGGGACTGGACACAGAGACACTTGCACTTTATTATATGTGATGATTGTTCTGATTTGTTTCCAGAGTCACCTGAGATTTCAAATATTTCATATTTGTGTATGAATAGGCTCACCCTATTCATACACAAATATGCCCATAAGACAGTATTTGTGAGCAAAGAGACAATGGAGGCTTTCCCATTTCCTTCCTCCTTGCAGAGAATATTTGAGGTCAATTTGGGAGAGTCAAAATGGCTTCAGGATTGCTCTCCTGTACTCTTTCAGACATGTGGTTTATATACTTATGTGTGTTTGCATTCTACATTTATGAACATTTAATTTACAGTATATTTGAGACCTTAGAATTCTTAGAACAGTAGGCTATTATTGTAGCCTAAAAGCCCAGGAAATGTCCATTTAAAGAATGCTGCTTTCTTTGATTCATCTCAGAGGCCTTTCCCATTATATTAAATGTGTATAACACCCCCACACACACACTTCGGGACGCAGGTGGCGCTGTGGGTTAAACCACAGAGCCTAGGGCTTGCCGATCAGAAGGTCGGCGGTTCGAATCCCCGCGACGGGGTGAGCTTCCGTTGCTCGGTCCCTGCGCCTGCCAACCTAGCAGTTCGAAAGCACATCAAGTGCAAGTAGATAAATAGGTACCACTGCAGCGGGAAGGTAAACGGCGTTTCCGTGCGCTGCTCTTGTTCGCCAGAAGCAGCTTTGTCATGCTGGCCACGTGACCTGGAAGCTGTACGCCGGCTCCCTCGGCCAATAAAGCGAGATGAGCGCCGCAACCCCAGAGTCGGTCACGACTGGACCTAACAGTCAGGGGTCCCTTTACCTTTACCTAACCCCCCCCCTTCACTGCTTCTACCTGATTAATAAGCCCTATGCCCCTCCTTTACCAGCTCTTAATACACGCATTCATGCAAAATGAAGAAATATGGGTATCTACACAGCTAGGATCCAAACAGAAGCCTGTGTGGTTCATTCCCGCAGAGCAGGACACTGTCAGAGTTAAATATTTTAAGAATCAGATGCTGAACAAATCAGATTCCCATCTGAAAGGGTCGACTGCCACCTCCTGTTGAGGAAGGGAAGGGACAGCCGTTCAGACTGCGAAACCAGGGGAATCCCACCAGCTGAAAGGCAAAACTTGACTCTCCCTCCTGAAGCCTCTGAATTGCTAGTGGGGGGACTGAACGGGTGACCAATATGTGCCAAATTGCCTAGGTCACAAATAACCCACATCAAATTATATAGAAGACCATGTTATAGGAATTCTAAGGTCCTATATATATAAATTAAATGTTCATAAATGTACAAGGCAAACACATACATACGTATGTCTGTAATAGCACAGGAGAGCAATCCTGAAGCCCTTTTGACTCTGAGGTCTTTCAGTGACCTCACATATTTCTCTGCAGTAGGGGAGGCAAATGGGGAAAACCTCCCTGTTCCCTCTTTGCACACAACTCCTGTAACACGTCCATCGGGTGGCGCTCCGCATTAGAACCTCAGGCGAGCCCAGCAGGATCAGGCCACAGGGGCCCCCAACTGAATGCAGCCTCCTCTTCTCATGGGGGTGGGGGCCACCAGGGGCCTCTTCTGGGAAGCCCCCTAGCAGGACTGGAACCCAGAGCCCCTCTCTCCACCTGCGATTGGCAGCCACTGGGATTGTGAAGCGGGGCTGCCTGACTGGGGAGACAGAGCCTGGCCATGGCGGCCATGAGCCCCCCACAGCCCTCTCCTCCTGCAGGCATTGGCCTCATCCTCTCCTTAGCACCATCGCTTCTTCCTGTGGGAAGGAGTTCCACAGGTTTAGCTCCACACTGCGCGGAGAAGCACTTCTTCCAACAGTCTTTCTTTCCCTTACTGCCAGGGCCGGATTTAGGTTTGATGAGGCCCTAAGCTACTGAAGGCAATGGGGCCCTTGATATGTTCAGCTGTCCTTTGTCAACAACAAATTATCACTGTTTTTTGTGTTGAATATATAGTATACAGTAATTTATGAACCTAATAGGTATCTCAAGCCATTTGCCCATGTGGCCATGCAAGCAGTCCATGCAGAATGGAGGCACCCTATATATAGAATTGAGCAAACCAGGGATATTTGAGGGAGCAGGCTAGCAGGCGGGGCCCCTGACTTACATCAGAGGAGCCTACACAACACAAAACACTGTTGCTGGATTCAGGTTTTATTTTTTATTTTTTTTATCTTATATTTTGGAAATGTACATCCTTATTTTCCCCTTTAAATTTTTTGGGGCCCCCAAGAGAGTGGGGCCCTAAGCTATAGCTTGTTTAGCTACCGTGGACGAGTCTCAAAAGCCTGGGACACAAATTTTCACAGCCCTCTAGTGGCTAGGGT
Organism: Darevskia armeniaca; assembly: GCA_034641395.1. Taxonomy (NCBI): domain Eukaryota; kingdom Metazoa; phylum Chordata; class Lepidosauria; order Squamata; family Lacertidae; genus Darevskia; species Darevskia armeniaca. The sequence continues at coordinate 435,715 of JAWWNF010000799.1, forward strand.
GGCTTATTTGCCAGAAGCAGTGGCATAGCGTGGGGGTCCCTGGACGCACAATCGGGGCGCGAAGCAGGCACCCCCTACAGAGATCCCCGTCGTGCCCACCCTGCCAGGCTCCAGTGGTTTGGGGGGGGGCAAGAGAGTGGGGCCCTAAGCTATAGCTTGTTTAGCTTATACCTAAATCTGGCACTGCGATATTGCCTAGGACAGGCTTTGGTTTTAATCTTCTGCGTATACTGGATTTTATAGCTACAACCTCCCTTAATCAACGTGACTTAGTTTCTTTGCGTGCCCCTTTCCCCTCACCCAAAGACCCCTCCCCATAAGGCAGGCAGAGGCAAGCTCGTCCCTCCAGCTGTTTTGGGACTACAACTCCCATCATCTCTAGCTAACAGGACCTGTGGTCAGGGATGATGGGAATTGTAGTCCCAAAACATCTGGAGGGCCGAGTTTGCCTCTGCCTGCCATAAGGGAAGGCGGCATCTGGAGCCGAAGGGAGGCGAGAGCTGGAGATCGCCTGTAGGGAAAAAGGGGTGGGAGACCCTCTGCTTTCTGATTTGGGGGTCCCCCCATGCAGCCCCCCCCCCGCAGCCCTGGGACTCCCCCTTCTCCAAAGGGAGAGGAGGCTCCCCGGATCCCAGGAGGCGCCGCCCAGGCAGCACTTGCAGAGGAGAGAGACCAAGGCCGCCCCGCCCTGGCAGAAAGGGGCGGGGAGGAGGGAGGGGCTTTGGCTCTGGAGGACCCGCCCCTCCCCGCCTTTCTTCCCCGTCCCCTCTAGGAGTCCAGCCCGGCTCATGTTAACCCTTGGCAAGCCAGGCGCGCCCAGTTCACCCCCCTCGGAGTCTCCCACGTGTCTCGCGCGCCCCAGAGAAGGTTCCTTCCTGGGCCAGAAACAGGAGTGGGAAAGGGAAGCCCAGGAGATGAGAGTGGGAAGGGGGCCCCCGGGGCCATCTAGTCCAGCCCCTTCCTCGAAAGCATCCCAGGCAACCTTCCTCGGAGCACACGCAGAGCGCGCCTCGGAGCCTCCTCCTCCTGGGCCGGAGGATGGCAGGCAGGCAGGGAGCCCGGCAGCCCTGCTCCCGCCCTGCTCGAGAGGATCCAGCGCCCGCCAACCCGACCCCTCCGCTCGCCAAGATGCGGGGGAAGAGGCGGTCACTCCCACGCACGCACGCCCCCCCCGCAACGGGAAGGGCGCCCCTTCGCCCCCAGGAACCGCCCGAGAGCCGGATTGGAACTCAGCGCCGGATTCGAACTCCGAAGGCATCCCGGGGGCCCCTCGCCGGCTACAGCCTTCGCCTCGGCCAGGAATTTGTGCAGCCCTCTTGGAATTGGAAAGCCACCCCAGGGGGAGCCGGGCAGTGGTGATGGGCTCTCTTGGACGGAAGGGCCGGAGCAGAGTCTGCGGGGTCTGGCCAGCCCATCGAGTCCAGCATCCTGGTCCCACAGGGGTCAGCCCCACGCCTCACTAGTGGGGGGGAGGGGAGCTGAAAATAAGGCCCGTCTGTTTCACATCTGGCAACCAATGTGCCCCTTGGGCTTCACAAAGGTTCATGGTCCTCTAGTGCAGGCATTTCCGTTTCAGGGGCCTAATCCGGCCCGCCGCTGTGGCAGTTTATTTCCTGGGGTAAAATCCTAAAAAAACTTCAACAACTTTGGGGTAAAATCGTTTAAAAAAAAAACCTCAACAACTTCAATACTAAAAAAAGCTCAACAAGCTTGGTTGGCCCTTTGGTCGGCCCCCACGGCCCTTCACTTCATCAAATCTGGCCCTCTTTGAAAAAAGTTTGGACACCACTGCTCTAGCAGCTCTGGTGGCTCATTGACCAGAAGGAATGTATTTAGTGATAACTCTGGAAGTGTAGACTCGATTCTGGCCCAACTCAGCCTCCTGGTGCATATTGTGCTCACGAGGGAGCCTGTTTCGGGCAGGAGCCAAAGAAAGTGCCTGGAGAAGCTGGGTCCAGGGTCAGTGTGTACAGCTTGCGCTGGTGGCTCTACTGGGCGGGGGCAGCCTCTGGTTGTGGGAAGGGGTGTCCCAGGCCCCCCTCCTGTGTCCCTGGCCAAGCGGAGGAGGGGGCCAATGTTGCAGGGAAAGGAATGCACAGGCAGGCAATTCCTTTTTGTCAAACGCAATTGCTTTTAGTCGCTTCTACAGGACTCTGAGCACACTTGCCCACGCGTTCTGCAGTCTAGGCAGCTGTTCCCAGCCTGCATCCTACAAAGCAGTTGCAGCAACAGGGAGTCCCCTCCGTTGGCTTCTCCGGTCGCCCCCGACAAGCAGTGCACACGGCCTGAGACTGCACCCGTGGGAGAACCACCGCTGCTCTTCGCTCTTCAGCCCCCTTCTGGTTCTGGGAAGCAGCAGAGCAGGAGACGGGGGGGGGGATTCACTCAGCCCTCCACCTGCCTGATCTCGTCCTCCTGTCAAGTCCAGTGCCCCACCCTCCATATCTGATCGCTCTGAGCCTTTCCCTGGCCCTTTTTCCTACTTCCCGGGGCACACAGGCCCCATAGATTGCTGCCCGCCGCTCTCATCAGTTTAAAGTCCTCTGAGTCCGACACACATACCTCCTCGCCCTGCCAGTCCCTGGCGGCCCAAGGAGTGCTCCTGCCCCTGCTTGCTCTGGGGCTGCCTCTTCCTGTGGGTCACGCTGGCTCAGGCAGGGCGCCCCCCTCACCTCTGGCTGAAGTGCAGGCAATGGGACCCATTCCAGCTTGCTGGCAGTGGTGCCATTCCCCCCATCAGGCCATTCTCCTGGCCCTACCTGCCCCTCTTGGATCGCAAGAGGCTGGACAAGGGCCGGCCAAATGGTCAGGGAGAAGGCCAGGAGCAAGCTCCCCATTTCCTCCTTGCAACAGCCCTGGCAAAGTACCTCTGGCCACTGACTCTGTGTTAACTCGGAGTAGCAAACCCAGGGAAAACAATGGACATAATCTTAACCAAAGTGGGTCTGCGCCGCAGGGCTGGCCAGAGCCGTTTTGCGGCGGTAGGCAAAATGCCCCAATGCTGCCTCTGCCCCTTGCAGATCCAGGCCCCCTCCCTGCCCCCTCCTTGTGCCCACGCTGCCACCGCAACCGCACCCTCGTACAGCAGGCACAGCAGCACTGAGGGCAGCGGTGCAGGAGAAGCCCTGGCAGGGGCACAACAGGGGGGCAGGGGGCGCATCTGCAGGGCCGGCGCGTCCATTTAGGCGAACTAGGCAACTGCCTAGAGCGCCAAAATGGAGGGGGCGCTGGCCAGCCTGCCCGGTGCCGCCCCAACCAGCGGCGGAGCAAGCAGGTTGGGGCGAAAACCGCGGCGGCGAGGGGGCCAAAATGGAGGGGGCGCTGGCCAGCCTGTCCCTCACCCCCCCCCCCGGTGCCGCCCCAACCAGCGGTGAAAACCGCGGGGCGCCCAGCCGGCTGGGGGCGGGGCACCATACGTCATGCGCAATGACGTCACGTGGCCCGCCCCCTCACCTAGGGCGCAAAAATTGCCAGCACCGGTCCTGGGCATCTGCACCACAAATGGCTTCCCCTCACCCCAACACAGAATCCTATTACATCGCCAACCAAGTACGCCACATAATCCCGTATAGATGAGAGGAAACAATGGATATACCTGGAGAAAGACACAATTGAAAATACCCGCACCATAGCATACCGATTCCTCCCAAACAAACTAAGGAAAATCCCCACAATGCTAAACAGGTACACACAGAACATGCTTAAAGCAGGGAAAGCAAAAGTAGGTAAACTGCCCCCAACCCCAACCCTGCTCATTCCCCTGGCACACCACCCACTATTCTACCACGCAGCTCAAAACCTCCAGATCAAAACCTGGCAAGCCAAAGGCTTATACCGCCTAGCAGACTTCTACAAAAACAAACCCATATCAACACAAGAAATACAAGACTAACTGGTGCACACCCAGGTGCCCTGGCTAACACACCAACAATTACATGACCTCCTAAACAACCCAGTAGTAAAATCAGCAGCAACTAGAAGCAGCAACTTGACAACCTTCAAAAACCTCCTTCTAACAACAAAAGGGACATAGCAAAGGGATGGTATCCACAATATACAAAATACTGCTTAAAGCCCCACAAACCCCCCCCCCCAGGTAATCAAAAAACAATGGGAGGATAACATAGGCTATGAGATTAACCCCACCCAATGGATTAGAATGTGGGCTAAACCTCCCTTTAAATCCATTATCAGCAAAAAGGAAAGAACTCGCTCAGAAACTCAGAGATGGTACCTAACACCAAGGAAACTAGTGCCGATATGTGCAGGAACCTCACCAAAACGCTGGAGAGGATGCACCTCCACAGGCACATACCTCCACATGTGGTGGGAATGCCCCCAAAATCCAACAGCAATCATACAAGAAATATGCAAAATAACTAAGCAAGTATTAGAAGTCACCCCAGAACTGGCCCTACTGAACATCTTCCAAGATAACAATGCCCACTCACATCACAAAGAGCTCATAACCCACCCACTCTCAGCAGCCAGAAGCATCATAACCAGACACTGGAGAGACCTGTCAGGGACCAATGGTACCAAACAGCATGGGAAACAGCCTTATTAGAAAAACTAGCTAATAAGCGGGAACTGACATGGGGACAAATGGAAGAAGACGCCTTCACCCCGGTATGACTCCCCTTTATCACACACACAGCCCAACAAGACAACGACAAGAATCCACCAACAGCATACGAGTCAGTTTGGCTAACCTGATTCAAAAATGCACACTCACACCCTGCTCACACACAAAAACAAATCTCACTACAGCGAACCAACCACCTCCTAGACCACCCCCAACCTCTCTCACCACCAAGGAAACACAACAAGTGATTAGTAAGAGAACCCACGCAAGTGACGCTGACACAAAACCCCACACACGATACACTAAGTAGAAGAATAGAAGCATAACCACCCCACCCCACTCACCAGTCCCCCCCCTCCCCCTTACCCCCTCTTTTCTTCCTAACGTAACATTGTATGTAACACTAATGTCTCACAACAAATGAAACTGAATTGTAGAAAACACAACTTGAAAAGAAGAGACAACACGTGTTTATGTACACTAAGAAATCTTTAATAAAAATATTTTTTTAAAAAAAAAAAAAAAAAGAAGGATGGGCTGCTCCGAGTCTGAGCCGAAAAGGCCATACATACCATTGTCAGAGAAGTTAAATAAGGCATGGAAATACAATGAACAATCATAGAATGGTGGAGTTGGAAGGAACCCAAAGGCCATCTAGTCCAACCCCCTGCAAGCCAGGAATCTCAACTCAAGCATTCATGGCCGTATCTATGAATAAGTACACACATAATATTCTGATGTTTCCTTTATTGCATGCTTATTTGAAAATTTAATTTAAAATATCCTTAAGTAGTGCCTAAGAAAGCATTCAAACATTCAATAAAGGCCGTCCCACATTCAGTTATTAATCCTCGGTCTAAAATGTTGTCTGAAAAGATTAGTTACTTCTAATGGGTGCGAAGAACACAATAAACAGCAGATCCGTCGCGCAACATCTTCGGAGGAGGGAGAGAATATGGATGTTCTAAATTTGGATGTTCGGGGCGCCTGCGAGGTGCTCATTCTTCCTCCTCCTCCTCCTTCTTCTCCTCCTTCTCCTCCTTCTTCTCCTCCTGCTCTCCCACCTCCAGCTCCCTGGGAGGCACCTGGATGCCAAGTATGGCCTCCACCCGCCAGAGTCTGCTGCGCACTTTCTGCAGCTGCGCCCTCAGCTCCCGGAGGGACCTCAGGCACTCCTGGCACGTCCGAAGGTCCCTTTTCCCTGCAGGGGAAGAGAGAAGAAGGTGATGGGCGGGCGGATGAGGGCCCCTCCTTGCCCTGGGTGCTCCTGGCCCCTTCCCAGGTTAGGAGGCCAATTGCTGTGGATCGCTGTGATTTCAATGGGTTTTAGGGAATCCGTGGGCATTGAACTTTGAATCATGGAATGTCTGGGATGAGATGGATTTCTGGGGGCTACACCTCTGGCTGAAGGGGATGCCATGCAGGTGTCTGCATGCTTAAGGGAGGAAAGCAGACACTTTGGGGACTGGAAAAGACACAAGAGACCGGACTTGCTCTCTGTGTGAATCCAAAACGGATAGTCTTGGTGATGCACCTGGAACCCTAAAGGGAGGAAGGGGAATCAGTTGGAGTGTTAATGCTGGGAGCCCCTCTGTCTTCTTCTCAGCCTGAATATACATGAAAATAAACCTTAGACCACAGGACATGCCACCAGTTTCCGGTAGAACTTCATCCCAAGGAAGGCAGGCCCAAGAAACGCCCTGCTCAGAGACTGGGGTATTGGCAATGGTGGGATACAGGTAGTTAGAAAAATGAGCTATGATATACCGGTACTGTACTTTTCTTTGCAGTATATCCCCCCCCCCATTTGGGGGGACTCCAAATTAAGAAAATGGCCCACAGTTGTTGTGCTTTTTTTGGAGAGGGTGGCCAAAAGTTGTTGAGCTTTTTGGGGGGGAGGTGCCACTCGCTAACAATCCCTCGCGTCTGCAAGATCACCAACAGCAGAAGGAAATCCCAAGCCCAATTGCTGCGGCGGCAGCAAATCAACAGCAGCCTTTGCCGCAGCCACCAATCACACACCAAATCGCCAATGACAATCATCCGTCAGCACTACCCACTACCCGTGTAGAAGATGCCCCCAGTTTTCCGGCATTATTTTAGAGTAAAAAAACCACATCTTATACACGAAAAGGTACGGTAGCTATTAATGATAAATTAACATGTGCCATTAAGGAAAGACGGGGAATATGCAGGAGAAATGATTTTGAGGAGATATGGAAGGTGTTTGTAGAATTTGTACTGTTAAAACAGAAAGGGGTCAAACCATCGCAAGAGGTGCTGAAATTTGGGGGGATTGGAGAGTTACAGTGGAATGGTCTCGGGGGTGGGGTGCACATGTTTATTCTTATTTATGTGTGATTATTACTTTGCCAAAATAAAGAGAAAAGAAAAATGAGCTATAGGGACTATGAGTCTAGTGAGATAGCTTGCCAAGGAAGGTGTCAATGATCTGAAAGACCATCTCCATTGCTAGGACCTCCTCGGGAGCGAAGTTCTGCAGGGGTGAGGCAGTCTTCCATGGTAGTTCCACTGGCCCTCAGAAGGATGGGGGACTGTGGCCCGGAGGGCAAGAGAGAGTGGGGAGACAGGGCCTTCTCTGTGGCAGCCCCCCCCCCACTGTGGAACTCCCTCCCTATGGAGATGCACCTGGCACCTTCGTTGTGGAAGGTTTAATCTCTTTCGCCTTCGCCTTTGCCATTTCTGTGGGACTCCTTTGGCTGAAATGTATGCTGTTCTCCATTGGGAACAGTTTTATCTGCACAGCAGGGGTTGGACTGGATGAGCCTCTGGGTTCCTTTCCGATTCTACACCTGTTTTTTATAACTGTATATTACAGGACTGTCACCGACCCTGGGGCTTATTTATAAGGCATCTCGTAAACAGAATCAAAGGGAAGATCTACGGGGGGGGGGGGTTCTGTCTGGCACTTACGCTCCTGCAGCTGGTGGGCCTCAATTTCGAGCACGGTCTCCAACACTTCTTGCAGGACCCTGATATCTGGCTGGAGGAGGGGCGGGGAGGGGGGAGGCGGGGAAAGCGCCTGGGGCGGGAGGGAGAAGCTGGAGGTGGTGGGGGTGATGGAGAACACCTCCCTAGAGCTGGAGGCGGAGGTTGGCTCCAAACTGGGCTTCGAAGAAGACACGCTTGTGCCTGGGACGTTTTGGCAGACACCTGCAAGAAACGGGAGGGTGGGGGGGTGGAAAGCATAAATTTGGCAGGCATGGAAGGCCAGCAGCCCCCACCATCCACCCACTTGGCCCCCCTCCCCTGTTTACCATTTTAAGCTGATTTCATGCCACAAGAGGAATTTGGAGGCCAGCAAGACAGAAAGGAATGGGGGCATTTCGTCAGAGCCTAGCCAAGGATGTGTTTAATTGTACATTGAAATGGAAAATAGCTCTGTATGTGTATTGCTAAAGGTTTGACATTGGAAAATTCCATTGAGGTCAACTAGAGCTCTCAGAATGCCTAACAGGTTAATGGTTTTAACCTCAGATTAAAAACTCTTCGGGTTACGTGTTTTCAGGTTGCGGACCGTGGGAAACCCAGAAGTACCGGAAAGGGTTACTTCGGGATTTTGCCACTTGCGCATGCGCAGAAGCGCTAAATCCCACTTTGTGGATGCACAGAAACGCCAAATCGCGTCACGCGCATGCACAGACGCAGCGCTGCAGGTTACAAACACTGCGGGTTGCGGACGTGCCTCCGTCACGGATTACGTTTCTAAGATATTGCTCCTATGCTTGGACAAGCACATGATATTATGCAACTATCAGGATGTAACATTATTTGCTTTTTTGTCTGTTTTGAACAAGTTCTGTTAGTAAAGCTTTCGAACCATATTTTTGGACTGGACAGTTTTTATTTCAATAAGAGCCTGTTTTTGTTCATCCTATTTATTGCTGTGTCAAAATGTGTCCACCACTTGGATTGTAATAAACCTTCTAAGTGATTTGGGGGGGGGCACCAACAAATGAAGCTACAATGTTAACATTATAAATCAAGACGGTTAAAATCCCTTTGGCAGATAATTGAAACCCGCAGCAACTTCCGAAGAGGCGCACCAGGGCTGCTGGCTTGACGCTCCAGGCGGACCTCCGTGCGGATGAGCCTCCTCCGGGTGCGGCAGATCTGGAGGCTGGCGGCCCGCAGGGAGCGCGGGAACTGATGGCAAGCGCTGCGGATCTTCACTTCTGAAATTGGGGAGGGGGAAGGAGAGGAAAGGGATCAGGCCCCTGGCAAGCGGGTTCCACGGCTGGGAGCTGAAGGCCAGGAGGTGGGTGCCCCTGTCCAAGACTTACCTGCCTGAAGGTACTGTCCCTGCATCTCCTTGAGGACCTGCAGATGCTTCTGCAGAAGCAACAGGGAGTCCCCGGTGGGGTCCAGGGGGGTCTCTTCAGGGGGGCTGGCCAGGAGTGGCTTGACTTCCTGCTGTTGGGGCTCTGGATCTGGGGCGGGAGGAGGCGCAGGAGCAGCAGGGAGGGTTTCTGCAGGAGGCAAGAAAGGGGGCGAGCAAGAAAGAGCAGGTGACCTGCCGTGAGGGGCAGGGGGCATGTTTCCTTGGCAGCCCACGTGGGCTGGGGTGGGGTCCCCCAGCAGAGCAGGCCCTGCCTCCTGCCCAAAGAGCTCAGCATGTTGTTGGTGGGGTATGAATTTGGGAGGTGATCTGGGCTGCTGTACTGGACACCCCCAGATCCCCACTCACCCCCTTCCTGTGGCTCCTCTTTCGTCTTAGGCTGCCTGGAAAGAGAGAGAAGCAAGGAATGCTCTTTGCAGCAGGAGGGCACTGGGAATGCCCCCCCCCCAGGATGCCAAGGGGAACAAGGCACCCCCTTCCCAATTCCTTCTGGCTGTGGAACATGCACAGCACCCTCCCCAAATGACCCCGGTGGCCCTGGCTAGCTGGGGGGGCCTGCCAGCCTGCCCTTGACCTTCCAACGGGGGCGAGATGAGCAGGTTCTGCCTGAGAGAAACATCGGCCACTTCCGACCCTCCGGAATTGGAAGATGATGTTTTCTTATCAAAGCTACATTCAAGGGTGCAAAAGAGCCACTCACTGTGTATCGTTTTCAGATCTGCTCCTGTGGGAGGAGAAAGAGGAGGAAAACGTTGAGGCGAATTTCTTGGAAGTAACTGTGGGAAATTTAATGCAGACAAATGCAACTGTGCATTGGAGTCAGGGCCGGATTGAGGTTTGATAGCTCCTGAAGGTAATGGGGCCCTTTATATGTCCAGCTGTCCTTTGTCAACAACAAATTGTCGCTTTTTTGTGTTGAATATATGCTTAATAGTAATAATAATAAATTATTATTTATACCCCAGCCACTCTGGGTGGCTTCCAACAAAAGATTAAAGATACATTAAAACATCAGTCATAAAAAACTTCCCTAAACAGGGCTGCCTTCAGATGTCTTCTAAACATCAGATAGTTCATTTCTTTGACATCTGGTGGGAGGGCATTCCACAGGGCGGGAGCCACTACCGAGAAGGCCCTCTGCCTGGTAATTGATGGACCTAATAGGTACCTAAAGCCATTTGCACATAGTGCCATGCAAGCAGTCCAAGCAGAATGTAGGCACCCTATATATAGAAAGGAGCAAACCAGTGATATTTTAGGGAGCAGGCTAGCAGGCGGGGCCCACGACTTACATCATGGGTAGGCAAACTAAGGCCCGGGGGGCCGGATCCGGCCCAATCACCTTCTAAATCCAGCCCGCGGACGGTTCGGGAATCAGCGTGTTTTTACATGAGTAGAATGTGTCCTTTTATTTAAAATGCATCTCTGGGTTATTTGTGGGGCATAGGAATTTGTTCATTTCTCCCCCCCCAAAAAAAAAATATAGTCCGGCCCCCCACAAGGTCTGAGGGACAGTGGACCAGCCCCCTGCTGAAAAAGTTTGCTGTCCCCTGACTTACATCATAGGAGCCTACACAACACAAAACACTGTTGCTGTAGGTCGGTTTTATTTTATTTGTTTTTTATCTTGTATTTTGGAAATGTACATCTAGGTTGGTTTTTTCCTTTAATTTTTTTTGGGGGGCCCAAGATAGTGGGGCCCTAAGCTGTAGCTTGTTTAAAGGTAAAGCGACCCCTGACCATTAGGTCCAGTCATGACCGACTCTGGGGTTGCGGCGCTCATCTCGCATTATTGGCCGAGGGAGCCGGCGTACAGCTTCCAGGTGAAGCTTGTTTAGCTTATAGGTAAATCTGGCACTGGAGAACAACCGGAGTCTAATTTTAAATCCTCCAGAAAGCTGCAGGGCTCCATCTCTCCAGCAGGAGGAGGAAAAGGGTCAGTTTGCCTTTTCCGAGCAGTGCCATTTCTCTCTGCCTGAGCTCTGGGTGTCTGGCGGCTGCAGACGCGCGCAAAGGACCTTCCTGCTAACATCTGTATTTCTGCTCTAAGTCGATCTCCTCCTGTGCCTCGCTCTGCCTACATCCATACTGCACCGAAGGGCACGAGTTCCCTGTAAGTAAACCTTTCTCTTCTTACTGGAAAGGCCGGTCTAATTGAATCCCAAGTGCCCGGAGAAGATTCCTAAAAGAGGCTTCGCCGCCTGCGCCCTGCTGGATTGCTGGGCAAACGAAGAAACTCCGCTGCGAGAGCCGAGTCTCGTGGATTTGAATGCAGGTCCCGGGGTTGTTGCAAATGCTCGTGGGGGGCAGCCGAGGTAGATTTAGGGGAGTGTGAGGGGCTCGGTCCCACGGGGCGCGGAGCCTGGGGGGCGCTGCTGGGGGCGCCCCAACTATGCCTTCGAGAAGAATGCAGCGTAAGAGGGGAAGGTGCTGGATGGTGGCGCTGAAATTGGAGACCCGAGATCCGCCACTGGTAGCAGGGATCACTAGGAAAGCGCCCAACATGCCGCTCAGTAACATCGGTCCATTTGCCACCTTGAGGAAGGTCTGCCACTCAGTGGGAGGAGAGCATCTGCTTGGCGTGCAGAAGGTCCCAGGATCAGTCCCCCCTGGGAGAAGAGTTTGGATTTGATATCCCGCTTTATCACTACCCGAAGGAGTCTCAAAGCGGCTCACATTCTCCTTTCCCTTCCTCCCCCACAACAAACACTCTGTGAGGTGAGTGGGGCTGAGAGACTTCAAAGAAGTGGGACTAGCCCAAGGTCACCCAGTAGCTGTATGTGGAGGAGCGGGGACGCGAACCCGGTTCCCCAGATTACGAGTCTACCGCTCTTAACCACTACACCACACTGGCTCCTCACCTGAACCCCTGGATAGCGCCTGCCAGTCTGGCTTGAAAGGGCTGAGCTAGGGTAGAATTTATCCTAGATCTTTCAACATTGTCATATTTATTTACATCTTAGAATATGTAATTGAGGATCAATTTATTCTTTTTATTCGTTCTTTGTAAATTTTGAAAATGAAAGAAAGAAAGAAAGAAAGAAAGAAAGAAAGAAAGAAAGAAAGAAAGAAAGGGCTGAGCTAGAGGAGCCTGACGGTCCTGTTTTCAGCAGCCGGTACTCGGAACCATGGAGGCGGTGGGGGTGGGAAAGGAGCGAGATTCACAACCAAAGAGGGATGGCAACTGAAGTTGACAGAATATGCGCAGCTTACAGACTTAACATGTAGAATAAGAGAACAAAAAGAACATACGTTTAGAGAAGACTGGAAAACGTTTATGGAATATATGGGGAATAATTGTGTACAGCTGAAAACGCTGGCAGCATTAAGGTAAATTCAACAGCTTAAATAAGCTTTGATGGGTGCAATAATGGAATATGGAAAGGTTTAGCTTTTGTAAAATAAGCTGGGATTTATGATATGTAAAATGAACCATGGAAAGAGAAGAAGGGAGGGGAGGGCCTTCTTGGTAGTGGCTCCCACCCTGTGGAGCGCCCTCCCATCAGATGTCAAAAAAATAAACAACTATCTGACTTTTAGAAGACACCTGAAGGCAGCCCTGTTGAGGGAAGCTCTTAAGGACTGATGTTTTAAGGTATTTATAAGCTTTTGTTGGAAGCCGCCCAGAGTGGCTGGGGAAACCCAGCCAGATGGGCGGGGTAGAAATAATAAATTACAGTATTATTGTTGTTGTTATTGATATCTTAAGGATGTATAAACGAGTATTTCAAATTGAAAAACAGAAAAGTTAATTTAAAAAGTTATATACAGAACCAGGGGGGGGGGAGCAGGAAATAAATGCCAATGCATTTCATATCTGGCAACCAATGCACCCGTTTGGTTTCGGATAGTACATGGGTAGACAAGGTGAAAAAGCCCAGGGCACAGATTTTCATGGCCCTATAGCGGCTCTGGGGACTCATTTACCCAAAGTATTTAGCATGAACTCTGGAAGTGTCTACTCGACTCTGACCAAAGCAGGCCTCCGAGAGCACAATATACACCAGGATGCTTAGCCTGGCCAGAATCAAGTAGACACTTCCAGGGTTCATGCCAAATCCATTCCTTCTGGCCAGGGGCGTGGTGCTATTTGCCAGCGCCCGGGGAGGCTGCGTGCCCACATGTACCAGGCAAGGGCGGAGCATACTTGCCCAGCCCCTGCCACCCACGTCTCCAGGCGGGCGCTCACGCGCCAGCGGCAGCAAGGACCGGGGAGTGTGGAGGGTGCTCTTCACCCTCCCAGCCCCCGCCCAGCGCTTGAGCACCCACTTGGCGGCAGTGAGGGCTGGTTGAGCGCAGAGGATAAAGATAATGTCCTGGGAGGGGGTGAGGCATGGAGGGTGCTCTTCACCCCCCACGCTCACCCAGCCCTCACTGCTGGAGCCTGGCAGGGTGGGCACGACGGGGATCTCTGTAGGGGGTGCCTGCTTCGCGCCCCGATTGTGCTTCCAGGGACCCCCACACTATGCCACTGCTTCTGGCAAATAAGCCACCCTTAGCCACTAGAGGGCTGTGAAAATTTGTGTCCCAGGCTTTTGAGACTCGTCTACGGTAGACGAGTGCCGGATTTACGTATAAGCTAAACAAGCTATAGCTTAGGGCCCCACTCTATTGGGGGCCCCAAAAAAATTAAAGAAAAAAAACCAGGATGTACATTTCCAAAATATAAGACAAAAAAGAAATCAAATAAAACCTACATCCAGCAAGAGTGTTTTGTGTTGTCTCGGCTCCTATGATGTAAGTCAGGGGGACCACCTGCTAGCCTGCTCCCTCAAATATCCCTGCTTTGCTCCTTTCTATATACAGTGGTACCTTGGTTCTCAAACTTAATCCGGCACTGTTCAAGGGGGCTGACAGTTCTTTGGTGCTTCTGTCACAGAGGACTAGCCCCTTGAATGCAGTTTAAGACAGTGGAATTGCACACGAGGAAGGAGCACCCAAGAGGACATGTGTGAGCCCTGCAGAGGTGGGGGGTGTATTTTAGGCCTGAGTGTAAGACGGGCTCCCAGGATTCCTCATCCTATTTGTGGATGGTGAAATTGGGGGCGGGGGGAGCATTTTTCTGAATATTTGCTGGGGTGGGTGGGGTGGTCCTGCAAACTGAACAGAGATGAGAAAGAAAACTCTCAGAATTTTCACCAGGAAAACTTTTGTCTCATGTAACAGGCAGCACAGAAGAGTCAAATAACAATTCAAAGTGTTGGTGCTGACCTTGAAAGCCCTAAACTGCTCAGCCCAGGATACCTGAAGGAGTGTCTCCACCTCCATCATTCAGCCCGGACACTGAGATCCAGCGCCGAGGGCCTTCTGGCGGTTCCCTCACTGTGAGAAGCAAGGTTACAGGGAACCAGGCAGAGGGCCTTCTCGGTGGTGGTGCCCGCCCTGTGGAACGCCCTCCCATCAGATGTCAAGGAAATAAACAACTACCTGACTTTTAGAAGACATCTGAAGGCAGCTCTGTTCAGGGAAGTTTTTAATGTTTGAGGATTTATTGTATTTTTAATATTTTGTTGGGAGCTGCTCAGAGTGGCTGGGGAAACCCAGCCAGATGGGCGTATAAATAATAAATTATTATTATTATTATTATTATTATTATTATTATTATTATTATTATAACCAAAGATTGTCTTTAAAATCTGGCCATGGGGGGAGGTCGGCTTCAGGATGTCTCCCCTCTCTCCCCTGACTTTACCTTCTATGGCAGCAGGTGAAACAGCCCGCCATGGTGCCACAGGGGAGGCAGGAGCCCGTTCCCTCGGCTTTCAACGGATCCAAAGAAGACAGTTCTCCAAAGGAGACAGGTATCTGCGATGTCAGCTGATCTAAGGGTCCTTTCGAACAACCCACCTGGTCTCCTGGGAAACAGGGTTCCGCAGCCTATTGTGAGGTCAGAGCCTGGCCAAGGATTGGCCCCGAGGGCGCTGGGCTCCTGGCCTGGGTCACCACTTGGTACCTTCAGGCCGGTGGATCTGGGTTCCCCTTTTAGCCATCCCCAAATACCCCCAGCCTTGTGTCCCTCTGGGGCATCAAAGGAAATAAAGCAGACCACAACTGTTATCCACTTCCCAGCGCTGCCTTAGAACTCACCTGTTCACCCAGGTGTTTCCCGACTCATTTGTGTGTAAAAAAAACATGTCCCCCTTCATTGAGAGCACCCCACCAATGGAGCCACTTTCAGTGGCAGAGGATGGGCTGACTTGTCTTATGGAGCCATCTTCCCTCTCCACCTGGGTGCGCACCTGCTGCAGTCACCATCTCTACGGAAAAGTTGGTTTCTGCTGGGCGGGTGGAGTCCCCAGGTGTCTTCTTTTTCTTTTTTCCCTGCCAGCAAATGGTTAATGTGCGGCAGCCTCTGATTGGCCGAGGTTCCAGCAGGGGGAATTGAAAAGGAGAGGATTTGGAGAGACAGAGTTAGTTGAGGGAGTAGGTGGGATTGAGGTTGGGAGGATAGGGTAGGTCACAGGGGTCAGCAAACTTTTTCAGCAGGGGGCCGGTCCACTGTCCCTCAGACCTTGTGGGGGGCCGGACTAGATTTTGAAAAGAAAAAGAAAAAAATGAACGAATTCCTATGCCCCACAAATAACCCAGAGATGCATTTTCAATAAAAGGACACATTCTACTCATGTAAAAACACGCTGATTCCTGGACCGTCCGTGGGCCGGATTTAGAAGGCAATTGGGTCAGATCTGGCCCCTGGGCCTTAGTCTGCCTACCCATGGGTTAGGGGATAGATTGGGAGATAGGGAGTGAGAGGAGAGAGAGTTGGTTCTGGGTAGAAACATCCACTCTGAGGAAAAGTGGGTTCCTCTTCATCCTGGAGAGAAGTGACTAGTGGGGTGCCACAGGGTTCTGTCTTGGGCCCAGTCTTATTCAACATCTTTATCAATGACTTGGATGATGGGCTTGAGGGCATCCTGATCAAGTTTGCAGATGACACCAAATTGGGAGGGGTGGCTAATACCCCAGAGGACAGGATCACACTTCAAGGTGACCTTGACAGATTGGAGAACTGGGCCAAGGCAAACAGGATGAATTTTAACAGGGAGAAATGTAAAGTACTACACTTGGGCAAAAAAAATGAAAGGCACAAATACAGGATGGGTGACACCTGGCTTGAGAGCAGTACAAGTGAAAAGGATCTAGGAGTCTTGGTAGACCACAAACTTGACATGAGTCAACAGTGTGATGCAGCAGCTAAAAAAGCCAATGCAATTCTGGGCTGCATCAATAGGAGTATAGCATCTAGATCAAGGGAAGTAATAGTACCACTGTATTCCGCTCTGGTCAGACCTCACCTGGAATACTGTGTCCAGTTCTGGGCACCACAGTTCAAGAAGGATACTGACAAGCTGGAACGTGTCCAGAGGAGGGCAACCAAAATGGTCAAAGGCCTGGAAACGATGCCTTATGAGGAATGGCTTAGGGAGCTGGGTATGTTTAGCCTGGAGAAGAGAAGGTTCAGGGGTGATATGATAGCCATGTTCAAATATATAAAAGGATGTCATATAGAGGAGGGAGAAAAGTTGTTTTCTGCTGCTCCAGAGAAGCGGACACGGAGCAATGGATTCAAACTACAAGAAAGAAGATTCCACCTAAACATTAGGAAGAACTTCCTGACAGTAAGAGCTGTTCGACAGTGGGATTTGCTGCCAAGGAGTGTGGTGGAGTCTCCTTCTTTGGAGGTCTTTAAGCAGAGGCTTGACAGCCACCTGTCAGGAATGCTTTGATGGTGTTTCCTGCTTGGCAGGGGGTTGGACTGGATGGCCCTTGTGGTCTCTTCCAACTCTAGGATTCTATGATTCTATGAAAATATCACAAGCTAGAGCAGGGGTCGGCAACCTAAGGCCCATGGGCCACAAGCGGCCCACGGGGGTCATTGAACCGGCCCATGGACCCCCGCCGCCCACTTGGTCAGCTCCCGTGCGCCACGCTAAACCAGTGCAGAGCAGAGTGAGGACTGCCTTCCGCGACGCTGGCCGGCTTCCCATTGGCTGCAGGAAGCTCCTGCAGCCAATGGGAAGCTGCGCACTCCTCCTCCGCGCCGGAGGGAGCGCCAGAAATAGCGTTTGCGTGCGCGCGCACTCCGGCCCAAGCCACAAAAACTTTGCCGACCCCTGAGCGAGAGAAAGGAGTCTCTGAGCTTAGTGGAAAGGCCAGTGTGGGGTGTCCTGTAAGAGTAAGAGGCTGAATCAGGAGAAGTAGAAGCTGGAAAGAGACCGTCTACTTAGGTCTCATTCCAGTCTGGAGGGGAGAGATTCTTCTAGAAAGAGAAGACTCCCAAACCAGTGATCCCTTGGGTCTGTTACTTGGAGCACCTCAGGAGTAGGGTTGTTTAAGGGGGTGCAACTGACAGGAAGTACCACCTTGTTAAGAACCAAAGTATTAAGCGGCAACAGCAGTGCAACATCTGAGAAAGCACTGAAGTGAAATAACATTATCATCTGAAGTATCCTATGTTTTACCCACTCGTGTCATAAACTTCCTTCGTTAAATAAAATCTTTATTGTTTATTTGAACAAATCCTGCCTGAGACTCCAAATTACTAAGGTTTCCCTCACTCAAATCCCCCACAAGATATTCTCAAAATATCTTGTGGGGGATTGCCGTGAGGGAAACCTTAGTGATTTGGAGTCTCAGACAGATATTTTGAGAATATCTTGTGGGAATTCGTGGGATTGGTGTTCTTGTGAGGTGGGGGCACAATATTTAAGTGAAATGCGGGCCCAACGGCGCCAGGGGGAAAAGGGCCATTGAGCCGTTGGATATTAATTGGTGGCAGCGCCGGGATACGAAGTTAAAACCCACACAGAAACGTACCCAGAGATACAGAACAACCAGTTTAATAAAGTATTGAGGATATTTCATTAAAAGAAGAAAAGTTTTCTGTCAGAAAATGGCCAGCAAGCACCAAGCGAAAGAGATGACTCAGTGCAGGAGCTGCTGCGTCTGAGGAGAATCCTCATACTGAATTAGAGATGATGAGGCTAAGATTGGAACTGGCTAAAGTTGAAGCAGAGAAACAGAGCCGTCTTTAGCAGATGTGGCGCCAGGGTGTAAATATCCACCCAGCGCCCCCAAATTACCACGGATAGTGTTGGGGTGGCCATAGCTGCGCACTGCCAGCCATGGGGGGGGCACAACTCTCCCCCATGCTGCTGCGGGAGAGCAATCCCCACAGGCTGAGGAGTGAAGTTGCGCCTCTCCCAAGCCTCCTCAGGAGGAGAGTGATCCCCGCAGAGGCTTGGGAGGGAAGCTGCACACCCGCCAGCCATATGGTTGGCAGGGCGCAGCTTCCATCCTAAGCCTCTGCAGGGATCACTCTCCTCCCGAGGAGGCTTGGGAGGGAAGGTGCGCGCCTGCCAGCCTTATGGTTGGCGGGGCACAGCTGGCAGTCATGCAGGGAAAGGGGAGGCCGCCAGCAAAGCCGCGCAGCTTCCCCACTCGCTGGGGCGCCCCTGAGAGGCTGGCACCCTGGCGCGACGCACCACTAAGCCCTATGGGAAAGATGGCTCTGCAGAGAAAGGAAAACATACCGTTGAACCAGAGAAAGAAAGAGAAAAGGCCAGAATCGCAGCTGACATTCAGTTAGCATAGACTGAGAGAGAGATGGCAGAGAGAGAGAGAGAGCAGAGCAGCTCATGAGGGAAAAAGGAAAAGAAAACACTTGGGGACTCAACCTGCGCAGCAAAAACAAACTTTTCCGTCACAGGAGCCACTGCAGGAAACCCTCCCTGTTCCAGTGGCAGAGGATGGGCTGACTTGTCTTACGGAGCCATCTTCTCTCTCCACCTGCAGTCACCACCTCTAGGCATTTTGCAGAAAGCAGGTTTCTGCTCCCAGGGGCCTTCCGTGGCGCTTTATTTCATTATTACTACAGAAACCCACCTTTCCTCGAAGGAACTCTTGATGGTATGCATGACCCACTCGCCCTCTCCAGATATCCTCATAACTTGACCTGTTTATCTGTTGATGGGCGGCCATCCTGATTCGGCCCCAGATACACTGACCAGATGCTGGGAAGCTGTGGCTGGATGGTTGCCTGGCAGTCGGTTGAAGCTAAATCCTTCAAAGGTCCTCTGGTTGGGTCAAGACGACATGGGGTTGAGGGTAGAGATGTAAAATTTCCAGAAATTTTGAAGCTGTGAAGGCGGTGAAGGTCCTATGTGAGTGTCTGGAGGCGGTTGGAGGATGGATGGCGGCTAACAGATTGAGGTTGAATCCTGACAAGACAGAAGGACTGTTTTGGGGGGACAGGGGGTGGGGGACTCCCTGGTCCTGAATGGGGCAACTATAACTATACCTCTGAAGGACCAGGTGCGCAGCCTGGGAGTCATTTTGGACTCACAGCTGTCCATGGAGGCACAGATTAATTCTGTGTCCAGGGCAGCTGTCCACCAGCTCCATCTGGTACGCAGGATGAGACCCTCCCTGCCCGCAGACTGTCTCGCCAGAGTGGTGCATGCTCTAGTTATCTCTCTCTTGGATTACTGCAATGCGCTCTGCGTGGGGCTACCTTTGAAGGTGACCCAGAAACTACAATTAATCCAGAATGCAACAGCTAGACTAGTGACTGGGAGTGGCCGCAGGGACCATATAACACCAGTCCTGAAAGACCTGCATTGGCTCCCAGTACGTTTTCGAGCACAATTCAAAGTGTTGGTGCTGACCTTGAAAGCCCTAAACAGCCTCAGCCCAGTATACCTGCAGGAGCATCTCCACGCCCATTGATCTACCCAGACACTGAGGTCCAGCGCGGAGGGCCTTCTGGCGGTTCCCTCCGTGCTAGAAGTGAGGTTACAAGGAACCAGGCAGAGGGCCTTCTCGGTAGTGGCACCCGCCCTGTGGAACGCTCTCCCACCAGATGTCAAAGAGAAAAACAACTACCATACTTTTATAAGACATCTGAAGGCAGCGCTGTTTAGGGAAGCTTTTAATGTTTAATAGACTATTGCATTTTAATATTCTGTAGGGAGCTGCCTAGAGTAGCTGGGGAAACCCAGCCAGATGGGCGGGGTATAAATATTATTATTATTATTATTATTATTAATGTTATTGTTATTATTATTATTAAACCTCAAGGGTTTGGGGACCTTCAGGAGAGGCCATTCTCTCAGTCCTGCCACCCTTAAAGGCACACTTGGTGGGAATGCAGGAGAAGGCTTTCTCTGTAGCAACTGATCCTAGACAACTTTGGAACTCCCTGCCTAGGGAAGCCAGACTGGCTCCCTCCTTGCTGTCCTTGCGATGGCAGACAAAGACCTTCTTGTTCCAACAGGCTTTGGGGGATTGACTGCTTTTAATGAAAGGGCTGGTCCCATGCTACTTTTATTGTAATGATTGGTAAGGGTTTAATAGATTTTATATGCATATATAGTTTTAATTCTATCAACGTTTAATTGCTTTATGTCAGTGCTGGCAGGGCTGCTGCACACCCGGTACTTATCTCCACATGTGGTGGGAATGTACAAAAATCCAGCCTTTCTGGAATTCAATTTTCCAATAAATTAATAAAATGAGAAAAATACCATTGGAAGTCAAACTAAATTTAGCTTTATGAAATATATTTCAAGACAACAATCTGGATTTACATAATAAAGAATTATTAACCATTTATTACAAGCAGCAAGAAGTAACATAACTAGAGTCTGGAAAGACGTTTCAGGGACAATGATAGACAATTGGTACAAAACAGTTTGAGAAACAGTCCTTCTTGAGAGATTAGCAAATAGCCTACAGTTGACACACGGACAAATCAAGAAATATGGCTTTATTTTATGATTTAATTTCATAACATGCCAATATTCCAGAAAATGAACAATCCCCCTTCAGCATTTGGCTCAATCTAGTGGATCCAAATTTAAATTTAAACATAAATTATTATCTTCACTTTGAACCCTGCTCCCACATTCATCCATATGCCTTCATATGGATTCATTGGTAGCTTAAGAGGAAAAATGACTATTACTCACACTTAATCTAAGCACAACCGCAAGGGTTCCTGACTAGGCATTTAGCGATGCAATGCTGCATGTTATCTGTTAATTCTGTTCTATCCTGTTTCCCCTTTGGTTTTGTTTAAACCAATTCACAAACCAAGAACTCACACATTGACCGCTAAGAATGAGCCCTGTGTTGCAGATGTTGCTGCAAATTTATCGCACTGTTTTTGTGATACACAAACGATACAAGAAGACCTGGTCTATTAATTTGTGTCCTTTCTTATTCCTATGATCCTTGTTTATAAAACCCAACAAAAAGTTATTCAAAAAGGGGGGGGGGACGACAAGAGGTCCTAAGGGCAACCCTTTTCCTTGTGGAATTCTCCATGTACCAGTTTGATTTTTAATTCCCTGCTTCTCTTGAGGATGGTGAGATTTGCTCCTTGGTTGTTCATTACGCTGGAAATATTGCTCTGCAGAGCTCAGAGGGGGCCGGGGGCAGAAAGAGATTGCTGAATGCCACCGAAATGCTGCGATGAAGTGCGTCTCTTTCTGATGCCGTTTTGGAGATGGGTTTGCAAAGCAAATGTTCGGCTCTTGGAATGAAGGTGGTTTAGTTTCTTATTTATATCCTTTTGTGTTGAAATAATAAGCAGAAGAGCCTGCAGGACAGTGGAGCAGCTTGCAGGACAGCAGGGGTAACTGTGACCAAGAGAGGGGTAGAACTAGTAAGCAAAAACAGCAGAGCAGTCAAGGAGTGTGAGGTTAGTGTGAGGTTAGGAGGTAAAGATAAAGGGCCCCTGGGCAGTTAAGTCCAGTCAAAGGTGACTATCTATCAACTTGCACTGGCGTGCTTTCAAACTGCTAGGTTGGCAGGTGCTGGGACAGCAACAGGAACTCAATCCGTTGCGGGGATTCGAACAGACCTTTGGATTGGCTGTTATTGGAGGGGCTCTACAAATGCACAAACTTTATCCCACCCTTCACCAATGGTCGGGTGAAAATAGCTGGAAGACATACAAAAGACTTTCCATAGCTCAGCGTTTCCCAACCGGTGTGCCGCAGCACACTAGTGTGCCGCGAGACACCGGCTGATGTGCCGCGGAAAAAGGGACCTGCAGCCCAGGGCTGCACAGGACCGTGGCGGCGGCGCTGCTGGAGCCCGGCGGCGAAGCGGAAGCCAGGGCGGCGCTGCTCCCTTGGCTGCTGCAGCAGCAGCAACAGCAGCCTCGCGCGAGAATCCCGACCGGAAGCCTCACGCGCACCGCGCTACAGCTGATCCCAGAGGTAACTCTGGGTCAGGAGACCCGGCGCAGCCAGGTGGGGGAGGAGCGGTGTGCCGCGAGATTTTTTCATTGATTCAAGTGTGCCGTTGCCTAGATTAGGTTGGGAAACACTGCCATAGCTGAACTAAGTGCCTAAACTATGGCAGTCACTCACTCCCAGAAGAGCCACCAAATTGGATGGTTTTAGAAAAAGATTTGTCCCATTCATGGAGGATGAGGAAGCTATCAGGGGCTACTAGCCAGCGCCACGTTATGCTTGGAGGCAGCAATGATTCTGAGTCCCAGTTGCCAGAAACCGCAGGAAGGGAGAATTTGGGTCTCAGGTAGGAACAAAGTTGCCCAGGGGCTTCTGCAGAACAGCAAGAGCTTCAAACTGCAAATTCAGGTCACTGGCCCGATTCTCCTGCAAGTCTTTGTACCATTTGCACAAGTCTCAAACCCACTGCTCCCCTAAAAAACCCCCTGCATTTTCTTCCTCCTAGAGCTCACCCCCTTGCCCACTGCATCAAAGAGCGTCCAAGTGGTCCCTGCCTGCCACCTTGCCCAACCAAGTCACAGGGTGGGGGGACCTTGCTGGCTGCTTTCTGCTTCCCCTGGGAATCTGCTCAGCCACCAGGAGGTCTGGCCACATGACAGGCTCCCCTGATGCTCTTAACCTCCATGCCTCTGGCCACCCCACAGCTTCCACACAATAACCACAACCAGCAGCTCTCTTTCCTCCTTCGAGGCCCTAGCCTTTGCCTGTTGCCTGGGGTGGGGCTTGCGATGGATTGACTGACTCTCTCAAGGCAAATCTGAAAAAATGTAGCATAAACACCGACAACTGGGAAACACTGGCCTGCGAGTGCTCCAGTTGGAGAACAGCCTTTACCAAAGGTGCCATGGGCTTTGAAGACACTCGAACTCAGGACGCAAGGGAGAAACATGCTAAGAGGAAGGCACGCTTGGCAAATCCACACCGTGACCGACTCCCGCCCGGGAACCAATGTCCCCACTGTGGAAGGACGTGTGGATCCAGAATTGGCCTCCACAATCACTTACAGACTCACTGTGAAGACCGTGTTCATGGAAGTGTCTTCCAGGAAGATCATCTTACTCGCTACAAGGGCTCGCCAAAGTGGATTGATAATGGGGCGGTGGGGAGAGGGCAGTTCTGAACTCTCAGCAGGTGTTTAGAAGTTGAAACAGAAGGCACTGGCCCTAAGTTACTGAAGGTAATGGGGCCCTTTATGTCCAGCTGTCCTTTGTCAACAACAAAGTGTTGTTTTTTGTGTTGAATATATGGTATATGCGGGGCCCATGACTTACATCATAGGAGCCAACAGCCCACAAAACACTGTTGCTGTATGTAGGTTTTATTTGATTTGTTTTTTATCTTGTATTTTGGAAATGAACATCCAGTTGTTTTTTCCTTTAAATTTTTTTGGGGGGCCCAAGAAAGTGGGGTCCTAAGCTATAGCTTGTTTAGTTTATACAGTGGTACCTCAGGTTAAGAACTTAATTCGTTCCAGAGGTCCGTTCTTAACCTGAAACTGTTCTTAACCTGAGGTACCACTTTAGCTAATGCGGCCTCCTGCTGCTGCCGCGCTGCCACCACAGGATTTCTGTTCTCATCCTGAAGCAAAGTTCTTAACCCGAGGTACTATTTCAGGGTTACTGGAGTCTGTAATCTGAGGTACCATTGTATGTAAATCCGGCACTGGCTGCCCCTCCAGTGGCAGGGAGTTCCGCAGGACTGGGCCGGTGTCTCTTGTTGGCAAAGGAGCCTGGCCAACTCCTGCCGGCGGTGTCGCGATGGGGCCGGGCTAGATGTGCAAGGAGCGGTGGAGCCGCCCGTCCCTCACCGGGCGCTGCTGCTGCTGCTGCTGCTGCTGCTGCTGCTGCTGCTTCTCCTTCTTCCCCGGCTCCCTCCCTCCCGCTGCTGCGCCTCTGCTCGCGCCTTTACGGCGGGCGCCGGGGCGGGGGCGTGTCCTGGCGCGCTGACGCCACCGCGCACGCCCCGCCCCTCCGTCTCTGGAAAAGAGAAGAGAAAAAACTTTTCTCTTTTTTTTTTTAATTGAGGAATCAACAGCCGCCATCTTGTCGCGGAGCCGGAGCGCGTCGCGGGCGGGAGCCGGGCCGGGGCGCGAGCGAGCGAGCGAGCGAGGCGGGCCGACGCCGCGGGGCGGGGGGCGCGGGCACGTCGACGCGGGCGCCGCCGCCGCCGCCGGACACGACGCCGGCCCTCGCCGAGCCCCAGCCGGGCCGGACGCCGCGCCGGGGAGGCGGGCAGAGACGCCGCCGCTGAGGAGACGCCGCCCGCCCGCCCGCCTGCCTGTCAGGGGCCTGGTGTCTGGCGGGCCGCGCCGCCTGCCTGCCTGCCTGCCTGCCTGCCCGCCCGGCTCCCTCCGCCTGTGGGCCCGAGCCGAGGCCGCGCCGCTGGGAGGGGCGAGCGAGGGGGGGCCGGGGCGGCGGGCCGGGCGGCGGGAGCGCCCCGAGAGAGAGAGAGCGAGCGGGCGGCGGGGCGGGCGCCATCCGGGCACCTCCTGGGCCAGGGGGAGGGGCGCCCGGCCTGCCTGCCTGCCTGCCTGCCCGCCCGCCTGCCTGCCTCCTGCTCCCCTCCGCCCGCCGGCCATGGGGGGGCAGCGGCGGTGTCGGCGGCGGCGGCAGCAGCAAGAGGCCCCTCCGCCCCCCGCGGCCGTGGAGCGCTGAGCGTCGGCGGCGCCACCGCCGCCAAGAGGAGAGAGAGCGGCCGCTGCCTCCGGGCAGCAGCGGCACCAGCGCTACGGGGACGCCGACGAGGAGCCGCCGCTGCTGCAGGCCATGGCGGAGAACTTGCTGGACGGGCCGCCCAACGCCAAGCGGGCCAAGCTCAACTCGCCCGGCTTCTCCGCCGCCGACCCCGCAGGTGAGCCCGTCCCTCCCGCTAAAGGGGGTGGCTCTGCCTGCCCGGCCTGGCGAGGGGGAGACACACGCCCTGGCCCCCCAACAGCAGCTCCGCGGGAATGGGAGACCAGGAGCCCCGGGCGGGTGCTGCCCGGCCTCCCCCCTCCGGGATCCCGCGCAGGTGTGGGCAGCCGCCGCGCACATGGACTCCTCGGGTCCAGGGATGAAAGGAAGGCGGAGTTTCCACGGGTGTCAGGAATGGATCGCCCTGGCTCTCCGCAGATCCCCCTGGAAGGGCGGAGCAGTGGTTCATTTTATTGTGGGGTCGCTCTCGCAGGTTCAAAGTGCACCGGGGCCGATCCAGGGGGGGGGCTTTGGGATCCTGGGGCGCTTCGCTTCTTTCCCAGCATGTTGAGTCTTCTGGTACCTATTGATGGGAAGTAACATTGTGGCCATGTTAAGGTGCGGAACAAAGCTGTATCCTTTCGCTGGTCCCTTGGAAGTTTTCAGTCAGCACAATGTTGCGCTAATGTCAATGCTGCTATACAACTTCAAGGGTTGAGCATTAAGCACGGGACAAAAGGTGGCTTGGTGTTGGAATACATTTTGTGCTTTCAGGCATTTGGATGGAATGCTGGATTGCCTCAGGGTTATGGTAGAAGCAGCTTCAGTAGATGGTTTAGCTGATGATATGCAAGGTGCTACAGGTAGCCAGCTCATGAGATGCCTGTTCTTGCAGTATTTAGCTTTCAAATTATTAAATGTTTCCACGATTTGGACTGTATTCCAATAGCTATTTAACTCAGTGGAACTCCTCCATCAGAAATGAGCTTTGTCTCAATGAAAGAGAGAGCTTGCTTGGCAATGTGTCACCCCAGCTATGGGATGCCCTCCCTAGAGAGGTACACCTGACGCCAACTTGGTTGTCTTTTAAGCGCTGGACAAAATATTTTCTATTTATCCAGACATATTGAAATAATGTGATATTTCTGAGACCCTAATACTGAAACTATATGCATGCATTGTACACCCCAAACTCAGTTAAGGAGTTGGTTCATAGGTAATGCTGCACCATGGTTTGGTCCTGTGCTCATGTGCCCCACTGCCTGGTTTTCAGCAAACTAGTTTGCCTGTAACAGTAAGCTAAACTCTGGCTTATTGGGACTATGCAAAGGTGCTGGCTCTCTGAGAGGAGCTTGGACCCTTTTATAGTCCCGTGCAGCATTGGCAGCAAAGCCAAGGTATGCTTTAGCACGTTGTTTGAAAACAGGAGCATAATGAAGCTTTCTCTTCCTTAAACACCTTCTGCAGCAAAGAAAAAACCTCAGCTATAAATCTAAGGTGCTACTGGAAGGAATATTTTTATTTTGTTTCGATCATGGCAGACCAACACGGCTACCTACCTGTAACTGGAACTATAAATCATGGTTAGGGAAGAGAGAGCTTAACTACGGTGCTGAGTCCAGACAACATGCTAAACCCTACGTTGGCTTAGTTGCCACTGCCATGCTGGGCTGAGCTAAAAGGACCAGGGAGGAGCAAAGTGACTGGGATCTCCTCTTTGGGAGCCTTGTGTTTGTGCTAAGCCATGGCATGCAAATGTGGTCATTATTTTCAAACTGAGTTTGTGCAAGCCTTGGAAACTGGGCTTTGAAGTGGATCTTCAAACCAAAAGTGGTGCTGAATATGGCTTGGTGAGATACTACTAATAGGCTTCTACATGGAAAGGGTGTTGCAATATCGGTTTTTAGCATACTTTTCCATTGGCGATGTATTGACATAAACATCAGATTAATTTTTCCTAAATTTGTGTGTGCTACTTCATTCTTGATTGCTCTTTGTTTTGTTATGATGTGGAAGGTACATTAGTTCATTCCACGTTTATCTCACCCTTCCTTCTATACACTAAGGTGTTGACTGGTCCTCTCTCTCTCTCAAGGCTAATATACATGATTTGATTTAGATCTGAGTACTATCTTGAAGCAGTTCTACTGTGGAAAAAAGTTCACAAACCTCATGCATGTGGAAACCAGATTTAAAAAGAGAGGAAAACATTTGACAGATTATTATTTGCTTAAAGATTTTACTTCCCAGTCATACTTGAGTAGAGATAGTTGAGAGGACAACATTACATTTCCCCCCTTGCTCCTACATGCACCTAATTTACTGGTATTTTGCTTTTTGCGTACAAGGTACTTTTGCGTTATGCTAAAGTTAAGCCATATGGTGCCTTATACAACAATGTCAAACATGTTGGGCTGCTCAGCAAAGTATCAGAATACAGAAGGGCTTCGCTTTTCTTTAGCAACTGCCTCTCAGTTATTTGGACGGGGAAGCTGTAACATGTAGGCATAGTTGCACACAGCAGAACTTGTCTTGAGCAGCGTTGCTGAGCAGCTGCATCAAGAAGCAAATCAACAGGGTGTGAATGTTCTGTCTCTTACAACAACCTCTTCTGTTCACCTTGCAGATTTTGAACCCCTGTTTGACTTGGAAAATGATCTTCCAGATGAGCTGATCCCTAATGGAGAGTTGAGTCTCTTAAGCAGCAGTGGGAACCTTATTCAAGATGCAGCTTCCAAACACAAGCAACTTTCTGAACTTCTGAGGGGAGGCAGCGGCTCTTCTCTTAACCCAGGAATTGGGGCCGTGAACTCCAGCAGCCCCGCCACGCCAGGAGTGAATAACCAAGTCCAGGGGCAGCCGAGCGGCGTCACCATTAGCAGCCTGGGCGTCCTGGGCAAGAACCCCTTAAGCCAGGCGGACGCTGCTGCCTCGAGTCTGGCCAAGCAGGCCGCCAGCACGTCTGGGCCCAGCACCCCAGCTGCTACAGCCTTGAACTCCCAAGCCCAGAAGCAAGTGGGGATGGTGGCGAGCAGCCCAGCAGCCTCCCAGGCAGGAGCTGCGATGTGCATGAACACTGGCTTCAACCAGGCTCACCCTGGTCTTCACAATAGTAACTCTGGCGGCCACACATTAATGAACCAGGCCCAGCAAGGGCAAGGGCAGGTCATGAATGGATCCCTTGGAGCAGCTGGAAGAGGACGAGGTGCCGGAATGCAGTATTCTACCCCCGCCATGCAGGGAAATGCAAGCAGCGTGCTGGCAGAGACCTTGACGCAAGTGTCTCCTCAAATGACGGGTCATACGGGCCTGAACACAGCCCAGGCAGGAGCCATGGCAAAAGTACGTGGCACTCACTTCAGTTGTTTTTGTTCTAGTGTCTCTTGAACTGACCTTACGGATGCTAAAGTTGAAGATGTTTGCTTCTGGCTTGGGTCCTATTTAAATAACTGGTCTCCATGTGCAGCTATCAGAATTCTTGTAGGAATAAATACTACGGAATTGTTGTAAGCAGTCAAGGAATTAGCTGGGCCAGTTAAAGTATTGATTATTTGTGTTTAGTGAGGAGGATAATGCTAAATCTTGCTAGTGTGCCTCTATAACCTTACTTTTAAATATGTCCCCATGTGTCAAACACTGTTTTTCACAAGCAACAGTTGTTGCCAACTTCCAAATAAGTCAGGATGCCACTTTTGTGGTACAGTCAAACCTTGAATGTCGAACGTAATCCGTTCTGGAACCCCTTTCGGTTTCTGAAATGTTCGACAACCAAGGTGCGGCTTCCGATTCGTTGCAGGAGCTTCCTGCACTCAAGTGGAAGCCGCATCGGACGTTTGGCTTCCGAAAAAGGTTTGGATACCGGAACACTTACTTCCGGGTTTTTGGCGTTCGGGAGCCAAAACGTACAGTAACGGAGGCATTCGGGAGCCAAGGTTTGACTGCACCTGGTAAACTTCATTTTTCTTGGAACTGCACACTTACTTAGGGTTGTATCCAACTAAGTTCTACTCAGCATAGACCTTTAAAAATTAATGGATCTAAGTTAATCATGTCCATTGTTTTAATGGGTCTTCTCTGAATATGACTAGCTTTGGATACAGCACTTAATACTTTCAGGTATTATAGTGTTGTAAATACAGTATTCAGTGTAAGGGCCCTTTATTCTATTGCTGTTCAGGAAAGGGTTTTTGTTGGACTTCAGCATCTCTACTAAATGCTGCCACCAGTTTCAGGGAAGAAGACAATTGAACAGAAAGCAAACTTCCATACCTGGGTGGAATAAAGGGGATTTTGTCAGGTACTCTAGAGAAGCAAGAGCACCCACCTCCCAAAAATGTTCTGAAGGTCATATCATTAGCTTACTTTAAATTAACATTCAATGTTAAGGTCTCCCAATGTTGGATTGGGAAGAGTCTGTGTGTATTTGTTGTCGTTATCGTCTGGCTGTAGAGCAGGGATGGGGAACGTTGATCAACCTGAGGGCTGCCGTCCCCTGTGGAAGATCTGCTTTGGGGGGGGGGCGTGCCACTGGTAGATGAGGCCAGGGGCAAAAAAGTTAGCAGAGCAATGGCTATGCAATCTTTAAACAGTAGAGTATATTTCACCCTCACAAAGAGGGTTTTATACACACACAGCAAAAGCACCTGAGGTAGATGTGGCCCAGCGCAGGAGAGGGATGGCCTGGGGAGTTCCCAAGGGCCAGGCAGAGAAGCCGGAAGGTCCCTGCTTCGGCCATGGATCACAGATATTTTACTGTGTTGGATACCCTGTCTTCAGAGGAATTAAAAGATAGTTACATGTACACCTGTAACACTGAATTGTACTTAAAATCCAGGAGCCGAAATGAATCTCTTCTCCTCCTCAAAAGGGTCAAGTACTGAAAATGTAATAGGTATGAGTTTCTGTATTCTAATTCCAGGTGATCACAGCTCTTCCTCAGAGGGATTAGAATTGGAGGGTCTGCGGTGAATCACTAAAGTCTCACCTACCTTGAGGAGCTGCATGCTCTGTCCATGGCAAAGCAGACTTCACTGCCTTTTGCTTTTCATGCAAAATGTGAAGTTTTGACTTCAGGAGATAAAATTAGTGTGGCAAAAGTGTGTGTGTGTGTGTGTGTGTGTGTGTGTGTGTGTGATCTTTTCTCCCTTTGGACCTGGAAGCTTGTAATAGCTATTGCCCAGTTGTGAAAACCTTGTTTTTGGATGAGGAGCTGTAGAAGGTGGCGGAGATTCAGCTGCAAGTGCAGTTGGACATAGTGGATTATCTGGGTCCATTTTAGTCCAGGTTCAGTGCTAGGTTTGATCCTGAGACAGTCTTGCCATGATGAATGACCATTGTTGGGGGAGAAATGTGGCCCTGTTGATTCTCTCAGTGGCTCTGACCATGTTATCCTTCTCTACCGTCTCTGAGATGGGAGTTGGTGAAACGTTTTTTTCACTGGTTCGCTGCTTTTAACAAATATGTAATCTGGGGGTGCTTCTGCATCCAACCTTGTTACTTAGAGGCTCAGGTGGCCTTTTTCCATGTTCAGGTGGTTCATTGGCCATGACTGTCCCTAGGCAAGGATAGTCTTGAGTCGTAGTGACCTGTGCTCTGGTATCCATCTGACTGCATTGCTATGATGTATTGTATGTGAGACTGCCCTTGAAGATTGTCAGAGAACAGAAGACTGTCAGAATTTTAGCTGGTAGACTCAGACCAATTCTAAAAGAATTATATTGACTGCCTATTTGCTTTCAAGCCCAATTAGAAATACTGTTGCTTACCTTTAAGAATCCTACATGTCTTGGGGTCCAAATACTTTAAGGATTGCCTCTTCCATATACCAGTCTGCCGGGTTCTTGGGATCATCAAAAGAGGCTCCTCTCTGCATTCCACTGTTGGCAGAAGCTTCCTATGTGGTGATTTCTCCTTGTTGGTGCCTTGTTTGGAATGACTGGTGCAAACTTTGTTATAACTTAAGTGGCATGTTAAGACTGACACATTTTCCCAGGCAGTTTAAGTTGGTGAACATTTGGCCTGCTCTGCTGTTTTTAAGCTACATTTATTTGTTTTAATGTGTGTGTGTGTGTGTGTGTGTGTGTGTGTGTGTGTGTTTGTGTGTGTTTGTGTTTGTATTGTTGTATGTTACATTATTTGCTTTTTTATGTTCTGGTATCTGTGTAGATGAAGAGTTGGTTATAAATAGTTTAAATTTCAAGAAGTAGCATTGGTCAGCAGCTAGTTTTGCTGGCGGGCCACTGAGATTGCATGCGATAAAGGACAACAGACTTCTATAGGTATTGGAGAGAACTCCCATGGACTCCAGACTGTACTTGAGTCTCACGGACATTATCTAGGTGGCAGAAAGCCAAGATATCAGTTGTCCTTTTTACTTGGGTTAAGGTTTTGCAGCTGTTGCCCCACCCAGAAAGGATTTTAGGTAATTTAGCTTGGTGTTCTTGTGAATGGAAGTCATATTGGCTCCAAATCCCTACCAACAGTTAATGCAGACTTCCTCAACCTCGGCCCTCCAGATGTTTTGAGACTACAATTCCCATCATCCCTGACCACTGGTCCTGCTAGATAGGGTTCATGGGAGTTGTAGGCCAAAAACATCTGGAGGGTCGAGGTTGAGGAAGCCTGAGTTAATGTCTCGGCGAAATCTTTCAATCACTAGTTTGTGGAGCTTGCCATTGGTTGCTGTATGTTTCCCTTGTTGCTGAAGAGGTACATCTAGCCTCTTCAGGGCCATAGAATTTTAAGTTGGGAGGGATCCTGCTGGTTCTCTAGTCCACCTCCTGCAATGCAGGAATCTTAGCTGGGTCATAAATGACAAATGGCCATCCATCCTCTTCTTAAAAACCTCTAAGAAAGAAGAGTCCACAACCTCCCAAGGGAGACCATTCCACTGTTGAACAGCTCTTACTGTCAGAAAGGTCTTCCTGGTGTTGATTTGGAATCTCCTTTCTTGTCACTTGAAGCCATTTTATGACATTTTATTATTTTTTATATTTTGCTGGCAGCTGCCCAGAGTGGCTGGGGAAACCCAGCCAGATGGGCGGGGTATAAATAATAAAATTATCATTATTGGTTCAAGTCCTACCCTCCAGAGCAAGAGGAAACAAGCTTGCTCCATCTTCCATGTGAGAAAACCCTCATATCTCCTCTCAGTCTCCTCTTTTCCAGGCAAAACATACCCAGCTCCTTCAACCTTTCCAGACGCTTTATCATCTTGGTCACTCTTCTCTGCACACATTTCAGCTTGTCAATATTCTCCTTAAATTGTGGTGCGAAGAACTGGACACAGTACTCCAGGTGTGGTTTGACCAAGGCACAGTGGAGTGGTACTATTGCTTTCCTTGATCGGGACACTAGACTTCTGTTGATGCAGCCTAGAATACCATGAGCTTTTTTTGCTGCAGCATTACATTGTTGACTCATGTTCGGCTTGTGGTCTGCCTAGATCTTTTTGACATGTGCTACTGGCAAGCCAGGTGTCCCCCAACTTCTATTTGTGAAGCTGGTTATTCCTGCCTGTGTAGAATCTTACATTTGTCTCTGCTGAAATTAATTTTCTTAGGTTGGGCCCAGTTCTCCAATCTGTTACGGTCATATTGAATCCCAATTCTGTTTTCTGCTGCATTAGCTACCTTTCCAAGTTTGGTGTCATCTGCAAATTGGATGAGCACCCCCTCAGTACCTTCACCCAGTACCTTTATAAAGACATTGAACAACAACAGGCCCAGGCCAGAGCCCTGCAGCCCCCCATTTCTCCCTTTTCTCCAGGATGACAAGGAAGCATTAGTGAACCCAACTCTGGGTTGGGTCAGTCAACCAATTACAAATCCACCTAACAGTTATCGCATCCAGGCCACGTTTTACCATCTTGTCTGTAAGCATATCATGGGGGACTTTATCATAGGCCTTATTGAAATCAAGATACACTGCATCCACAGCATTCCCCTGATCCACCAAGCTTGTAACTCTATAAAAAATGAATTGGGCCTTAGTAACCACAGCAGCAAGGTCAACTGCACTGGTTTTCCAACCTACGTTGTGGTCTTTATAGTCCTGCACTGTTTCCACCTCTTTCTCTGATTCACCTAGAATCCCAGTTATCCTACAGCTTTGTTTTGGTCAAACTCATTTAGAAGCTCTTCCTTCACTTTAGGCTGACTTAAGTTTCCACAAGCAGGTTTAACGTCGATACCTGTTTTCTATCATCCACATTCTATATTTTTGCAACAGTTTTGTTGTGAGTGTTGTAGTAACAGCCGTCTTACACCTTTAACTTTCCAAAACTTCAGCCTTCCCCTTTTTCCTTTCTGACCCTACTTTGCATTTTCTCCTTCTGTATTTCAATGCCAGTAATATGCAACAGGAACCCAGGTGGCGCTGTATGTTAAACCACAGAGCCTAGGGCTTGACGATCAGAAGGTCGGCGGTTCGAATACCTGCAACGGGGTGAGCTCCCATTGCTCGGTCCCAGCTCCTGCCCACCTAGCAGTTCGAAAGCACACCAAAGTGCAAGTAGATAAATAGGAACCGCTCTGGCGGGAAGGTAAACGGCGTTTCCGTGTGCTGCTCTAGTTCGCCAGAAGCGGCTTTGTCATGCTGGCCACATGACCTGGAAAGCTGTACGCCGGCTCTCAGCCAATAAAGCGAGATGAGCGCCGCAACCCCAGAGTCGGACACGACTGGACGTAATGGTCAGGGGTCCCTTTACCTTTACCTAATATGCAACAGCCATGGTTTTCTTAACATGGATGGCGCTTCTTGGAAGCATGATACAGATTTCTTTTATTAACTGACGAACTTTGCTTACAAAAAAACTGGACTCTCCTTCTGCAAACATGGAATGGAATGGAAAATCCCAGGTTTCTTCCCCCCACTTTTCATTTCATTCAGTGGGAATTACATTAAAGGATGTAATTTTAGACCTTTCCCAGTGTTGCTCCCAAACCGTTCCCCACGTAGTTTCAGCACAAGGCCTTGTTACAGGCTGATCTGGCGTTTAATGGCACCACCACTAAACCAGAGGGCTCAGCAGATAAGCTACCAGGAACTTCCAGAGAAGTGTTGGTTGAAACTGGGGGTGGGGACCAAACATCTGGGCCTCTGCCTAAGATGGTAGTCAACCGCTCTGCTCAGACTGTAGCTTCCGCTGTCCACCACCACTGAAATTGGGGTCATATCATTGTAAGCCCCTGTGACACACACACCCGGGCAAATCATAACACCACCACCCAGCACCGCTAAGCGCAGCACAGAGATGAGGGCCACAGATGATAAGCTTGCAACTAGCACTAAGCACACCTTACACTGCCAGTTGGAAGACTGAAATGCCTTAGCCACACTTCTCCCCCTGCCTCCCGCTCCTCAGGAGGAACCCATCAAACCAAATCCTAACTGTCCTGTAAATCCCCCAAATGGCAACATCCTTTGGTGTCAGCCCCTTTGGGGATGACTTGACTACAGTCCACCCCACTGCTGATAAGAAAGTTCTTACTACTACTGCTTTTGAAACAAAATAAAAAAATTCCTTCCAGTAGCACCTTAGAGACCAAGTACAAATACGGTAAGTTTGTTCTTGGTATGAGCTTTCGTGTGCATGCACACTTCTTCAGATACGAAAGCTCATACCAAGAACAAACTTAGTTGGTCTCTAAGGTGCTACTGGAAGGAATTTTTTTCTTTTGTTTCGACTACGGCAGACCAACACGACTACCTACCTGTAACTACTCCTGCTTTGTTCACTCAGCCAGCAGTCAGCTGTCGGCCAGAAGACCCCTCTAACCTGCAGGCAAATACTAAGTGAGACAAGGCAACCAAGCAGCTGATGTCGACAAATACACACCCTCCCTCCCCGCCCCCCTCTTTCTCTGGCCGGGAGAGCAGGCAGGCAGGGGCCAAGATAGTGCCCACCAGCCCCTTCTCCTTCGTCTTCCTGTGGGTCTGCTTCCAAGGAGGTAGGATGGCAAAGTCTGTTCTCATAGCCAAGGCCAGGTTCTGGACCAGGCCCACACTCCAGCTGGGTTCATTCAGCCAGTGATCAAACAGTGCCCCTGTGGTTATAAAAAACAAATAGCACCCTTGCAATTATACAAACAAGTAAAGCCATTCTAAATGGAGCAGAAGGGTACAATTCAGCAAAGCAACTCTTGAGGGCCAGGGCAAAGAGGTGCGTCTTCAGCATGCTACGGAAGCTGTACAGTGAAGGTGTTAGGAGCACCTCTGGGGGGAGGGAGTTCCACAATTTAGGGGCTGCCACAAGGAAAGCCCTCCCCCTGGAGTGCCAATCCCCTCACTTTTGAGGGTGGTGGAACTACCAAGACACACAAACCCACCCACTCACACACACAGAGAGAGATCTAAACACCCATGAAGATCAGTAGGGATGGAGGTGGTCAGTCATGTATTTTGTGTTTTTATCTTTTATCTTTATGTTGTGAACCACCCTGAGATTTTCAGATGAAGCATGCTATACAAATTTAATAAAGAAACAATTGAATAAATAAAATTTAGGACTTTAAGCACTAATGTGAGCACCTTGAATTAGACTGTATAGGGTGTAGGGGACCACTGGCTCTCCAGATGTTGCTGAGCTACAACTCCCATCACTGGCATTGGCTCGTGTGTGCTAGGGCTGATGGGAGTTGTAGTTTGAAATTGTGGCTTTCCTCAGGGTGTTGAGGGTGGGGATAGATGAAGGCACCTCTGCTCATAATGCATAATTGACTTGGAGAACCCTTTGCAACAAGTAGCTTAGCTGGACTACAAGCAAACGATTGGACAAATTTGTGGGTGCTTCAGATGCAGGGTTCCTCTGCTTGCTAAATGCCAGGAACAAACAGCAGGCTTGGGAGTTAGCCTTGTTCCCTCCTGGTCAGCCCCAGAATGGGAAACAAGGCTGGTGCTGATGGCCTTTGATTAGATGAGATGCTGATGTAGCTTTTGAGGTGGCCCGATCCTCAACACTTATAGGAGGGTGCAGATAGTCTGATGATGTAAGGGCATTGCAAATAAAATGACAAAAAGGAAGAGAGAACCTCAGAAAGGTATGTCCCTTCCCACACCATATGGGGGTGCGCATTCCATGTTGCAGACACGTGCTGCAACACACATACCCCTTTCAGCAATGAGGGCAAGGGCAGAGGCCAGCTTGGCTTTGTGGAACTGTGACCAGCATTTAAAGGCACGTCTTAACCTACACTGAAGCAAACAGAAGCATGTTTTTAATAATTGCTATTTAATTGATGGCAAAAGTGCTCGGCTTCACATTGACTGAGTTAGAGGTTTGTCTAAGCTTTGCCCTTTGAATGTTGTCTTAAGGCAACTTTGTTCGAGAATTACACAGGGAAGGACTGCCACTCACTGGCAGAGCATGCTCTTTGCACACAGAAGGTCTCGCAGGCTCAGTTCCTGGCACCATTTCCAGTTAAAAAAGCAGGTGATGGGAAAGACCCCGGAGGGCTGCTGCCTGCCAGAGTAGACAGCATTGGTCTTAGGTGAACAAAGAGTCCATCCTCTAGTGTAATGTTCTTCTCATGTAAATCATTGTATTCAGCAACATAAGAATATTGGAGGAGCCTTGCTTGTCCAGACTAGTCACTTGAAGCTCTGCATCAGGCATAGGCAAACTGGGCCTTCCAGATGTTTTGGGACTACAATTCCCATCATCCCTGACCACTGGTCCTGTTAGCTAGGGATCATGGGAGTTGTAGTCCCTAAACATCTGGAGGGCCCAGTTTGCCTATGCCTGCTCTGATGAAGAAGAGTCCTGTCCCACTCCTGTCTCCCGCAGCTGCTTTCCAGAGGCATGCAGCCCCCTAATTCTGAAGGTGTGAGGTGTTGGGAGTGGAAAGTGAATATATAAGCTCTAATGCAAGCACACCAGCAGGGCCAAAATATTGAAAAGGTGTAGAAAACTGACCAGCTACATTTTCAGATGCACTGGCAATTTGTTTCAGGGAACAGGGCTACAAAAAATTGAGGCTCAAGAGTTGTTCTTTGGCACTGTCACTTTCCACAGTAGGACGCCTGGTAATGCCTCGAGGGCGCTTTGTATTTCTGCATAGCATTTTTCCTTCTAGTAGCGCTCCCTCAGGACACAACTGAATCATGGCTTTCCTTTGCTACCGTTTGCTCCACTGGTGTCACAAATGGCAGAGGGCCTCAACTGGAGGGAAAATAGGTTGGTGTTAAAAGTGTACAGCCCATCTGATAATGAAAAGACTTGGTAGCTTGCTTAGAGAGAGCCATAAATCAGGAAATACAAGTTAAAAATACTCCTCAAGAGCATCACCTGTAGAGTAGAGAGGCTGCAGCCACTGCTGCCTCCTGGACCCTGGTTGGCTGCTCAACTCAAAGGAGAGCAGAGCAGCTGCTTCAGCAGCATTCCCCCCCTCCTTTATACATTTTGCATAATTACACTTGCAGATTAGTAATTCATTTATTAGTAATTCAGAAACAATGTAACTTTCAAGGTTGTTAGTAGAGCATAAAGATGAAATAAGTCACTATGGTAGAAAAAGTTCATATCACTTAAAATGATGAAACTTACAAAGCGCAGTGGTCACTTGAAGCTCTGCTTGCGCACAAAGTGCTTGGAAACTATGGAGGCCACAAAAGTGGGGCTTGAGGGGCAGGATCAGGCCTGCCTAGTCGCAGGAGCTGGGGCTTGCCAGTTCGAGCATCAGAACTGCAAACTCTTAAGCATTGCCTCTCAGAGAAGCTGCCATTTGCTCTTCTGCTTCCCACTTCCAGTATGTGGTTGCAGCCCAAACTATTTGGGCAGAGCTTTAGCTATCCTTGGGCCGTCACAAAGGATGCAGCCCTTACAATTAAGTGTTCTAAGCAGGAATAAAAAGGTAACAGGCAAGCAACTTCCTCTTTGTGGGTTGTGTGCTTAACACCACGTTGAGTAGTAAATCTCATTTCTTCAAAAGAAATATTTGCAGTTTGTGGCTGGGGTAAAGCAAAACCGTACCTGTGGTTAGATCACTAACTTGTAAGATAGGGGCAGGTTATTAATTCAGCCAGCTGTACTTTTGTACCTGAGACTCAGAAAAATAGATAGCTTTCCTTACTGTCTGTACCCGCGTTTGGTTGAATTCAAGGCACTAATGGTAATCATATTGCTTTCATTCCAGATGGGAATGGCCAGTAACCCAAGTCCCTTCGGGCAGCCATTTAGTCAAGCTGGAGGGCAGCAGATGGGAGGAGCAGCAGGAGTCAACTCTCCATTACCAAATAAGCCAGGCATGGCAAATAGCTTGTCTCCTTTTCCTTCAGACATCAAGAGTGTTTCAGTTACCAGTGTGCCAAATATGGTGAGTTTTCTGCAGCTCACAGTTTTTCTCCATAGTTCTTGTATGTCTTCCATTGACACAGACTTTCTAAGCCTGTAAAACTTGCCCTGGAAAAGACAACTACTTATATTCAGTAGACATTGTGCTGGATCTGTCATATGACATGGGGAAATAGAGGCACCCTGAATAGCTTGGAGTCACAGCAGTCAGTGTGATATTTTGGACTGTTTACCAGATTACCTGGTAAGATACTGTTCCTTAGCTGGATATTTGGCATCCTTGTGCAGCATTCATTTCAGCCGTTTTCAGGAACAGCTCTGATGGTTTGTGCTGCTGGAATTTGTTAGCAACTTTTGTGAAAATAAGAACGCTAATGAGAAACATTAATTTTTATGCAACTTTTCTGCTTCAAAAAATGGACAGTGGGAAACATATCTATAAATGAAAGGGGTGTTTTTCAAACATATAGTGCATATAATCTCTTCAATCTCTACACCAAGGAAGGAATATACTTCTGTAAATGAGTTAGATGGTTTTATTTGCTCATGTTTGGCAACTCAGAACACTTTTTGCTTCTGAAAATATTGAGGTAGGTGGCAGTGCAGGACCATTCAGGATTTGGAAACCTCAGATTTTAACCATAAATGCAAGTTGGTGTAAACTCTTGGAACAGTTTGCTATGTCTCTTCCTCTTCTAGCTGTCCCTTCTAAGCTTTCCTCCTGTCTGCTTTGCTTGATGAATTGACTACCCTGCTGTCCTCCTCTAAACCCTCCAGATGTGCCCACCTCATCCTGTCCTGTTTTCTGGGTTGCCATCTGTCCTGCCATTATTCTCCTCCACACAATCAGACCCTTTGCTCCTTTTTCCAGCCTGCCTCCCAGCCCCATTTCAAATGTGTCAATACCTCCTCAAGAAACCATCTCTTGGTCCACCTTCCTCTTTTGGAGCATGCTCCATCTGCCATGACTTTTCCTCCTCCAGCTTCACTCTCAACCCCTAAATCTGGTGTCTGCCCCCCCCCCCCAGCATTCCCCTGCCTTCACAAAGACCACTGGCCCTCCACACTGCAAAATCTAAAACCTTCTTGATACTTCAAACACCTTTGATACTTGATCACTCCTCCCTACTTGATTCCTTTTACGCGTTAGGTTTCCACGATTCTCCTCTTACTTAAGCATTCTTTCAGTTTTTAGGTAGGCATAAGCTCTTCCACTGCTTTTCTCCTCTTTCTATTGGGATCTCTGCACACACTGTCCCTGGGTGACCTTATTAAACCCCATGGCCTTTACAAAAAATAAAATAAAATAAAAAATTGTCCAGTAGTCCCTTAGAGACCAACTAAGTTTGTTCTTGGTTTTAGCTTTTGTGTGCATACACACTTCTCCAGGTGTATCTGAAGAAGTGTGCATGCACATGAAAGCTCATACCAAGAACAAACTTAGTTGGTCTCTAAGGGGCTACTGGACAATTTTTTAATTTTGGGAAGGGGGGAAGGATTCTCAGACCAACACGGCTACCTACCTGAATCTAGACCCATGGCCTTTAGTACTCCCTGTACAGAAGTGACACACAGCTCTGTCTGCTTCTGAACTGTCACCCCTCACGCCACTATCACATCTCCAGCTGCTTTTCTGATGTTTCTGTTGGGATGCATTGTTACTGCCTCAAACTCAACATGTCTCTGGCTGAACTTCTCATCTTTTCTCCCAAGCCCTCCTTGCTTCGCATGCTTTCCTTCTCCAATGGCAACGCTACCATCCACCCTGGTGAACGTGCACATAGCCTTGGCTTTTATCTTTGGCTCTCTGTTCCCCATATTCAATCCATGGCCCAGTTGTGGTGCTCCCCCCTTTTTGAAACATTAGAAAAATAGGGCTCTTCTAAGACCAGCCGTTGTGCCCTGCAGAACCATGTCCAAAACAAGCTGGAAAACTGAAGGTGAGAGAAAATAAGGAAAAAGGTGGGCTGGCTATTCCAGGTATAAGTTATTATTTGCATACAGCAGCTTTGGCGTTGGATGACACACAGGCATAATGCTGATGAAAAATACAACAGATTGAATATTCAGTGAAGGCCAATATTAAGGATCTGTTATGAATAAGTAAAAAGGATAGGAAAATATTCTTTAGAGGGGAATCTTACATCATAAACATAGGTTTAGAAATTGGGATTGATATAAACAGTCTTTATCACCCAAAACCTCTCCATTGGTTTCTTTACTGGACTTTGCTGAATAGGTGGTCTGTTTGGAGGGATAACACTTGGGTTTGAAACAGCAGTAGAGACAAATAAACCAGGGTTATTTAAAAGAAAGCATAGGAAACATAATTATATGATGAAATGCAATAAAGATCAAAATAGAGGAATTCCAAGGGAGGTAATGCAATTTTTGTTTCAAAAGGCTCCTACTTCTCAATTGGCATATCTTATAAAGAAAACTGTTTTGGTAAAAAAGGAAGGTAGGTAGTATTGGACTCCAAGGAAAAATAAAATGATCAGGAAAGAAAAAGTGTTGGATTTGTCATGAACCAGCACAGTCATTTTGGTGAATGGGGGTGGGAATATTCAGAGAATGGTTTTGGATGCAAGTAGATGCAGATCCATTGTTGAGCTTGTTGAATTGTACAAAAGCACAGGTGAGTGTTAAAAAGCATTAAAGAAAAGTTTTGCATATAATGACAATTGCAAGGATGTTGTTGTTGTTGTTGTTGTTGTTCAGTCATTCAGTCGTGTCCGACACTTCATGACCCCATGGACCAGAGCACGCCAGGCACGCCTATCCTTCACTGCCTCTCGCAGTTTGGCCAAACTCATGTTAGTAGCTTCGAGAACACTGTCCAACCATCTCATCCACTGCCGTCCCCTTCTCCTTGTGCCCTCAACCTTTCCCAACATCAGGGTCTTTTCTAGGGAGTCTTCTCTTCTCATGAGGTGGCCAAAGTACTGGAGCCTCAACTTCAGGATCTGTCCTTCTAGTGAGCATTCAGGGCTGATTTCTTTAAGAATGGATAGGTTTGATCTTCTTGCAGTCCATGGGACTCTCAAGAGTCTCCTCCAGCACCATAATTCAAAAGCATCAATTCTTCGGCGATCAGCCTTCTTTATGGTCCAGCTCTCACTTCCATACATCACTACTGGGAAAACCATAGCTTTAACTATATGGACCTTTGTCAGCAAGGTGATGTCTTTGCTTTTTAAGATGCTGTCTAGGTTTGTCATTGCTTTTCTCCCAAGAAGCAGGCGTCTTTTAATTTCGTGACTGCTGTCACCATCTGAAGTGATCATGGAACCCAAGAAAGTGAAATCTCTCACTGACTCAATTTCTTCCCCTTCTATTTGCCAGGAGGTGATGGGACCTCTTAGTTTTTTTGATGTTGAGCTTCAGACCATATTTTGCGCTCTCCTCTTTCACCCTCAGTAAAAGGTTCTTTAATTCCTCCTCACTCACTCCTCCTCATTGCAAGGATACTGTGTGCTAAATGAGGCATGAGTGGCGCTGTGGTCTAAACCACTGAGCCGCTTGGGCTTGCCGATCAGAAGGTCAGCGATTCAGATCTGTCCCAGCTCCTGCCAACCTAGCAGTTCAAAAGCACACCAGTGCAAGTAGATAAATGAGTACTGCTGTGGCAGGAAGGTAAAAGTTGTTTCCGTGCGCAGCTCTGGTTTTGCCAGAAGCAGCTTAGTCATGCTGGCCACATGACCTGGAAAGTTGTCTGTGGACAAACGCCGGCTCCTTTGGCCTGAAAGTGAGATGAGCACCTCACCCCAGAGCAGGGTGGATTTGATTTAAATCAAATTGATTTAAATCACGATTTAAATCACGATTTAAATCACTAGTCAGTAAGGCTTGATTTAAATCACTAGTCAGTAAGACTTGATTTAAATATTTTTTTTACAGAAAGACTAATTCTTGCTGGTATAATCTTAATATTTACAACCAGATGAAGGTTTCATTTTGGGAATAATAAATTTTCAGAGTAGTTTTTACAGTTATATCAAAAATTACTGATTTGGTTATACTACTAGAAATACATAGATAATTATGAAATTATGGTGAGGTTTAATAAGTTAACTGTTTATATTTGGACAACTTTTCTGCTGTACTTTATTGGAAGGAGGAAAATAATCATTTCCTTAATAACCATTTAAACAATTTATTTAACTAAAACAATAACATGATAGCATATGTATCCATGTTTGTTAACTGATGTGGTTAAACATTTAAAAAAAAAAAAACTTAGACTGAGTCTTATCAAGCACACTTGATAAACTTAAAAGAAATCCTTATTTCCTGATGAATAGCCTTTGGACTACAATGTAACTTAAATAGAAGACTATAATTAGAAAGATTTCCCCTCCAAAAGCATTTTATTTTAAAAATCCAATTTAAATCAAAAAAATCCGATTTAAATCAAAAAAATCCAATTTAAATCAAATCGATTTTTTTGATTTTTTTTTTAAAAAATCATTGATTTTTATCCACCCTGCCCCAGAGTCGCCTTTGACTGGACTTAACTGTCCAGGGGTCCTTTACCCTTTTTACTGTGTGCTAAAACATGGAAACAGAATAGAGCACAAAATAGCCCTGGACTTATTAGGAAAATTTGGGCACAGTTAGAGACCACAAAACAAACACAGATAATGCAGCCCTATAAAATTATTATTAATTAATTAATTAAATTTGTATACCGGCCTATACCTGCCGGTCTCAGGGCTGTTCACAACATTAGAGAGGAAGTGGCTGAGTGGGACGGGTGGGTCCCTGCATTAGTTTTATTGAAAGAGAATTGGGTGTAATGACTGCAGGGCTAAATTACATGGTGCCATTAAGAATTAAAGCGACATGGAAAATGAGGAATCAGCTGTGTTCTTTTTTAGATTGATATCTGCATATTTCATCCAGGGATCAATTTTCACATGTATGTATGTGTGTGTTATTGAATGTGAGTGATTGGGGAAAAGACTTACTGATAGTTTTTTGAAATTTCAATAAATTTACCGTATTTTTCGCTGCATAAGACACACTTTTTTCCTCCTAAAAAGTAAGGGGAAATGTCTGTGCGTCTTATGGAGCGAATGTGTGGTCCCTGGAGCTGAACTGCCCAGGGGCAAAAGCAGATCGTGCTTTTTTTAAAAAAATAAAGAGAAAGAAGGGGTGTTGAAAGGAAGCCCCTGAGCAGCTGCTCAGCAAACAATCGGGGAGAGAGATAAGGGGGAGATATTCCAGCCCCGCCCCCTTGCAGAGAGAGGCTGTTTCCCCAGCGACATGTGACTGGCTGATTATATTATCTGTCTGGAAACTGTAGAAATGGCTTCCTGAAGCTGCAGAACTGTGAATTAAACCCCAGAAAACAGGGTTTTTTCCCTTTGCAAAGTAAGCTCAACAACTTTGAGCTGATCCTCAAAAAATGGGGCTTTTCTCCTTTGCATTAAGCTGCCGAAATTTGAGCTGCTCCTCAAAAAAATGGGCCTTTTCCCCTCTAAAAACTAGGTGTGTCCTATGGTCAGGTGCGCCTTATAGAGCGAAAAATACGGTATATTTTTATCAGAAGAAAAACGTGGGGAGGGGACCTTCCCTTTTTCATTGGTCTTCTGTTATCTCACCTTGGTCTCTTCATGTCTATTCAGCATTCTGCTGCCATAATTACCGTATTCCTCACCTCTCTGATCACATGACACCTGCCCTAAAATCCATTCCCGGATGCTGCTCCTCACGCTCCTTTTCCTTGCCTTCAGAACCTTGCATGGCCTTTCTCCAGCTGTTATCTTTGCTCACCCTTCTCCCTTGTGGCTACCAGGGCTTGGATTTCCTCACGTTGTGTTGCCGCCTCTCGTCATTTAAACGCTTCTTCAAGACACATTTTCACCCCCTAGTTCCCATGCGCTGTGTGTAGTCTTAAGCATGTGCAGCCGAAAGAACCACACATTGCTTCCCTCTTTTCTCGTGCGTCTCCTTCCCCTTTCTCTGCTTCTTTTTCTCAAATTTTAGAGGGTTTTCACCTGAACGCAGAATCGCCTACCCTCTTGTACTCTCTAAAGCAGAGATTTTCAACCTTTTTGAGTCAATGTATCCCTTGACCAACTACATTCTTTTTGCGGCACCCCTGCGGGGCTTACGATAGGGTTGCCGTATTTCAAAAAGTGAAAATCTGAACACAAAAGTTGTTGAGCGCTTTTTTGGCACAGATGTTGATTTTTCCCCCTCTTTTTTTTTTTGAGCTATTTTAAAGGAATTTTACCAAAATCTGCGCTTTCAACATGGGTTGCCATACGTCCAGGTTTTCCCGGTCATTTCAGCGATTTCCACCCAGACACTGTTTCTGACGGCTGTTTCCCGGCTGTGTCTGGGAAATCCCAGATGTATGGCAACCCTAGCTTGGAAGCCCAGTTATGTCACCCCGGAGCTGGCAGCCTCCTCTCCCCTCTCCTTGGGAGTCCTCCAGTCATCTGCTGCTGCTGCCCCTGGTCTTTGAGCTCCCCCCCCCAAAGAGAGGCACCTCCTCACACTGCCCCACAGGGGCCTGGGAATAATAATATAATAATAATACCCCGCCCTTCCCAATTTAAAAACCGGGCTCAGGGCGGCTAACAACAAAT
The DNA here is from genome assembly GCA_034641395.1 of Darevskia armeniaca. Lineage (NCBI taxonomy): Eukaryota > Metazoa > Chordata > Lepidosauria > Squamata > Lacertidae > Darevskia > Darevskia armeniaca. The sequence continues at coordinate 480,484 of JAWWNF010000799.1, forward strand.
ATAAAACATTGATTAAAAACGACTTTAAAAACAGCTTAAAAACAGCATAAAGTACAACATAAATGTATCATCGCCAGGGCTAACTGACCAAGTTAGTCCTGCTAGGGCCAGCAAGGAGACCAGGGAAGAGTTTAAATGTGGGGTCTCAGAAGGGTTTCCTCATAGAAAAAGGGAAGGGAAAAAGGAATGAAGGATCAGGCTAAATTGAAGGCCAGGCGGAATAGCTCTGTCTTACAGGCCCTGCGGAAGGAGATCAAGTCCTGTATGGCCCTGGTCTCGTGGGACAGAGCATTCCACCAGGTCAGAGCCATCCCTGAAAAGGCCCTGGCCCTGGTGGAGGATAATCTGGCTTCTTTAGGGCCCGGGACCCTTAAGCTATTATTATTCATGGACCTTAAGGTCCTCTGCAGGACACACCAGGAGAGGCGGTCCCGTAAGTACGAGGGTCCTAGGCCGCATAGGACTTTAAAGGTCAAAACCAGCACCCCCAGCCTTACTGGTCCAAAAGTGAATGTGAGGCCCTCACCTTCTCTTGGGAGGCAGCAATGGGCGTTGCCATTGCCTTCAGCACTGGGCACTCAGCTCCCAGGCAGGCCTTGCACACAGCAAGCACAAGAAAGGCCAGCACACTGCCTGCTTGCCTGCCTGACCTCCCACTAGTCTGTCCATTCCCAGCCGCAAGGGCTGGTGGACTGGCTGGCTGGGCTTCCTGGCTTGCTTGCTTGCTCGCTCTGAGGCTGCCTCAGCTCCTGGCAACCAGCACCCCCTAGCCAGCCCCAGAGGCAGCACTCGCCTGCGGAGCTTGTAGCTGGGGCTGCTGCAATAAACAACTGTGCAAGCCTTTGGGAAGCAGAGATGCAAGAGGGCATCAGAGGAAGGAGGGAAGGAAAGGGGGACAGAGACCAAGGTTGTCCGTGGTACCCTTGACCATCATTCAAGGCACCCCAGGGTGCCACGACACACTGGTTGAAAACTACTGCTCTAAAGCATTAGGCACACTGATGGTGCTATATATAAACATAAATGATATTTGATGTTCAATCCAGTGCTGCCATCCATGTCACAGAACAGCTTTGCATTCAGCAGAAGGGCCTGCTGTCATAAGAGGAGGTGTTGTTGTTCAGTCGTGTCCGACTCTTCGTGACCCCCTGGACCAGAGCATGCCAGGCACGCCTATCCTTCACTGCCTCTCGCAGTTTGGCCAAACTCATGTTGGTAGCTTCGAGAACACTGTCCCACCATCTCATCCTCTGTCGCCCCCTTCTCCTTGTGCCCTCCATCTTTCCCAACATCAGGGTCTTTTCCAGGGAGTCTTCTTTTCTCATGAGGTGGCCAAAGTACTGGAGCCTCAACTTCAGGATCTGTCCTTCCAGTGAGGACTCAGGGCTGATTTCCTTCAGAATGGATAGGTTTGGTCTTCTTGCAGTCCATGGGACTCTCAAGAGTCTCCTCCAGCACCAGAATTCAAAAGCATCAATTCTTCGGCGATCAGCCTTCTTTATGGTCCAGCTCTCACTTCCGTACATTCCTACTGGGAAGACCATAGCTTTAAGGAAGACCATAGCTTTAAGAGGAGGTAGTGTTCTTCAATTCCCCCTTCCTGATCCAGCCCCGTACTCTTTCTCCTGCTCTTCTGCAGTGGCTCCCCATTTGGGGAATGCTCCCCCCAGGAAGGTTCTCCTGGCGCCTTCATCGTACACTTTCAGGCGCCAGGTGAAAACGTTCCTCTTTAACCAGGCCTTTGGCTGATTGATACCCAATGCCCTTCTAAAACGTGTTGGGGAGGGTGGAGCTTATTGGGTTGTGTTTGTGTTTGTTTTTATTATGTATGTTGTGATTTTATATTGTGCTTTTACATTGTAACCACCCTGAGACCTGCGGGCAAAGGGCGCTATACAAATTTAATCTATAATAAAGTTGCTGTGTCCCTGCGTCCGTTCCATGTTTCACGGAATTGCGCTACTGCGCATGTCCGTGTCCCACACGGACGCAGGGATTGGAGCGGGCGGAGAGGGGGGCGTGTCCGCGAGGCAGCGGCGGCGCACGCGCGGTGTCAGTTGCGCCAGCGCCGCTGCCTCGCACGGACGCAGAGGGCCGCCCCATCCTCGCCGCCGCTACCACCGCCGCTACTGCCGCCCCCGGGGAAAACGAAGAAGGGGGAGGGAGCCCCTCTCCACCCCCCAGCGGCCGCTGTTCTGCCTCCTCCTGCCTCCTCCTCCTCTAGCGCCCGTTATTGAACGGGCTAAATTCAACTAGTAAATAATAATTTAACAAGTAATAGTAATAAAATAATGGCCAGGGCTTAAGGTTTACTGAGGCACTTGGCCTTATAAATGGACCAAATTCTGGTTGCTTGCAGGAGCCACCAATCCTTAATGCTTTTTAAGCCACTGGTGAGCCTTTTTCAAACCAAGGAGGAACCAACTGCTGCTTTTGTAGAGTGAAGGAGAAATGTTGGGGGTCCTTGCCTTGCTGTTCTTCCACTGGCTGAGAAGGCAGGAGTTGGAGGCCTCTAGCAGAGAAGAGCAAGCTGTCTCTCAGCACACGAGAGCCCCAGCTTGGCCACTTCCCCATTGGGTCATTCCCACATTGGCCACGGGTTTTGGGTGTGTCTTCAGAAGCGAAGCGGATGGGCTTCCTTCAGAAACTGCCTTGTACAAAAGACGACGACGTTGGGCCAGTCAGTACCTGCTGATGTGAGAGTGTACTGTTCTCTTTACCTGCAGAACATACTTAGCAAAGTCTGAGGAACAGTGCCTGCTTCTTGTTAGGACATTTCTGTGCCAGCTTTTGTTGGCCCAGGAAAAGCACTGCAGTTTTTGTTTTATATCTCTAATTCTTTGGGATGGCAGCGACTTTTTCTTTGCTGAATAAGCACGAATGCTTTGCCTGTTTCCCAAACTAAAAAGAAAGCTTTTTAAAATACCCTTTTTAAACTGACAAATGTCATCTGGAGAAGAGTGAATTGGGTGGTGCATGCTCTGGTTATCTCCCGCTTGGACTACTGCAATGCGCTCTACGTGGGGCTACCTTTGAAGGTGACCCGGAAACTACAACTAATCCAGAATGCGGCAGCTAGACTGGTGACTGGGAGCGGCCGCAGAGACCACATAACACCGGTCTTGAAAGACCTACACTGGCTCCCAGTACGTTTCCGAGCACAATTCAAAGTGCTGACCTTTAAAGCCCTAAATGGCTTCGGTCCAGTATACCTGAAGGAGCGTCTCCACCCCCATCGTTCAGCCCAGACACTGAGGTCCAGTGCCAAGGGCCTTCTGGCGGTTCCCTCACTACGAGAAGCCAAGTTACAGGGTAGGCAGAGGGCCTTCTCGGTAGTGGCACCCACCCTGTGGAACGCCCTCCCTTCAGATGTCAAAGAGAACAACAACTATCAGACCTTTAGAAGACATCTGAAGGCAGCCCTGTTTAGGGAGGTGTGAGGTGGATATGTGTCCTCCTCGAGAGTAAGCGACTCAGCAGTCCGTTCGTCTTATGTACAAGTTTATTTCACCATTAAGTTCTACACTTCATCCTCCTCCGATGAGTCAGATTCTCCAAGTAAGGGCTTCCGCTTTTCCCCCCAGCATAAAAGCCTCTTAAAACTCCAACGCCTCCTTTCACTCCTCCTTTTCCGCTTTTTGACTCTGCTGGCCCCTGCGTTCCCTTCATCCCTTTCACTTTCATCCTCCCTGGAGGTTGTTGCAGAGGCTCCGGCAACATCCTCGACCCCTTGCTCACCCTCCGTCTCCATATTCTCCTCTCCTCCCATAGGCTCCCACGCCACCCTCTCTTCCTCCGTCAGCACAGGTGGCGAGACCTCTTCACCCCCACTTCTCCACACCTCCTTCCCTGTCTCTGGCGACAGCCTAGGCGCTGCCTCTTCCTGCTCCCATGCTCGCAATACCTCCTCTGGCGTCCATGGGTGACCTCCGGATGCCTCTGTCCCTTCCGCCACCCCTCCTGGCTCGGGCCAGTCCCTGACAGGAGGCTTTTAATGTTTTATAGATTATTGTATTTTAATGTTCTGTTGAAAGCCACCCAGAGTGGCTGGGGAAACCCAGCCAGATGGGTGGGGTATAAATAATAAATTATTATTATTATTATTATTATTATTATTATTATTATTATTATTATTATCTCCAAGTATGTTTGAGGTGGTCCACATTGAACTGTCTGGAGTGCTAGTTGTGATTTGGTGATAATTTAGCAAGAGAACATACTGCCTGCTGAAATATTATTAAAAAGGAAAGCAACAAATGTGGAAGTAGACAATAGCAGGTGCTTTCACATGGAGGCAAAGTAGCTTAAACTGTCAGTCATTCTCATCTAATATCATGTGGATGGCAACTGCATTGAAAGGAGCGAGACTTGCATGCAACATGTTTAGAATCATGCATACATCTGATTCACAGCACACCTCAGGAGTTCCCATTGAATTTACTGGCACTTCTGAGTATTTATGTCCAGGGTAGAGTGAATAGCTATACGTTCTCCCACAAAGTAAATGCTAAAAATTGCATGGTGGAATCTTAGTGGCTGTTAGTTGTGGCAGATTAGTTTGAGATGGTGATCAAACGGATGCTCTTTAATAAGATTGCATTGCAAGTTGTTCTGTCCTAAGTGAAGCTTCATAAGGTGATACAACAATGTTTTGTCTTTCTTTTTAGTCTCAAATGCAAACCCAGGTACAGCAGGTGGGAATTGTACCAACGCAGGCAATGGCAGCCGGGCCAACAGCTGACCCCGAGAAACGCAAACTTATTCAGCAACAGTTGGTTCTGCTCCTTCATGCTCACAAGTGTCAGAGACGAGAGCAAGCCAACGGAGAGGTGCGGCCGTGTGCCCTTCCCCACTGCCGAACCATGAAAAATGTCCTCAACCACATGACACATTGTCAAGCTGGAAAGGCCTGTCAAGGTAAGAGCAAGGGTTTAAAGCCATGTCAGGAGGTCTGTGGTATATGGTTCTCCAGTTGTTTGTCTTCTGCACGATTGTGTCCCTCTCTCTGGTCAGTGAAACTGGGCCTCCTTAGGTTTGAGCGTCATGGCCAAGTTGACTTTATTGCAACAGGAGGCACTTCCCCATTTCCAGAAGAGTTTGGATTTGATATTCCGCTTTATCACTGCCCGAAGGAGTCTCAAAGCGGCTCACATTCTCCTTTCCCTTCCTGCCCCACAACAAACACTCTGTGAGGTGAGTGGGGCTGAGAGACTTCAGAGAAGTGTGACTAGCCCAAGGTCACCCAGCAGCTGCATGTGGAGGAGCGGAGACGTGAACCCGGTTCCCCAGATTACGAGTCTACCGCTCTTAACCACTACACCACACTGGCTCTCTCAATAAGAGAGAGAACACTTGTTCTTTCAATAAGAACAACTTTCCCTCTTATTCCTTGACTGCTGAGCTTACTCAGGAGTCTTTGGTGAGGTACTTTATCAAAACTGTTTTGGTTATGACTGTTGCATTGATTATGACAGTTGATAGGGCAATTGCAGGCTCCGCTCCGTTTAGCAAGTTAAGAAAGAAAAATGTGTTCTCTCTGTGCAGTGTGCATGTTGGAGCTGCACCCATTTTCTGAGAAGTCTGAGAAGAAGAAGTCTGTCTGAAGAATTCCTCAGGTTCTTCTCAAAATGGAGAACAGTCTTCCCAGAAAAGTTAATGCTCCGACTTCTGTACAGAAACTCATTGTAGCATGCTTCAATTTTTCTGGAACCAGAGGAAGCTAAGCACCAGGCAGAAGGTGATAAGAAACAACTACTAAGCAAGATGTCATTAGCAGCAGCATATCTTGCAAATGTCAATCTGTCAGGGACTGGCTGGACTACAGAGGAATGGTGGGAAGCAGCAACTGGGGAAACCCCAAGGGAGGAAGGCTCAGAGTCCAGGGATTGGTGGTGGGACGACAGTGAGTGGTCAGAGGGAGAAGAGGGAGCAGAGATAGGCATGTCAGCGTAGTCTCCAAATGCTTGAGAAGGATCTGGGGGTGGGGGGAGACTGTGAGAAGGCAGGGACCTTCGACCTCCACAATGCCTCTTAGGGGCTCCTTAGGCCTGGCACTCCTGATCAGACCTTGTTTCTTCTAATAAAGAGTTAACTTCACTTACTTCCTGACCCGCTCCTGACACAATCTCACTTCTAGCAGAATTTCAGCTCAGGCCATTGCTATAGGCATGACAACCAGAGGGCATTTGTTGCTCAGACCTTGTGTGATAGGCCTGCCTTGTCGATGTGCTCAGCAGCTGTGCTCAGTCACCTGCTCATTGAACTAGCAGGAGCCTGGAAAAGGTCTCCACCATCATCCATGCCAAAATCTAGCTTGATAGGCCTCCTGGGGCTTTCTGCAGCTATGCCAACATGTGCCTGCAAAGAGTTGAAGAGGAGGAGGAGGAAGAAGAAGTTCCTTACCTGTAACTGATTATCTTCCAGTGGCTTCTGCACAGGCACAACACACAAACACAGCTTCCCCATTGAATATATACATATTTTCTATGTATATAATTTTTTACTAGGGGGGTAAGAAAGTGGGAAGACACTTTCACATCCATTTTGGCATGTGGCCAGTGCAGGAACCTTGAGGGAGTGCCTGGTCCTGGATTTTAGCTCTAGAAAGTTTCCACAGCTGTGATTTGCCTAAGGACAGAACTCACAGGTATAGCTGGACCAGTTACCTCTTGGAAGAGCATCCATTTCCGCTGTTTATTCTGAAGGATGGGTAGCCTTTCTCCTTGGCAATATAAATAAGGAACTAGAGTTGGGTGCTTTATCTCTCCAAAGCAGTATGTGCATAATTCGTAAGGATAAGATGGCTCTTGAATCCGGCTCAGGTTTTAAACCCGTTGTGATTCCTGTTTCAGTGTTTGCAAGATCCAAAGCCACAGGGAAGAAGTGTGGCACGCAGCAGATGTTTGGAGAGCAGCTAAGATATTTGGCTCCAGGATGAGTTCTCTTAGAGCAGGCATTGCTGCTGCTGCTGGGGGTGGTCTTGAAAGGCTTGGAGAATTTCAGTATTAAACTGTCTCTCTAACCTTTGGGGCTTCCCACTGTCCCTGTCCAGCTTGCAGTCCACTGTGGTGGAAGGCCAACAACAGAGGAGCCGCTTCCTGGGCACTTTGCAGGCCGTGACACGGAGGGCTTGGACTTCTCCTATTATTGGTGTTATTGTTTGTTTGTTTACATTTGTATACCACCCTTCATCCAAAGATCCCAGGGCAGTTCGTAACAAAAAAATACAAAATAAGAATACATAATAAAACAAAAACTGCAGTCAGCCCAGGCCCTGCCCTCCTAGTTAGGTGGAAGTATTGCCTGAGCAGAGTGGGGGGTCTGGACTTGAAAACATTGCCTGCTCTCGATTTCCCTGCTCTGGATCTATTTGCCCAGGAGAAGCGGACTTGGGGCTCCAGTGGAGGAAGGAGAACTCCCTTCTACAGTGTCGGTAGTCTTTTCCTTCACGATGTTCACCTTTGTTTCGTCACATTGCATTTATTCAGGGATTAATGGCTAAAGTGGGGTGTGTTGTTGCTTTGGAAGAACTGTGAGGGGCTGAGGTTGCAGGATGGGGCCTGGTCTCTTGAGAGCCGATTTCTACTCCCTTTTGGGGGGTGCAGTTGCAAAAGCCCTATGAGCGGATTTAAGCTCAGTTGGCGCTCTCTCGCTAAGAGTTCTGAAGTTTACTTTTTGTATTTCTGGTGGCGAAGCATCAGTGCTGAGCCCATGTCTTTGGAATATCAGCTGTGCAGTTTGTACGAATTGCATTTCTTGTCCTTTCCGTCGATTGTAATTGAGTGGCATGTTGAGGGTTATGTTATTACAGTCATGGAAGGTGGATTTAATGTTTAATAGTCTTATTTAAGTTTGCCATTTAGGCATATTTAGATATATTCTTTTACCTGCCAAGAACCTCTAAATAGCTATAAATAGACGAAGCATCTTTCAAATATTTCATTTTTATAAATTACTGTTACTTACCTTTAGTCACGAAAGCCTTTTTAAAAAGATAAAATAGAATAAGGAAATGATTTGTGTCCCCCTTAACTTCTTTAGTCTAGTAGGTGACACTATCCGCGTTCAGTTTCTACACCAATGTAGAATGTTCTCCTGGTGCATTGTCTGCTTTGCTTTTTCCAGTAATGCTCCTTGTTCATAGATGTGAACTTTCAAATGCTCCTGCAGCATTTACTGGAGAAAACAGGTGACCTCAGAGTGGAACTGAGATCCTTCAAACCTATGAAGATGTTGCTTATGGCTTCTCTTCTTGTCCTAGTTGCCCACTGTGCATCGTCACGTCAGATCATATCCCACTGGAAGAATTGCACGCGGCACGATTGTCCTGTGTGTCTCCCGTTGAAAAATGCCAGTGACAAGAGAAACCAGCAACGTACGTATTCACCAGTGTTCAGAAAAGTCTGCTTTGGAATACATACTTATGAGATTCTGCCCTGAAGAAGTCCAGTGTAAATGTAATGCTAGCCTAATTCCCCTTCTGATTATTTTTGTGATTTGCTAGTTCGCCAACTTGCGCTAGCAAGTTGAGATAATCATGCATAAAACTGTAAGGGTGTTTCTCATGCTGTCTCTACATGAGAAGGTGTAATGGGATCTCTCTCCCTGCCTTCAGCACACACAATCTGCTGTGGAGGGTTGAGGGACCCCACCCCCCAAAGATGGTTTTGGCATGCTTGTAAGACTACGGAGGGGAGGAGAAAGGTGGGATCTCGTTGCACAACCACAAGTCCACTTCCACAATGTTGGATTCCACTTGCAGCATTTAGAATATAATAGCAATAATAATAATTTTTTATTTGTACCCCGCCCATCTGGCCGGGCTTCCCCAGCCACTCTGGGCGGCCTCCAACAGATATTAAAATACATCAAAATCACAGAATCCCTAAAAAGATCACTCTTTGTTTCCAGGTGTCTTGGATGACAACTACAGCAAACAAAACACAAACTGAGCAAGGGTCAGTTACCGCGCCTGCTCAGTCGTGTGGCCCTGGGGTGTAGTTCTTAGCGTTGGCCCAGGTCTCTCCAGTCTGTAAAAAGGCGGAGCTATTTCGAGCCCCTTGCCATCTCATCCTAACCTACATTCCAAGGTTGTTGTGAGGATAAAAGGGGGGGGGAGAACCATGTACACACTGCCACAAGCTTCTTATAGGAAAGGCAGGGCATCAAGGCCATTCAGTAAAGGCTTTAAAAATGCAACAATAATTTGGCCAGGTTCCTCTGCTCTGTCCAACAGCATTTCATGCTTCTTTTCTCCTCCTCTTTTGCAGCACTCCTTGGATCCCCAGTTGGTGGCATCCAGAATTCTATTGCCTCTGGGACAGGACAGACAACGACTCCTTCTTTGAGCAACCCGAACCCCATTGACCCCAGTTCCATGCAGCGAGCCTACGCAGCTCTCGGCCTGCCCTATGGCAACCAGTCCCAGCAGGCGCCACTGCCGCCCCAAGTGCAAGGCCAGCCAGCCGCCCAGCCCCAGGCTCACCCGCAAATGAGAACCATGAATGCACTGGGTAGGTGGGGGCGCGTGCGGGAGGTGGGCGGGGGGGGTTTCAAACGAATGTTAACTGCTTTAGGGGGGGCATGGAGGGGAAGGGGGTACAAATCTTACTAGAAATACAACAGCAAATGTAACTGCAGCCTCATTCAGAAACTGCAAAAAAAAAAGTGGGGCCTCCCCTTTTTGTGTTTGCTCTCTCTCTCTCTCTCTCTCTCTCTCTCTCATCCTCCTTGACACCCACCCTTGTGCCACAGATTCCTCCTTCCTGGTGTAGATCAGGGGCGGGGGGGGGGAATAGTGAATCTGTCAACAGCCGTTAACAACAACAAGGGAAATAGATGAGATGAAATGGGGTGGAATAAAAGGATATGCAGCAGAATAACGTTTGAGTAGAATGCCAAGGAGAGATGGACTGGGAAGTCCTGAGAGAGGTAACTTGTCAGGGAAAAGGTGTCATGTATATACTAAAACTGGGAAATGTGTATATATGTATGTATATATTTAAAATAGTGAATCTGGTAGGAGCGCTATTTATACAGTTAAAGATCTTGCTTGATTTATCCTACAGTACATATAAAAATGTTAGTGATTTAATGGTGTGAATTGACTGGTATTTCCTCTGAACTAAACGAGGGATAATCTTCTTCCAAAGGAACTAATCAAATGAATCTGACGGCTGGAGGAATAACAGACCAGCAACCTACCATGATCCCAGAAACTGCTCTTCCAACTTCACTTGGGGCAGCAAAGTAAGAAATGTTTTTAAAGGGTTGTTGAGCGTTTACACGTGATTCCTATTTTCAGTTGTAGAAATAACTACCAGCAGTCCTTAGTAACACTTTTTCCTCACAGTTGTTTCATAGTCCCCTTTTCCAAATAACTCCTCAGTTCTTTGTTTTCTATTTTCCCTTCCAAAGCAAAATTGCACTTGAATTTCATTACCTGCTCTGTTGTAGTCAGTTACTGGATAATTTCTTAGCCTTAAAAACAAGACTATTCTGGAATGCAACAGAGAGCTTCAAGGGTTTCCCTCACTGCCTTTTCTTTTAGCTCCTTAATGAATGATGGCACAAATTCGATGCCCACAGCTGCACCACCTTCAAGCACCGGGGTGAGGAAAGCCTGGCACGAGCATGTCACTCAGGACCTGCGCAATCACTTAGTGCACAAACTGTAAGTGTGTCGTGTGGGTGGGCAGGGCAAGAGTCCTGCTCCTTGCGTTTGGGGGCTTCATGAGTCTGAAGGCTTCAGGGGGGGTTGGAGGGTTGCAGTCAGATTATCCATTCTTTCCACTTCCATTTTTATTTTCAACCACCCGACCCTAGACCCATATTTCCCCCCAGGGTGTAACTATCATCACTTTCAATTATGCCATCCTAGGGGAAGACTGAATCTCTCCCAGTTACCTGAAAGCTGGGCTTTTGAAATCATTTTGCATGGTGTAGGCAGATAGGGGAAGGGAAGGTTTACCCAGGGTCTTCCAGCAGCATTTGTGATGGAATTTATGTCTCTTCTTTCTGCAGCGTACAAGCCATCTTCCCAACTCCTGACCCAGCGGCACTGAAAGATCGCCGGATGGAGAATCTGGTGGCTTACGCTAGGAAAGTAGAAGGGGATATGTATGAATCAGCTAACAGTAGGGTAGGTTCTGTGCCAGACAAGAGCTTGGTCTTGTGAAGTCCTGTGTGGCTGAAAGCGGCTCCTTTTGACTGTGCTCCTCCACTGCAAGGCCTGCCAATGCTTCCATTGCAGGTTGTGTTGCTTTCTAGCAAGCAGCTCTGAAACAGACTGGGATTATTATATAATTCCTGAAATCTTGAGTGCTGCTCCTCCTTTGTTCAACAAACCAAGGAGTGCCTCGAAGTCTTCCTGTCCATAGGCAGGAAGATCAACTGGTTAAAGAAAATACTGTAATCTTACGAGGGATAGCCTTCATAAATTGACAGAAGCTGGACTGGCTCTGGCCTTTGCAGGCCTTGTTATTGCCAACTTAGCCATTGTTCCTTTTGTCGAAGAGTCTGCTTTTTGGTCAAGTTCCAGGAAGTGTCAAGGTCTTCACAGCATAGGCGCTCAGATTCCTAAAACTCAAGTTATGAAGGAGAACTCTTCAGATCACTTTTCATGCAAAATAAAATTTAAGCCAGCATTAATCAGTCATCCTTGCTGCTTTTTTCTAATATATTCTAAAACCTAATCCTAACATTTTCCCCTTCTAGGATGAATATTACCATTTATTGGCAGAGAAAATATATAAAATACAAAAGGAGCTAGAAGAGAAGCGGAGGTCTCGTTTACATAAGCAAGGGATCTTGGGTAATCCGCCAGCCTTACAGGCTCCCGGGACTCAGCCCCCTGGCATTCCACAGGTGGCGGCAGCTGTGGGACAAGCCCAGCCTGTGAGACCTCCCAGTAAGTACTCCCCAAAGGAATGGACAAGTGGAGCAAGGAAGTCTTGGTCAGCTTCTCTATCTATGGTGCACCATTCAGCCTTTCACAAGGCACAGAAAGTGGGTTACAATAAGAACACAAAAAGAAAAAGCAGTATTGAATAAAAGCACCCCAGAAAGGAAAATACTATGTCTATATAAAGCCACATCGAGCAGCAGCATGCTTGCATCCCCTAGAGCCCCAAAGGCCCTCTCAGGCAGAAGTACTTTACCGCCTTCTAACAGTCTGAAAAGAAGGTGCCACAAATGAAAAGGCCCTGCTCCTTGCAGATGTACAGGTAGCTTCTGTGAAGGAGGATATCTGGAGAAGGTGCTCTTTGAGGGGGCCTGAATTTAGGGTGGTTTGTTGTCAAGATCAAATGCATATTGAATTGGCCAAGATGCAAACTGGTTTTGCCATTCTGAGCTGTCATCAGGTACGCTCCCCCCCCCCCCCCGGTGCATTACAGCAGTTCAGCTGAGACGCTGTGGAAGGTGTGGCAGTGACAGGTTTCCGTCCGCCAAGGAGAGAATGCACCAGCCAAAACCATGAGAATTATATCTAGGTCTCTGGGAGGCAGCAGCCCCGGAGAGAGCACGGCAAAATGAGGACATCTCCCTTCAGAGGGCAGTGTGAGCAGAAACAGCTCACTAGCTCCAACCCTGACCATCCCCTCTTACATGGATGGACCTGGTTTAGCATAAACCCCATTACTGTCTTCAGACATCATTTGGGAAACCCATCACTGAGGAAAAGGAGAAGTAAATAGGTGCCATCAACACCCAGAGCCTTCCCCCAGCAGTTTCATGTAGATGCTCAACAGTGCAGGAGACAAGATTGAACTCTGCAACACCTCAGAGGTTACTTTCCTTGGAGGGGAGCAACTGTCTTCTCTCACATCCTTCTGGAACCACCCCCCTCCCCCCAGCTAGTAAGCCCAGGGCTGCCGTAAAACAGCGGCCCCGCTCCACACCAGGCGGGTAAGGAGGACACCCTGGTTGGTGGCCTCGGAAGACAGTTACAACCCCAAAGCTCACCTGGAGCCCCAGTTGCAGGGCTGTTTGTTGATTAAAGACCCCTGAGTTGATTGCTCAGTGAGTTTTAATCATTTAAATGGGCATATGCCTAAAATGCGTCTGTTGCACCATCTTGGAAGAGGCATTAGAACGAAGAGGGAAGGCCTCTTCTCAGATTGGGCCTGTCAGCTGTAGTTTTGATAGGCTCTGATATTAAAAATAGGGTTTGTTTTTTAAAACAAAAACAAACTATGCTTAATTAACTAGGGTGACTTTCTATTTAATTGAGGTTTTAATCTACACATTATTTGAAGTTTGCAGCCCTATTGGTTTGATTTCTAGCATTTTGATTTGTCTGCTAAGTGAAGATTATGCTGAATGAAGCCGCGAAGGAAGAACTGACCGTGCTGCTTTTGTCCTCTTGCAGATGGGCCTCTGTCTATGCCGAACGTGCCTCTGAGCCGCATGCAGGGGCCTCAAGGTATTCAACTGGCACTAACCTGCTCCTTTCCTTAGCCTCGCTCTTGCGAGTGTCCTATTTTTGGGGGGGGGGGTTGTATCCTGCCTCCTCTGTGCCACACTTTCACCTGAGCCTTTGTTCCAAGGGAGTAGACTGAGAGCATGCCATGGGGGGGGGGGCACAGCCATTGAGGCGGATACAGAAGGACTGGCTTTCTTGAACTCTTCTTCCCCCAACCCAGAGCAAACCAGGGGTTCCCTGAGTGCAACTTGGCAGCAGTCTTGGGGAGAATGCACACATTGCATGATGCCCCTCACCAATCTGTTGTGTGCGTTACCCTCACCACTCAGAGCCATAGTAAAGCCAGCCAGCTTTCCTGACATAACTGCAGGGTTTTTCAGATGCCATGTAGAGAGGGGGTAAGGTACCTTTTCAGTGACGTTGGCTCCCTCTCAGCTCCACTTCCTTTTATCCAAAGGGAATGGTGCATGTATCTATCTGTCTTTCCATTTTTCTTTCCCCAAACTTCAACATGGTTCCATTAAATTGCATTTTTTAAAAACACAGATCCTCTCTCAACATGGCACTACTGGACGACCCAGTTGCTGGGAGTGGTAGAGGGGATGGAGGAGCAGGAAGCCCCTGGGGCCAGCTGTTAGTGAGGGTGGGGAGAGATGCCTCATGCTCCGAGGGCTGGGAGTGTCTGTGGCTAGACCTGCGCAGGACGTGTCCCGTGTGGGGAGCACCACTAAGACTTGCGTGGAGGACAGTGTCTGCTGACAGTAGCAACTCTTCTCCCCTCAGTGCCCAGGCATCGCTCAGTAACAAGACAATGGGACAACGAATGTCCCTGTGCTGCCCTTTAAACAGAATAAGAAAAGGTGGGCTGGAGAATTAGTGGGCTGTTGGAAAGAGAGCTCTCCACATTTAGAGCTTTCTGTCTTTAGTCCCTCTGCTAAGTGTCTTCTGGCTGCGTCTTGACTTCTGTGGGTTTCCTTCACAGTCACTGCAAAGAAGGGTTAGGGACTCTGCCTATTGCAAAGAGGGGTTAGGTCTCCTCTGCTTGCTCAGCTGCACTGCAGGCCAGGCTTTACTGCTCCTCAGGCTGGAATGGTGACAGGAACGTGGTGGGCTGAGCTGTGTGTCGATCCGTGCTTGGGGGACCTGCTCCTAATGAGCTCTTCTGGGGGTGCATTTTGCAGGAGTGAATCAGTTTAACCCCATGTCCATAGGGAATGTCCAAATGTCCCAGGCATCGATAGGACCCCGCAGCACCCCTCCAATGAACCATCCTGTCCAGATGAACAACATGGGATCCATTTCGACGGTTTGTAGCTCTTTCTTTCTTTCTTTCTTTCTTTCTTTCTTTCTTTCTTTCTTTCTTTCTTTTCTTCCTGGCTATTTAAAGCTTAGGATACGTTAAGAGAAATAAATTCAGATGCTGGTTACCTCACGTCCTTTCCAGTATTGCATCATTCAGTTTTGGATTAATTCAGTCACTTTATTTTATTTCATAAAATTTATGTACAGTAGGCCTGCAACTTACATGGGGGTTGTGTTCCAGGGGTCTGCACGCAAAGTCAGGAAGGCCCCTCGGAACCAGCATGGGACCCCTCCCTTACTGGGCTTTCAGAAGGCTGTGTGAGGCCTCTGGAAGGCTGTGGGTGGATCCTGCAAGATCTCGGGGGGGGGGCGCCTTCTAACCCCCATTCTCCGTTTACTTATTTATTTTCCCACCATCTCTGCAAATCTGTAAGTTGTGAGTCTACTGTACCACTTGAATTGCTCAAAGCAATTCACAAAAAGAATAAAACAATGTTGTTTTTAGTTAAAAACAACTATTTAGAACATTTAAAAAATAATTAAAATCAATGATAAGCTGAAAACCAGGTTAGAATACATGTCAGCTTTCTAAATTAGACATTGTCAGGACAATTTTCTGTTTCAGTTAGAAATAGAAATCAAATACATTGGATGATTCAGTGTAGTGAAAATGTTAGACGCTAGCCTGGCGGGAGGGAGGAGGAGGCTGCAACTGGCAAGCACATTCAGCTCAGAGAGACGGGGGGGAGCCCACTGGTGCCTGTTTTTCCTCTCTTCTGAAACGGATTCAGTGCGCACCTCACTTTCTTGTGGTCCAGACCCCTAATGCGCAGGGCCTGCTTTGTTTGCAGATGGCTCTGTCTCCCTCCCGGATGCCTCAGTCCCAGAACCTGATAGCAGCTCATTCCAACAGTCTGATGGGTCAGGCCTCCACCCCAAGCCCCTTCCTGCCACAGAACCAGTTTTCTGCTTCCAGTGGAGCTTTGAATGTCAACAGCGTTGCTTTGGGGCCAGCAGCAGCACAGGCAGGAGTGGCACAGGTACGGCTCATGCCTTGCTTCATCTTACTAGCCTTGGTATAATGTAGAATTCCAGGTTTTCATCAAAACGGTGAGGACCATTAGCTCGCTTCAGATATTTGTGTCTGCACCTTAGTATTTCTGTGGCTTCCACCATTTCCCTGAATGTTAGAGTCAAGGCACTGTGTCGCTGTGGGCCTGCTGTGAACGTTTGTATGCAAGAGAACCTCAGCAATGCCGTCAGCTCTCGAGCCCAGCCATGACTCTGACTCTACCCAGCTTCCCTCATGCGCACCTCTTCCCTCAGTCTATTCTCCTGGCAGATAGTGAGCCAGCCCCTGTGGGCCATGTCATAACTGGAGGAGGAAGGGGGTGCGGTGGGTGCAGCCCACCCTGGGTGTCATCCCTGAGGGGGGGTGACATCGCTGCGCCACCCCCCAAGACGCTTGCCCCGCCCCCGCGATCAGCTAGCCCCATGTCAGGGAGTAGAGTTAGAATGTTCAGGAAAGGCAAGGGTTAAGTTTTGGCTCAAACTCGGAGGAGGGGAGGTACAAGCCAGCCCTCACTAGAAGGTTAAGAAAAGAGCGGGGAAACGAAAGGAGCCTCGTGTTTGCCTTTTTCAGAGTTGCTGGTCAGGGGAGAAGCAGAGCTCAGAAGTTATCTGAATTGAATGAATTGAGTGACGGTGTTGAAGTTAAGCATTATTTATAAGTACTGTTTGTGAATTCTTAATTAAAATCATAAAAGACCAAGAGGCTTCTGTGTTGTATTATGAAGAGGAACCGACCAGCCCTGACAGAATAACTTCTGCTCTGTGCCTCTTCACATTAAGTAGAGAAGGAGAAACAAAATGGACGGAGCTGCAACACAAGGTGGACAAAGAGAAACCCCAACAATTCAGCTAACCTTACAGGACTTATGGCAACAGAATTTACAGTTGAAAAGTCAAGTTGACATACTGTCAGCAGCCTTGGGAGAACACAGAACCATGCTGCAAGCGACATGTGGAAATAAAGTGAGTAAAACATTCACTGTACATCCACGTAGTTTCAAGGGAGAAAGCTCAGACTACATGGCTTTCAAAACAGAAATTTCTTACCTCATAGAGATAAAGGATAAGGAATTTCAATCGGAGCAAGAGAAGGTTGCCTATGTAATCAGTTTCCTAGAAGGGAGGGCTAAGGACTGTGTTATACCCCTGATAGCTCGGAGGGATGCGGCCCTGGGAAATCTACAAACTTTCCTGAGGTACTTAGACACAATTTTCTTAGACCCTGCGCATGAAACAGCCACAGCTAGACAGCTGTTGAGAATGAAACAAGGAAAGGACACTGTGGGAGTTTATTGGTCTAACTTCAGTTTGCTGGTGCAGAAATTAAAATGGGACCTGAATTCCCCAACGGTTGCAGCCCTTTTTAGGGAAGGACTGAATAATGAGATTTTAGACCAGCTGGCCCAAATGCCGGAACCTGATTCCTTGGACTCCCTGGTCCGAACGTGCCTGCAATTAAGTCTACGTGTTGAACGGAGGGCTAGTGAAAAGAAGGAACAATGGAGACCGCGGTGGCGGGAAAGCACCATTACAGAAATTACGCAGAGCAGAGCTGGCAACCTGCCTGGACGAGAGAGGCCAGAACCCATGGAGTTAGGAGCAGCCAGACCCCTCCCAATGGCTGCAGCTTCCATGGGAAGAAGAAACAAAGGGAGGGGGAGAGACCCAAGACATTGCTTTGTCTGTGGAAGACCAGGTCATCTGGCACGACAATGTCGCAATCGTAAAGGATGGGAGTCTCTGTCTGGAGCAGACATGGAAGGAGAGGCTTGCCCAAAGGAACTGCATCAGGGAAACCAATATCCCCTGCTGGAAATGGGAGCCTGCAGCCGGGTGGAGGAGCAATAGAAGGCTCTCACGCGGAACCACCTGTCCCCGGACTAACGGTGAAGGTGCAACTACAGCTACCGAATGGACACAGGATCAAAGTAGAGGCACTGTTGGACTCAGGAGCATCAGCTGACTTCCTAGACCAGAAATTGGTACAGGAACACAGAATTGCCTTGTTACCTTTAAAGTTTCCATTGCGAGTGAAGACAATCGATGGCAGACCGCTACGGTCAGGAGAAGTGGCTTATGAGACTCCACCAATGAGGATAGACATGGCTCATCACTCAGAAACCAGGGCCTTTTATGTGACTAAACTAGCTGGACACCCAATGGTGCTGGGCATGAGTTGGCTCAATCGTCACAATCCAGCAATTGCTTGGAATCAAAGGTCTATGGTTTTTGGTTCGTTCTATTGCATGACACATTGTTTGGGGGAAAGGGGGGAAACCTCAGTGGAAGTGATGGGAACAGAGGTGGAAGGGAAGTTGATGGGGAATGAAAGTGAGGTCCCTTCACAGTACTTTGCTTGCCGGGATGTTTTTTGTGAAAAAGAAGCAGATAAGCTTCCACCACATAGGCCTTATGATTGCAAGATAGACCTAATTCCTGGTGCACAATTGCCCCCTAGTAAGATATATGCCATGTCAGATGTAGAATCCGCAGCACTGAGGGAATTCCTGCAAAAAAATTTGCAGAGAGGTTTTATTAGAGAATCCACAGCATCGGGGGGAGCTCCCGTCTTTTTTGTCAAAAAGAAAGGGGAGGAAAGGACGCCGAGATTGGTATGTGACTTCAGAATCCTTAACAGCCAAATGAAGCCTCGTGCGTGCCCCCTGCCACGTATAGATGACCTCTTAGAGAGAGTGAGGTCAGCCAAGGTCTTTACCAAGCTTGATCTACGAGGAGCATATAATCTGATAAGAATCCAAGAAGGGGATGAGTGGAAAACCAGTTTTTGTACTAAGTATGGTGTGTTTGAATTCTTGGTAATGCCGTTTGGTCTGCAAAATGGCTCAGGCGTATTTCAAACTTTCATCAACCACGTCCTAACAGGTATACAGGATCAGTTCTGTATTGCTTATTTAGATGATCTTTTAATATATAGTGAAAGTATCGAAGAACACGTAAAACATGTCACACAGGTGTTAGAAAGGTTGAGGGCCAACAGGTTATATGTGAAGTTAGAGAAGTGTAAATTCCACACTCAAAAGGTAGAATTCCTGGGGTATTGCATTTCTCACGAAGGAGTACACATGGACCCTAGTAAGGTTCGGGCAGTAGTGGAATGGGAGGCACCTAAAACCAAGAAAGATCTGCAGAGGTTTTTGGGATTTGCCAATTACTATCATAAGTTCATAGGTAATTACTCCAAAATCACAACGCCACTAACAGATTGTCTGAGAGGCAAGGGACCGTTCAGATGGTCTGGGGAAGCTCAAGAGGCTTTTGATAAATTAAAGGCGGTGTTTGCTTCAGAAAAGTATCTTATGCACCTAGACACAAGTAGACATATGAAGATAGAAACTGACGCCTCTGATAGGGCTATTGGAGCAATTCTGCTGCAACGGGACAAGGAAGGGGACTGGAGACCCTGTGCATTCTACTCTAGAAAACTAAGTCAATCAGAACAGAACTACACCATATTTGATAAAGAACTTTTAGCTGTGTATGCAGCTTTTAAAGTGTGGAGGCATTTTTTGGAAGGGGCGTCACATCAGGTGGTGGTACAAACAGATCACAAGAATTTAGAATATTGGAGAACTGCTAGACAGCTAAATCAAAGACAAATTAGGTGGGCAGAGTTTTTTGCTGGGTTTAATTTTAGGATAGAGTATGTACCTGGGCATCAGAATGTTAGGGCAGACGCACTATCGCGCAAACCTGAGTATATGGTAGAGGAAGCAACTTCCAAGTTGCGAGAAATGTTGAGATCGGATCAGTGGAAGTGTGCAGCCGTAGTAATGGACGGCAGGGAATTCCAGCGGTTGACAGTAACAGATGAGTTTGCACAAAGGAAGATAGAGGAACTGAGACAAGGTAGAGGGGAAGAGGAAGGTTTTGAGGAAAAAGGTGGATTGTTGTATAGGAGAGGGGCGCTATATGTACCTGAAGGTGAATTAAGAGGTAAGGTAATGAGGCAACACCATGACAACCCAACTGCAGGACATTTTGGGAGAGACAAAACATTATATCAGATCACACGGCAGTTCTGGTGGCCGAAGTTGAGGGAGGATGTAAGACAATATGTAAGGGCTTGTGAGGTATGTCAACGAGCAAAAGCACCCAGAGCAGCTCCTGCCGGGTTGTTGCAACCTATGCCCACACCGGGAAGGCCTTGGGAGGTGGTGTCTATGGACTTTGTAACAGATCTACCGGCATCGCACAGACAAACAGTGATCTTTGTGGTGGTTGACATGCTAACCAAGATGGCGCATTTCATACCCTGTGCCAAAATTCCTACCGCACAGGAAACTGCGAAGATGTTTTTAGATAATATTTTTAAGTTGCATGGTATGCCATCACAAATTATTTCAGACAGAGGGGCCCAATTTACATCACAATTTTGGAGGAGATTAATGCAGTTGCTAGATGTAGAGCTGAGCCTCACGTCAGCGAGACACCCGCAAACCAATGGGGAAGCGGAAAGAACGAATGCAACCCTACAACAATATTTAAGGTGTTATACGGGCTGTCAGCAAAGCAGGTGGATAGAGAGACTGAGTCTAGCAGAGTTTGCGTATAATAATGCACTGCATGTGTCTACGGGCAGAGCGCCATTTGTGGCAAACTATGGCTTGCACCCAAGGGCATTCCCGGGACAAGAGGAGCAGTTAGCAGTACCAGCAGCAGAGCAAATGGTAGAGGAGTTGAGATGCATTCATGAATTATTGAAGGAGGATTTGGAAGACGCTAAGGAGACTTACAAGATAACTGCAGACAGACACCGGCGGATTGGGGAAGAAATCCAAGTAGGTAGTTGGGTATGGCTGTCTACCAAGGGACTACCACTGCGAGGGAGGTGTAAAAAGCTAGAACCGAGAAGACTGGGGCCTTTCCAAGTAACAGCTCAAATTAACCCAGTTGCTTTCAAGCTTCAGTTACCTGAAAATATGAGAATACACCCTGTATTTCATAGGTCTTTATTGTCAGTGTTTGTACCAGCTCATAAATACCAAGTGGCAAGAGAGCCACCTCCTTTCCCCACAATGATGGAGGAAGAGGAGAACGAAGTGGAAGAGATATTAGATTCGAGGATAAGCAGGAGGAAATTACAGTATTTGGTTGCATGGAAAGGGTTAGATGCATCTGAGAATTCATGGGAACCAGCAGAAAAAATAAATGTCCCGGAACTGCAGAGAGAGTTTCACTGGAAATATCCCCACAAACCTAAGCCCCATAACTGGCATCTTCAAGAAATTTTCGAAGAGACAGATAGCGATGAAGATGAGTTCATAGGGTTCAGCCCTTCAGAAACAGAGGAGAGCGAGGAGGAGGGAGGGGGGCTTAGGGGAGGGGGTGATGTCAGGGAGTAGAGTTAGAATGTTCAGGAAAGGCAAGGGTTAAGTTTTGGCTCAAACTCGGAGGAGGGGAGGTACAAGCCAGCCCTCACTAGAAGGTTAAGAAAAGAGCGGGGAAACGAAAGGAGCCTCGTGTTTGCCTTTTTCAGAATTGCTGGTCAGGGGAGAAGCAGAGCTCAGAAGTTATCTGAATTGAATGAATTGAGTGACGGTGTTGAAGTTAAGCATTATTTATAAGTACTGTTTGTGAATTCTTAATTAAAATTATAAAAGACTAAGAGGCTTCTGTGGTGTAATATGAAGAGGAACCGACCAGCCCTGACACCCCACCCTCCGGGTGCATAGCATGTGCACCGCTCCAGGGGCCGGAGCAGCTAGTTCCGCCTCTGCACCCAGCCAGCTGGAAACTCCTGGCTAATCTGCATTCCCACTTGCTCTGTGCCTTTGCAAACGTCTCCTTTCCTCCTCAGTCCTGCTTGTGCCAAGGTGTAGCAGTATCTTTCTTCCTCTCTTCTGTGGTGCTTTCCTTGCCTTGTCTTTGTTGCCCTCCCATCTCCTGGGGGGGCACGCTGCTTTTGCATCCTCCTTTCCTCCTCTCCCCCAAACTCACTATGGCTCCAAGGCAGAAAAGCAAGGCAGCAGAATCAAATGCAGCCTCTTTCATGGCCCCGATGCAGAAGCGGCCGTTGCCACTCAGGCAGCTTCTCCTGCAAAGAACACGGGCAACACGGCTCAGCCTTCAGCTGCAGCACGCAGGGAGCAGCATGCCACACCTCCCTGGCCCAGCTGGGAAGGGTCCTCCGATCCGATGGCAGAGGCCAGCTCCATGACTTGGGCAGCAATGCCTCCAGCATTGCATGTACCAGAAATGGCCTGAGCACACGCCCGCAGGTTAGACAACTCCTGAGAGGAGCTGCTCTCCTCAGTCCGCCAACCATCCACAGATACGTGGCAATGGAAAATACAGTCCTTAAAGCATTAGCACAGACTCCCTTGAACCTCTTAGATCTGTTTCTTTAGACTTCAAGGCTGTGCTTCCTGCTGGTCGTCACAGCCAGGCGAGTTTTAGAGTTCAGCACCCTCTCCGTAAGGAAGGAACTATGTTTCTTCCGCAAGCCCAGCCTGACATTTGCATAGAGACCTTGTGTTTATCCAAAAGGGAAGAGGGAATCCTGCCGTTCCCACCCTTCCCATCCTATAGAGAGGACTAGGGAATCACCTAGACGTTCGAAGGGCACTTAGGAGTTCCATAAAGAGCACTGAAACAAACAGTGGTGGAAGGGGTGTATTTCTTCAGCTGATGGGTCCCAGCACAAGAGTGACAGCTGCCTTGTCTGCTTCAGCCACCACCGTGGGAGATTTCTAGAGCCACTACCTGGACCTCCACTTCTCCTTCACCTGCCACTATTAATGGGACCTTCATGCCTTGGCAGAGGCAGCACTGGGCAGGAGCGCCTTAGCAGGTGTGTTATCCCCCCAGGAAGCAGCCTCTCGCCATAACTCCACAGCACAAAGAGGCTTGGGGAGGTGCCACAGTGGCTGGCTCACTCCGTTACCACCAAGGGGCCTTCTCTGGCAGGCAAGGGAGCTGGCCACCACCCAGCCCTGCATAGCAGCTGCTCACCACAAGTCTCGCCAGGCCTCAGGATACCTGAGGAGCATCTCCACCCCCACCGTTCAGCCCGGACACTGAGATCCAGCACCGAGGGCCTTCTGGCGGTTCCCTCACTGCGAGAAGCAAAGCTACAGGGAACCAGGCAGAGGGCCTTCTCGGTAGTGGCGCCCGCCCTGTGGAACGCCCTCCCAGCAGAGGTCAAAGAGATAAACAACTATCTGACATTCAGAAAATACCTCAAGGCAGCCCTGTTTAGGGAAGTTTTTAACCTGTGATATTTTAATGTATTTTAATATCTGTTGGAGGCTGCCCAGAGTGGCTGGGGAGACCTGGCCAGATGGGCGGGGTACAAATAAAAAAAAATATTATATTATTATCAGGATCCGTCCTTCTGCCACAGCTGTCTGTGTCCGTCCACTGATCCATCTGCCAGCTCAGGAACTGATCTGACCAAGCTTAGTCACAAACGGAAACTTGAAGGGGAGGCAGGAGGAGGAAGTTGGTGCAAATTAATTGAGTTTCCCGTTTTGGTGAAACGCATACGATGTAACTCCCAGGGGCTGGCTCACCTGCCTACCCCAAAAGCGTACTTGGTGCCACATGTGATATTTCCCGCTTGAGTAACTCTTGGGGAAAGGGTGTGGCAGAGGGACGCAGCCAGACTGGCGCTTGGTCTCCTTTGTGTTGCCCACTTGTGCACAGAGAGGTTTTTGAATGCAGCACTAACAGTGTCTCCTTCCGGCAGGGGCAGGTTCCTGGAGCTGCTCTTCCCAACTCCGTGGATATGCTGGGCCCACAAAGCAGCCAGCAGCTCTCGTGTCCTCCCGTGACCCAACCACCCCTTCACCAGCCCACGGCTCCTCTCTTGTCCAGCGTGGCCACGGCTGGCATGCCGCCGGTCCAGCACCAGACCCCGCCTGGGATGACGCCTCCACAGCCTGCAGTGCCTGCCCAGCCGTCCACACCGGTCTCCGCAGCGGGACAGGCGCCCACTCCAGCAGCCGGCTCCGTCCCCAATGCCGCGCAGGTGCAGAGCACGCCTTCGGGGCAAGCCGCAGCCCAGTCGCAGATCCCACCGCAGCCTCAGACCCCAGTGCAGCCCCCACCCGTGCCAACCCCGCAGCAGCAGCAGCAGCCAATGTCTGCCCAGGCCCCTGGCACTCCGGTGAGTATTTGGCCTTTTTGCATTACTGGGCGCAGCATTTGCGCCAGGGAGCACTCTCTCATGAACGACAGCAGTGCTCTCGCAGCCGCCATGTAGCACCCCAGTACAGGGCACAACGTTTCCTTCCCTCCATTGCATGTCGTCCAGGAGGAGCAGCATAGGAAGCTGCCTTGCCCTGAGACAGGCACCTGGTCCACCTTCCGTCTCTCCCACTGAACTAGGACTTCTCTATAAATGCTCTGCCTTCTCGAGAAGCATTGTACGTGCTTTCAGTAGCAAAACCAAAAAGAAAAAGAAAACCTGAAGGAGATTGGGGCTCCTGTTCCCAAGTTGCTTGCAATCCAGATTCCATCTAAGAGGATCAGGAGAAGAGCAAGAAGAAGAGAAGATCCCTGTGGCCCTTCAGATATGCAGGCCAAATGGTCAGGGGGGTTGTAGCCTAACAACATCTGGAGACAGGTAGATAGCCGTGTTGGTCTGTCATAGTCAAAACAAAATAAAAAATAAAAAAATTCCTTCCAGTAGCACCTTAGAGACCAACTAAGTATGTTCTTGGTATGAGCTTTCGTGTGCATGCACACTTCTTCAGATACGGAAGATAGGAGGGCACTTCAATCTCCCAGGACACTCTATACAAGATCTCAAAGTAGCTGTCTTATTGCAAAGGAATTTCAGAAATAGACTGGAAAGAGAAGTTGCTGAATTGCAACTCATTACCAAGCTTAAAACCATGGAGAGACCTGGTCTGAACAAAGACATTGGATTCTTATCTCATTATACATGACAAAGCTTTTTTAACCTTCTCACCCCTTGCTTTTTCCTGTAAGACTAATTGCAGTCGTTAACAGTCCAACAGGTTTACCTCACCTATCAGCCAATCACCCATTCCCACCACCCTTCTGAGTAATACCCCTCCCCACCCTCTCACTATATATAAGGGTCTGGTGACTTCTGTTTCAGTGTATCTGAAGAAGTGTGCATGCACACGAAAGCTCATACCAAGAACAAACTTAGTTGGTCTCTAAGGTGCTACTGGAAGGAATTATTTTATTTTATTTTGTTTTAACATCTGGAGAGTCGCAGGTTCTAACCAGGTGCTGGTTCGCAGCCCAGATGTTTCAAGAGCACATGGTCTGGCAGCCAGCCAAGCTGCTCCTAATCCTTAGAGTGACCGTATCTCTCCCACCTGGGAGGGTAAGCCTGCCTGCCTGCTCAGGAGACTGCTCAAGTACTTTAAGCCTTCCGATGTTGAAGATGGGCAGAAGAGCATGTATTGTTCACATGTTCCGCTCAGGCTGCTCTTCCTTTGACGTTGGCGGAGTACGGCTCTTACTGTGACACAATCCTTTCCCAGCCTTTCAGCAGTTGGTGTGCTCTCAGCAAAGGGCAGCCCCATATTTTTGTACCTTCAGGAGTTGTTGATGTTGGTGTTGATGTAATAATTGTGTTTGTACAAGGGGAAAGGCCACAGCACCTCAGCAGGCAGCACCGGGGGAAGAGGGAAAGCAAGCTCTGAGGAGGAGGCCAAGACTAGTTGTGTTCATGTAGGTCAGCAGTCAGGTACCTCAGGCCTGAGGGCCTCAGGAGGCCCCACAAGGCCATTGTGGCCAAGAAGACATGAGCCCCCCCTCCTACAAGGGGGGACAGGTAAAGCTGCGGCTGACTAGAGAGCGGGGTGGGAGGGGGCATCGTGGGCAAAGTATCAGCTGAGCAGGGGCACCTGCGGAGCCCCCTATCGAGCGCTTTGCAAGTTCCATCTCGCCTGATGGGCTTCCCCAGCCAGCCTTAATCTTGGACCAAAATGGGTCACCCGACGTCATTGTGACACCAGGAGGCCCTTAGGAAACTGAGCCAGCCTGACCCAGGGGGAGGCCGGAAGGGACAACGCCTGGGAGGAAAAGGCTCCGTTGAGGAGGAACTGAATGTGTGCTCTTAGAGAGCACAGTGTTAGGGCTGGCTGGGGAAGCTGCATGCGGAGCGGAGCTGAGGATTGCAAGAAGCAGCCTTGGGCCATGGGGGGACCAGTTCCGTTGGGCATTTTCCGGGAAGGGTTGCTTGAGTGAGCTTGAAGAAGAGATGATGTTCCGTTAGGGCAGGAGCACTGGCATGGAGGCAGCCGCAGACCATGCAGGGTTCCGCTCTTGCTTCCATGCTTGTAACACTTGCCAGAAGGCAAAGAGGGCCGAGACTGGCAGGGAAGCCAAAGTCTAGTGCTGAAATCAAAATGGCCTGCAAGTTTGATTTTATTCATTTTGGACTCAGTCAAGCCCATGGTGCTTTTTCCCACTCCAAGTGTTACGGTACGTTAGCCTATCAAAGCTAGGAGGAGGAGAGTGTGGAAAGGGTTGCAGCGCTTGAGGAGGGTCCCTGCTGCTCTTGTGTGCAGAGCAGAGGAATGTCAGAATCCCACCTCTGGCCCTGAGCTTCCCTCTCCTGACCTGTAAGCTGAGGATACTCTTCATGCCTCTGACAAAGTGGGCTCTAGGCAGTGAAAGCTTTTGCCACAATAAATGTTAATATTTAAGAAGTTTATATTTAATACCAGTATCCTGCCCTCTGAAATCACCTTTCCCAGGGCAGCTTACAGACTACTGGGTGTGTTGAGAAGTTGTTTGTTTGCTGTGCATTTGGATCCTTCTTAAGATATCACAACCAAACTTTGAGGGGTGGTTGCTGAGATCGAGGAGCAGGTTTTTGACTGTTGGGATGCAGTTGGGTGCCATTCCGAATTAATACAGCAGACTCAGCCCTTCAAAATCACTGGCTTTCTTTGTTGGTTTCTTAAAATTCCCGAGCAAAGCCGGGCTTGAGACTGCTATTGGAATGTAAAGCAAAGTGGTGAGAGGGGGAAGGAACACTCCAAAATACAACTCAAAATCACCACCTATAATAATATCAGACAGCAAACAAAGAGCACATGGAAAACCATACACTAGAGCAGGCTTCCTCAAACTCAGCCCTCCAGGTGTTTTTGGCCTACAAGTCCCATGATCCCTAGCTAGTAGAACCAGTGGTCAGGGATGATGGGAATTGCAGTCTCAAAACATCTCAAGGGCCGAGTTTGAGGAAGCCTGCACTAGAGCATGGAAAGTAAAAGCCAGGCACCAGAATGATGTAAATGTGGGTGTCAGGGAAGCTATCTGTGGGAGAAGTATTTCATATTTAGAACACCACCACTTAAAATATCATTTTCCTGCTTGCTACTGACTATCTCTAATGCGTGGAGTCCCCAGAGAGTAGCCTCTCCACATGACTTATAAGTCGCAGGAAGGCTCAGGTGGCAAAAGACACCAACAGGCATCCTGATCCTAAACTGTGCAGGGTTGATCCAGCAAAATCATTGTGCTCCCAACATTATTTGCACAGCAGAAGTCCCCAGCCCTGCACCCCACTAAATCTGCTCCAGAGGACTTGGGGTACCTCCAGAGCAGATATGGGGATGGCAGGGCAGAGAGAGAGAGAGAGGAAGTTCTGTTCCCTGAGCACAGCAAATGCACAACCCTTTTTGGCCTGAGCTTGGAAATGGATCAGGAGCCCGACATTTTGGCAAATGTTCCCAGCTCCTGGTCTCTGCGCTCTCACAGCCATAGCTTGTGCTATCTGCAGAATATTTTCCAGGGTAGCCTCAGGTATAATGCATTGCAATACTCCAGCGTGGAGGCTTCCAGCACATGCATAATTGATCCTAGGATATTTTTCAAGGCTTTCTTTATCGTTTGCTGCCCTTCCAGTATTTGAAACCATGCTGTGGGAGACAGTTCTCGAGTATTCCTCGTTTTAGACTATTAACTGTGATTTACTGTTTAGATTTCTACACCACCCCTCAAATAAATTATCAGGGCAGCTTACAATAAGAAGCTTCCCTGACGGTTATGCTATAAACATCCTGTTAGGCCTCTTGTTATCAGATGTGAATTCTAGGCAGGGATAAACTAAATGGATTACTCATAGAATTAAAGAAGGGACCCCCAAGGGTCATCCAGTCCAACCCCCTGCAATGCAGGAATCTCAGCTTAAGCCTCCATGACAGATGGCCGTCCAACCTCTGCTTCAAAACCTCCAAGGAAGGTGATCCCACTGTCTGTTCCACTGTCGAATGGCTCTTACTGTCAGAAAGGTCTTCCTGGTGTTCAGTCAGAATCTCCTTTCTTGTAATTTGAATCCGTCTGCTCGGCTCTTGCCCTCTGGAGCAGCAGAAAGCAAGGTGGCTCCATCCTCCATGAAAGGATAGCCTTTCAGGTGACATGCTGGGTGCTGTTGGTGAAGTCCCTGTCCTCTGACCTAACTTTTTTTTGGAGTTCTACACTGGAGCGCAAGGCTGGTTTCCATGTGTTCAATGTCTCCCCCCCCCCACCCCAGCTATCCCAAGCAGCAGCCAGTATCGACAACAGGGTGCCCACGCCAGGCTCTGCCGCCAGTACCGACGTGAATGCTCAGCAGCTGGGGCCGGAGACCCAAACGCAAGAGATTAAGACGGAAGGGAAGGTGGAAAAAGCAGAGTCAGAATGTGGTGAAGCTCAACTAGATCCCAAATCGGAGGTAAGCAAAGGGCCCAAGGGATAGTCTTGGTCCGTCTGTGCTGCAGACACAGGGAGGAGGAGATACTGATGGGCTTCTTACGTCCAGCATAACCTGTAGTTGGGGCTTATGAGAATTCTAGCCCAGAAGCATCTGGTGGTTCCCCATCCCGGGATTAGGCAGCAATTTCTAGCTTTGGGGAGGAAGCGGTAGGGAAATAAAGCCTGCCCTTTGTGGGGTAGAGCAGGGAACACCCACTGCCTGGTAAACTAGAAGGAGAATTCACAGGGAAGGGAAATCATCCAGAATATTGGATGGATGGATGGATGGATGGATGGATGGATGGATGGATGGATGGATGGATATTAACATGTTAAATATTCCATTCTCTCTTGCTTTGCTGGGGAAGCTGACCTGCGTGGCTGCGGTGGTAGTGACTCCTCTCTGTGCCATGTGCTTTTCAGGTGGAGGAGGACGTTCCAGGCCCCACGCAAACCAAAGAAGAAACAAATGGGGTGGAGATCAAGCAGGAGCCCATGGAGATAGAAGGGAAGAAGCCTGAGATAAAAGAGGAGGATGACGGGGGCAGTAACGGCGCCGCTTCCCAGTCCACGTCACCATCTCAGCCACGGAAAAAGAGTAAGTCTACATCTGTGTAGCCCTCAAGTACGTCTGCCTGCTCCTTTTTAGTGTTGTCCCCCTCTTCTTAAATTAAAGTAGGACACTAAGAAGCATCTTGCTCAGTCGGGCTTTCCCAGGTTGTCTCCTGCAGTAGCCAGGCAGCTTCACAAGCAGGGGGTGATGGGGAGCGATGGCCGTTTGCTGTCCCTCAGCCTCTTCTGAACAAAGGCATTCTGTCTCTGAATAGGGAGAGACTTCTGTTTTACCTGTCACAGTTAAAGCCACTCCTTTCTTCCCTGTGAAGTGGTCCAAGTGTTCTTGTTGTTGTTGTTATTTAAATTTGTATGCCGCCCTTCGTCCATCGATCCCAGAGCGACTCCCTGCATAAAAACAAAGCGCCCTGAGCAGCCGTTGCCACATCTTAGAGACTGAATTCCACCTGCTGTTTACGAATTGATGACGAAATACTGCTTATTGCATGAATGAGATGACTGTAGATAGACTTGACTTGTGGTTTTATTTACGTTAACTCCTTCGGATATTTTCAACAGTCTTTAAGCCTGAAGAGCTGCGCCAGGCCCTCATGCCCACCCTGGAAGCTTTGTATCGCCAGGACCCAGAGTCCTTGCCCTTCCGGCAGCCCGTGGACCCTCAGCTCCTGGGGATTCCGGTAAGTG
The DNA here is from genome assembly GCA_034641395.1 of Darevskia armeniaca. Taxonomy (NCBI): domain Eukaryota; kingdom Metazoa; phylum Chordata; class Lepidosauria; order Squamata; family Lacertidae; genus Darevskia; species Darevskia armeniaca. Next base: position 510,224 of record JAWWNF010000799.1, read on the forward strand.
AGAAGGTGTAGCAGGTGTCCCTGGGCCTTCCCAGGAACCAGCGGGCCAGTCTTGGCACCATAGCTAAGTAACAATCTCAGGCAGATTGGATCGAAGCCAGTTGAGCAGCAGAGTGTTTTGCAAGCAGGTCACTGCCGTCTCTCGCAGAGTGTGGGCTTGTCAGGTAGGCAGTTGGGTGTAATTTTCACCGTTGGGCAGTCCTTTGACTGGTGGCAATTCTTTTGGGTTTAGGTTCTAAAGTGGTCCATGTGGTCTTCCTGCCCAGGAACTCCTGTAGCTCCCAGAGCCAAGCGCTTAGTTTATTAGTCTGCCCTACAGCCAAAGTCTTCTTCCAGGTCTGTCTCTGAGTAGACAAATATAGGAAATTTGAAGGCAAGACCAGATTTTCCACAGTTAAGAATTTCTTTCAAGTGAGGACTGTTTTCAAGATTTGCTGTACCTTTCTGTCTAGGTCATGATTTTGTGTAGCACTGATCCGAAGTTGGGACAGTTGGCTTCAGTATGTGCGGCATCTTGAGCTGCTTAACGGCTGCTGTTGCTAATGGAGCTTTGGGCCTCCGTTTATCCAGAGCTGTAGGAATCCAGAGGGGGGTGATGTCATCCCACCCAGATGGCAGTTCTCTCTCAACCCTGACGATGTGTGGTTTTTGCAAGCAACATCCACCTGTGGCAGTGCCCTAATTTCGGGTGCATCAGACGCAGGGTCCCTAAGAGCGAGATCTGTCTGGATGGGAATTTCAACCCAAGTCTCCCAGGCACTCTAACCATTACGCAACACAGTCTCCTGAGGTGGTTGCTATGATGGGTTACTCTCCCATCAATAAAAATCACTATTTTTTTGGAAACTTTGAATTTGAATGGCCAGCTGACACTGTGTTCCTTCTTTTTTTCTAATTTGCAGGACTATTTTGACATAGTGAAGAATCCCATGGATCTTTCCACCATTAAGCGCAAGTTGGACACGGGGCAGTATCAAGAGCCCTGGCAGTACGTGGATGATGTCTGGCTAATGTTCAATAATGCCTGGCTTTATAATCGCAAGACGTCGCGAGTCTATAAATTTTGCACTAAGCTGGCTGAGGTCTTTGAACAAGAAATCGACCCTGTTATGCAGTCCTTGGGATACTGTTGTGGACGCAAGGTACTCATGGTTTCTTCACAGCTATGGTCTTTGAACATACAAAACCTGTGTGTTTCATATTCACAGTGTGAATATGTGCATTTATCTGAACTTTCTGTTTGAGAAGCTGATTTTATGAGATTTACTTTAAATGTCATTTAAAAGAGGTTGTATCCATTGTTAGGCCTAATGACCCCCTGAAATTAGTGGACCCAAGTTAATCATATTAATTTCAGTGCATCTACTCTGAGTAGGGCCAGCAGGTCTTTATTTTCAAAATCTCTGTGTTGAATTTTGACATATTTTTATATTATACTTTAAAACATTGACTCGGATACATGCACAGGTGTGTGTTGCTACAATTTGATGAGAACTAGATTGACTTCATATGCACAGCGCATCAAGCTCTAGAACTAGTAAAACTGTGCAAGTGAGGGCTTCTTTTGTGGCTCCTGGCAAGAGGGGCTGCATGCTTCCCTCAGTTGGGGCTGAGCAGCAGCAGGAGAGAGGGCTTGTGGTCTCATGCGCTGCTTGCAGGCTTCCCAGATGCGCCTGGTTGGTCACTGTGGGAAATGGGGTGTGAGAGCAGAGGGACCCTCTTTGGTCTGATCCAGCGGTAGCCAGGCTTTTTTAATTCTTCCTAAAAAGTGCTCTTGACTTTTTAAAAAGAGGAGCCGCTGTCATGTTTTTGGCACACATGGATCTTTCTCAGGGAGATCTGTGTGTGAACCTTCCTGCCCTGAGTGTTTGGTTATTAAATTTGGGGTGCAGATCGCGTGAACCAGCATTTTAAGGCATTGTGCTCTGCAAATAGGATGAAGAATGTTGCAGTTGTCTACTATCTGTAATAAAGTGAGCCAGCAGCTAACACTAAGTATTTTAAATTCATACATAAAGGTCAGAACACAGAACATTCTGCTTAAAATATCTATTACTTTTAAAAAGTGTCGGTGGCTTGCATGCTGTTTTACAGTTTCTAAATTCCACCTGCACAGCGTTGCAAAGAGCTGCTCTGCAGATGTTGGCTAACTGACTAAATAATTATCCCCAGAGCACTGTGGCTCTTCCTAGACAGAAGAATAATGCTCCGTTAGGGTTTGGTTTTTTTAATGCTACAGATTTTAGTTAGACATTGCATCGTGCTCAATCTCTTACTGTTTTCTGTGAATTTCAAACTTTCTGGATTTATCTCTTTTAATGAGTGCAAGTGCAGCCCAGCGTGGCTGGGTCTCCTTCCTGCTCTTCCCAGATGCAGCCCAGCCTGTCAGTTCTAGGGGCTCAAACAGGCTGTCAAGCTTCGTGGGGTCCCTTCCCCAGCTGGCCGTTCAAAGAAAGACTCTGAGCCATTAAGCTATTAAGCTTTAATCTAGGCTAATTTCTTTACAATGCGGAGTACATCATAAACACATCTTGTCAGTCACTCTCAGATTCCGGAAGTGCCCCTTTGCGATTCTCCCGCCAGGAATCCCATCTTGGAAAATGAAAGCACCTTGTCCGTCTCTTCTTTCCTTCCCCTGGTACATTGCGAGGGCTCTGCCTGGCTGGCTGGAGCCCTCCCACTGCTTCCCCTTCTCCAGAGCTCTCCCCAGAAGGGGAGGAAGAATCTGTCTTCAAGATCGTGGGTTGTTCCCGGTACTCACTCAAAGCTGGGCTGGAAGGGGGGCGCAGCCCCCTGACACAGGCCAATTTGCACACACCCATTTTTCTTTTCCAATTGGCACATAATATTCAGTGGCTGCTGGCTATGCTCCATACAGGACTATTTTTTTAGGGAAAGGGGGTTCTCCTATTGGAGAGAACAACAGTGAATTAAAACAATAAAATGCTGAAACTCCAAAAAAAAAAAAAAAAAGCGCTGCCTCTGCTGTAGAAGAAATTTGTGCCACACAAATATGTGCCAATAGTTGTTGCATTATAGTCATCTGTTCTCTCTGGCTTTTCTTCTTTTTCAGTACGAGTTTTCTCCCCAAACCTTGTGCTGTTATGGGAAGCAGCTGTGTACTATTCCACGGGATGCCGCCTACTACAGTTACCAGAACAGGTAAGTCTGGGCCTTCTCGGGACTCAGAGTGCCGCAGGATTTTCTTAGAGCAGGACCTGAGCTTAGAGGTGGCTCCTCGCCCCGCAAGAACACAGACAAGGAGTCCCTTGAGAGTTCCCACCTCGAGGGGCTACAGGTGGCATATTTTGATGTTTTCAGAAAAGCTCCCAATCCCACGTCAGGCTTGGACTATTGCGGTGATTTAGTGAAGGTATCCCCTGCAAGGTCCTTGGCTGGTGGGCTGCATGTGGCTTGGAAGCTCATGAGTCAAAATAAAAGAGAGAGAGCGAAAATCAAGAGAAGGGGAAGGAAGGAGAGGTGGCAATTTCACGTTGGCTTATTTACAATACAGTGGTACCTTGGTTTAAGAACAGCTTAGTTTATGAACAACTTGGATTAAGAACGCTGCAAACCCGGAAGTAGGTGTTTTCGTTAGTGAACTTTTTCCTGGAAGCAGAACATGTAAGTTCCATTTGTAAATTCTGCTATGGGAAAGCATGCCTTGGTTTAAGAACGGACTTCCGGAACGGATTAAGTTCATAAACCAAGGTACCACTGTGCCATATTGGGGCTAGCAGGTTGTTCCAACAACTTCCTGGAAAGGTGGGTTTTTAGGCTGCAATCCTATAAAGGCTTACCTGGGAGCAAATCAGCTGAACTCAACGTGGATTACTTCTGAGCAGGATGCACTCTTATACTGTCCAGGAATTGTGGAGTTTTATATTTTTTGTAGTTATTCAGTGACTGCACACATAGGATTTAAAAACCGTGAACTAGTGAATGGAGGCCTCGGGCAAAGTCCTGGTTTTAAAAAGTCCTCCCTCTGGTTGCTGTCAGTTGTGCACCCTGCTGTTGAGGCCACCCACCCCTCCTCCCTTGCTCACGGGGTCCCCTATGGAGGAGCGGGTGCCCCGTCTGGTGCTGCTTTCTCCCTGGGGAGGCGCTTCTGGTGCCTGAGCAGGTGCTACTTTCAGCACCGGCCCCTAATTTTCCGAGTAGCTCTTGGTTGCTAGCTTGTCTTCCGGGAACAGACTTGCTCCGTGGGTTTTGATAAAAGCCTCTCTCCCCTTGAACGAGATAGTCCCAGGAGACTCTTGGCCTGTGGACATGTGTGTGTGTGTGTGTGTGTGTGTGTGTGTGTGTGTGTGTGTGAAGACCTCCCAGGAAACGGCTTTCTCATCTCCCCTTGGTTGGTTCATTGTGGTGACCCGAGTGGAGAGCTGTGGGGTTTGGGCGGCTGAAGCTGTTCCCCCCGTTTCCTCCGTCTGTCTCAAGGCATCCCGGTGTGTCTCTGTGTCCCCCTCTATGGATTGCCCTAGCCTGTGTTTCTTACCTTCCTTGGTGTTTCAGTTCATACCCTTTCCAAACATTTAGTCAAGATTGCCTTAGAAGAAGGGGATAGTTTTGCTTACAGTTTACCCAAAGCAAAACAAGAAATATGGACTTGGGCCTTATTCGAATGCAGGTTGTGTCTGAGAGAGACCTTTGCTTTTAACCTTCTTGGATTTCTTAAAAGCAGCAAGGGATGTGGAAGACTGACCAGTTCAGTTTGGTTCACAAAATTTTTCACAAGTTCCTATTTCAGTTTGCAAAGCCTTGATCTATTTTTTTTGTCTATATTGTATTTAATTACAATATAAACAATGTAGTTTATAAAGTTTACACACATGACTGGAAACACTGAGCAATAGAAATGCATTTCTGTTAAATGTTTGTCTAGAGTATGAATTGAGTGTCCTTTGTGTTCTACTACATTTTAATTGAGCAGCTGGTCACATTTAACTCAAGGTTTTCAATCTTGAATGCTTTAATGGATTTGGCAATGTTAAAATTGTTCCTGCTTCTGCAGCTTTAATAAAATAATGGCAGTCTCGTGATTCTGGCTACTGCGAGACTGCTTGCTTCTTAAAACCCAACCTGAGAATTGGATCCAAATTCTGAAACGGATGCCCTTGGAAGTCTGCTCCAGAGCCTCTCCTGGTCACCGGCGGTGGCCTGTGGCGGCTGAAATGCGACCGAATGCTCCCCTGCGCTCTTGGCCGTGCCTTTCTGCTCTGCCGTGTCCTGGTGTTTGTCTCTTACTACTTCTGTCTGTGCTGTTTGTCCCTTTCCCTCCCCTCTGCTCCTCCTCATTGGCCACACTGACCCATCAATCGACCAACCAACGACGCTCCCCCTCCTCTCGCCTTGGTGATCTCTGCCCTGCTCTGATTGGTGGCTCCCTTGCTTGGGTTGCTCTGTGTTTTGATGGACCAGTTCACCCAAATATGGCCTTCTTGCTGACAGGTATCACTTCTGTGAGAGATGTTTCACTGAAATCCAGGGGGAAAACGTTACCCTTGGTGATGACCCTGCCCAGCCACAAACGTAAGTAATTTCTTTTCTTTTCTTTAAATGCCGGCTAAAAGTAATGAGAGGACATGTTCCGTTGTGCCTCGGGTGCAGCAGGAAGAGATGCTCTCATCATTCAGGGTGCAGCCCCCCAGGTGCAACTTCTGCTTGGCTGTGGAGTCTCGTTCACTCGAAGAAAGCTGCACCTCCCGGCCTTTGCCTGCCCCCCCCCCGTCAACAAGGAGCATGGCGAGCTGGTGTTGCATTGCGCTTACATTGCGCTTAGAAGTTCAACAGTGTTCACGTAGAAGGGCCCCAGTTCACACACTCAGCGATCTTGGGAAAACCCTTGTGCCTCAGCCTTCAGCCCTGTGTTCTGCAATTTGTGGTTAATAATCCAGGCTGGTTGAAAAGATTTCGAAAGGTGAATTAAGTGCAGATTTTCAATGCCCAGGCAAGATGCCCAAAACTTAACTCCTGTGAATGTTATTCATTCTCCGTAGGTGTGGCACTTGCTTAGGTGACCCTCTGAGCTGCAAGCCCCTTCCCTGCCATGTCCCTTGGCAGCTTTCTGTACTGTAATTAACCTACATGATAGCCTAAGTGTTTTCTCAAATTGGCTCCAAGAATTGAGTTGACTTGGGATCTGTTCTTACCTGCTGATAGTTAGCCTGCCATAGCTGGTATGAATAACTGGGCTGGCAGTCACTTGGTTCGTACTTTTGCGTGTTTGTTTAAAAGGTTTATAGCCCTCTCTTCCTTCAAATAATCCCAGAGCAAGGTACAATCTAAAATATAGGCTCTAAATTATACACAGCAATAAAACATGAATATGTCAATAGCACAAGTCAGCTGGATCCAGTGGGAAGGCATGCTGTCTTTACCTATTAAAAATTAGCCAAGTCCAAAAGCTTGAGCGAATAAATGCTGCAAACCCTCCAGAGGGCGCTCTCTAATGGGGGCACCAGCCCTGAGAATGCCTCTCCCAGGCTGCAGCCTAACAGAGACTGCAAACACAGAGTCATAACAAACGAGCAGGTCCACATGGGAGCAAGGGAATTGTCAAATATCTAGGTCCTGAGCCAAGATGGGTTACAAGCACCTTGAACTTGGCTTGGGAGCAAATCAGCCGCCTATGCAGTTCCTTCAGAATGGGTGTCCTGATTTCTTGGCGGGCTGCTGCCGAGGCTTCTGGACCTGGTTCAAGGGATGCCCCACATGGCGCACATGGCAGTAATCCAGACACAAGGTGCCATAGCCAAGCTCTGTGTCAGCCAGAGCTTGATGACAGGCCCTCCTAGCCTTGGAGCTCCCTTTCCCCTTCCTCAGACCCCTTGGATCCAGGGGTGCCCCAGGCTGCGACCCTCTTCCTCCAGGGGGAGTGCGACCCCATCCCAAACTGCACCGTTCCCAGACCCGGCAGCTGCCTTCTCCCCAGCTCTTGGGGGTGTCCTGAAGGAGTCCCTGCCTCAGCAGGTGCCTTTTTAGGAAGAGGTGCTCACTGGGTAGGATGCAGCAGAACGAAGTGCAAGACGTAACTTACCCTGTGTCTCTTTCTGCAGAACAATATCAAAAGATCAGTTTGAGAAGAAGAAAAATGATACACTAGACCCAGAGCCGTAAGTATCAAGACATCTCGGCATGAAGCCCTGTTTCATACTTTTTTAAAGTCCTTGGCTAGAATTCGCATGAGCCAGGCTTTGCTCCGTCGAGTCAAAGGAATTGCAGAGGCAGGCAGGCAGTTTATTGTATCACATTCGCCTTTATTTCGTAAAGACACATTAGCGCATGTGACTCCATGGAGTGAACTATTTAGATTCCAACAGCAGTTGCTGTTCAGCTGCGGATCCTTCCCTAGCGGCCGTTTCTGCTTAAACCAAAATGAACTAATTCAATCTAATGTTGCCTTTTGTGCTGCTGTTTCCCTATTGCCTCCTCCCTGATTACTAGCCAAACACAGCTCAGTATTTCCTCTTGTGGGCTGAGATATGTCTCAGGTGTGGATGCTCATTACCCAGCCCAAACAGAGCTGCCAGGGGCCTGATTCTGGTTCATTTGGGAAAGATTAGGACCTCATCATTGTTTGCGGAGGTCCCTGCCTGCGTCATGTGTGCTTTTAGTCTGGTTAGCAAGCACACAGCCTCTCTTGCCATCTGGCCCTAAGTGGGAGCGGCTTCTGTTTCAGTTTGCCTCGTGGTGGCACTTTGTCCTGACGTAGCGCAGAGCTGCTCTGCGCTCTTTGTGCCAAATCGGTTGTCTTTCTACCATCTACTGATGGGTGCAAGTATTGCAGTTCCACTCCCGATGTTTCTGCAAGAGCTAGTTTCTAATTCAACTGCTCCAGCAGTTTCCCAGGGAGTCAGTAAGAAATGATGCTCTATGCTGCACACAATGGACAGATTTAATGGGGTTTCCATGAAATGCCCGTTCCTGCCTGCCATCTTTGAACTTTTTCTTCATGGCTTTAGGTATAAAGTGAAAAACATAAGCTGGACGTGATATGACTTCACACTCAGCATTATAAAAATGCTTTTTATTACTGATACCAAACATGAGTGTCCCAGAGAATATCTGGTGTGTATTCTTGGTCGTAAAGCCATTGTGCCAAGTGAAAGGTTTTGCAAACTTCAGGGGGGAAGTGAGTTAATAATCTCCTTATAACACTCAGACATTTAAAATATTATTATTTATGTTATTATTTAAAGTTTTGTGACTAGGGAAGTATTCTCTGGCTCCTCTTTGTGCTTCCACATTTTCACTTTAAGAAAATCAAGGCTTGTTCTCTTGCCTGTTTTCTTCCCTCAGCTTTGTGGACTGCAAGGAATGTGGCCGGAAGATGCACCAGATCTGTGTGTTGCATTATGACATTATTTGGCCTTCAGGGTAAGTAGCTTCGAAAGGTGCCGGGGTTTGGAGTGGTGAAGCTTTAGCAAACTTCCTAGGTTCTGCTTCAGTTCAAATGATTTGAAACAATAATGCCTTCACTCTGGCAAAGATGCAGAGTTGTGATTGGAAGCTCAGCATTCGCCCAAGCGTCTTGGGGTCGTCTAAGTCCCCTTGGGGTATTGAGCCAGAGCCTCCTTCTCTGCTGATGCCTCCTGAAAGACCCAGCGACTGGCATCATCTGCTTTCCCAGCCCTCTCAACAGTTTCTCCCTATCATTCACTCTCTGCCTTGTTTTGGGGCACCTCGCTGCCAGCAAGTTTCTAGAGGCCTAGACTTTTGTGTGCACTTTGTCCATTGCCGGAAGGGTGATGGATGAATGACAGAAGGAAGGGGGCTCCAGTCCGTGTTGGTGATGCCACACAGGCCTCAGGGCATTCGCACGAGATCAGTTCAAGCACAAAGTCTTTTGATCTTGGAGTCTCAGCCATGTGACCTCTAAAGGAGGGTAGGGGAGAGAGGGTCTCTGGCCCACCTGGCTTCTCAGCACTCAGGTGCTGTGGCCTCTTGGGATGGCATCCCCCCCCCCCCCCCCGGCAGAACTGCCCTGCCAGGTGCTGGGTCTGCCTGTTTTGGAGATCCTGTCAAAGCTGCTGCCAGGTTGGGTTGAGGTTTGGTGCCTCCCAGTGGTCAATAGACAACATGGCAAGCTTGCCCATGGACTGCCGGGCAGCACCAAACCTAAGCCCAGTCTGGTGGCAGCACGACCTGCCAAGATGCCACCCTGAATGAAAGCCAGAAGGGCTGGAGCTTGAGCCCCCCGAACTGGGCTGGCGTGGGCTGGAGCCTCACCTTGATGATAGGCCCAGTCACAGGAAGAAGCGGCTGAAACACCGAGAGGTTTGGGGCAGCCACTATGTTCACTGTGTTTGCATCTATATTAACTTTCATAACTTACTAGCTCTCCATTGTGGTTCTAGCTTTGTATGTGACAACTGCTTGAAGAAAACTGGTCGAACACGCAAAGAGAACAAATTCAGTGCCAAAAGTAAGTCTATGGCCTCCTTATGAAGATGCTTTTAATACAGTGTCTTAATGCACCTTTCTAAGGTCTCTCTTTTTGGAAAGTAACCTTGCGGGGGAAGGGGTGCTGTCGGGCTAGATCCTGCGGGGATGCTTCAGTCAAAAAGGAAAATCAAGGGTGCAGTTTTAAAACTAAAGTAAACATTGAATCTGTTAGAAATAAACAGAATATGCCTAGCACTGGTATGTAGATAACATCAAATAAGTCATAAGTTGACTATTGTGATGTACAATTAATCATGTTGACACTCTCCAAAGGCTACTGAGCAGATGTAGCAGTCCCAGAATCAGAGGGCAGGATTCCTCTTCTGGGCGGGGAGCTGGTTAAAGAACAGGAAGCAGGAAAGACAGAAGGGAACAGGCATTCTCACAAATAAGGGAAATAAGAAGTAGAGTCCCCGAGAATCTGTTCTGGGACTGGTGGTATTTCACAGGTTCACAAATGATCTTGTTGGGGATGAGCAGTGAAGTGGCAAGTTTGCCAACAACGTCCAAGTATTTAGAATTGAGTTGGGATCTTTTAGGATTTACATTGGGTGTCTAGGTAAGCAAGTTAGTACCAGATTGTTGTGGGATAGTAGCTTATTTTGGAGGCTGTTGTAAGGTTAAGGGAAATTGCTGAAATACGGTAAGTGGGAAAGTTGGCTAAACAAGGAGAATGCATAGTATATGGAGAGGAGAATAAACATGTTTAGGGTTCAGAAGGTGGTAGATCTTGAAAAGGGAAATGTGAAAAGAATTGGCCCTTGATGCTGCCAGGAGTCTCCACAGCCGAGGGGGCATGAGTCACTATTTATGCGTTGTGCCACTTCAGAAAGTGGGCAGGACTCAACATGCCTTTGCTAGCCAGATAAATGTTCTTATTCCATGGAGCCTTCAAACACAAACACTTCCCTGCCTTCCCCTTTGCTTCCTGCTCGGTCATTCTCAGCTCGCCTTTGAACACAGACATCGTTTTTCAAAGCTGGCTTTGAGCCCAACCCAAACTATCTTGCCCCCTTGGTTTCAAAGGGAGCGCAGCAAGGGATCAAGCCTTACATTTTCCCAAGTCTGACCTGAACGTGGCTGGAATCTGGATGCTCTCTCTCTGCCTCCCCAGGGTGACTTCCTCCCGCAGCTCATTCCTTGCACTTTCCCCTGTAGGGTTGCAGACCACCCGCCTAGGAAACCATTTGGAAGAGAGAGTCAATAAATTTTTGCGACGGCAGAATCACCCGGAAGCTGGCGAAGTGTTTGTGAGAGTGGTGGCCAGCTCAGATAAAACAGTGGAGGTGAAACCGGGGATGAAATCCAGGTGAGCTCTGCCCTTCCTCAGTAGGCGCACACGGCTCCCAAACTATTGAAACAGTTGCCATCTGCACCATTTCATTTATTCTGACTACAGAAATATTAATTCTTAATTATACTATACAGTTAGCATTTTGTCTCCATATAATCTTTTTTTTTTAATGTGCTTTATAGGCAGGTGAGGAGAAGACCTGGTTGAGTGCATAGCAGCAGCAGATAGAGCTGGAATCAGCTTGGGGGGAAATTCCCAAAACATGGCCATTTTCGGCTGTTTTCATGCAAGATCCTAGCCAGTGGGCTGTATTGAGCCCAGTATCAGAGAATGGTAGAGTTGGAAGGGACCCTGAGTCTCATCTAGGACAATGAGATTCCCCTGCAATGCAGGAATCTCATGTAAAACTTCCATGAGAGATGGCTCTCCAACCTCCGCTTTAAAACCTCCATGGAAGGAGAATCTGAGGGAGTCTGTTCCACTGTTGAACAGTTCTTACAATCAGAAAGGTCGGCATCTACTTTCTTGCAACCTGAATCCTTTGGTTTGTGCCCTGCCTTTTGTAGCAGCAGAAAACACGCTCGCTCCATGTTACAGTGCTTAAGATAGTTGAAGATGGCTATCGTACCTCTTCATTTTCAGGCTAAACATTCCCAGTTCCTTCGGTACGAAGCCTAACTGGCCTATTCCAAAGATAGCTGCCTGTTTCCAGTCTCTTTCACCCATAACTTAATCGTATAGAAGGTTTCCTTGAGAATAGCAGGGGCTGCTCTGTTGCCGTTGATAATCAGCCCATCCTCATAGTTGCAGAGGAGTAGGCTTGCAGTGAAGTGGCTGGTGACTGTGTTCTCTTTCCTTCAGATTTGTAGACTCTCGTGAGATGCCCGAGTCCTTCCCCTATCGCACAAAGGCTCTCTTTGCTTTTGAAGAGATAGATGGCGTGGACGTCTGTTTCTTTGGCATGCATGTGCAGGAATATGGTTGGGATTGCCCGCCCCCAAACACCAGGTATGTGGCGTTGCTTCCGGTGGGGCTCCAGGAAAGGAAGGGCTGTGCTTCTGCTTGCCTTGCCAAGGAGACACATTTTCCTGAATGTTGCCTTGATTCCTCTCGCTCCTTGGTCCCATTCTTGTCTCTTTCTCCTGTCGCTCCCCTTCTCTTCTATCTTGTTCCCAGATGTCAAAAACTCTGTTGCTTAGGTCTGCATGCAATTCAGCTCTGTCCACGCATTAAAAACACTCGGCCTGAAATTGTAGGTCATTGGAATTGTGATGACGATGGGGCCCAGGAGGCACCTCTCCTTCCAACTCTGTTTGGGGACAACCACGTAGCTGTCAAGCGCAACTCCACAAACTCTCTCTTCCCTTTTGTCACAGGCGTGTTTACATCTCCTACTTAGATAGCATTCATTTCTTCCGCCCAAGATGCCTGCGAACTGCAGTCTATCATGAAATCCTTATTGGGTATCTGGAATACGTCAAGAAACTGGGGTGAGTGTTTTGTTGGGGCATCTTTGCATCGGCTCATCCGGGGGGGGGGGGGGCTCTGCCTCATTACGTGCTGCTTGCTCCTGTGTTGTGAAGTGGGGTCATGTCTGAAGGCATTTCAGTGCAAAAAAGTGTGTCGTCTGGTGCTCTAGCTGCGAGGTCCCATGCACTAGTTCTGGAAACGTTGCAGGGCTGCTTCACCTCTGAGCCGCAGCAGAAACAGCTGCAGAAGTGGCCAGATGTTGGAGCTCCCCCAAGGTTGTGGTGGCAGTTGCCGGTCTCATTTGCATCTGGTGGCTGATGCAGGACACACTGGGAGGCGGGAGGCGGGGCAAATGCGCTTTCCAAGCCTCCCTCTGGTCCTTAGATGTTCCCGTCCGTGGGTGGTAATACCTTCAGGCATCCCTCGGCAATAAGTCTGAGAAAGCACAGCCATGTGACGTTGGCCTGCAACTGAGCGGTTTCCCGGCAGAGGCCTTCCTGAGATTCTGGGTGGGACAGTCCTTAACTGGGATGCTTTTGCTTTTGCGGGACATCCAGGTACGTGACGGGTCACATCTGGGCCTGCCCCCCGAGTGAGGGGGATGATTACATCTTCCACTGCCACCCTCCTGACCAGAAAATCCCCAAGCCCAAGCGCCTGCAGGAATGGTACAAGAAGATGCTGGACAAGGCCTTTGCGGAGAGGATCATTCATGACTACAAGGTGAGGGGGAAGGGGAGCTGGTTGCTGGTGCAGCTGGGGGGGGGTCACCTCCTTCAGGCTAAGAAGGGGATTGTTGTTTTTAAGCATCCATATTATAAATTTAAAAAACAGCTAATTTGGCATCTTGGTATTTTAGGGAATTCCCTGTTTAGGGAATTTTTAAATGTTTGATCATGTTTTTAAAATTTTTAAAGGAGTAATTATTATTTTAAAATGAATTATTTTTATTTTATTTTATTTTATTTTAAATGAAAAGGAGTGTCTATTTATTTTATGACCTTCAGCGCAGTGACATGTATTTTTTTCACAAATGCCTGGTGTGCGATAGGCTCTGGCTGCAATCCTAAGCCCATCTGCTGGGGAATAAGGCCCATTTAGCAGAGCAGACATTCAGAAGATAGTGAACAAGCTGAAATGAAACGTAGGAAAGAGCCTACAAGTACTAGGAACCGCATTGCGCTAAAGGAGCCTCGCCCTGTTGGTTCCTTTTTTTTCCTCCAGGATCATGGTTTTTTATATATATATATATAAATCTTTTTATTCATTTTATAAGGAAAAAACAAACATACAAAAAACATACAAGACACAAAAATCTCTTCCCCAGTCTTACCTTTTTCTTAACATAAATGGGTGGCTTCCTCTGGTCCCTCCCATCTGAATTTCATTTCTAACCATCTTTGACAGTTTCTAAATAAAAAAGCACTGCAAACTTAACTTAATTCTAATCCTAAAACTTAACCTAAAACCTAAATCTACACCGAACGCCTATAGCAACTTCCCTAAGGTGTATTACATATAACCATATTTATTCAAATCTAGTTTACATTTCTTCCAGTCTTCTTCCACCGTCTCTTCATCCCGATCGCGGAGTCTCCCGGTCAGTTCAGCAAGCTCCATGAAGTCCATCATCTTCATTTGCCACTCACCTATAGTAGGAATATCTTGAGTCTTCCAATTCTTGGCTAATAATACCCTCGCAGCTGTTGTGGCATACAGAAAGAATGTCCTTCTTCCCCTATTATTCCCAGTAAAAAGGCTTCTGGTTTCTTTATAAAAGTGTCCTTCAACACTTTTTTCATCTCATTATAAATCTTTTCCCAGAAGTCTTTTACTTTGGGGCACAACCACCACATGTGGTAAAAGGTTCCTTCTTTTTCTTTACATTTCCAGCATTTATTATCAGATGTGCAATACATTTTTGCAAGTTTGACAGGTGTTAGATACCATCTGTACATCATTTCATCATATTTTCTCTCAGAGCAGTACATGCTGTAAATTTATAACCTTTTTCCCACAATCTCTCCCAATCTTTAAGCATAATATTATGCCCGACATCCCTAGCCCAATCAATCATAACTGTTTTCACTTGTTCATCTTTTGTGTGCCACTCCAATAACAAATTATACATCTTAGAAAGATTTTTACTCTTTGTATCCAACAATTCCGTTTCCAATCTGGATTTCTCTGTTTGAAAACCTTAATTTTTATTATCTACCTTAAACATTTCATTAATTGGATGATATTGTAACCAATCATTCAAATTATCTTTAAGCTGATCATAAGACTTTAATTTAAATTTATTATAATCTTCCAACAGCAAATCACTGTACTTCAACACCTTGGTTTCCATATTTAACCTTTTATGGGCCTTGGCCTCTAATGGTGAAATCCACCTGGGTGTTTTTCTTTCTAACAAATCTTTATACCTAATCCAAACATTAAACAATGATTTTCTAATTATATGGTTTTTAAATCCTCTGTGGGCCTTTATCTTATCATACCATGCATAAGCATGCCATCCAAATACATTGTCGAAACCTTCCAAGTCCAAAAGATCAGTATTTTCCAGCATAAACCATTCTTTCACCCTGTAGGTTCCTGGGCCTCATCCTGTCCACCATTGTAACTAAGCCTCTCGGGGTGTTTTTGCAGGACATCTTCAAGCAAGCAACGGAGGACCGGCTGACAAGTGCCAAGGAACTGCCTTACTTTGAGGGTGACTTTTGGCCCAACGTGCTGGAAGAGAGCATTAAGGAGCTGGAACAAGAGGAGGAGGAGAGGAAGAAGGAGGAAAGCACGGCAGCCTGCGAAACAACGGAGGTGCCTGGAGTCCCGAGCGCTGGGGGGGACTGGGAGGTTTTTGCTGGTCTGCTTTGAAATCAGGCCTCTTTGGGCAGGCAGAAATTCAGTGAGTGATCATGATAACAGGCACATGTCACTCTCCCAGCTCCAGAGCTGATCAGAAAGTCCTTTGCTGGGCAAGTTCTAGGCTGGGGCAGCCCTTCCCTGGGAGGAGCCTGCTGGAGCCAATGGGGTGTGCGGGGGCGGGATACCCTGAAGCCTGAACAAATCAGAATGCCACCCTGCAAAAAGGGTGATTAAGAAATTCCTTTTACCTGGCTTTCCAGGGTGTGAGATACCAGCACAGTTTACAACAGTTCCTCCTAAAATTTGATTAAATGGGAAATGGCATTCTTTGGGCAGTTAGGCCTCTATTCATTCAGATCTCTGCCCCACTTGATTGCAAACCCTCCTGTCTCTATATGAGCGTGAGCCGCGCTGTGAACGGCTTCCCCCGCCACCCGGTGAAGGCTCCTTTGCCTGCCTTGGCGGGAGGAGCTGCTGAGCCCTTTGTGTGTCCGCCTTGCAGGGGAGTCAGGGGGACAGCAAGAACGCCAAGAAGAAGAACAACAAGAAGACCAACAAGAACAAGAGCAGCATCAGCAGAGCCAACAAGAAGAAGCCCACGCTGCCCAGCGTCTCCAATGACCTGTCCCAGAAGCTGTATGCCACCATGGAGAAGCATAAGGAGGTACCTGCAGACTCCCTCCCCTCTCCCTCTCCCTGCCCTGACTTGGGGCATCCCTGGGAAGGCGGGGGGATGCGAGGGGCAGGGGGCTCCTTCCCCAGGCCCCGCCTCGGAGGTGTCTTTGGGCTCACCTGTCGCTTGGCCTGCGCGCCTGCAGGTCTTTTTTGTCATCCACCTGCACGCCGGGCCCGTCGTCAACACCTTGCCCCCCATCGTGGATCCGGACCCGATGCTCAGCTGCGACCTGATGGACGGCCGGGACGCCTTCCTCACCTTGGCCAGAGACAAGCACTGGGAGTTCTCTTCGCTGCGCCGCTCCAAGTGGTCCACGCTCTGCATGCTGGTGGAGCTGCACACGCAGGGCCAGGACCGCTTTGTCTACACCTGCAACGAGTGCAAGCACCACGTGGAGACCAGGTGGCACTGCACAGTCTGCGAGGTGAGCGCCCGCCAGCTGCTGGGGGGGGGGCTTGGCGTCCGTGGCACCTGCTGGCCAGAGGGCTCCCGGGGTGGCGTCACATCCTTGTTTGGGGAACGCAGGAAGCTGGCCCAGTCGAGGGCATGGACAGGAAGTGTGTTCTGCCTTCCGCTGTGCTGTGGAGAGACAGCCTCTTTCTCCCAGTCTCTCCCACCGTCATTTGTCGAGTTGGCAGAGGCTTCCCATTTTCATTCCTGTTTTCTCAACAGCATTTCTCAGTATGAAGCTTTACTCTCCCCATCCCAGTCCTGCGCCTCTGGGCGTTCCCCTCGGCCTTCTGCATTGCGGAGAGAGAGGCTCATGGGCCTTTGTGTCCCCTTCCAGTGTCCTTGACAATTAACTGGGTGGCTCCTGTGACAAGTACAGACAACTTGCTTTCTCAAGTACCGTATTTTCCGGCGTACAAGGCGACTGGGCGTATAAGACGACCCCCAACTTTTTATGTTAAAAAACAGAGTTTGGGGTATACTTGCCCAGCCCGGGCTCCGTTGTGGCTAAGATGGCAGCGGCGGCTGGAGTGGCAGGGAGAACCTCCCCTCTCGCCGCCCAGGAGCCCGTCACGCTCGCCGCCCACGGCCAGCCCGGGCTCTGTGGGGGCTGAGGTGGCGGCGGCAGCTGGAGCGGCGGGGAGAGCCTCCCCTCTCGCCGCCCAGGAGCCCGTCGCGCTCCACGGCGGCTGAGGCGGCGCACGCAGCCAGCCAGCGGCGGGGCAGAACCCCGTGTCACGTCGCCTGAAAAACTATCCGGCGTACAAGACGACCCCCGATTTTAGAGAAGATTTTCGGGGATTAAAAAGTCGCCTTGTACGCCGGAAAATACGGTAGCATGTGTGGAATGCAGTCTGTTCAAGGGGGAGTTTTTGTTTTCCTATTTTAAAAGCTGACCACAAGCAAGTACATGTCACAGTTGTATTTGGCTCTGAAGTCCACAAAGTTGACTCCTTTGGGAAGTTGTGGACTCTTCTTCCTGGGAGGCTTTTAAGCAGAGGTTGGATGGCCATCTGTCTGGGGTGCTTGAGCTGAGATTCCTGGAGGGTCCCCTCCAGCTATGATTCTATGAAACGCCATAGTTCCATGAAATACCTGTGCGTCCTCATCTGAAGGATGTGCATCTTGGTTGCTTTCAGTTGCAGGACCTCTCTTAGGTGGTTGGGGTGCATGTCAACCTGGCCAGAAGGCCAAGCAGGGAGAGTGGCCCAGCCTGAGACAGGTCCCGTCCGCGGCCTGGTCTCCCCTGCATGTGCCCTGTTTCTCGCTCTGACTTTGGCCTCCCTCCCTCTGCTTCCAGGATTACGACCTCTGCATCAACTGCTACAACAGCAAGAGCCACGAGCACAAGATGGTCAAGTGGGGGCTGGGCCTGGACGACGACAGCAACAGCCAGGGGGAGCAGCAGTCCAAGAGCCCCCAGGAGTCTCGCCGCCTCAGCATCCAGCGCTGCATCCAGTCCCTGGTGCACGCCTGCCAGTGCCGCAACGCCAACTGCTCGCTGCCGTCCTGCCAGAAGATGAAGCGGGTGGTGCAGCACACCAAGGGCTGCAAGCGCAAGACCAACGGCGGCTGCCCCGTCTGCAAGCAGCTGATCGCCCTGTGCTGCTACCACGCCAAGCACTGCCAGGAGAACAAGTGCCCCGTGCCCTTCTGCATCAACATCAAACACAAGCTCCGCCAGCAGCAGATCCAGCACCGGCTGCAGCAGGCGCAGCTCATCCGCCGCAGGATGGCCACCATGACCACCCGCAATGTGCCTCAGCAAAGTTTGCCTTCTCCTACCTCAGCCACACCTGGGACCCCCACGCAGCAGCCAAGCACCCCGCAGACGCCCCAGCCCCCGCCCCAGCCCTCGCCCGTCAACATGTCGCCCGTCGGCTTCCCTCCCGGGGCAAGGACTCAGCCTCCGCCCCCCATTTCCGCCGGCAAGGCTGCTCCCCAGGCCCCGGCCCCCCCGCCGCCCGCCCAGCCACCCCCCGGAGCCGTGGAAGCAGCGCGGCAGATCGAGATCGAGGCTGCCCAGCAGCAGCAGCAGCAGCAGCAGCTCTACCGGGTGAGCAGCAACGGCCTGCCTCCTGCCCGCACAGGAATGGGGAGCCCGGCTGTGGGCGCCGTGAACCCCCTGCAGGCGGCTGGCATGAGCGTGCCCCGGCCCAGCTCCGTGAGCGGCCCCCTCATGCCCAGCATGCCGGCCGGCCAGTGGCAGGCGGCCCCCCTGGCCCCGCAGCAGCCCCTGCAGCCCGGCCTGCCCCGGCCATCCCTGCCCCTCGCCACTCAGCAGGCGGGGCCCGGCCCCCGCATGCCTGGTGTCCAGCAGCCCCCTCGCAGCATCCCCCCCAACGCCGCTCTGCAGGAGCTGCTGCGGACTCTGAAGTCTCCCAGCTCCCCGCAGCAGCAGCAGCAGGTGCTCAACATCCTGAAGTCCAACCCGCAGCTCATGGCAGCTTTCATCAAGCAGAGAACAGCCAAGTACGTAGCAAACCAGCCTGGCATCCAGCCCCAGCCCCAGCCGGCGCTGCAGCAGCAGCAGCCCCCGCCCCAGCCCCCGCCGGCTGGCCTGCACCCTCAGGCCGGCTTGCAGAACCTGAGTGCCCTGCAGGCAGGCATCCAGCGGCCAGGCGTCCCGCTGCAGCAACAGCCGGGAATGGGGGGCTTGAACCCCCAGGGCCAGCCCATCAGCATCATGAACCCAGCCCACGGCGCTGGCATGGCCAGCATGAGCCCGCAGTACCGGGAGATGATCCGGAGGCAGTTGCTGCAGCAGCAGCAGCAACAACAGCAGCAGCAGCAAGGGGGAGCTGGGCTGGCTGCGCACAGCCAGTTCCCGCAGCCGCAGGGCCCGGGCGGAGGCTACTCGCAAGCCATGCAGCAGCAGCAGCAGCAGCAGCAGCGGATGCAGCAGCAGCAGCAGCACCTCTCCATCCAGGCGGGGGGCCTGGGCCAAATGGCTCCCATGGGACAGCTGAACCAAATGGGGCAGCCCGGCCTTGGGGGGGCCGAGGGCAGCGCCAACATCCAGCAGGCGCTGCAGCAGCGGATTCTCCAGCAGCAGCAGCAGCAGATGAAGCAGCAGATGGGCTCCCCGGGGCAGCCCACCCCCATGAGCCCCCAGCAGCAGCAGCAGCAGCAGCACCTGCTCTCAGGACAAACGCAGCCGGCCCCCCACCTCCCCGGGCAGCAGCAGCAGCAGCTCAGCGCCTCCCTTGGCAGCCAGGTGCGGTCTCCCGCGCCGGTCCAGTCCCCGCGGCCCCAGTCGCAGCCGCCACATTCCAGCCCGTCCCCCCGCATCCAGCCCCAGCCCTCCCCGCACCACGCCTCCCCGCAGACTGGCTCCCCGCACCCGGGGCTGGGGGGCGTGGCGGCCCTGGCCGGCCCCCTGGACCAGCAGGGGCACCTGGGCAACCCCGAGCAGCAGAGCGCCATGCTGCCCCAGCTCAACCCGCCCAACAGGAACGTGCTGCCCAGCGAGCTCTCCCTGGTGGGCGACACTACCGGGGGGGACACGCTGGAGAAGTTTGTGGAGGGCTTGTAGCAGCCGTCCTCGCAGGCCTGGACCTTTGGCTTCCGAAACACGGACCTCCCAGAGCTCGCGGGCAACCCTGGACGGGGCTGGTCTATCCCGAACCCACGGGAGGATGAATTGCTGTTAAAAAAACAAACAAAGAATATATAAATATATATATTTTTTGTTAAAGCCAGCCAGGTGTGGTTAAAATATCTGGTCTCTCTTTGTTGTTCTTGTTGTGGGGGGTTTTTTGTTTGTTTTTTTAGTTGTTACTGTTTGTTGACTTTGCTTTTTTAAAGGGGGAGAACAAGTCCATTATAGTCATATTTTTATTTGTACTTTCAAGACTAAGCATTTGTGTTTTAACAGAGAAGAACAATAATACTCAGAAACGGATTCCTCAAATAATGCCACATTCTAAGGTATCCTGCTCACTTTCTGGCATTTGGCAGAAAGGATTTTTTAAAAATTCTATACTGAACTCTGCAGGTATTTGAAGTATTATCGCCCCTGGGAAAGATGAGAACGGACTCTCGTGCTTGCACACTCACAGACATACCTGTGTTGCAATGTAGAAATCGTTGCTTTGTTTCTCTGATAAAAACTGGTTTTAGATTTACAAAGAAATAAAATAAAATAGGGATGATCACTTCTTAGGCCATGCTAATTTTAATACAGAAGAAGCATATTCTTTTCTTTAATTCATCGATGTGAAACTTGAAACGAGGAAAAGCAATTATAGTGTAAATCATGCAAGTTCTAGAATTACTATAAATATGAAAAATGCAAGAAGATTCAATCACTGTATAGAATGGGAGGGGGGAACAAAACTCATTTCTTACTTCTATAGCATATTGTTAAATAAACTGCAACAGACAAAAGGGTGGTCCTTCTTGAATTCATGTACATGGTATTAACTTAGTGTTTGGATTTTTTGTTATGAAAAATGCTGTTTTCAACATTGTATTTGGACTATGCATGTCTTTTTCCATTGTATATAAAGTATTGCTTAAAAGTGATATAAATTACTGAAGTTTTTAACATGTATTCTGTTCTTCAAAACCCATGTAAGAATGTTTAAGGTTTTTATTTATTTATATATATATTTTGGATCATGTTCTTTGTAAGACATGGCTAATTATTCACTCATCACATAGACCCAGCCAGCGGTACCTTGCAAACAGCATATCTGGTCTACAGAGCCCATCTGTGTGTGCCTACGAAAGGGATGGAGAAGGGCAGCGATAGGTTTCACAGTGGTTTAGTATTTGGAGGTGTTCATTCGTAAGTGTTAAGTGGAATAAAAAAATTATCTTTGCTTTTTCTAAAAATCAAAAGCATTAATTTTGACAGAGACCACCAATTGGGAGTTTAAACGTTAATTTTAGGATCCAGGAAATTCACCCCATACGAATTCCTGCTTTGAAAACCAAGGGCAAAATTCAGGGCTTTCTGTGCAGTGACTGATGCAAGCAGCCCTCTTCCATCTCCTCTTGGATGTTGGACAAGCCAGTATCACTTGGGAGGCTGCAAAGTGAGGCTGCTGCTGCTGCGAGCTTCTTGCCTCGTCTGTAGAATCCAATTTTTTTTGGCCAGGAAATGGTAAAAACAAGTTGCCTTTTTCATGTGTGGAACATCTGACTTGCTTGGTTTTGAACGTGAAATACGTGCTTCATTCTATCGTTTGTGTTGGGAAAGGAACCCAAACACACAAGTGTTTCCCAATGCTAACTGCAGTCGTGTCGTCTCTGATTTTCTAAACTGGACATCTGCACACCAGACAGTTGGCGCTTTGGGTTCCTCTCCCTTGTAACAATCTTCTTCAGCAAGCAAGATGTCCAGTCTGAGCTGTGGTCAGTGGGTACAACCCAAGACATGTTTAAAAGGATGGAAAGCCCTAATGCTGTGTCATATTGTATACGTAAAAAGAAAAGCAAAAACCTATATTTGTGATCAAAAAGGAAGAAACTTGAAATGTGCTGGTGTTTCTAATAAAGCTGGTAAAAAATGCTTACAGGGTGGTTCCAAGTGGCTCAGTGCCCTGTTGGGCCAAGTGGAAATTTGCAGGCAACTCGCTCTTCCGGCGGCTATTTCTGCCTGGCTTCTGATGTTGAAGCGGAAAAGATAGAAAGCAGCCGCCAGCGACTCCATGCAAGCTGCCGTTTCCCTCTAAGTAGCACATCTCCAGCCTTCGTAGATGGAAGCAGCCAACGGATCGACCCTCACAAAGTTTTAGTCCTACAGAGTTTTTAGTTTCCTTCTGGGTTTGTGGCTACAAACACCCAAGCGCATTGCATGCGAGTCAGACCTCTTGCAGGCATCAGGGCATGTTCCTGCCTTAAAAGGTTTTAAGTGCTAGTGTGAAAAAGAAAGGGTGGATTCCTCATCAACTGCCGCCCCCCCCCCCAAAAAAAACACTCATAAACTTTTTTACTGGTTAAAAGGCTGCTTGTGTGTTCTATATAGAGTCCCTGCTAGAGCTAGTTAAAAGTCCACGAACAAGTGACAATTTGCAGTGCTCTTGGCTAGAGAGACGTCACAGCTTTACAATAAACAACTTGCACCAAATGTTAGTCCTGTGAAGGGCATCTTAGGCAGTCCACCAGAGTTCTTAAAGACGAGTGATTTTCAGAGGAGGAGGCCGGTTTTATGCTAGAAAGAGTACCAGGCCAAAATGGCAAACCATTCGATTCTGAGCTTCCCGTACTCTTCCCTTTGGGATAGGCCTATGCAGGCGACAGGGCCTGTTGCAGAAGCACAGCCGCTGAGAACAACGGCAGGTGCATCATTTAAAAACAAGTCCAGGCTCCAGTATAGACTAAATTGCAGAAACACTCGATATAAAGCCTCTCTCCTGCTCTAGAGTAAGCTTAAGACTGCCAACCCATTTCTGTGCATAGTACAAACATTTCCTCAACTCCATCCTTATACAGTCAAACCTTGGTTCTCGAACGGCTCCGTTATTGAACGTTTCGGCTCCCGAACGCTAAAAACCCAGAAGTAAATGCTCCCGTTTTCAAACGTTTTTTGGAACCCAAATGTCTGACGCAGCTTCTGTTTTGAGTTTCCCTATTGAATTGAGGCTTCTGCTTTCAGTTTTTGAATGTTTCAGAAGTCTTCTGGAACAGATTACATTCGAGAACCAAAATTCCACTGTATATGAGCAGCTAGAAATGCAAGCCCCAATTCTCCCCCTTTGGGACCAGCCCCTCGCACCAGGCCACCTTTCAAAAGATGTGGGTTGCACAGCACTTGCTGGAGCGGACGGCAGTTGTCCAGACGACAGGGAAAGCAGCAAGTTGGCAGGCTGAGGAAACCTCTCTCACTCTCACTGTTCATCCCATTCGCTTTTAGTGAAACATTTTTATTACACAGGCATGTTACACCCACATGTTTAAAACTTTAATGGTTGGCACAGATCAACGGGTGCAGAGGGATGCTGAGCCACACCTAGCAACCCGTAATCTTGGCCAGCGAACACAGGCCAAGACACCGCAGCAGCTGCACCTGCAATGAGGAGGCCCTGAAGCAACTGCCATGTGTTTCAGCGTCTCTCTTCGCTCCCCCTCAAGCCGCTCCAGGGACCTGATTTCTTTACAGAGTTGAACTGACTGCCAAAAAAGCGGTTTTCTCCCATGGAGGAGCACAGTTCAGTCTGAGTGCATCATCTAAGCAGAAGGCTTAGTCAGCTCTTCCAGTCAAGGAAAAACCATGCACAGGGAAATGATAAGAGACAGCTGAGTGGACCAAGCCAGCGGTTCTACCATCGAGGCCCATAGAAACTTCTCAGAACCGCCGTCTCCTCTTTTTGGAGTGCCGTTGCTTCTCCCTCCGGGCTTCTGCAGTAGTAAAGGTAATGCAGTGCGCGTCAAGGAAGTCCATCAGCTTGCCCATCGCAATCTTGACGCCGCTTTCCTTCAGTTCTGCCTGCAGCCCAGCCAACTCAATGGGCTGGTACAGGAGGATTTGGCGGCAAAGAGCTGGCTTGGAGGCGAGATGGTGCCGCAAGGCTTCTAGTTTGTGCGCCTCACGGGCTGCAGCCTGAGAAGCCGGGATGTGCTCCTCCTCTTCCTCCTCGACCAGCGAGCCAAACTCCATTGAAGAAGAGCTGAGGGAGAAAGAGGGGGGGGTCAGAAGCTCTTCCCTTCTCTGGCCCTTTGCGAGGAGTCGGGGGCACAACACCGCTCTGGGCCCCACAATAGGAGAAAACAGGAGGCAGATGGTTGGCCATCCAGCAGACTGGGAAGCAGGGTTCAGGGGGTTCAGGCAGGAGTTATTTACTCATTTCATAAAATGTATACATCACTAGACTGTAAACCACTTTGGGGTTAAAAGTTAAATAAAACAATAAAATTAATATTAATAACATTACCAGTAAAACATTCAATAAACTAAAACCAAATAAAAACAACCCTATTCTGCATGTCCAGACAGGCTCATCTAAAGAGGAATGTTTTTAGCAGGTGCCGAAAAGAGGACCGTGAAGGCGCTCGCCTGGTGTCCAGTGGCAGGGAGTTCCAAAGTAGGTGGAGCCATGCTAAAAAACTGGAGTTCTTACCAAGACACAACAAGATGCAAGGGATTGAACATGGGGACTTCTGCATGCCAAGCAGGTGCTCTGCCCTGCCCTTCCCAAACCCAGTTGCAGCAAAAGGCACCGTGGCTCTGGGCACACAAATCCGCTTCCTAAGTCTCTCTGCTCTCCCTGTGTTTCGAAAGAAGCCCCACAGCGATGCTTGACAGGCAGTGGGCCAAGGCTGCTGTGAAAACTCCAAAGAGGAAGGAAGAGCAGCTGGATGGGACAAATGCCCACTGAGGAGCAAGAGGAGAAGAGATTATGTGGAGACAGAGGGACGGGACAGGTTCAAGGGGTGGAAAAGGCTGGGTTTGGGTAGCCTGGGCATTGTCTAGGCAGCTCTGTTCAGCAGCAGGAAGGAGCATGCCACCCCCAGCCAGCCTCCTACCTCTGGGATGCTACCGACACATCACTGCCAGTCCCTGAAGACGCAGGCGACTCCTGGGAAGCGGTGGGTGCCGAGTCCTTGGTGCTTCCTCCAGGGGGAAATCCTGTTGGAAGTGAGGCTGTCCCCTGCAGCCGCCCTGAAGCGTGTGGCTGGGACGCCTGCCCAAGCCCCCCATGGCCTCTGCCAGAAGGATCCCTGAAGCCACAGACCGCCTGGCTGCCCCCAGCACCCTGGCGAGGCTCAGCAGATCCCGGCAGCCGCTTGCCAACGGAGCTGGAGGCGACGGCCAGCCTCGGCTTCCTCGGGGCCGGCTGGACTGGGCTGGGGGGCAAGGTCAGCTGGGGGGCCACAGCCGCCTTTTCCTGGGGGTTGCCTCTCGCCCCTTGGTGAGTGTAGTGAAATATCTCCTTCAGCTTCAAGATCATCTTCCGCTTTGGGAGAGCACGGACTCCAAACCTGAAAAGACACCAAAGACAGGCGGTCACGGGCAAACGCCGCAGCCTTTCTCTCCTCGGCCGTTCTCCCTGCTGGAGGGGCCTGCCCCCCCCTGACAGCACCCACCTGCTCAGCTCCTTCTTCAGCTTCGGGGTCTCCATGATGGAGTAAGATGGCATCGGGGTGGGCGGAGCTGCGCTCGGCGTTTCGCTCCCAGCCTCCAAGGCAAGATCTGGAACAGAGCGAGGGGGGGGCAGGTCAGCTGGGCTGTCCGGCGAGGGGAAGGTGACCAGCAGGGCCCAAGGGGCTTTGCCGGGGGGGGGGTGCTCCAGGCAGCAAGTGGCCAGAGACCCGATGCCACACAGCACAAGCACAGAGCCCCAGGCCCAGTGCTCACCACCCTCTGCTCCCCCCAGGCCCAGAGCGGCCACTTACCAGGCGTTCTCTGGGTCAGAGGAAAGACCTCGCTGCTATCGGAGTCTTCTCCTGTCGAAGCACCCCTCTCTCCTAAGGGGGGGCCAGTTGCTCCCCCAGCCGTGGGACTCCTAGCTGGGGGGCTTTTCACGCCCAAGGCTGGTGGCGGAGTCCCCAGTGGGGTTGGGGCATTTGCTGTCAGACAAAGAAGGCTGTCCCCCTCCTCCTCCTCCGAGGGACGCAGGGAGTCCTCCCCAGGCACAAGGGGGCTTCTCGGGGGCCAAGGGGCTGCTGAATCGAGCTCCTCTTCACTGTCGCCCACCACAACTACCACGGGGCTGCTGGCAGGCTTCTTCCGGGCAGGCGGGGGTCCCAGCAGAGGCAGCCTGGTAGTGGAGCTGTGGGTGGGTGGGCTCTCTGCAACCCCTTTCGACCCAGGCACCAAGGGGGGCTTGGCTATCAGAGGAGTGTCTGGCACCCTCCAACTGGAGGCCTCCTCCCAGCTGTCTTCTCCATTGCTGGCCAGCCTCAGAAGCAAAGGACTTCTTCCACCAGCGCCCCAAGGCTGCCCAGGGCCCACCTCACGGGCGGGAGACAGGGATGGCCTCTGCCCACTGGAAACGTCTGCCCCCCCTTGGCCCGACTGACACTGCGAGGCCCCTGTGCATGGCCCAGAGAGGGCCGCTCCGGCAAGCAAGGCGGCAGCCTCCGCCTGCTCTGCCTCTTCATCAGAATCCAAGAGCACAATGGGGCTGCCCTCCGAGGTCCCGCAGCCACCTGGGCTCTTGTTCTGCGCAGGCCGCTCCAACTCGCCGTTCGGAGGGGGAGAGAACAGGCCCCGAGGGCTCAGCGCTGGCGGAACAAGAGAGAGGACTGCCAAGGGGCTGGGGGGCGATGCTGCCCTCCGTTTGGGAGAGGAGGATCCCAGGGGCAAGAGGTCCCTCGGTGGCCCCTGGAGGAGGCAGGGAAATCCCTGAGATGCAGGGCCTTGACTGGCGGCATTGGCCCTCTGCTCCCTGGCACAGCGGCTCTGCTGAGAGAGCCGAGAGCAGTCGCCCTGGGTGGCAGGAATCAGGACTGCCGAGTGCTCGTGTTGCTCCGAATCCTCCTCCTCCTCCATCTGGGGCACCCTTCTGCTGGCAGCTCGGAGGGGGGACCCTGTGCCACTGGCAGCAGCAGCAGCTGGCAACTGGGACTGTTCCGGGCAGAGGCTTCCTGTCCACTCTGCCATGGCTGCCCTGCCCTCTGCAGGCTCCCGCGCCACCTTCCTGGGCTTGGCGGCTCCCTTGCGCAAGACGAGCCCATCGTGGGCAGCTTTGCGCTGGGTGGCAGCAAACTCGTAGATCTGCTCCAGCTCCTGCTCGCCCACTTCCTCGCTGTCGGCTTCCTCCGGCTGCCCGCCCTGCAGCAAGGCTTCTTCCTCCTCCTCCAGCCACATGGACTTCAGGAGCTCCTCAAAGGTCTCGGCGGCGACTCTGTCCTCCCCTGCCTCCTCTTGGGCTCCAAGAACCCCCGGGCCAAGCTGGCAGCCATGGCACACGCCAGCCAGCTCTGTCGCTCCAAACCTGCAACGAAAGACGTGCGTGCGAATGAGCCTCCGGGGGGGGGGAGTGTCTCCATCAGGCTTCCAAGTGGAAGTCAGCCGGGGGGGCAGGGGGCAGGGCCCAATCCAAGATCAGCAAGGAAAACCCCAGGAAGCAGCAGCCCACCAACCTCCTGGCCAAAGCAGCCACTTCTGAACGCACATGGCGAGGGACGGAGACGTCAGCCGTGTAAAGGTAGCTCAGGAACATGCCCAGGGCCTCCTTCGACACATCGCTCAGCAGCACCCGGCGGGTCCCTGCGCCCCCTTCTTCGGCCACGAGGAAACCTTCGCAGCCAACCTGGCAAGAGACGGAGGACTCTGGAGCAGCCACCAGATTGGGGCACCCTCTTGCCAAAGCGCCCCTAAGCAGCCTGGCTGCAGGCCTGCAGGGGACGTGCCAGTCAGAGCTCGCTCTTCCTCCTTGGATAAAACGCAAGCTCCAATCCCTTCCCCTCTCTCTCTCTCTCGCCCTTTTTGGCACCCGCTTCCCTCGGTCCTCCTTGCCTCCTCTCACCCCTCGGCCACACACATGGCTGCTGGGCGCTCCGTGGAGCAGACCCTCCTCTCCTGCGGCTCCTGCGTTGGAGCAACAAGACCCAAAGGCTGCCGTGGGTTCCATCCCCCTCTCCCACTGCTGGGCTCCCTCCTCAAAGCTCAGGTGGCTTTCGGGAGCCAACCTGGAGAGTGAACAGCAAGGGCCAAGTATCCCCCAGGCCCAGACCCCAGGCCAGGAGCAAGGAGCAGGGATGCCCCTCCGCTTATTTGAAGGGGGTCGTCCTTACCATTTCCATCAGCTGGGGGCACCGTGCATAAAGCACAAACAGGTGCGCATAGAGGAGGTCCCCACTGTCCACCTGAAACTGGATGTCACTCAGGTGAGGGTTGTTCACCATCCCCCTGAAGGCATCAGCCAAGGAGCCAAGCGGGAGCTGAGAGAGAGAGAGAGAGAGAGAGAGAGAGAGAGAGAGAGAGAGAGAGAGAGAGAGAGAGAGAATGGCCACGCTCCACCTCCTGCTCCTTCCTGGAAAGCAGCAGGAGCCAAACGGACCTTGAGGAAGGAGTGCAGTGGGGCTCAAACCCCCCTCCCCCAGAGGCACCCAGATTCCCCTTGCGCATCAACAAGGGGTTGAGGGGGGCTTCCTCCCAGGGTGTCGGGGGATCCGCTGCTTATAGAAGACATCTGAAGGCAGCCCTGTATAGGGAAGTTTTCAATGTTTGATGTTTTATCATGTTTTTAATATTCTCTTGGGAGCCGCCCAGACTGGCTGGGGAGACCCAGCGAGATGGGCAGGGTACAAATAATACATTATTATTATTATTATTATTATTATTATTATTCCCAGCTAATAAAGGGCCCCCTTCCAACAAAAGGGTCTAACGTGTTGCCCTTACCATTTGAGGACAGCTCCTTTGGGGCAGCTGCTTCTCCAGTGGTTGGAGAAAACTGCTCTGCAGAACATCACCAGAAAGCCAGCCTTGACCTGGAGCAAAGAGAGAAAAACACACTAAGTACCCTGACAACCTGCTCTGGGTCCAGGCAGGCCTCTTCCCCCGTCCGCAGCCCAGGCTCCCAGAGGGGGTGGGCCTCTTTCCGGGCTCCGTTCCACGCTTGCCACCCCCTTTCCCCCAAGGAAGTCTTCCTCACCCGGCCCCTCCTGCTGCCACTGGGTGAGGGTCAGCCCTTCTCCCGCCAGCTCCACCAGGTCCTGCAGGGCTTCTGCATCGCCCAGTCGGCAAGGCAGCCTCTCCCTCGACTCTCCAGAGGGGCTTCCGTGGAGAAGCGCAGCACCAGCCGGCCCTTGCTCCATCTCTGACAGTCTGACAGGGGCAGAGGATGGCAAAGCCACGCCCAGCACGGCTCCCTGGGAAAGGAAGTTTTATTAGATTTTCTAATAAATCCCTGCCTATTTTACAGAAACTATACCATTCAGTATTCCATTATTACAACCATCATAACTTATTTACACAGTTGAATTTATCTGAATGCTGACAGCATTTTCAGCTGCACAGTTATTTCCCATATATTCAATAAACGTTTTCCAAAGCTCTCTGAATCTATGTTCTTCTTGTTCTCTTATTCTATGTGTTCAGTCTGCAATCTGTGCGAATTCCATCAGTTTAAGCTGCCATTCTCCTTTAGCTGAGACCTCGCTCGCTTCCCACTATTGGACGGCATCTCTCAACCCTTGTGCAGCCTCCTAGGATGGAGGTGTCTGATCTCAGGCCGAGGAGCAGCCAGCCCCAGAGCACCCAGGGGAAGAAGCTGCCGAGTGAGGCTGGCCCCAAACCCCCACCACCACCACCTCCCCTCCCCATTCTGCCTGGAAACTAGAGCCAGCAGGATGTTGGGATTTTTATATATCCTCTGCTGCTTCAGCAGGACTGTTGTGATCAGTGTAAATCCCATGAGTGTCTGAGAGAGTGTGGGAACGGAAGTCTGTCTTCTCTCTTCCGCCTAAGTGTTGTATTGTATGGCTTAGTTTCTCTTCTGCCGTGTCACAGTTTGTACTCTTGTTTGGAGAACACAGATGTGATTATGGAGTCTCTACTTTATTTAGAATGTAAATAAAGTACCGTATTTTTCGCTCCATAAGACACACTTTTTTCCTCCTAAAAAGTAAGGGGAAATGTCTGTGCGTCTTATGGAGCGAATGTGTGGTCCCTGGAGCTGAACTGCACAGGGGCAAAAGCAGATCGTGCCTTTTAAAAAAAAAAAAGAGAGAGAGAAGGGGGTGTTGAAAGGAAGCCCGCTGAGCAGAGAGATAAGGAAGAGAGATTCCAGCCCCGCCCCCTTGCAGAGAGAGGCTGTTTCCCCAGCGACATGTGACTGGCTGATTAGATTATCTGTCTGGAAACTGTAGAAATGGTTCCCTTTCCTGAGGCAGCAGAACTGTAAGTTAAACCCCATAAAACAGGATTTTTTCCCTTTGCAAAGTAAGCTCAACAACTTTGAGCTGATCCTCAAAAACTAGGCGCATCCTATGGTCAGGTGCACCTTATAGAGCGAAAAATATGGTAGTTTAGAACTACAGATGAGTCTTTCTTCCTGCTGCGTGATGCTAGAAGACCAGTGTGCTCTTTTCATAGGAAAAGTGTCGCAGATTACTGGCGCTCTGGACTGAAGGGAAATGCCAGCCAGAGAGGGCCACTGGGAGGACGCTCCGGAGTCTTGGGGAGTTTGCCGTCTCCCCAGAGCATTTTCCCAACACAGAGGAGAGGGCTGGGGGTCACCTGCTCCTTCCCACCCCACCTCAGGGCAGAGCATCCTGGGCCTGCTGAGGCCCCCTCCATGGTCCAAGGCCCCCCCCGTCACGCCCCAGAGGCGGCAGGAGCAGCAGCTCTGCTCCCTCAATGTCCTTATCTGCAGGAAGAGACTGGGAATCACGAGAACAGGCAGAACGAAAGAAAAACAGGAGGCAAAAGTGAAGAAGCAGCACAAGGCGAATGATGGACACAGATCTGGCCTTAATGGAGTACGTTGAAGCGGCACTTCACCAGAGTCCTGGGCTCCATGGCTCCCTGGCTAGACGGGGACCCTGTGACTCTCCCCTCGTCCTCTTCCAAAGAGCTACTGTGCACCAACTGCACTGGCCTCAGCGGTGCTGTCCCAGGGGGTGGGGGAGGGCAGCCCCAGGATCAACCGCCCAGAAGGAGCTCCCATTTTAAAAGGGCTCTCCAGGGCTGGATCCCGAGCAGAGCAGGCAGTCCCAGGAACGCCAATGTGCGGGTGAGATCGCCTGCACCTTGCCAGCCCGAGCCAAGCCGCTCTGCCTGCACCGAGGGTGGTGGTGGTGGGGAGACCCTTATAAGCAAGCAGGAGTTGGAGGCCCCCCCCCCCGACACCCACCTCCTTGGGCGCCTGCAACGAGAAAGAGCGGGCGAAGTCCGCAGCCTGAAAGCTCCCTGGAGGACCCCGTCTTGCCAAGGAGCTGGCTTCCCACAAAGAGCCGCAAGGGCCGCCTGCTCCCTGGGGCAGCTCAGCATCCATGAGGCGGCTGGGGGGGAGCAGGGGGGTGCTGGGGAACTCCTCCTCCTCCGCTTCGGAGAGCAGCTGCGCCACACGAGCCTCCATCCGCCGGCGGGCCTCCTGGGGGTCCTGGGGCAGCAGCAGAGGCAGTGGGGGCAGCGGGAGGCCCAGCTTCGCTCGGTTCCTCTTCTCTAGGAAGCAACACACAGGGAATGTGGCTGTGAGCCGCCAGCCTCCCCACGGAGGAAGCCCCTGCCTGCCCCACAGCAAACGCTGCCCAGCCCTCCTCCAGAGGGCCATCGCCCTCTGGGAAGCTTCTGTTGAAGGATCCTGGCAGGAGAGTCAGGGAGGGGGAAGGGACCCCAGGGGTCATCCAGTCCAAACCCCCCCCCCCCCCGCAGTGAAGAAATCGCAACCACAGACATAAATGCAGGAAATGGAGATGCTAGTTCTCAAGGGAGCTGCGGAAGAAGTGCAGCCTGCGTCCAGACTGGAGCCCATTTCCAGAAGCCAGAGGCAGCCGCCAGCCCTTCCCCCGGTGCCGGTCTCCTTCCGCAAGGCCCCGCCTGGAGCTCACCTGCTTTTCGGGGCTTCCTGCTTTGCAAAGCGCCGTCCTGCCTGCTCCCAGCCAGCCGTTTGGCCTTCCCCTCCTCTGCCTCCAAGAGAGAGCGGGACATCGCCATGGCAACCAGCAGATCCTCCGTCGCTCCGTCCACCTCGGCCGCCGCCTTGCGCTTCTTCGGCAAGCGTTGCGCGGAAGAGGCGCCTTTTCGCTTGGAGCCGCTGGACGGGGCAGGAGAGGTCAGTTAACCCAGCTCAGGAGCTGCAGGGGGCAACAGCTGCCCCCCCCATCTGAGCGGACCACCCTAAGCTCCTGCAACACTCATGTCTATGGACCAGGCTGCCTTTCAGAGGGGAGGTGCTCCTACCTCTGCTGACCAGGAAACTCCCTCCATCTCTAAGCACTGATCTAGCATCTGAACCACCTCTTCTGAGCAGACCACCTGCTGGTGAGATCTCACTCCTGACGATGACAGCTCCCGGCTGCTTCAGACAGACATCAGATAGCGCAAGGAACAAGAGGGCAGCAGGAGGCCACAGAAACTGCCCCCCCCCCAAGAACCACTTTCTAAAAATGGTCCTGGAGGCAGCAGCAAAACCGCTGGCCTACCATGTCCCCAGTGCCCAGCTCCCTGTGCCGCCCCAGAAGGACAGCAAGGTCCACAGCGCCCAAAGAAGAGTGACCCTTCCCATGACAAGTGTGAGGTCACCAGCCGGGGGACCAAGCCACTTCAGCCCCACTGAGCAAGCCTGAAGGCAGCTAAGCGGTTTTCTCCAAATATGCTACCCTCTCAAGCCCAAAAGGAGGAGGGTTGCTCAGCACTTGGGGGTCCAGGGAAGTCTTCTCAAGAAGGGGAACGGGTGCAGCACCCCCTCCTCCCCTCTGCCCAAGTGATTGCACCCCAGGCCCACCCCCTTAACCCCCCCGGCTCACTCGATAGGCCAAGAGGGGAAAGAGAGCAGGACAGCTTCACTGAGCCAGACTCCACCTCCAATGGAGCCCAGGACCTGGACTCACCTCTGGGCGGCTGGGAGGCCAAGGAGCAAGGGCTGCTGCTCCTGCTGCTGCTGCTGCCGCACGGCCTGAAGGAGCAGCGTGGGGGGGACCTCCATCCTGGCTGCGCAGCGCTTCAAGTGGCTGCCCCGGCTCCTGAGGGAGCTGAAGCCCTTTCCGCAGATGGGGCACTCGGGAACAACTGGGCCCCTGGCAGGGGGGGCAGAAAGGGGGCCCTCCAGGTCATCCAGGCACCTGCAGCAAAAGCAGAGTCTCTTCAGGCAGGAAGCCCTCAGGGGAGAGGAGGGGACACACGCACACACACGCACACACGCACACACACACACACACACACACACACACGCAGCAGCTCAGCTGCTAAAGCAGCCTTTTATTTTTTGTTTAGGTTTTATTCATATTTGATTGAACTCTTTACAGTAGATTAAACAGAAAAGAAAAAAGAGGGAAATGAAAACGTAATTCGTTACAAACTATGTAATATATATGTAAATAGACAGTCTTGGGTTTTTCCTCACATATACGTCAGTTAATGAGTCACTATGGTTTTGAGAAATGTTTTTCAGCCTTTCCCGAAGAAATGAAAAGAAGGCCTGGAGCCACTCCCTCCTAGCTTTCTGGATGTTACCGTTTCTCAGCAAGGCTGCCACTCAAAAGCAACCCGGGTCCCCTGGCCAGCTGCCCCCCTGGCTGAGCCTCCCAGCAGCGCCCCCTTCTGCCCCCACCTGTTGACGTGCTGCTCCCTCCGCACGGAGTTCATGGCAGAGAGGTCCTTCTGGCAGATCTGGCAGAACACCCAGCCTGCCTCCTCCAGGCTCCCTGGCCGCAGCTCCTGATGACCAGCCCCATGGCATCCCCAGGGCTGGCCTAGGGAGGAAGAAGAGAGTCAGCCCCAGGCCCCCTGGCTCCCTCAGAGCAGCCTCACCCCCAGGACACCTTGGGACACTGCCGGTGCCTCTGTGGCGCAGGAGGAGCCTGGAGAGCATTTCCCAAGCATCAGCTGCTATGTTTGGACAGCAACCCACGGTGGGACCCAAGCCTTGGGCAGGATCCTGTTTTCCTTGGATGCAAACGCTGCGTCTGAGTTGGGGGGTGATGGATCTGCCCATCGCCAGCCCCCCCCCCCGCAACACACCACCCCGAGCCGTGGCAGGAAACAGGGCAGTCCTGACACTGACCGCCCCGAAGTGCCTCCTCCTCGCAAGCAGGCAGCCTCCTGGCATGGTCCTCCTCCTCCTGCTCCTTCTCCTTCCTGGCTGAGGCGCCTGGCAGCGCCAGGGGCTCCGGGGTCACCTGCGCGGATCCCTGCGCCTGCTCCTCCGGCTGCGCCTGGCAGTGGCGGCTGCATCTTCCTCCTCCGCCGCTTCCTCCTTCCTCTGCTGCTGCGTCTCCGGCTCCTGGAGGGGCTCCTGCAGGGGGAAAACCAGGCGGACTCCATTGCTACTGCTGCAAAGAGAGGAGCTGTCGTGTGTGTCTCCCCCCCCAAGCGCCCCCACCGCACCAGAACCCCCAGAAAGAGGCTAACACTCCCCCCCGCATCGCTTATTGGTATGACCCGCCTGAGCGAAGCCAAAGGAAGAGGGTCATACCAATAAGCGATGCGGGGGGGAGTCCAGACGCCCCTGAAGGGGCTCCTCCGCCGCCTTCTCCGCCATCCTGGGTCTTCCCGGGGGCCTCCGCCTCGTCCCCGCGAGCAGGAGCAGGGGGAGGCGGGCGGAGGCGGAGGCGGCGACCCCCCTGAGGACCCCCGGCTTTGAGGCGCCCGCGGCGGGACTCCCGGAACTCGTCCTCGGAGTCGCCCATGGGCAGCGGAGTGCCTGCCGCGCATGCGCCGCCCGCTGCCGGAGGACTCGCCATAGAGACGCAGAAGGGGAGAGGGGCCGGGATGGGAAGCGGAAGCGCCGCCTCGCCCCCGGAAGGGGTCGGGAGGCGCCGTGTCGGAGCGCGGAGCATGCCGGGACCCGGCCTGGGAGCCGATGGGCGGATCCACCTCCAAGCCAGATGATGACGCCACCGAGCCGAGACGGAGGGAGGGAGGGAGGGAGGGGGCGCTGTAGTTTTTTGGACTACAATTCCCATCACCTTTAGCTAGTAAGACCAGTGATCAGGGATGATGGGAATTGTAGTCCGAAAACTGCTGGAGACCCAAGGTTGGGAAACACTGGACTAGAGGACGCTGGGACCCCTCTCCCAACTCTGCCGTCCCAGGATTCTCCCCATGGACTCGGCCTCGTCTCCCCTTGCAGCCCCCTGGCGGTTCTTGCCAGGTCCAAGGGCGGCAGAGGCTTCCCTCTGGGCAGAAGACTGGCTGCTTGACTTGCCCCTTGTAATAGGAAGCAGGCTGTTTATGCAGGCAATGTGAACGCGCTGTTTCCTCTTGTCGAAATGGGTAGGTGAAGGGGGGGGCACGATAGGGGTATGGCAGAAAAGGGAGGACAATGATAGAAAATGGAGGACACTGTGCAAGAAAAAACTGTGCAGGGGAAACGATATTTGACATCATTCCCTTTCCCCTGTCTGATCATGGGTTTAATTGGAATATCCCCCTTGTAGATTCCCTTTGTGAATTCTTACAACACCCTCAATGAGGCAGCTGCCTCGGTGTAGCCAAGGGCCAGGCGAGCTCTGCAAAGCCCCCTCGCCCGTGGAACGACCCCGACTTCACCCGGACTGTGACGGCACAGCGACTGAGGAAACTGGAAGGGGGGGGTGAAAGACCCCCGACACACACACCATGAGGAGTCTCCACTGCACATTACCAAACCGCTCACTCACACACTTTTCCCTGCCTTTCACCTGTCAAAGCAAACCCTCCAGTGTCAAGAGAAAATAACAGCAACATCTCTGCAAAGGCATTTATTGCATCTGCAAGGAGAGCTCAGCTCAGGAGCCTGAGCCCCAGGGAAAGTGTCAATACCAAATGTAGCAATTTGCTGATAAATGTATCTATATAGTGGCTCAATGAGAAAACGAAATTCGTAAGAAATCACTTGTATCAATCTTCTCAGTTCCAATGGCATTTAGGACCCAGGGAAGTGAGGTATAAGGGTGATATCCTGCCCCAAGAGTGTCAGACAGATCGCCATCTCAATCACAATGCCTACCCACCCCATAGTGGGATGGTCAAGACAAAGGGGTGTATTTGACTTGACTCTGGGACCTGGAAACTGTAAATGCTTTCCTTTGTACTGTGATGGAATAAGTGTGAAAGACTGTATGAGTGACGGGGCATGCCTGGATCTCAGGTTCTACCTGAGACCACGCCTTTTCTGACATATCTATGATGTCTTGATGATGCACTGAGATGTATTATGGGAAACTTTGAAATACAGATGTAACCCATTGATCAGGGCTTCTCTCTGCTTCTATGTGGTAGTCTTGTTGCAACAATAAAGATCAGGCCTCTTGGCCGCTGCTTTGCTTCAATTTCTTGGCTGTAGTCTTGTTTGACCTTCCAACCTAAGCCTGCGGAACTCACTGCTGCAGGAAAAGATGTGCTCCTTGCACCTGCCATGGGGGGGGGAGCTCTGCGCATGCTTAGAAGCACTTGGTCCTAACTGCCAGTACGTTTTGTGAATCGTGCGGAGCCACTCTCTTCCCATGTGCACTGTAGAAGGGATCCAAGAACCACCCACTCAGAATAAAAGCAGGGCGATACATTTCAGAACTGGGGGTTAAAGTCTTTACTTAGAGGTACTGCCAACACAAGCAGCCTGCAGGGAAGTCCAGAAACACACACCCTGACAGCCGGCTGTGCAAACACACGTTTTGAAATAAAGGACAATGGCTCCAGGTGGCTCAACTCTGGTCCCTCTGCTATTTCCAACGGGCCAAGATCCGGATGTGGGACCCCAGGCCAAGAGCTTGCCAAAAGAGCAGGCAAGCCAGACCAAGCATCCCTCTGAAGACAGGCAGGACTGTCCCAGCTCTGCTGCAGGCAGGACTCTCAGTGCTTCTCCAGGGCTTTGGCAAGGAGCTCGTTCAGCCGGTTCACCATCGGCCGGGGGTCATCGTTCAGGCCTGCTGCTATCATGGCGTTGTCGTAGATCTGCCAGCGAAGGAAGGAACAATGAAGCGGGTCGGGGTATGGGGGCGGGGGCTACCTTGCCTTACTGTGTCCCAGGGTATGGCAGGAGCACCAATGGACAGAGATGGGATTCTGCTCTGAATGCCAGCCAGAGTGGGCAAGGAAAACATGACAGGAGGGGTCCATTGCCCTCAGCAGCTGCTCACCTAGGGGGTTGGACATGATCCGCTTGGCCCCTTCCAACTCTATAATTCTCTGATTCTTCTGCCCACCCCTCAAAGGCTCTCAGAGAGGCCCCAGGGAATCCACGTGGTGGCGGCAGGGGGTTACATTGTTGCCTGCTTGTGCAAAGGCACTGGATGCCTCCCTCATCCCTTTCCACTGCTCTCCTGAGGGCATGACGAGACACTGGCAGTCCATGTGCCCCTCTGTGTGCCTAGGCGGCTCCCCTGGCTGTATCAAGGAGGCAGCGGAAGCTGTAGCTCACCTGGTCAAGCAGCATATGGGCCAGATCAGGCTGGCTGGAGCGGAGCTGGTTGAGCTTCTGGATCAGAGCGTGCCTAGCAAGGGAAGACGGAGGGGCAGCTTGAGCGCATGGGCTTCCTTCCCCAAAGCCTCCTCTCCACCTGTGCCCAGGAGAGCCCTTGCAGAGGCCCCAAAGAGAGGCGTCCGAAAGCAGGATGTGCGGGCGACAATGCGGTCCCCACGGCATCACGCCCGGGGCTGGAGGCAGCCCATGGGCACCTTGGCCAGCACCTGCTGGAAGGCAGATGCCCTCGGATCCCCCCTTCCCCAGGTCCAGCTCTGCCTGTCCCCCGCCCCCCACCCCCAATACCCGGTATTGATCTCCAGCGTGGGCTGAAGGATCTGGGCTCGCTCCTCGGTGGTCTTGGCCAGCTGCTGCATCCGGAGGAAGTGGCGGGCAGCACCCATCTCCAGCACGGTGATCATGGCCGGGTGCATCTCCAGGCGGGGAGTCACCTGCAGGGCAGCAGGAAGGGGGGGTGAGGTCAAGGCCAAGCAGCCCCTCCTGCCTCCCCACCAGGTCCCAGGAAGCAAGCCAAGCCCCCAGCTGCTTGCCCAGAGCCCCCACCACCGCCCAGTTTCCAGTCATTTATGCTCTCAGCCCTTCACACAAACAGGCATCACCATCCTGACACGTCACACTGTGGCTGCAGAAAGAGCTCCCAATGACGCCCGCTCCTGGAAAGGCCTTGCTGAAGCCCATCGTCCTGCCAGGCCCAGCCAGGGGGCTTCCCGAGACCCAAGCCCTCAAGGTGGCCAAAATGTTCACCCTAAATTGGGTGCAAACTCGGGCCTCCCACTCCAGCCAGAGTGGTGCATACTCTGGTTATCTCCTGCTTCAACAACTGCAACAACTGCATGTGCTCTATGTGGGGCTACCTTTGAAGGTGACCCAGAAACTGCAACTAATCCAGAATGCGGCAGCCAGACTGGTGACTGGGAGCGGCCGCCGAGGCCATATAACACTGGTCCTGAAAGACCTACATTGGCTCCCAGTATGTTTCCAAACACAATTCAAAGTGTTGGTGTTGATCTTGAAAGCCCTAAACGGCCCTGGCCCAGAAGACCTGAAGGAGTGTCTCTACCCCCATCATTCTGCCCGGACACTGAGGTCCAGCTCCGAGGGCCTTCTGACAGTTCCCTCCCTGCAAGGTGAAGTTACAGGGAACCAGGCAGAGGGCCTTCTCGGTGGTGGTGCCCGCCCTGTGGAATGCCCTCCCATCAGATTTCAAGGAAATAAACAACTATCTGACTTTTAGAAGACATCTGAAGGCAGCCCTGTATCGAGAAATGTTTTGTGTCTGATGTTTTACAATGTTTTATGTGCTGTAAGCTGCCCAGAGTGGCTGGGGAAACTGAGCCAGAGGGGCAGGGTATAAATAATAAAATTATTATAATTATTACTTGCCCGCCCCCGGACCCTCACCTTGATGGCAGCAACCCGTGGGCCAAGTGCATTCCTCATCCAGGCCAGGAGCTCCTCTGCAACCGAGGCACTCAGAGACTCTTCTGCAGGAGGAGGAGGAGGAGGAACACAGTGGAATGGATCAGGGTGGGGGAAGAGGAGAGAAACCCCTCAGTCACAGCCACAAAGTCCTTCCTGGGGGGGGGGGAGTGCTGACAAGAGGCCAGCCTCTGGGACGCCTCCTGGGGTATTCCCACCCCTTCAAGATGGGTGATTCCCCACCTCCTCACGCCTTCTCTCCGCCCCGCAGCAGAGGCCCACCTGGGTGCTTCTCCTCAAACGTCTCCTCCTTGTAGTGGTCGACGACGATATCCGTCTCCACAGACATCAGCTTCTTCTTGTCAAACTCCCGGAGGTGCAGGAGGGTCAGTTCGTCAAACTGCTCGTAGCAGAAGAGCACCTGGCGGGCCCAAATGGGGGGTGGGTTTGTTCAGTTCCAAGGAAAGGAAGTGCCCACCCCCCGGGCACAGGGCTTCCTCCTCTGCTCCCGGTGCCCAACCCCAGAGCGTTTGCTGGGAAAGGGGCTCCCACAGACCCCTCCTGGCTCTCCTGCTCACCTCCACGTCCTTCTTCTTCATGGCTTCGTAGTAGGGCGAGTGCTCGGCCAGGTGGCGGTTGGGAGAGCACAGGTAGTAGATGTTCCGGCTGCCGGCCTGCATGCGGCTGGCGTAGTCCGAGAGGCTGGTCAGCTGGCCGGCGGGCAGCGCCGAGGACTCGTAGCGAAGCAGCTTAGCTATGTCTTCCTGCGAAGGAGTCCCGCCAGTCACAAAGGGCAAAGGAGGCAGACCCCTCACCCCTCACCAGGGCATCCGTTGCCCAAGTAAACCGCTTGGAGGTGTTTTACAATCAAATTTTATGAAATAAATTAAGTAGGTGGCATCACACCCAGCTTCCCACCTCCCTCTGGAAACTTGGCAAGGAAAACCCCCGCCCATCAGCCGTCCCCCAACACACCTTGACATCCTGCTCGGCAATCGTGACAATCCCTTCTCGCATGAAGAGCCCGTAGTCCTCAAAGAACTTGGTGTACTTCTCAGGGTCCTTCTTGCTCTGCTCAAGGAAGAACTTGATCAGCCTCTGCTGCAAGACGCCCAGGAGCTTCCTGCAGGACGGCACCCAAGAGAACAATTGAAGAACATAACGATCTTAAATGCTGTAACCAGACAATATGACCTTGGAGAGCTGTGATGGAGGCGTGTGGCTTTTTTTTGAGTGGGTGTGTGGCTTTTTTGGAGCGGTATTTTGTGCTGTTTTTTCTTTTTCTTTCTGGCTTTTACGGGATGGCATGTAATTTCATTGCACTTGTATAGTGTTGTACTTGTACTTGTGCAATGACAATAAAGAAATTATCTTATCTTATCTTAATCTGGGAGACTGGGTGGCGGGGGATAAGTGCCTGGAAGCCCCAAAGATTAAAAGAGGGCCAGGAGAGGCAGCGGAGGAAAGAGTGCAGAAAGTGCCGGGCTGAAGCACCTCTGGCTGGGAGGGGGGTTTCTATTCTCCCCCCCCCCTTCACCAAAAGATTTGCCTAGGTGCCATGCGCAATCTAAGCGAAGCCGGCGTTGCTCTGTGACCAAGAAGCCTCCCACAAGCATTCTGACCAATCGCACCTCCGCCTGCTGGGATCCCAACTCCTGGCATGAGCCACAACAAGTGCCGGGGCTGATGGGAGCCGGAGTCGCAGCAACACCGGGAGGGCCCCAATCCCTGCCCCCTGGTGACCAAGAAGGGAGCAGGCCTACAGGAGAAGGGGCCAGGGCCCAGCCCAAAGGAGCAGGCAGAAAAGGGGGGCCCAATTTTTCTGGCAAAGGGTGTCTAAGGAGATAACAGAAATCACTGGGTTAAAGCTGAGCGAAAGTCCAGAGGTAGCACTATTATCAATTTACGATGGGGTGGAAGCTTCGCAGGCCCTGAAGGACTTGCTCACAAATTTATTGACAGCTGAACAAATTATGATAGCTAGGAAGTGGAAGGGGCAAGCAGAATATAAAATGGAAGAATGGTATAAAGAGGTGTGGGATATAGCTGTTCATGATAAATGAACATGTGCCATTAAGGCAAGACGGGGAATATGCAGGAGAAATGATTCTGAGGAGATATGGAGGGTGTTTGTAGAATTTGTACTGTTAAAACAGAAAGGGATCAAACCATCGCAAGAGGTGTTGAAATTTTGGGGGTTGGAGAGTTACAATGGAATGGTCTCGGTGGTAGGGTGTACATGTTTGTTCTTATTTTTTATTATTACTTTGTCAAAATAAAAAAAGGAAAGGGGAACCTTGGAGGGCCACTGCCAGTCAGAGCAGCCGACACTGGGCAGAGCAAATCAACAGCCTGCCTTGGGGGGAGGCGGGTCAGGGAGCAGAGCCTCACACGCCCCCTTGGAGGCCACGGCAGAATCACTTCCAGGAAAGCCCCAGGGCGGGAGGGCGGGCAGGGGCACACAGGGACACGGCCTGCAGGTAGCTCACCTGACGAGGGCGCTCTCCTGGAGCAGCTCCCGGCTGAGGTTCAGAGGGAGATCTTCGCTGTCCACGACTCCTGCACCAAACAGAGGGAGGGGCAGCGTCAGGGGGAGGAGGGGGGCAAGGGGGAGCTGTGGCCCAGAAGCAACCCCCCCCCCCGCCTGCCCCAGGGCACCTGCAAAGGGAAGGGTGGCTACCTTTCAGGAAGCGGAGCCATTTCGGCAAGATGTCTGCGGCTTTGGTCAGGATGAGGACCTTGCGGCTGTAGAGAGCGACACTGGAGCCCAGCTCCCGGCTGACGTCAAACATGGAGGGCTTCTAGAGGCACAGGGTCATAATAATGACGTTATTATTTCTACCCCACCCATCTTGAGGTTGAGGGACCCGGCTCAACCTCCCTCCTGGCGTGGGGCTGCCCCCCTCCTGCAGACCACCCCTCAGTGCCTCTGGAAGGCAGCGGGGGTAAACCCAGGGTCCTCACCGCCTCCGGGACGTAGAAGATGCTGCGGATATTGAGAGGTGCGTCTGTCTTGTAATGCAGGACGTAGCGCGGCTCATCGTAGGCCTGAGCAATGAAGCGGTAGAACTCCTTGTGCTGCCAGTCCCCTATGTCCTTTGGCTCCAGGGTCCAGAGGGCCTGCACAGAGGGAGGGGGAACAGGGGGGGCTCAGCTCCCACCAAGGCCAGAGGGATTCGTGGGGTGGAGGCTGCTGAGGCGTTCAGAGGGCACAAGGGACAGCCAATGCCGTTGCTGCCAGAAGGAGTTTGGTACAGAGGCAAGCCAAAAACACCCCAAGGCTCCAGGCAGATCAGCAAAGAGGAGCCCAGAATCATTCTCCTCCTCCTCCTGCCCCCAAAGCGGACCAAGCATTGGACTAGGAGGGCATTGGCAACATTCTCCAAACCCCACCCTAAAATTAAAAGGCCACGGAAAGAGGACCCGGCATTGAGAAGTACGTGAGAAGCATCCTCCATTGTCCTTTTGGCAACTCACAGGAGAGAGCAAACGCTGCCCCTGGGCTCCGGAGAGGGGGCTGCTCCTCAGAGCCACTTGCACAGGACCCCCACAAAGCCCAGGGTGGCCCAGAGCCTTTCCTACGGGCCGGCTCTTCCTGACAGGCACCTTGTCCTGAGCAGGGCGGAAGAGGACCGTGAGGCTTCTGCATGTTCGGGGCCCAAGAAGCGCAAGTCTGCAGCCGCCTTACCTGCATGGCGTTGACACGTCGACCGTTGAGGAAGAGGGGGTAGCCAACAAAGCTGCTGTACTTTGTGATGACCTCTAGCGGACGGAAGGAAGGAAGGAAGGAAGGAAGGAAGGAAGGAAGGAAGGAAGGAAGGAAGGAAGGAAGGGGTTTGATGATCAGCCTTAGTCAATAGCCCTGCCCAGGACACCCAAACTCCAGAGGTGCCCACTGGCCCACCCACCCAAGGGGAGCCCAGAAACACGGTGGACCAGCCCACAGCAGCCCACTAGGAAAGGCAACGCAGGGCTGGATGCTGCGGAGATCCTGGAAGGCAGAACCGCGAGCGCATTGAGGTCCACAGCAGACGTGTTGCATATGGAGGGCCAGAAGGGGTCAGAAAGGCCCCCCAGCCTCCGCTTCTCAACCTGGCAGTTAACAAGCCCAGAAGCCAGTGACAGCAAATCTATGCCAGGACAATGGTCCAACTTGAGCCAATAACTGCTCCTTGGAGTCTTGGTCCTCACAGGAGATGCTGCCAGAGACCGAAACCGGGGGCTTCTAGGTGCAAAGCCTTTCTCCCTCCTCACAGACACACACTCCCCAAGCCAACCCCCACAAAGCCGCCCTGGGGAAGCCCACCTCTGACGCGCTCCTCGTTGGCAAACTCCTTGCAGTCTTCCTTGAGGTGGAGAATTATTTTCGTCCCTGTTTGAACTCCAGAGGCTTCCAAGATCTCAAATGTCCCAGAACTAGGAGTAGAAAACCATTTCCTTAATAACAATTTAAACAACTTATTTAACTAAATCAATAACATTATAGCATATGTATCTGTGTTTGTTAACTGATGTGGTTAAACAATTAAAAAAAAAAACCAACCACCCTAGACTTAGTTTTAGCACACATGAAAAGCTTAAAACAAATCCTTATTTCCTGATAAATAGCCTTTAGACTATAATGTACCTTAAATGGGACACTATCTTTAGAAATATTTTTCCTTCAAAAGCATTTTATTTTTAAAATCCAATTTAAATTTTAAAAATCTGATTTAAATCAAAAATATATCCAAGATTTCTGCCGCCACCCTGCACTTCCTCCTGCCTGCCCCCTAGTCTTGCCAGGTCCCTCCGGGGCACCACTTACCCATCCGAGTGCCAACAGTACCCAGGGCTGCCTGGCTCTGCTGCCTGTGAGAAAACCTCCACCCGATCCGCCACCATGAAGGCTGAGTAGAAGCCCACTCCAAACTGGCCAATGATCCTGCTGCCGGCTTCCGCCTGGTTCCGCAACGTGTCCAGGAAGGCCTGTGAACACAAAGCCCCTTGCTTGCAGCCAGGCTGCCAGGACAGATGTCTAGCCACTTCCCAACAACTCAAAGGTGGGTCACAAACATGCCAGAAGCCTTCTCTCTCCTTGTAGCCTCAGGGATCGCTCCGCCCTGGAACAGTGGCAAGTCCAGCTGAGCCCACAGAGCCTGCGCCCACTGCCCAAAACCCTCCTGCCCCATTACCTTAGAGCCAGACCTGGCGATGGTCCCAAGATTAGAGATTAGCTCCTCCTGGGTCATCCCAATGCCTGTGTCCTGCAGGGAAGAGAATGGCAAAGACAGCTGTGTCATGTCCTGGCCCCCACTCTGGGATAGGGAGGGCATCGCTCCCTCATCTGCACAGACTCGGGCAAGAGAGAAATTTTGCAGCAGCATTGTTTCTAGCTGGTTATGAAAGATCAGCTCTGATCTGAGCAAAGCACCAGAAGGCTGGTCTATGGGGTCCAGCGCCAAGGTCAGAAGTTAAGTCAGGGCCAAATCCCACCAGACATCAAGCTCATTGGGTAGCTAGGCAGAATCACCACACCAGTCCCCCTTGGGCCAGAGGCAGCAAAATCTCTCCAGTCCAGAGACCTTCCTTGGTAGCCCTAGCCAAGGAATAGGAACAAATAGAGATAGCTTAAGAAGTCAGGGGCAAGAAGTCAGTTCTGGCGCAAGGCATCCTCCCAGCAGCAGTACCTGGATGGTGATGGTTCCTTGTTTGGAGTCTGTCTCAAGGTGGATTTCCAGTTCTGGCAGGATCTCCCCCTTCGACATCAGCTTGTGGCGCAATTTTTCTAAAGCATCACTGCAGTTGGAGATCAGCTCTCGGATAAACACCTGCAGGGGAAGGCCACACTGACGCAAATGGGCACCACAGAGACAGCAGGGCAGTGGCTCTCGAGTGTGGAGCAGCACCCCATCCCAGATGGAAGGAGATCATGCCTTCCACCCCCACTAGCCAAAGACAGGGTAGACTCCACACACCCTAGCAGCAGGCATCCTCTAGAGCAGAGCTTTCCAAACTGTGTGTCATGACATGTTAGTGTGTCAGCTGCAGTATTGCTGGTGGTCAACAAAAGAGGTTTAAAGATTCTCTCAAGACAAATCTTTAAAAATGTAGCATAAACACCAACAACTGGGAAACACTGGCCTGCGAGTGCTCCAATTGGAGAACAGCCTTTACCAAAGCTGTCATGGGCTTTGAAGACACTCGAACTCAGGACGCAAGGGAGAAATGAGTTAAGAGGAAGGCACACTTGGCAAATCCACACCGTGATCAAT
Organism: Darevskia armeniaca; assembly: GCA_034641395.1. NCBI lineage: Eukaryota > Metazoa > Chordata > Lepidosauria > Squamata > Lacertidae > Darevskia > Darevskia armeniaca. Next base: position 555,124 of record JAWWNF010000799.1, read on the forward strand.
TCCCGCCCGGAAACCAATGTCCCCACTGTGGAAGGACGTGTGGATCCAGAATTGGCCTCCACAGTCACTTACGGACTCATTGTTAAAACCGTGTTTATGGAAGACAATCTTACTCAGCTACGAGGGATCGCCAAAGAAGAAGAAGCAGGTATGTCACGTGAATGTTCCCTACACTCATCCCAGAGCTGGAAAGGGGTTAGTTTAACCTCCAGTTTGCTAGTAAAACTGAATTGCTCTGTCATGAAATGTTGCACGTCTAAAAAGTGTGTCACCAACATAAAAAGTTTGTTGGAGCTACCCTGGATTTGCAAGCACACTGCACTGCCACCCCAATCTGATCTGACTCCTCAAGCCCTTCAACTCACTCCCTTTCCCGAGAGCCTGTTCTGGTCCTTGCAGTTCCCAGGAGTTGGAGGTTTTCAGGGAAGCGCCACAGACTGCGGAGTGTGCAGCTTTGAGGAAAAACATGTTGGGCAAGGCGCTACATCAGCCATATTCCCCAAGAGGTACAAGGACTGCTTGCCAACTGAGGTGAGAGGAGGGTTGAGTTTGCAACGCAGCCCACCTGCTTTCCACCAACCTGGGGAAACTAACCAACCCACTGCAGAAGGGGTGCAGTGATGCCCTCCAAATGTCTGCATTTGGGAAGTTGCTTCAAATTAAGGCGGCAGCCACTACCAGGGCTCAGGATCCCCCAACGTTAGGGTCAAGCCAGCTCAGTAGGCATGGGCAGTGGCAGGCGCTGGCTGCAGCCCTGCAAAAGGACCCTTGGGATGCACCAGGGCAGGAGCGGCCAGCCTACCTCCTTCTCCGAGTAGAGAGAGCGGGCCACGATATCCAGCAGCTCCTTGGTCTCTGCTTGAAACTCATGCCTGGAGGCAGAACCTGCAAGATGGAGAGGAGGGAGAGGAAAGGGCTGCTGCTGCTGTTCGCGGCAAAGGGCTGCCCCTTTGCCCCCCACAGCAGGGCCCAGGACAGGGCCTGGCTTGCCTCCAGGGGAGGGGGAGCCTGACCTGGGACTGCCTCGGGGTTGCTGGTCAGTCGGTGCAGCGGAGGGGCCTCCTCGTCACTCTGGGCAGCTTGCGAGCTGTAGCTCTTCCTGGACGCCCAGCTCAGCCCTGGAGGCAGCAGCGGAGGGGCCGGTCGGGGCAGGAGTGCGGCCCTTGGACCTGAAACAGAAGAAGCATTGGGCGGTGGGCCAGGGACCCTTCTGAACGCGGAGCTTTAGCGGATGCTACCCGCTGTTATAAGAATTCTAAGGTCTCCAATATGGAATAAATGTTCATAAATGTACAAGGCAAACACACATACGTAAGTAACAGTTTCTAGCCACTTTGCTTCTCAATATACTCTGGTTGGCCTCTGCATTCTCTCCTAAGGGGCTCTAGATACCCCATAAGGCAGGGATGTCCAAGAAGTCGATCACGGGGCGCCCCAGTTCAATCGCGTGATCCTAATGGATTCCTCCCCCCAAAAAAGCTCAAGAACTTTGGTCAATACAATGGGTAGATCACTGCCATTTTTTTTTTTAGTGGGGGTAGATCACAGTCTCTTGGAAGTTGGACATCACTGCCATAAGGGAATGTGTACTGTGGTTCCCAACGTGGGGCAATTTGATTTTTAAGAGGGGCAATTCGAGAAGGAGTTATTAACAGTGAATGGCCTTTCAGGCTTCCTCCATGTGAATAGGAGCTCACTTTTTAATAATAAGAATTAAATGTCACGGGGGGGGGGGGAATCAGGATTTGAAGAAGAGTTTGGATTTGATCTCCCGCTTTCTCACTACCCGAAGGAGTCTCCAAGCGGCTCACATTCTCCTTTCCCTTCCTCCCCCACAACAAACACTCTGTGAGGTGAGTGGGGCTGAGAGACTTCAGAGAAGTGTGACTAGCCCAAGGTCACCCAGCAGCTGCATGTGGAGGAGCGGAGACGCGAACCCGGTTCACCAGATTACGAGTCCACCGCTCTTAACCACTACACTTAACCACTACACCACACCACACTGAGAGATGCTTAGGTGGGACCTGGCCAAAAGAAGGTTGGCCCCCCCTGAACTTGTAACGCCGCCCCCGGGGCTACGCGGGCCAGATCCGCGACGGGGCCGGGCATCGCGCGGCCTGCGGGGTCAGAGGGTCGCGAGGGTCACGCGGCGCCGAGGGAAGCAGCAGCCGCCTCCTCGTGGGGCCTCGCCAGGGCCCGGCCTCCCTCACCTGCTCCCGCCGCCGCCGCCGCCGCTCCCGGGCGGACCAGGAGGCGGAGGAGGCATCGCCCGCCGCGCAGCACCTCCAGCCTCGCCATCGCGACTCCCCTCACGCCGACCCGACTTCCGGCGCGGGAATAGCGTCACGCGAGACGTAGCCGGCGCTCCCGTGACGTCGATCCGTCTCAGCCCCGCCCCCTCCGGAGCGAGGCGGCGCTTGGCGCATGCGCTCTTCCGGCGCTTGCCAGGCCCCGCCCTTCGGCCGGACCGGTCGGAAGGAGCGCCTGCGCCACCCGAGGTAGGCCTCGCCGGCGCCCCTGAGCATGTGCAGAGCGCCGCCAGGAGGGGGCAGGGGCGCTGGAAGGACCCCCGGGCGTCGAGGCGGAGGGAGGGCGCCGTCGGGGCTGCCGAGGGGCTCCGGGCCCGGCTCCGCCTGGGTGCCCCTTCCGCCTTCCGGGGCTCCGGACTACAGCTCCCAGCAGCCCCGGCAGGGCGGCCCCGGAGGGGGCCGATGGGAGTCGTAGTCCGAAGGCCTGCAGGGCGAGGGGGGCCGGAGGCGGAGGAATTCCCCACCCCGCGCAGGGAGCCTGCCTCCTCCGCCTCGCTCTCCTGCTCCCCCGGGCGCAGCCCTCCCAGCCCGGGGCGCCCCCCGAGGCTCCGTCGGTGGCAAAGAGGACCAGGCCCGGTCCTGGAGGAGGAGAAGGACGCTGCTGGGGGCTGAGACGCCTGGAGCATCAGAGACTGTATTATTACTAATGTTGCTGTGATGACTATTATCGTTAATTATTTCAACCCTGTTTGTTATCCTTAATTATTTTATATTACCATTAATTATTATATATATATTATTATTATTATATATAATAATAATTATCATTAATTATTTCAACGTGTGCATGCACACGAAAGCTCATACCAAGAACAAACTTAGTTGGTCTCTAAGGTGCTACTGGAAGGATTTTTTTTATCGTGTTTCAACTACGGCAGACCAACACGGCTACCTAGCTGTAACTATTTCAACCCATATAACGACTATAATTATTAATTATTAGTATTACTCGCAGAATAAAAATAGGAATCGGTAAAAACATTAAAAAGCAATAATTTATAAAGAAATTACACATTTTAAAAAGCAACTGTGCACAAATGAGTTCTGTGCGAACCCCACAAACTAGCAATGAAAGCACCGCTCTGAATGCTGTTTGCTGGGAAAGGCGAGAGGGCTGTTGTCCTTCTTGCAGGCTTCCCTCAGGCGTTGGGTCAGCCGCTGTGGGTCTGGGCCAGGGCGGCATTTGGCCTGATTCAGGCTCCCTTGTGTGCGGCAGGATCCGACCCCCTTCCCCAAAGAGTCATCTAGGATGGAGAGCAAAGACCTGGAAGCCGAGATCCACCCGCTCAAGAACGATGAAGGCAAAGGTCCCGAGGGCCTGGCCAACTGCACCCAGAAGGAAGCGGCCCCCAAGAAGCTCTCGCGGCTCTCGCAATGGCGCACAGCAGCCTTCTTCCTCTCCCTCTTCCTGTGCCTCACGGTGGTGTTTGCCTTCTCCTTTATCATCCCATGCCCCGTGAGGCCCGTTTCCCAAAGGATGTGGAGCAGAACCTACGAGGACGCAGGTGAGTGCGTGGGCGCAGGGGCCGCAGCCGCTCCTGGGGGCCCACGGGTGCTTGCGGCCCTTCGCTGAAGCCGCCCATTCTGGCTTCTTTGCAGCAACCTACGCGTTCCTGGCCATTCAGGACGTCAACAAGGACCGGGTCAAGGATGTCCTCTTTGCCTTCAAGGCTGCCAGCGCCAGCAGCAACAGCACAAACAGCTCTTGCTCCAGCCAAGGTGAGGGTTCCTGGGGCTTGAGCGGGGGATGCTCTGCAGAGGCTGCTCCTTGGGGGGGGGAGGCCACCGGGGCTGAATGGGCTGCTCTTCTTCCTCCAGGCTGGGCCTCCTCCTGTGCCTTCCTGGCCGCTCACTCGGGCACCAACGGCACCACGCTCTGGCAGAGGCCTGTCGCCCAAGAGCTCCTGCTGATGGACTGCTCCGGGGAGCATGAGGACACCCCAGCCTGCTTCATTGTAGGGGAGCCGGACATCCTGGAAGCCATCGACTTGGAGACAGGTAGGCAGGTGTCCAGAGCGTCAGGGCAAGAGGCCGGCAGGCAACCTTCCTGGTGCGACGAGGGGGTTGGGGGGGTGTCTTGCCAAAGGCAAGGTGGTTCTTTTAAAATGAGGTTCGTGAGCAATACGAAATTGGTAAGTGAGTGAGAAGATTAAAAATTATATTCTAAACCAGCAAGCAATGTATACGTACCAAGCACACACTTCAATCTGTGCCCGCCCTGTGGAACGCCCTCCCAGCAGAGGTTAAAGAGATAAACAACTATCTGACATTCAGAAAATACCTGAAGGCAGCCCTGTTTAGGGAAGTTTTTAACCTGTGATATTTTAATGTATTTTAATATCTGTTGGAGGCCGCCCAGAGTGGCTGGGGAGACCCGGCCAGATGGGCAGGGTACAAATAATTTTTTTATTATTATTATTACTTGGATGCCCTCAAGAAGCGGCGAAGCGACTCCCCCAGGTAGCCTCAGTTTGCACAGCCCTGCGGCCAGTCAGTCCGTACACGAGCTTCAGAGAAACCTTGCCCAAACTGTCCGATTTTATAGATAGCCGCCCTCTCCCAATGCCTCACTTTCTCAAAACAATGTCCAACATCAAAGAAGGTACCCAGCATTCTCCTCCACAGCTGATTAAGGCTGCTGCATGTGGGGCTTCTCCTCCTCCTCCCAATGTTCTCACACCATCAAAAAACTCAACCAGAGCGAGGGAGGGGGAAGGAACAGAGGAGGCAGGAAGGGCTCTGTGTCAGATCACTAGCTCCTCAATACATTTTGTCTTCCGGGTGCATCTCCCATACGGGGGGGGGTTCATTCTCATGAAGGAGTGAGGGGCACCCACCCCACTGGCTGGGCACCTTGGCATCCTGCAAGTGGGCTGGCACTAAGTTAACTGGACACAGCTTTGCCCTGGGCAACACCTTTCAGATTCCGTTCTGCTCAGACAGACAAGAGAGCTGGCTACTGGATCACCCACAGATCCGGCTGCCTGGATCAGCCACAGGAGGGATCAGCGACTGGGTGGCCTCTTGAGTCTAATTCCGTGATGTCCGCTCTGCGATTGGATGCCAGAGCCTGCTCCGCTGCAATCCACTTTTATGCCAAAGCCAGGAGAGCATTGGAGCTCCCGTCTTCTTGACATTTCTGTTCTAGCCCACATTCTGTGTTCCAAAACAGAAAGTGGGCAAGAGGGAAGGAGAGGCAGAGTTGTGGCCGGGAGTGTGGGTTGGCTGCCATGGCAAAGGCCCCCAAAAGTCTGGGAACTGCGGTCCTTTATCCCCTTACCCCCCAAGGCCCTTGCTTCCTGCTTGTTCCTCAGGCCAGACTCTGTGGAAGGAGGCTGCCGACCTCAGGCCTAATTCGACAGTGCTGAGTCCGTTGCTGAAGATCCCAGATGTCAACGGAGACGACACTTCTGACCTTTTGGTCCTCGCTGAGGCGGGAGAGGAGGTGAGCTTGCCTGCTGGTGCAGCTCGAGGGGTCCCCGTCCACCCCCCAGGGAAGGGTGGGCCACTCTCCCTCTCCGAGGGAAATAACTATAGCGAGGAAGCTTGGCATTTCTTCAGCGTTGCCATGCAAGCCTCTTTAAGACGGGGCAGGCAGTGGCGGCAGCAGGATAGCTCAGCTTCCTCCGCAGGAGAGAGAATTCTATGGCCTTTGCTTGCTCTGCAGGTTCAAGCCCACTTCTATTCAGGGAAACATGGCACCCCGATTGGATCCGCTGGGATCTTGCATCTTCCGGGAAGAGTTCCAGGAAGAGTCGGCCTCCTCATGCAAGTCACTCCGACCGGCTCCCACTATGTGCTCCTGTACACAGGTGAGTCCTTCCGCCTCCGGAGACAGGACCTGTCTTGGCCCAGAGGTCTCTGCCGAGGTCGGGGTCCTCTCTGGAGAAGGGCTGTCCTGAGCCTGGCGAAGACACTGCTAGTGCTTGGCTCACCAGACTCCCTTCCTCCCTCAGCAAAGGGCATTTACGCCTACTCTCTGAAAGCGCTATGCCAGTTGGCATTCGGCTCTCCTGCCCACAGCGTCGCTGGTCTGACAAAAGATCCACTCTGGGAATTGGCCATCAACAGCGCTTCACACCAAATCCCCTTGCTCAGGTACCGCTTTTGTAGCGCTTCCAGCAGGGGCGGGGGGCGGGGTTGGCCATTGGGGGGCTTGGGGAGAATGCGTAGCGTTCAGAGCAAGCAGGATGTTCATAGGAAGGGGGACGTCGGAGAGCAGCAAGTGGGGTTGGGGGGGGTGTTGCTGTGAGCCAAAAAGTCGCCAGTTCAGTTGGTGACCTTGTATTAGGAAGCCCCAGTGCTTTTTTTTCCTTAAAAAATGTTTGGGGGTACTCTCATTTTGACTCAAGAAAACCACCATTTTATAGTTCAAACCGGGGGAAATAAATACGGTAAATGGACAAAAGTACAAAGAACATGCATTACAGTGGGAAAGGAAAGGAAGCCGCCCTCGGAGGTGGTGCAGCAAAAGGGCCCGATCTCTGTGCTAGATTCCAACTCCTGCTTCACAAACTGAGGTCCAGCTCCAAGGGCCTTCTGGCGGTTCACTCCCTGTGAGAAGTGAGGTTACAGGGAACCAGGCAGAGGGCCTTCTCGGTGGTGGCGCCCGCCCTGTGGAACGCCCTCCCACAAGATGTCGAGGAAAAAAACAACTCTCTGAATTTTAGAAGGCAGCCCTGTTTAGGGAAGTTTTTAATGTTTGATGTTCTATTGTGGTTTTAATTCTGTTGGGAGCCGCCCAGAGTGGCTGGGGAAACCAGCCAGATGGGCGGGGTGTAAAGAATAAATTATTATATTAAACACTCGCTTCCGCCTGAGACTGAGGAAACGCAATGACAGGAAATGAGGCTGCCATCAGGGTAGCAACGGAACTGATGATTCACCGTGCTAGAGAAGAAACTAATTTTTAAAAATAAAAATTAGTCTCTTCTCCCGTTAGATTCACAAAATGTTTAGGGGTATGCGTACCCCCAGAAAAAAAGCACTGGGAAGCCCCCACCTTTTAATACGGAAATGCTGGCCCACCTGGCCTGGTTGTTGTAAGTTCTGCAGAGAAGAAGGTGCTTCTTTCCCTTCGTCTTCTGGGGGTCGGGAGGGCAATGTGGGTCTCTCGCCGCCAGCCTCCTCTTGCCCTCATTGGTGTCAGCTGGCACAAGCGCCCCCTGCAGGCCCAGCCAAGCAATGACCAGCGCTCTTGGCCCCTCCCTGTTTTAGCACGGGAGAAATCCGCTACCTGATCAAGATGCCTGTGACTTCAAGCGCCGATTTTCTGGTTTCAAGATCGAACATGCTTGAGCTGGTGAACGGGAAGCACTTGGGCTCGATGTGGGTCACAGAGACACCCCACATCCTCAGGTAAGGGGTGCCAGCTTCTGCCGACAGCCATGACCTGCGGGGTCCAACTCTGGCTTGTGCCTCGTCCTCAGTGCTGCAGGGAGAGCAGCCTGAGCTGGGACTTCGCATGGGAGGGAGAAGGGAGAAGGAGGGCAGGCCAGCTGGTGGTTTTGCCTTGCGTGAGGCTCTGAGCAATTCATTACAGACGGGCTTCGCAGCCCAGAGGAATTTGCCAACGGTGCTTCTGAGCACAGGCAGAATGCCCAAGGAAAGAGAAGGGCTTGTGCAACTGGGAAAGGGGGCGGGGGCTTCCCCACAGCTTTCTGGAGATAAATCCCTTTCTCCACTTCCCTTTTTGAACCTTTTCTGGAAGGGTGGGGTGGAGGAGGGACAGGTCCGGTGTGCCAGTCAGGGCTTGTTCAGCTCCTTCTCATTTCCCTCTTGCAGCGAACCCGTGCTTGGATCCTACAGGGCAGACGAGGTCGACGTTCTCATTGTGAGCAGAGACTCTTCCAGGAAGAAGGTTTGTTTGAAGGCCCAGAGCCCCACAGAGCCCCTTGCAGCAAAGGCAGAGTTTTATGATGCTGATCGATTTCTTTTATCCATTAAATTCCAATGCCGCCTTCATCCGAGGATCACAGGGTGGTTTACAGCAAATCAAGAGCAGCCCTGTTCAGGGAAGTTTTTAATGTCTGGCATTTTATTATTTTTTATATTTTGCTGGAAGAGACGCCGCAGAATAGGACTGCCCTTGTGTTGCCCCCCTCCAGACCTCTTGTGGAGCAGGCGTGTGGGGCCCAGAAAGAAGGGCCTCCGGTGACAATCGCAGGGTCTCGGTCGGTTCATATGGGGAGAGGCAGTCCTTGGGGTATTGGAGGCTTTTAAACCAGTACTTCGAATTGGGCCCCAAAACTGATTGGCAGCCAGTGCAGTCGGGCCAGGGTTGGCAATACTTGCCCCAGTGAGCATTGGGGCCACTGAATTCTGCACCAGTTTCCAAAGCATCTTCAGAGGTTACAGGAGGACAGGTGACAGAGGTTGGGCTGTCCCAGTGCAGGTGGGGCACAGCTGAAGGAGGCCCCAAGGGACAGCCAAGCCCTCAGGTTGCGCCCCCGCTCCTTCAGAGAGAGTGCCACCCCCTCAGGAGCAGGCTGCCTCCCACCCTCAGGACTTTGGGGGCTCCTTAAAGTTGAACAGATCAGTTATGGCACAACCTCTGGTGAAGTCGTGCCCACCTGATCAGTTCTAGACAGGTGTGCATTTGACAGGTGTGATGGTGAGGCTTGGTCCTGGCCTGCCGTGGAGCAGCTTCTGGGTGCTGAGAGGGAGGGGCTCCTTGGGGGCAGGGGCTGCTGAGAAGAGCGCGGAGGACCCTCTAAGGCAGGCCTCCTCTCCGCAGGTCATGGTCATGGACGGCACCTCCGGAGAGATCGAGTGGGAGACCCACCTGCAGCTGCTCTCGGGCGCTGACAACCCCCGGCCGGCCACCCTGCCCACCTTTGACCACAAATCGGTCTTCCTCTTCTGGGGCCTGTACCAGAGGGACGCAAACAGAACAGTAAGTGGATATGGCTTGGGGGGGGGGCAGGCAGCCTTCACTGCAGGGAGGGCGGTATGCTGTGGCAGGAAGGGAATGCAGAGAAGCTGTTCCTTCGGCTAGCTGGCTTTGGACGGGGAAGGGCAGCTGAATGGAATTTGCCTTTAGGAATCTCCATCTCAGTTGGCAGAGCAGGAGACTCTTGATCCCACGGTCGTCGGTTTGAGCCCCACGTTGGGCAAAAGAGTGGACTTTGCATGCAGTTGGACTAACGGCCTGGGTGCTCCCTCCCAACTCCCCTGCGATTCTATGAAAGATCACCAGCCTTCCCCCAGATCTGGCTTTGTGTGCCCGGGGCGACAGGCACACTGGCACAGAGTTGCCCGGTGCCCCTGCCCCTCTCCTCTGCCGCCACGTAACAGAATCGCCTTCCCTAATGGCCACAACCTCGCCAGCGCACATTTCATGCAAGGAACGCGCTGCCTCCGCGTGTTTTGGGGGTCTTGTTGGCGGGGCCTCTCTGCGCGGTTTGCCTGGTGCCTGGGCTAAAGCTCTCTTCTCTCTTGGCGCCAGGGGTCCTTGGACGGCGCCCAGCAGCAACTGTACCTGTTCCACCCCGTCTTGCCCAACGTCCTCCTGGAGGCGAGCAACGGCACGGAGCACATCGTGGCCTTTGAGGGTAAGTCGGGGGCCTCCCCAGGCTGGCTGGGCGGCTGCGAGGAGGAGGCTGCCTCTGCTGCTGCTGCTGCTGCCTGCCCCCCAATCCCTCGCCCTCTTTCCCTTCCAGGGGTGCTCTTTGAGCGGAGCCGCCACGCCTGCTACGTGCTCCTGACGGGGCCCCAGGTAGGGCAGGCTCCGGGGCAAGTGATGCTGTTGAAACAGAAGCTGAAGGAGGCCATCGCCGGCAGCCGCGTGATCTGGCTCAACCAGATGGTGCAGGACAGCGAGCAGAGCGTCCGGGATCGCTTCCTCCGGATGAGGTACCGCGGCCCCCTGTGAGCGCCGGCAGGGCTGGGGTGCAGGGAGAGGACGACCCCGGAGGACCCGAGGCCGGCAGAAGGCAGAGTGAAGAGCCGCCGCGAGGCTGACGATGGGCAGGGCTGGCAGGGCGGGAGGGGGCAGGCGGCCTTCCCAGCGCTGCTCCTCACCTGCACCCAGGGCACTTTCTCCGAGGGATTCCTGCAGCAAATGCTCCCTCCGTCTGTCCTTGTGGAGGCCTGGACTGGGTGGCAAGCAAGCATGTGGCCCCTGGACTGGCACTGGAATCCTCCTCCACCAATGGACTCTCCTGGGGAGGGGAGAGGGCTCGGCACCCCCCACCTCACCGGGGTTGATGTCAGCAGCCCCCCCTCCCTTGGCTGCCCAGCTCCTTCCTCCCTCGCTGCCGCCTCCACAGGCAGGGAGCCAGGGCCAGTCGCTTGGGGGTGGGGGCCTTGAGAGGTCAGGGGCAGCAGCCTGGGAGGAGGCGGGGGGCTCTCCCTGCCCCCTTCCCCAGGCGCCTGCCTTTGCCACCCTGCTGGAGGGGGTTGGCTGCTTTGCAAGGGGAAGGACCCAAGACCCGCTGGGCTTTGGTGGGGGGGGGTTTCGCACTCAGGGCCACTTCTTGTGCCTGAGGAGGCAGGGACTTGGCCAGCTCGCTGCTGCTGCTGCTGCTACTGTGGTTTCAATAAATCCTTGTTCCTTGTCCACAACCTCCGTTTTCCGTCTGTCTCGGGGCTCCTGCATTCGCTCACCAGAATGAGCTGGGCCCCCAAACCTGTGGCATCCACTTGGGGGGAAGGAAGGAGGCGCAATGGGTAGAGGCACCTCCTCTCGACACCCTCTCCCCCCCACACACACACACATGCTCTCTCGGGGATGAAGAGGCAGTGGCTCGCTTGAACCCCAGGCCCACATTCAAATCCTCCGGACTGGCAAGGAGAATCTGGTTATATGCCAAATAAATCCTGTTTGGGGGGTGGGGGTTTCAAAGAGAGGCCTCTGTGGGGCAGGGCAGCCCCCTCCTTCGCCCCCAAATCCCTTAGGTACCTGGAAGCGTCTCTGGACGTAAGAGGGGAGTGTTTGCGGCCTTGCTGAGTCCTGGGTCGGCTGTGCCCTTGCCAGGGACCTGCCCGCCTCCTCCTGGGCTCAGGCAAGCAAGAGCACCTGTGTCCTTCGGCAGAGTTTTTCCTGTGCAGGTTTTTGGTGAGGAATGGGTTTGCTTTCTGCCAAGTCAGACCGTTGGCCCCCACAGCCTACGCTGCCAGGCAGGAGTTGTCCCGGGAGCCAGAGCTTGGCCGGGAGAGGCTAACGGGAAAGGGCTTCTGGATGCCAAGCAGCCACTCTGCTCCTGCACTTTGCTCCACGCTGCATCCCCTGGGAGTCCCTCCGAGAAGGCTGCATGCAGCGAGCACAGTGGCGCCAGAAAAAGAGCCGCAGCGGGAACTGCAGAAGCAGGTCTTGGCCCTGGCACCGGGGGCTCGGCTTGCACACACAACCCCCCACGCCCCTGTTGGGCAGGCCAGAGGGGCCCCCGGCAGAGCAGCTGCTGGCTGACTTCCAGCCCTCGGCCCCCAATCTGCTCCAAAGTGCTTTGCTGGCATCTGTTCAGCGGTGGCGGCAGCACGCCACGCTGGGATTAGCAAGAGGGAAACTGCAGCAGTGCCAGGCTAAGAGGATGCCCTGCCCCCGTTTCCCCAGGGGTGGGGACCGGTGGGCCAGGCAGAAAGGTTGGGGGCACAGCGGCCCTCTTGCGGCACAGGCCTGCCAGGGGAATGAGTGAGAGTCGGCTGCAACCCCCTGCTCAAAGATGGGGCCAAGTGGGGTTTTCAGGGTCTGCTGGAGAAATGCAACGGGAGAGCGGAGCTTTGCAGCCCCTACTAATCTCCTTACTGGGCAGATGGCAAATACCTCCCAAGCCCCAGAAATGCGGAAAGATCCTCGCAGGGGATTTGGGGCTGGGGGGGGGGGCACGGAGCAGATGGACACGGCCGTCCCTGAGCTCTTTGATTCTCTGCCCAAAGGGCTACATGGGTGCTAGAATTGTAGAGTTGGTAGCCTCAAGGTTAGGTTATTGCAATGCGTTTTACGTAGGGCTGCCTCTGAAGACGGTTCGGAAACTTCAGCTGCTGCAGAATTCAGCGGCCAGGTTGCTCACCGGAGCAAGACGGTTTGAGCATATTGCACTGATCCAGGTCCGACTCCACTGGCTAACAATTAGTTTCTGAGTCCAATTCAAAGTGCTGGTTTGGACCTATAAAGCCTTAAACGGCTCAGGATGGCAATCCCTCAAGAACCACCTCTTTCCATATGAACTTACCCAGACCCTGAGATCATCTTCTGAGGCCCTCCCTGTTTGCCACCTCCTTGAGAAGTCCAGAGGGTGGCAACACGAGAACAGGGCCTTCTCTGCAGTGGCTCCCCATCTGTGGAATGCTCTCCCCAGGGAAGTTCGCCTGGCCTTTGGATGATCCGATTTACATCCTATGCCCTTCTAAAATGTGTGTGTGTGTGTGTTTGTGGGGTGGGCTATTGGGTTGTTTTTGTTTTTATTAGGTATTTTGTGGTTTTATATCTTGATTTTATTCTGTGAACCACCCTGTGAACCGCTTATAGGGTGGTATATTCTGTGAACCACCTATAGGGTGGTATATAAACTCAAAGAAGAAAAGAAGAAGAGTTGGAAGAGGACCCCCCCCACACACACAAGGGTCGTCCAGCCCAGCCCCCGCAATGCAGGAATGGCACTGTGGGGGTCTCACCCGCTGCTCCCCCACACACACCATTGCAGGCAGCCTTGCATCTCCCCTGCCCCCTCCCTCTACTCAGACCCCTGCCACCCCCTTTGGGGAAGGAAAGGCACTGGGGAAAGAGAAACCGGAGAAGCCTTTGCTCCCCTGGCCCCACCCCCACCCCTTTCTCCCTGTTGACTGCAAATGTCGCCCCCCCCCCCCAGTTCTTTGGGTGGAGAAAGGAAGAAAAACTGAGCAGCCCCCAGACAGCTCTGCTGTTCCTACGGGTTTTTATTGGATTCCATCTTTGCCACGAGGTTCCATCTTGGTTTCTTCGACTGCAAGGACAGATCTTGCAGCAGCTGCAACCTCCTTCGCACATCGGACAGGGGCTGGAAGACATCTGGAGGGGTGCAGGGGGGCGCACAGCAGAAGAAAGTCCGGCCCTTCTGGCCTTGCACTGCCCCCTCCCCTCGGGCAGCTGCGGGAGCCAAGGACACCCCCACCCTGCTCTGGGACCCATCTGGAGGCCTGGTCGGGGGGGGGCATCCCAGGGGGCCACACCTGAGTCACTTGTGCATGGAAGGGAGGGGGCCAGGAACGCTGCTCAGCTGAAGGAGGGGGCGCTCTAGGCGGGGAGGGGGGCAATTCCTGAGGCAATATAGTGTCTGGGGGGGGCAGTGCTCCAAGCAGAAGATAAGGCAGAGGAGGTGCTGTGTCTGTGCTGGGCTCCTGCCTGGCCACCAGCATCGTATGGCTTCTTTCCAGTGGGGGGGGGCGGGGACAGGAAGGCCAGTTGTGAGGGTCAGTCGAGGGACGTCCGGGCGAGTCCGCAGTGCTTGTCTAGGGGGCAAAGGCAGGCCGTTCTCCTGTCTGGGTGTGGATGGCAAGGGGAATGGGGGGGCAGGCTCAGCAGCGAAGCCCCCCCACCCTAGGTGCCACCGTCCTCTTCGCCCCCCTCCTCCACCGTGGTGGGCGGCGCCACTTTGCTCTTGTCTTCGGCCTTTGCCTCGGGGTCCCCCTGGGGGGGCGGCATGGCGGGGCTGGGGCTGGAGTGACGCTGCTTCCGCATGAAGGGAAAGACCCTGCAAGGGGGGGGGAGGGTCCGGTATGACACTGCAGAGAAGCAATCTCCCCCCAGCCCCATCGCCAGCACCCTCCCCCTCCCTGAAGGGGGGGCACTCGGGGACCCCTCCCCATCCGCTCACCGCTTCTTCGTCTCCGGGGGGATGACAGCCTCCGCCAACAGGTTCTTGTAGAGATCGGACTTCAGGAAGCGAGGGTAGGAGTCCTAGCGGGGAAGGGGGAGAGCTCTGGGGTGACTTGGGGGGGGGGACGATGGCCAAGGCAGCCCCGGCCCAGCCCAGCCCCGAGCCCCCACCCCCGGGATGGCTCCGCACCTTCTTCATCAGCATGTAGATGTGCATTTGGGCGTCATCCATGACGTAGCGGTGGGGGGTCTTAATACCTTCCAGGGTCCTCTCCATCGTCTTGCTGTCGATGTTCACCCAGCGGGTGGCCCCGGGGGCCAGGAACTGCCTGGAGGAAGCAAGAGCCATCTTGGCATGGGGGGGGCAGAGAGCTCCTGGGGGTGGGCACTGAGCAGAGGTGCCGGTGTGGGGTCTGGGAAACCCAGCCTGGCTTGGAGGTCCAGGTTCCTCTGGGGCTGGGAGGAAGGGAGAAGCGAAGGCTCTGGAGAAGTGCCCAACAGCCCCAGTGGAGCCCCCTAGAGAGGAGAGGCCATCCAGGGCCGGCCCTACCATGAGGCAAAAGATTGAGGACCAGCAAGTGCAGGGAGCTCTGGGTGGACGGGGGCTTTGCCACCCATCCTGCACCCGCTGCCTTTTGGGGTGCAGCAGAGGAGGCAGAAACAAGATCCGAGGGTCCGCTGAGCTTCCGCGCATGGAGTGGGACAGGGAGGAGGCTGCTTCGGGCAGCAAAACGCCTTGGGCCAGCCGTGCAGCCCAGGCGAGGGGAGGAGAGCAAGGCGCTTACTGGTAGATGGAGTCCACGATCTCCTCGATCCGTGCCTGCTCTCCGTAGCGCAGCTCTTCGCAGGCCTCCCAGAAGCTCAGGTTCTCGGCTGGAGAAGCAGGAGAGGAAGAGGAGAGACGTAAGAGAGGCCGAAGAGGCCCCAGGGGGAAAGGCCGCTGGCGGGCAAGTGGGTCTTGTGCTCCCCAGAGGCAAAAGTACGTTTCCGAGCACAATTCAAAGTGTTGGTGCTGACCTTGAAAGCCCTAAACGGCTCAGCCCAGGATACCTGAAGGAGCGCCTCCAACCCCATCATGCACCCCGGACACTGAGGTCCAGCGTCGAGGGCCTTCTGGCGGTTCCCTCACTGCGAGAAGCGAGGTTACAGGGAACCAGGCAGAGGGCCTTCTCGGTAGTGGCACCCTCCCTGTGGAACACCCTCCCTTCAGATGTCAAGGAAATAAACAACTATCTTAACTTTTAGACATCAGAAGGCAGCCCTGTATTGAGAAATGTTTTATGTCTGATGTTTTACAATGTTTCATGTGCTGTAAGCCACCCAGAGTGGCTGGGGAAACCCAGCCAGATGGGCAGGGTATAAATAATAAAATTATATTATTATTATTATTATTATTAAAGCTGGACCTACCGCTGAACTCCTTCTTGAGGAACTCCAGGAGCTGCACCCGGCCCAGGGTGTCCCCGATCAGTTCACTGAAGCCAAAGCTCCAGCGCTCCACTCGCAGCTTGGTGGGGGCCGTCACCCTGCAGGCAAACAGCGGGGGGGGGGGGTCAGGATGTAATGCAAGCCCAGGGGGACCCCCGAAAGCCAAGGGGCCTTTCCCCAAAGAGAGAGGTGGAGGAAAGGCAGGCAAGGGGGCCCTGTCTGGAGCATGGCCCTCCCGGTCACCCCCCGGCACAGACGCAGGCAGGGAGGGGGCCAGGCAGGCATCTGGGGCTCCTCCACTTACGAGGGGGCGTTCATGGCCCAGTAGGTGGTGTCGTCTGTGATCCAGGGATTACTGGGGAGGCAGCCAGACATGATGGGATCATGCGGCACGTATTGCTCATTGAACTTGAGGTACCTGCAGAGGAAGCAGGAGGCCGGGGAGGGGGGGCATGGGGGAATCAGGGGGGGGCTTCTCTGCTGCCAGGTACAACAAAGGGGCTGAGCCCACCCTGGGAGCAACAGGCAGAGAGATGCAAGGACCCCAAACACGTATGAAATAGGCAACTCACATCACCCAATAAGGCTGTGGAATCAAGGAATGGGCAGAAACCTGCTTCCCACCCCCCGCCTCTCAGTCATTGTCAGGGCTGGATTTACGTATAAGCTAAACAAGCCCTAGATCCCTGCTTTGCTCCTTTCTATCTATAGGGTGCCTCCTTTCTGCATGGACTGCTTGCATGGCATGAGATACCTCTGAGGTCCATCAATGACCATCTAGCATATATTCAACACACAAAAAGTGACAATTTGTTGTTGACAAAGGACAGCTGGACATATCAAGGGCTCCATGACCTTCAGGAGCTGAGGGCCTCATCAAACCTAAATCTGGCCCTGGTCATTGTCCTCCTCCCCCCCCCCCCCCCGTTGTTGCCTGCCTTATAGATTGTAAGCCTGAGGACTGGAACCGAAGCTGGCAAAATGTGGTCTGGATGAGGCAACTGTGAGGTGGATTTGCAGCTGGTTGACTGAAGGAACCCAAAGATTGCGCATTCATGGTTCCTCATCCTCCTGGGGGAAAGTGACCCGTGGGGGCCACCACCACCTGAGCCCGTTGTTGTTCCACCTGCAGAGCCACCGGTGAGCCCCACCTGCCCCTGGAAGCCCCCTGGCCAGCTGGGAGCCTTGGCGCTGCCACTCACCCTTCCAGGCAGACGGAAGACTTGACTCTTGTCCTGCCCATGGCGGCGCGGAAGTAGCGGATCTGCGTCCAAGAGAGTGGGGGGGGGGGTCAAGGAGCTGCCTGCAACCCCCACCCCACCCACTCCAGCTGGCCAAAGGCATCTCAGCAGCAGCCTCAAGGGAGGCAGGAAAGGGCACACCTCCTGATCCTGACCTGCGTCGCTCTTGGCCCACCTGCCTCCCACATTAACCCTCCAAGAGGTAAGGAGGGTCTCACCCCATCCCTGACACCCAGAAGGAGCCGCAGGCCTGACTGGGCAAACTAGGAAGGAAACACAACCTCCCATGACCGAGTCTGGAACATGGCATCTCCACCCCCATCGTTCAGCCCACACACTGAGGTCCAGATCCGAGGGCCTTCTGGCGGCTCCCTCATTGCGAGAAGTGAGGTTACAGGGAACCAGGCAGAGGGCCTTCTCGGTGGTGGCGCCCGCCCTGTGGAACGCCCTCCCACCAGATGTCAAAGAGAAAAACAACTACCACACTTTTAGAAGACATCTGAAGGCAGCCCTGTTCAGGGAAGTTTTTAATGTTTGAGGTTTTATTCTGTTTAATATTTTGTTGGAAGCTGCCCAGAGTGGCTGGGGAAACCCAGCCAGATGGGCGGGGTTAAAGAATAAATCATTATTATTATCATTATCATTATCATTATCATCACTGTCCTCTGGAAAGATAGAGCCAGGTTGTTTTTCTCCTGCTCCGGAGAGTAGGACCGAAAAGAATGGCTTCAAGTTGTAAGAAAGGAGATTGCAAAGGTGGTGGCCTCTCCTTCCTGGGAGGGTTTTAAGCAGAGGCTGAATGGCGTCTGTCAGGGATGCTTTAGCTGAGATGCCTGCATTGCAGGGGGTGGGGCTAGAGGACCGGGGGGGGGGGGTCGCCTCCAACTCTACAATTCTGTGATTCCTGTATCCCTTCAGCCCCCTCCCCCCCCAAAAAAACCTCACCTCCCGTTTGTAATAATCCGTGTTCTTTTCCTGGGAAGGGAAGAGGGAAAGAAAGAGGTGAGGAAATCTCAGGGGCTGCCTTTGCCTCGCTGCCCCCCTCATCTCCTCAGAGAGGGTCAGAGTCCAGGGTTGCTGCTCCCCCCCCCTGGCCTTTCCCTCCCCTGCCCCCCAACTCCCTTTAACCAGAGATGCCCAGAGTTGAAGCAAGAGGGCCAAGCGCCAGGCTCAGACCTCTCCCGATGGGGGGGCCCTCCTCCCACCCACTCAAAAGGACCCTTCCACCCACCAGCAAGCTGAGCCCCCCCCCATCCCAGCGGCAAACAGCGAGTTAGTTACATGGCCGTGTTAGTGACTTACGTGGACGGACAGACGGACAAAGCGGCAGACAGAAGAGAAGAAAACAGACCCCAGTGGTCAGTAGGGAGGGGAGGGAGGGAGGGGAGCACAGGCAGACAGAGAGACGGACGCAGCCCCGACCCCCCTCCCAGCACAGGGACGAAGGGGGCAGTCCGCACACAAAGGGAGTCGTCCCCCCTTCGCAGCCCTTCTTGGTGGGGGTGCAAGGAGGGCGTTCTCGGTGGTGGCTCCTCCCAGGCAACTTTGGAACTCCCTGCCTAGGGAAGCCCGGCCGGCTCCCTCCTCACTGTCCTCCTTGCTCCCTCAGGTTGGGGGGAACTGACTGTTTTTGAGGAACAGGCTGGTGCGGGCTGCTGTTATTGCCATTATTTGCATGGTTTCCATAGAATTTATGATATGTATATAAGCCACACTTTTCCCCCAAATTCCGACTGTGAAAAAAAGTGCGGCTTAAATTCATGGCTATACAAAAACTGGCTTTTTTGTGATATCGCTGCTGATACTGACATACGGTAAAAGGGACCGGGTCTGAGCGCCTGTGGAATTTGAAGGGAGCGGCTTATATTCAGGTATTGTCTTTTTTTCTTCCCCCCCCCCCTTGAATTTTAAAGGTGCAGCTTATATTCGGGTGCGGCTTATATTCAAGCCGATACGGTATACTGTTTTACTTCTATCAATGTTTAATTGTTTTTTAGCAATCCCGCCCCCCGCCAGGTTTATAGCAGTTCTCATCTGTATCTATGAGCCGCCGCTTGAGTCCCATTAGGGAAAAAGGAGAAGTAGGAATAATTATATTAATGTTATAATCTGCCGAGGGGGCGAAGGGAGCCAGGGCGACAGGCACCTTCCAGAAAGAGAAAAGTCAACACAGAGGCATGTCCAGTGGGGCCAGGCACAGGTGGGGGTTGCCAGCCCCCCCCAACTCACCCACCGCAATGGAGGAGCAGGGACCAGAGAGAGCCCCTTCCAAGGAAGCCAAAGGCAGGCATAGCTCGACCCCCAAGCGAAAGCAGGCGGGAAGGCTGGCACAGAGGGTGCCCCCCACCATGGGTGAACAAGAGGCAGGTGCTGGGGGGTTGCAGGGAGCCAGCCAGCCCTGCCAGAGGCTCCTAGCACAGAGCCCAGCTGTGGCCAGGGCACGGAGGGCCCAGCAGTGTGCCCATCTCTGCCCCCCCCCCTGCGCTCACCATCTGGACTCGGGTGCTCTGGCAGTTCCTCCTCTCAGGCCCTTCCTCCATCACGTTCAGGCTGCCAGGCTGCAAGCAGGAGAGAGAGGCTGGATTTTACCCTTCCATCCCAGAGGGGGAGGCCCACCCTGCGCCCGGGACAGGCAGGGCTCCCAGTTCCTGCTCTGCCACCAACCTGGAGGCGCCCTGTGGGTGCAGGATCAACCCTTGGCCTGCCTCCTGGGGCGAGAGGGGTCAAGGAGGGGCCTCAGGGGCCTCCTCTGCTCTGGACCCAGCTGCCACCGGGCAAGGGAGGCCAGCGCTGGAGAAGAAGGAGCAGCTCACTGCCGAGGAGATGCCCAGCCCCCCCCCCCGCAAAGCCACTCCCCGCAAAGCTGGAAGAACAGGGAAAGAGGAGCCAAGAAGCTCATGTGATACCGATTAGCAATAACAGCCATATAAGTCAAGGTCCCCGGGATGGTTAAGTCCAGCCCAAGGCGACTATGGGGTGCAGGGCTCATCTCGCTTTTCAGGCCAAGGGAGCCGGCGTTTGTCCACAGACAGCTTTCTGGGTCACGTGGCCAGCAGGACTAGACCGCTTCTGGTGCAAAGGGACACCGTGATGGAAGCCAGAGCGCACAGAAACGCCGTTTACCTTCCTGCCGCAGCGGTACCTATTTATCTACTTGCACTGGTGTGCTTTCAAACTGCTAGGTTGGCAGGAGCTGGAACAGAGCAACGGGAGCTCACCCGGTCATGGGGATTCGAACCGCCAACCAGCAAGCCCAAGAGGCTCAGTGGTTAGAAGACCACAGCACCACCTGCATCCCAAATAGCCCTACAGACCCTCCCTGTTCCTGGGCAGTCTACCCCTAAACACCAGTTGCTAGGGGCCACACTGTTCAGCTCGTGCCCCACTTGTGGGCTTCTTAAGAGGCATCTGCCTGGCCTAGAAGGGCCTTTGGTCCAATCCAGCTACAGGCCTCTTCTGGAGTCCTTCTGAGAGCTAGACTGGTAGTGGAGGGATGCGAGTTCAAATCCTGGCTCAGCCATGAAGCTGCGGCTGGTGGGCATGGCTGGCCAACAGCAGCACGAAGCCCCTGCCCCCCATGTGCCCCTGCAAGTTAGGAGAAGAGGGGGGCTGGCAGCCTCCAGCAGCCTCTCTCAAGCTGGGCTGCCCCCCTTCCCCGCCTCACCGGGGGCCTGTTGACAAGCCAGTAGGCCTGTTCCTGGCACTCGATGACAATCCGGTCGCCTTTCCGCCGCTGCTTGGCTGCCCTGGGGGATCAAGAGGAGGGAGGGAGGGAGCTTCAGGGCCTCTGGCCTCCCAGCCCCGCGCCCCACATGGCTGCCACCTCCGCCTGCCCCCCCAAACTCACCGGAGCTGCTCTCTGGCTTGCATCACCACAAAGTCCCAGGTGTGGTTGATCCTTTTGTGCAGCTGGTTGTAATCTTCCTGCAGGGGATACCGTCATTCCAGAAGAGGGGAGCCAGGAAGCATGAAGGGGGGGGCTGCACTCCCCCCCTCCTCTCCCACCTCCCCCCCCATTCCCCCCCTTACCTTCTCATGCTCAATGAGCTCTCCCTGCTTGCGGATGTTCTTCTTGGCCAGGTAGATGGCTGAAAAGGGAGGGTCTGTCGTTGGCCAGGGAACCTGGCTGGGGGCTCCCCCACTGCCTGGGGTCAAGCTGCCCAGAGGTCTCCTGGGACTCCCTTGGCTCTTGGGGGGGGCAGAGAAGTAGCTCTCACCATAATCCAGGTCTGTCGCTGGCCATTTGGTGCTCATCCAGAAATAGGGGGTCTGTGGAGCACAGAGAAAGAGGCCAGATTAACTAGAGAGAGAGAGAGAGAGAGAGAGAGAGAGAGAGAGAGAGAGAGAGAGAGAGAGATGATAGATGATAGATGATAGATAGATAGATAGATAGATATAGATAGATAGATAGATACTTTTTTGTCATTGTACGTAGTAAAATGAAATTGAATGCCAACTATGAACCAAAACCAGCACCTGCTAAGGGCATCAGCGAAAGAGGGCGCCACACACATCTCCCACTGCCGGATTTACCATGGACTTTGCAGTTAGAAAAAGTATGGGATTCCCCCCCCCCAAAAAAAGATGTAAATAAAGTATATAAAAATAAATATTATTTTCCTTCTTACTGTAGGTTTTGTTTCATTTCGAAAAACAAAAATCTATTCTGCAGTTTATTATAGTTTATATTTTGAATTAGATATTTATGGGGGCACCCAAATCTTCCAAGTGCTTAGGGCCTCTAGAGATCTGAACCTGGCCCTGCCTGATTTGGGGGGGGGGCAAGAGTCAGGCAAGCCCCTTTGGCCCGCAGAGGCCGCGCTGCTCCACACCCACCTGTGCTCCAAGGCCCTCCTGGCAGGGGGCTACCCTATGCAGACTCTGCGGCCCCCCCCCCCGGCTTCCTGGAGCCTGAGAGAAGGACCGCCCTCCTCCTCCTCCTCCCTCCCCAGAGATGCTCGCGACCCACCTGGAAGCGGTAGGGCGTCTCATCGACGCGCAGGGCGAGGCTGCGGGGCTCCTTCAGCGGGTAGATGTAGCCGTGCTTGACGATCAGCTTGCCCAGGTGCAGGGACTCTGCGGGAGGGACGAGGGTCGTGAGCAGCCCCCCTGCCCGCCCCCCCCGGCACATCAGCCCGCCTGCAGCCTCGCCCCAGCAGCGCCGCGCCCTCCAGCAGCTCCGCGGGGCGCGGCAGAGGCAGCCACTCACCTTCTTCCGAGAGGCCGTATTTCTGCAGGAGCCACTCCACGATGTCGATTCCTGCGGGGAGAGGGAGCCCCCCCCCCGTCAGCAGGGAGCCCGGCGGCGCCCGCCCCCACCGGCCCCGTCATTGCTGGGGCAGGGGCGCCGCGGCGGGGCTCAGCCCGGCCCTCCCGGGTCCATCCATCCCGAGGCAGCTTTGCGCAGCCGCTGCCGAGATCCCCGCAGGAGGCGCCGCTGCCGGGGAGGCGAAGCAGCGGGGCGCGCTGTGGGGCTCCCCCTCGGGGGAGACTCACTCACCGGTCATGGCGTGCGGGATGACCGTGAGCAGGAGGCGCTGACTGCGCAGCTTGATGCCCATGTCCGGGTCCTGCATGCCCAGCACCACGCGCTCCATCTGCGGGGCGGCAGCCGCTCAGACCCGGACCCCCTGGCTCCCGGAGGGGCAGCGGGGGGACCCGGGGCTCCCCCACCCCGCCCCGCCGCCTCCGGGGCTGGCGGAGACCCAAGGCGACCTCCGACGCCCCTCGGGCAGCCGCCCCCCGCCCGCCCCCACCCACCTTGGCCAGGCAGGGCAGCTGCAGGCGAGGGCTGCCCCCCGGGCGGAGCGCGCTGATGGTCATGGCGGCGGCCCCGGAGCGGCCGGGCTGCTGCAGGCGGGCGGCGGCGGCGGCGGCGGCGCCAAGTGGCCGCTTCTGCGGCGGGGCACCGTCGTCGGGCCGGAGGCCGGGCGGCTCTCGGCTGCCCCCTGCTGGCCTGTACCGCCAGGCTTCCACCTGGCGTCCGGCGCCTCTGCGCGCGTGCAAAGCGCGGCAGCGGGTTGCGGCCAACCGGGAGAAGCCCCGCCGCAGCGGCGGGGAAGCGCCCGGTCCGGCTCCTTCAGTTTTGCGCGGGGCGAGAAGCAGCAGCCCGGCGGGCGAGTCCCTCCTCTTGGCCCAGGCCGGACCGCTGAGTGGGCCCGACGGTGCGGACAGGAGCAGAGGTCCCGCCCTGGGTCGCCGCCGCCATCCTTCCGGGCGCCTTATTTGCACTTCGGGGCCGCTTTTGCAGAAAGCTCGTTCCAAGCGCCTTCCGTTCGAAGCAGCCTCCGCTCCCTCGCCCACCTCTCCCTGCGGACCCCGGACCCCGACGCAGCAATCAGGCCCGAGACAGGCGGCTGGCTTCGGCTCTTTATTGGGAGGGATCCAGACGGGGGCTGGGGCCGCGCGGCTAGCGCAGGGGGCGCCGTCGGGCCCGCGCGGAGCGGCGCGGGGCCGTCTTCAGCGGGCTGCTCCGCGCGGACTTGCGCGAGAAGCCGCGGAGCGGGTAGGACATGGTGGAGGTGCCCAGGCCGGGGTCTCCCGCGGCGGCGGCGGCGGCGGCGGCGGCCGTTGGCGCTTCCCTCGACGGCCGGTATCTGCAGCCGGGCGACTTGCACAGGCAAGCCCAGCGGCGGCCCTTCGCCTCCCAGAAGCGCTCGCCGTAGTCGAACCTGCGAGGGGCAGAAACGCCGCCGAGTGAAGACGGGGCGCCCGGTCCCCTCCTCGCCGGGGGGCAACTGGGCCCATTCCGGCAGGAGAGCAGAGCACGCTCCGGGGCCGGCTCTTGCTACCCCAGCTGCTGCAGCCAAAGTGCTGCTCCGTTCAAGGGCGGCGGGGATAGCAGGAGCGGAGGGGCCCTAGATCGCCAGGCGCCCCTTCGGGAGTGGCTGAAGCACTCGGGAGGCCGCCAGCAGGGGGCGCCAGAACCGGTGACCGGCGGAGCCAAGTGGCTTGGCTCCAAGCAGCGCCTCCTCCCGGCTGTCTTGCAAGTCCAGAGGGCAGGCATGGAGGTGGGGGGCCCCTTGACCCCACGGCAGCCCCCTTTCTCTTACGCCAGCTCTTCGCCCGCCTGGATGGCCCGGGCGCTGAAGAAGGCGATGCCAGGAATCTCGTGCCCGACGACCACCGGCAGAGCCACCAGGTTGGGCTGGCACGAATGGTTCAGGAAGCGGCCCACGCTGCCGTAGAAGCGCCCGTCCAGGCAGCACTCGGGGCCCGCCTGCGGAGAGAGGGGGGCAACACTGAGCCCCTCAGGAAGGGGGCACAAATCCCTCCCACCCCCCAAGTGGAGGCGGAGATGTCACCTGCATGTCCACCACAAAGGAGTAGGCGGCATCCTCTCGCTGGGCAGCCTCTGCGCTGGAAATCAGCTCCCCAAAGTACCTGGGGGGGAGAGAGAAGGGCCATGAGGTTTTTTGGGGGGGGGGATTGCCTGGACTCAGCCCCTCTCTTCCCCCCCCCCCCCCCGCTCTGGGACTTACTGGCAAAGGAAGGCTCCTCGGGGCACGTCCTGCATGGTGCGCACTGCCCAGCCCTTGCCTGGCATCCGGTAGAGCTGCAGCTGGGTCCTGTGGGCGAGAGGGTGCTGGGGCCCACCTCGGGCAGCGGAAAGCGGGACCCTCCCCCTGGGCACCAGAGGGGTGGGTGGGGGTTGTGGGGCGAGAAGAGAAGCAGGCAAGCAAGAGTAGCAATTGCGGGGGGGGGGTTAGGGAGTGACTTGGAAATTGGGTTTCTCAGCTCTCCCGCGCCTCACCCCCCCCCAGGTGCAGGCCTCTCCCCTTGGCAGTTGGGCTGGCACGGAGTGAGAGGAAAGTGGTGAGGTGGGCGGGCTTCAATTTGCCCCTTTGCAAGTATTTCTGCCTCATTGAAAGTGGCACAGTTTGAACGCACTTCAAAGCGCTGCCTCCTTCATGGAAAAGAACAAAGGATCCCCTCATGGAAGCAGCAAAGAAGAGGGATCTGGAAAGGGGCTGCTCGTAGAATGGCAAGGTTGGGAGGGGTCATCTAGTCCAACCCCCTGCCATGCAGGAGTCCAAACCAACGCACCCCTGATGGGCGGCCCCCCAAGCTCTGCTTAAGAACGTCCTCGGAAGGAGAGGTCGTCGCCACCATCATGTGCCGTTTGGCCAGGGGCAAAGGAAGAGGGTGCCAAGGCATCTGACCCAGGCTGGTGGGTGCTACTGCCCAGTGATAGAAATTAGCCAGGCACCAGACACATCTCGCGACGGGCGCGGGTCATGGAGATCTCTAGGCACCAAGTCGGTGTTGCTGACATGCCCACCTGGCTGGTCCTTCCAGCTTTCTTAAGCAAGTCAGCAGAAGAGCTTATTCATTGCATTTGTCTCCCACCTTTTTCTCCAAGGAGTTCATGGTTCACCCCCCCCCCTCAGTTGATCCCTACAACGACCCTGTGAGGTAAGCTAAGAGGCTGTGACTGACTCCAAGGTCACCCAGTGAGCTTCATGACAGTGTGGATTTGAACCCTGATCTCCCAGGTCCTTGTCCGACACTCTAACCACTACACCCCACTGCCTTCCTAGAGTCTTTCTGCTGTGGGGCAGCTCTATAAATTAAGTAGATAAATGAAGCAGGGAAAGGGGGCTCACCTGAGGCCCCTCTGCGCCACCCGGTTGGGGCAGGAGCTGGCACAAGAGCAGAGCATGTGGCACTCATAGATGGGGCCCGCCTCGGCTGTGCTGCTGGCTGCGTCTGGTACCAGCCGGCCATCCTGGAGCACGAGAGGAGAGAAACGGCCGGCTGGCCCTCAGTGGCTCCGGCTGACCTCCCCGCCTGACCCCGGGAAGGGCAAGAGCGGCACTCACCGGAGTGTACCAGGAGCGCAGGCCGCGCTTGACACACGGGCAGGTGGGCGCAGAGCAGGAACTGGCACACTCGCAGTGCTGAAAGAAGGCAAGGCGGTCAGGCGATTCGGGGGTCATGCTCAGCTGCCTCCAAGGCCCCCAGAGGGCACTCTGCAGCCACAGCTACAGCCCTGGCAGAGGCCCTTTGGATCCTGCCTCCCAGGCCTCCAACCTGGCGCCCTCCAGGGGGTTCTGAGGACAGACCCTGTCAGCCACAGGCCGTCCAAAACATGCTATTTGTTGGGTTTGGGAGGGCGCCAGGTTGGCAGAGGAGGCCTTCAAACAACACAAAGAGGCTTGGATGGTCAAAATGCAGGCAGAGATCAGCCCTGAGAAACGTCTCTGGTTTGGAGGGGCTGCTCAGAAGATGCCCCAGAGTTGTGGGGCGTCTGGGTGGGTGGTGGGGCTTCCTTGCCCACCCAGCAGCTTCAGCCCCTCCGATTAACCCTGGGGCACAGAAGAGGAGTGGGTGGCAAATGCCCCTCACCTGACTTCTGCCCCAGCCCGTCACTGGGAGCACCGCAGAGTCCGACACGAAGTTCTGCGTGACATAGAGGAAGGCTCCGGGGGCCGGCTCCTCGTCTACCCCGTTGACGCAAGGGATGGGGACTTGCTCAAAGCCCCGGGAGATGTCTCTGGGGATGACAGGAGCGCCCGTTGAGCCACAGCCGCAGCCCAGTCGGAGGGAGGGGGTCCCACCTTAGCCCAGCCGCCCCAGGGGGCCGCTCACCTGCAGAGGAGCCTCTCCGTCGGGTGGGGGGGCCGTGCAGAGGCTGCCTCCAGGGCCCGCCAGGAAGGGGAGCTGGGCTTGGAGCACTGCAGAGCCACTTGGCCGGCTCTGTTCCTCAGGGACACTTTGGCACCGTGGGCAAGAAGCAGGCTGGGGGACACAAAGAGGGGCAGCTGAGCACGCTTGGGGGCACCCCCCAAGTCCTCCAGTCAGAAGCTGGAGCACCAAGGAAGTACTAGGAAGGGCTGTGGCAGGCCCCATCTACCCAGACAGGAGCCCCAGGGGGGAACCTCTGGGGGTTGCATTTCTTTGCTCTCCATCCACACAACTCCCTGCCCCCAGTGGAAGCCTCCTGCTGCCTTCTCCTCTAGCCAAGCTTCCCCCCCCCCCGACCTCCCTCCTCTCCTGTTGCAACTCCTGACTCCCTGGGGGTCGGCTAGGGGTGACCCCCACATCCTTCCCATCTGGCTCAGAGTGGCTAGGAGCTTGCCTGCCTGCCTCTGTGCTCCTCCACTGCTCTCTGTTGGGATGAGAATAGATGCTGGGAGAGGATATATTAGATATTATCCTTCCTTCCTCACGGTTTGTGAGTTCGGCAGAGTGTCATTCCTTTGCGGCTTAAAAGGGAAGCTTAGATAGGCTGCTTTTCGCCTCTTTGATGGAGGAATCCAGGATGCTTTAAGGTGGAGTCTGAGCATAGGACTTTCGACTCAGCAGATGCTCTCACAGTCCTGGCTGGGTGACGAAAAAGGAAGGAAGAGCCCAGGCAGGTTGGAGAATCTCTGTAGCCCGGCCCCCTCGCTCTCAGGGCACAGCGGGAGCATCTCTCACTGCAGAGTCTAGCAGACGTACAGGAAAACTCGGAGCTTCAGTGCCTCTCGTGTGCCTGCCTAGCAAAGAGTGAGCGTCTGGTCTGCACTGCTCTTTAAATATCTCACCCTGCACAGCCAGGCCAAGGGAGAGGCGGGTGCTGACCTATCATCTCTTTGCCAAGGGCGCAAGGGAGCTTCTGGGCCATGGCTGCTGCTCCTCCGCAACCAAGCTCTGGGCCTGGCTGGGGCCACTGGGCTGTGGGATGTGACATCACTGTAGCAGTCAAATACAACATTTCCTGTTTGCCCAGAGTGGACGTGTAGGGGGGGGACTTCCTGTCCCACCTGTCTGGAGCATCCTCCCCCTGCATGTAACCAGGTAGGTGGGCGTGACCCTGGGAGACCCCATAAAAGGGCTGGTCACGCAGCCATCTTTCTCTGGATCTTTCTCTTGTTGCTGCTCTCTTGATGTCTTTTGCTGTCTGCTGGCTCTCAGCCAGCAGCACGTGGGCTCAATCCCCATATGGGATGATCTCACAGTCTCTTCTGTAACTACAAGCTAAAGGCTGCCTTCAAGATCATACTGTGAACTGAATGTAAGTAAACAACTTCTTACTTTTAAGAGAAGACTGTTGTGTCTTTATTCTTTTTAAGAGGGATTAAAGGGGAATTTAGCAGGAACAATCCAATCTGGACAAGCCAGCCTGGATTGCTTAACTCAAGAGAGTCGAACGAACCTACCAACTAGCTTCCTGCTATACACTGGGGAATGTGCTCTGCCGCTGACTCACCAGTGTGAGTGAGTGAGGAAGGATAATATTGAATCCGTATACCCTCTCCTACTCCCCACCACATTCCCACATGGGCAGGGGGCAGGGGAGACCCTCACTCACACGAGACATTCGTAGTGCCTCTCCTGGGCCGCCAGGTGCAAGGGAGAGTTGCCTTGGCCATTCAGCGCATCCACATCGGAGCCGGCATCCAGCAGCATTCTGGCGATGGAGGGGGTGCCCACATACACTGCCCAGTGCAGACAGAGGTTCCCTTCCTAAGGAGGGAAGGGGGTGGGCAGCAGAGAGAATGGGGTGAGATGAGCGGGGGGAGAAGCACCTCCCAGGCCCCCTCAAGGGGTGGTGTGACTCTGCAAGGTTTGCCGCCTTTCTCCACATGAGAGCAGTCTGTGGACTCCAGGGGCCCCACGGCCTGCTGCCCCCAGGATCCTTGGGACCTAGGCAGGAGGACCTGCGTCTGCACAAGTGAGCAGCAGCCTTCCCTTGCAGCCTCCCTGCCTGCCTCTGGTTGCAAAACACAGAGCCTCTCCTTGGTCAGCCACACAAGGTGCCCCTGGCTTCCTCACCGGCTGGCAGAGCCCACCCTCCAGCGCCGTGGCATCGTGTGCCTGTGAGAGCTGCTGGCCCACACTGGCAGCCCAGCCCACCTTGGAGATTCCCCACTCAGCTCTGCCCTCTTCCTACCAGCCGGGGCAGAGCGACTAAGAAATGAACAAAGCTTCAGCTTCTGGGCCCCTAATTCCACAGGGGCCCCAGAAGCCACTTTAGTCCACGTGGCTTAATTTGGGGGGCCCATTTGAGTCACATGAGGGAGGCCCATTACTTTGTTGTGTATATATCAACCAACACAAAGAGTAAGTAACACAGATGAAGGAAGGAAAGGAAGGAAGGAAGGAAGGAAGGAAGGAAGGAAGGAAGGAAGGAAGGAAGGAAGGAAGGAAGGAAGGAAGGAAGGAAGGAAGGAAGGAAGGAAGTTGGCTGCTCTGCTGTGGCTCATGTAACACCCCCCCCCTTTCTAACCGGCCTCTTTCTGGTTGCGAAGGGGCTCCCATAACAGTTTAAGCTTCAGGGGCCCCCAAATTGTAGGTCCATCACTGCTACCAACTGGTCATCTGGCTGGGTGGGCAATAGGGAGTGAATACCCCCACCCCAATTCACCCCCCCCCCCGGGTTCATCCTCGCAGCGCAATCGGAAGGCGAATTCCTCACGTGATCCCGCACAGCTGGGTCTGCTCCATGGGCCAGCAGGAGCTCCACCAGACTCTCGTGCCTGTACTCCGTGGCCCAGAAAAGGGGCGTTCTGCCACTGGCATCCTGGAGAGGAAGGGGGAAGCCAAGAGAGCAACCGTGGGGTCATCTCTCCCTGTCCCAGGCCCATCCCAGCCCTCCCACCGAGGGAAGCCTGTGGGGCAGGGGGGCCCTCCAATTGGTCCTCTGCAGCCGCTGGCTGACCTACCTGGCTGTTGAGGGCCTCTGGGTCCTGGGCAAGGAGCTGGCGGGCCGTGTCGCAGTGGCCCTTCCTGGCCTCCGTGTGCAAAAGGGGGTCTTTGGCTGCTGCCTCACCCTCTTCATCCACCTGCAGGCAGGAAGCCCCAAGCAGTTGGCCTCCAAGCAGCCTCTGCCCCCCTGCCCTGGCCCTCCCCACAAACGGGTCATCCTGGCTGCGAGTGCCCCAGCCCAAGGGAGTCTGCGGGACCCCCTTCTCCTCACAGAGGGTCAAGGCCAGAGACCTGGAGAATCTGCTTTGCTGGGCAATGGAGCAGACGGCCAAGGGTCAGGGAGATGGAGGCTCCCCTTTTGGCCCAGCAATGTGGGGAGGGAGGGAAGAAGCCAGTCCCCCCATCAGGACCCCAAGGGGGTCTCTGCCCAGAAGCATTCCTTACCTGTCTTTCAGAGGGGGCTTCGACAGGCCCCAAACCTCTACTCTCTGTGGGGAAAGGGTTAATACAACATGTTTAGCTTGATGCTGGCTGGGGTGTAAAGTTGAATAAAATATGGGGGGGGGATAAGCCCCATCCCATATAATCAATCACAAGATGCAGTGCATGTGCACCATTTGAATGGCAACACCCATCAACTTTGGGGAGGGGTCTGGCCCCCTCAAATATTTTATTGGGGAGGCCAAAGGGACCTCAGCCAATAGGAGTTGGCTCCTACGTTGGGGGGTGAGCACTTGAGAAACACACACTTCTTGGAGGGCACTCCCTATGTTCCTCGGCTTCCTTTGCTCCCCCCAGGGAATAAGCTCCCCACTCTGTGCCAAGGCTCCCATTCCCAACCCCCCCCCCCAACCAAGCCTGCCTCACCGCTGAGCCCCATGGCAGTGCCACTCTGTGTGGGCGGCAGCCGTTGGGGAGGAATTCAAACAATGCCTGGAGCAGGGCGGGCATTCCATGGAATGGCGCTGCGTCCGGCCAAGACCAAGTGAGGAAGAGCAAGGGGAAGCTGCGCAGGACCCCACACAAGACCCCCATGTGCGGCCGCCAACACCCCCTGGGGAGCCCCCCTCTGGGTTGCTGAGCACAGCCGCAACCCAGGAGGTCTGAGCAAGGAGAGGCCTTCTAGAGATGGCCTGCTATCCCTTAGTATTACGACTACAGTGGACCCTCGACTTACGAATGTAATCCGTTCCGGAACTCGAAAAAATTGTAAGTCGAGTCCCCATAGGAATGCGTTGGAGAACGCATTCGTACCTCGAAAAAACCTTCGCAAGTCGAAAAAACCCTATCTAAAGCGGCCGCGGCTTCCGATCGGAAGTCGAAAAAATTCGGAAGCGGCGGCCACTTTGATCCCTCGTAACTCAAAAAATACGGAAGCCGGGGCATTCGTAAGTCGAGGGATCACTGTATTCCCTTTACTCTAAAGTCCCAGGGATTGGGGAGGTTACAGCAATTAAAAAACATCATGAATAGTGTTGTGATTTGGGAGCAGGGTCCGTCTGCAGGGTGTCAGAGTCCAGAAAGGGTTAATAGCTGATGGGAGAAGCCATTGCTAACTGGGCAGTTGCAAGTGAATGGCTGGCCACTGTGGACGGAGGTGCGGATCCAGAATTGGCCTCCAGTCACTTACGGACTGTTTATGGACGACAATCTTACTCAGCTACGGGGGATCACAGAAGAAGAAGAAGAAGAAGAAGAAGAAGAAGAAGAAGAAGAAGAAGAAGAAGAAGAAGAAGAAGAAGAAGAAGATTTAAGCACCTCCACCAGCATCTCTTTGCCCAGCCAATGGGTCAAAATAAATAAATAAAAATTGTCCAGAGACCAACTAAATAGCCAAGGACTAGGGCTGCCAGATTTCAAAAGGTAACAATCCTGAAACAAAAGTTGTTCAGCTTTTCTTTTCTTTTTGCCCAAAGTTGTTGATCTTTTTGGGCAAAATCGCAGAAAAGACATAAAGACATGTATGCAGGCGCGGTGCTAGGGGTTTTTGCGCCCTAGGCGAGGGGGCGGGGCACGTGACGTCATTGCGCATGACGTATGGTGCCCTGCCCCCTGCCCACCGTGCACCCCACGCCGCCGCGATTTTCGCCGCTGGTTGGGGCGGCACCGGGCGGCGGCAGGGGGCGAGGGGCAGGCTGGCCAGCGCCCCCTCCAATTTGGCGCTCCCGCCGCTGCGGTTTTCGCCCCAACCTGCTCGCTCCACCGCTGGTTGGGGCGCCGGCGGGGGGTGGGGGCCAGGCTGGCCGGCGCCCCCTCCATTTTGGCGCCCTAGGCAGTTGCCTAGTTCGCCTAAATGGAAGCACCGGCCCTGCATGTATGGCAAAATGGCACTGCCAACATGGCTGGCCACACACCTGGATTTCCCTGGACATTTTGCTGAACGCTGCTTCCCACTGCAGTATTCTGGGTATGTCCGAGAAATTCACACCAAGGACCATCAGAAATGAAGGAGCTGGATTGCCAGGGCAATGACTGACTGTGGGTGGAAGGACAATGGCCAGCCTGGTTGGGTGAGAGTTGAGAAGCCAGAGAGACAGCCAGTGCCAGGCTTGATGTCTGGGCGATTCCAAGGCTGTCACAATGAGAGAAGAAAGGCCTTTTGGGGTGTCGACGCTGCGAGATCCTCCATCTTTGACTCAGGCTGTAGACGGGTAAATAAACCACAGATCCTAAAAACACCACAGTCTCTGCTGTCCCTCATTCCAAGGGAACCCAATCCTGGAAGCCCTGCAATCTCATGCTGCTTGGAGATTGGGTGGCAGCCAGCCAGTGCTTTTCTTCTAGGGGGAAAAAGTATTGAGTACCCCCAGAAAAAAGCACCGGTGCCATCAAAGCCGGCCAATTAGCTTATATCAAAGCAAGTGAGTATAAATGCGTTCATGGCTACAATTAATTGTGGGGTTATCTTGACTTCCAAGATGGTGTTTGCAGAGCAGTTTGCCTTGGGTTCAGCACCCCCTCCCCAGCAGCTCTTATCGGGCAGCCAGTGGGGAAGGGCCACGTGGGGCAAACTCTGGCTCCACGTCACGGAAAGGCTTGCCCCGGGAGCTTTATCTGCCCCCTTCCCTGCCTGGCATCTCCTGGCTCCGGCACTCTGCCTCCCTCTCTCCTCCAGGCCACTATGGGCTGCCTGCCGAGACTCCTGCTGGCGCTGGGGCTGGGGCTGGCCGTGGCTTTAGTGCAGCCTCTGGGGGCTCAGGAGGGCAGGAACCTGGCCGAGGAAGAGGAGGAATGGGAGGAACAGGGGGTCTTGGTGCTCAACCAGAGCAACTTTGCTCAAGCCCTGCAGAAGCACAGGCTGCTCCTGGTGGAGTTCTGTGAGTAGCAGCTGCGGGGGGGGGGGGGAGCTTGAATGGGGCACCACCAGGAACTCCCCTGGCCTGGATCCCCGGGCGAAAAGCAGCAGGTGCTGGGGGGCAGGGGGGGAACTGGAGCGCCCCCTTCAGAGGGCGGCTGCTTGGTTGCTTAGGGGAGGGGGCACAGCGGACCCTGTTAAGGGACACCCCCTCCAGCAAGGATACCCTCTGAACTAGGGCCAGGGCCTTTTCTGCACTGGCCCCGACTTGGTGGAACACTCTCCCCCAAGAGACTAGGGCCCTGCGGGATTTGACATCTTTCCACAGGGCCTGCAAGACGGAGCTGTTCCGCCTGGCCTTTGGCTTAGACTCACTCTGAACCCTTATATAGGATTTGGTATATAAATTTTCCTTTGGCTTTGTTGCTGGCCCATGTAGGACCAGCATGGATAGCTGGCTCGGGTGAATATCTGATGTTCCCTCCCTTTATGGTCTTGATTTATGGCAGACATCAGCAACCTCCGGCCTGTGGGCCAGATGCGGCCCACGAAGCCCGTTTTACCGGCCCATGAGCCGCCCGCCAACTGAGCTGCCCTCTCGGCAAGCCCCCCGCGCGGCGCACTAAACCAGCACGGCGCGGCGCGGCGCGGGGACTTGCCGAGCGGCGGCGGAAATTGCATCTGCGCATGTCCAGACGCCCAAAATCTCACCTGTGCAGGCGTGATTTTCGGCGTCTGGGCATGTGCAGAAGCGATTTCCGGCGCCACGGACATGCGCAAACATGATTTCTGGCATCGCGCTGTGCATGTCCGGCCCACGGACGCTCTCTGTGGGCTTGATCCGGCCCACGGTAGGATAACCTTGCCAACGCCTGATTTATGGGCTACTACTAAAATGAGGCTGCATTTTAAGCTGTACTTCAAGCCGTATTTTAATTAACTTTTTTCCCCTATTACGTTTTATTGTAATTTATATTTGGTGTTAGCCACCCTGAGCCTGGCCCTGGCCAGGGAGGGCGGGGTATAAATAAAATGTTGTTGTTGTTGTTATTATTATTATTATTATTATTATTATTATTATTATTATTACCCTTCTTGTAGCTCCTACCTCACCTTCCAGCCCCCCACCCCACCCCAGCCGTCTCCTCCTCTGGCACCACAGAGCTGCCTCTGTTGGAGCAAACCTGTTCTATGTGCTGGCAGGCAAAAAAGAGACGAAGAAGATGAGATTAAGCAAAAGCGGCCTATTGGGAGAGCAAACATGGCATGCCAGACCCACAGAGCCTGGCCCACGGGACAGGAGGGAGGGCAGCCCAAAGAACCACACACTCCTGCTGGGCCTGTGGCTCCTGAGACCCCACCCCCACCCCCACACCCCAATGGGGTTGCTCTGGCCCCACAGTCAGAGACAGCAAATGCTTCCCAAGGCCAGTTGCTGGAAACCGCAGGAGGGGAGAGTAGCTCTCGCACCCAGGTCTCGCTTGTGGGCTTCCCTGTGGGGCTTCTGGCTGGCCACTGTGAGAACAGGATGCTGAAAGATGCTCCTGGGATGTCCTTATACACCTCCGCACTGCTGTTTGTTGCCTGCGGGGTTCATGCCTCCTCCTTTTCTCTCCCAGATGCCCCCTGGAGCGGGCACTGCCAGGCTCTGGCCCCGGAGTACGCCAAGGCCGCCGCCCTGCTGGAGGAGGAGGGCTCTGCACTGAGGCTGGCCAAGGTGGACGGGGAGCAGGAGAAGGAGCTGAGCGCAGAGTTTGGAGTCAGCGGGTTCCCCGTCCTCAAGCTGTTCAGAGACGGCAACCGCACTCACCCGGCAGACTTCACAGGTCAGAAGGGGCAGCGGTTTTGGGGGGTGCTCTCAGCCGCCCTGGACCTCCCCTGTCGGAGGCAGGGTGTCTCTGAATACCCATTGGCGGGAAGCATTGGGGCGGCCCTTGGGTCCCTTTGGGGGCGTCCGGCTGGCCCTTTTGAGAACAAGATGCTAGACTAGATGGGCCTTTGGCCTGATCCAGCAGCAGCCGGGGTCTCCCTTGGTTCTTACCCTGTGGCTCTTTGGGCATGAGGTGTCAAGCGAGGGAGTTCCCCTCTCCCTCCAGTAGCTCACAGATAAGAATTAACGAGCAGTTGATAGATTTATAGTCCTTTATTACAGCATCGTGTTGCAAGCACACACAGACAAACCTCTGCAAGGAGATCAGTTGCCTAGTCTGATCCGACTTCTACAGCAAGGAGTGCACCAATGGGAAGCCCCTCCCCCTCTCAGTCTCCTTTGTTCTCTGATACGTTTGGACCTCTGAGTCCAGGAGGGGGGTCCCCCCACACTTTCAATTGATGTGTCTCCCAGCTTCCCCCTCCCTTCCAGATCTCGTCATTATCTCGGAGCTGGGTAACTCCTCCCTAATCTGTTCAGCTTCTAGGTTTGTTTGTGCCTGTCTCTCTGCTTCTGGAAATGCTGGAGGAGGTGGAGGAGGCGGGGGGGGGCCGGGATTCCCCAATCTTCAGATCCAGACCATCCCCTGACATGAGGGCTTCACCTCAGAGGAGGCAACAAGAGCTCTTCTCTTGCAGCTCCTCGCCTCGATTTCCCGGGATTGCCTTTGCCCTCTTTGCAGTGGCATCACATCAGGGGCTTGTTCTCACCTGAAGCTCAGCCGCCGTGAGCCTCTGCGAGAGGAGTGGCGCTGTTCGCCGCTCTCCTTTCTTAACGCAGCGCCTGGCCAAGCAGGTGGCGCAGCCCCACAACTCAACCTTTTGCTGCCCGTTTGCCAGGCCAGCGAGACGCAGAGGGAATCGTGAAGTGGCTGAAACGGAAAGCTGGGCCCAGCGCGGTGCTGCTGGAGAATGCCAGCCAGGCGGCTGCTTTCCTGGATGCCAACGTGGTGGCGGTGGTCGGATTCTTCCCCGTGAGTGGCCCTCTTGCACCTCTGCACTCCTGAGCTGCTGTTTCCTGGGGTTGCATCCTGCTGCCTGTTCCCTGCAGCTGGGAAAGGGAGGAAATGCGAGGGTCCGCCTCTGGCACATTTCAGGGGACATTTGGGCCCCAACTGGCAGGCTGGGGAGCCCCCGGGGAGTTGCAGAGAGAGAGAGAGAGGCAGCTTCCCTGCAGCCAAGCAGAGGGGCCCAGGGCTCTGCCAGGGGAACGAGGCTCTCTCCTCTCCGCAAACAGAGCGCAGGCCTCGGACATCCTTTGTGTTCTGCCCCTGGCATCCTGTGCCCGGCTCAGCCGCTGCGCATTCCTTGCAGGACCTGCAGGATGAAGACGTGCGCCTCTTCTACGATGTGGCCAGCGATGCGCCAGACGTTGCCTTCGCACTCACCAACTGCTCGGAGCTCTTTGAGAAGTTCAACGTGACCCACCCTGGCACCATCGCTCTCTTCCGGAAGGTGAGAGCTGTGCCAGGCGGGCACTTCCAGGAGCTTAGCAGGGTTGGTTAAAAGATGGGGGGGCATTTAGAGGGGAGCCGTTTCTTTCTGTGGCTGATGCAGCTGCTGAGATGGAGATGGTGCCCTCCTGGATCTGCCCAGACAGACTCTGTCCCCTCTTGCAGCGCAGGGACAGAACTGTTTTTTGAGTGGAATTTTTTGGAAACATCCCTCAAGTACAGCTGAAGGCAGTATATTCAATCTTGTGAAAGTAAAAGCACATCTATATTTTGGAATTATTAAGTTATGCAAACAGGGTGCCAGAGAGTCGAGATGACTAGGTGGAAAATAGTCATCCCATGGGCAAAATATCCTTATTGTGACCAGATTGTTCTGTCGCTTAATATCATTTAGGCGCTGTCTAATTAAGTTCTTTGCTTTTCTAAAACCTAGTGTGAGTAGCTGGGTTATCACCCCTCTATTATTGTCCATTCCAGGTCGCCCAACCACTGCCACTGTGTCCTTTCTCTTGGCAGATCAAGATGAGCAGGTGACAACAAAGGTGGCAAGGATTTTATCCGGGGCAATTAGAATAAGATCCATTAATTGACTATTGACCCAAACCCCCAAAATGTATTTTATATAATTGAATTTTTACCTTTATCCTCTGTATACCACAATTTTGTTTGTTTTATTGTTATGGCTGGTGGCTGATGCAAAGAAATATTCATTCATTCATTCATTCATTCATTCTCTGGCAGCAAGATGAGTCCCGGGAAGACTTCCTGGTGGATGAAGAGCTGGGCCTGGACGGGGCGGAACTGGCACAATTCATCCTGGTGCAGAGCCTGGAGCTGGTGATGGAGTTTACGAGCCAGGTGAGAGGGGGCCCTGCGGTTCCTCAGAGGGAGACCCTTCTTCCTCCTTGCTGTCAGCCAGGGCCCAGCTCCTCCTGGCTCTTTCTTGCACGGGTTGCTTGTCCCTTTTAGGTATTTTCTAGCATTGCAGGGGGTTGGCCCAGATGACCCTGGTTGGGGGGGGGGGGGCTTCCAACTCTGCAAGTGATTCCAAAACGTGGCCTCCCCTTCTACCAAGCAAAGCCCTGCCACAGCTCAGCACCTCCAGGGTCAGGTGCCAGGGAATCGGATCCCTCTCATGGTGGCAGCCAAGAAGCAGATAAAAAAAGAAGAGTTCTTACCAAGTCTTTTATTCAATATTTACAGAGAGAGAATGCAGAAATTGTGGGAATGTTCAGGGAGGCAGGAGAGGATATATTGTTTATTAATATAGATAAGATAATTTCTTTATTGTCATTGCACAAGTACAAGCACAACGCTATACAAGTGCAACGAAATTGCATGCCATCCCGTAAAAACCAGAAAGAAAAAGAAAAAACAGCACAAAACACACACACACACCAAGAAAAGCCACGCACACACACACACACACACACACACACACACAATATCCTTCCTAACTTGCGCTAGCAAGTTCTATAACTTAGCAGAGTTTTAACATTTCCCTTTAAACGCACAGCAGATGGCTGGTTGCAGGCTTGTTTAAGCTTCTCAATATAGATTCCTGGTAAGATCCCTTATTTCCCTTTTAAAAGAATAAACACTAAAAGTAGTTTACGCACATCATCCGTTCACCGTTGGATCCCTGAAGGCAGACTTAGTTACAGATATATATATATATACATGTGAGTCTATTCCATATGGAGATAGTCTCTTTGTCAACAGAGCATCTCTAGCTAAAAAGCTGCTGCAACAAAGAGAGGAGGTCAAAGAGACAGAGAGATGGCTGCATGCCTTGTGCTTTTGTTACCTGGACAGGTAAGGCCACGCCCACTTCTAGTCACATGCAAAGGAAGGATGCTCCAGCCCAGGAGGAAACAGGAAGTTTTTGACTGGCTGGTCCAAACATCCCCTTGCATGTCCACTCTAGGAAACCAAGGAATGTTGTACTTGACTGCTCCTTATGTCTCACATCCCACAGAAATGCCTTCTCTCCTAGATAATGGCGTTGCTCTGAGTAAAGTCCCACCCCGTCTCTCCTATTGTACGTCATCCTTGCGCCGGTTGAGCTGTGCTTTCTGCCTCTGAGCTTTCTGTTCTCCTACTCTCAATGCACGCCTGGTCCTAGGAGAAGGGGGGTCAGGAATGCTTTCAAATGATAATGTGTCGGCCAGCTGCTCCGGCTCTGTGCTTCCCCCTCCTCTTCCATGATCTCCCAGCTTTTCGCCTCTTCTGTCTCAGTCATGACCTTCTGCAAACCACCGTTGTAATTCTATACCGCCCTCCGGGGGCTGTCTCCACCATTCCGCCTCCGATGTCCAGTCCCTGACGCTGCGGGTGGAAGGACCCTGCCTGGGCCTGGAGCCTCCCTGGGAGGCAGCTGCTCACGGTCAGCTCTGGGCCTTTGGGTCTAACTGACAGGGAAGGGGGGCCCTGGGAGCCCAGCGCAGCCCCCTCACCATTTCTGCTCTCCTGGGGAGAGTGGGCTGCTCTTCTGCTGCTGCTTCTGGGATTTGGGGGCACCTGTCCTCACACCCCTCCATCCCCGCCTGTGTCTTTCCCTTAGAACTCCTCCAGGATATTTGGGGCAAAGATCCCAAACCACCTGCTGCTCTTCATCAACAAGACGCAGGACTCTCAGCTGGAGCTCCTGGGCAGCTTCCAAGATGCCGCCCCTGCCTTCCGGGGACAGGTGAGCCCCCCTGGCCAGCCGGCACATTTGCCCTGGGGCTTTTTGGGGGGGGGTTGGGGTTTGTGTGGGTGCTGTTTTTCTGCTTCTGGGAGGCAAGTCCCAGGGAGCATATTCCTGCCCTGCCGGGGCTTGGACTAGATGCATTTCTGCCCCTCTATGCATCCCCTGGGCAGGTGCTTTTTGTGCTGGCCAACGTCAACGGGGAAGGAGCCCAGATCCTGCACTTCTTTGGCCTCAAGAGCCACGAGGCCCCCGCCATCCGCTTCATCAACATCGAGAGCAACAGGAAGTACCTCTTGGTCGCAGACGGATCCCTCACGGCTCCTGCCATCCATGCCTTCTGCCAGGAGGTGATGGGGGGCCAAGTCCAGGTGGGCAGCCGCATGGTCAGGCTGAGGGAGGGAGAAAGGGACGAGGACTCTTTTTATATTCAGTTTTATTAGGATTTTCACAAAAAATATACTTCACATACAATTTATCATTCACTTAGATGTTTCTTTTTTTCTTCCCACCCATCCTGCACTGATGTTTTTTTTATCCTTGATTGCTGCATTTATACTTGTTACTAACCCCCCCCCAATTCCATCTTATCATCCTTTTTTCAAACCCACTCCTACCATTCCTGTTCATGGAACATTTATTTCAGTGGTGGCTAACCTTGGCACTCCAGATGTTTTGGGACTACAACTCCCATCATCCCTGACCACTGGTCCTGTTAGCTAGGGATGATGGGAGTTGTAGTTCCAAAACATCTGGAGTGCCAAGGTTAGCCACCACTGATTTATTTTATTCTTATTAGTTTGTGACCCCATGCACATATTGTATGTATTCTGTTTATGAATTCTGAAACAGTATAGTGTTATAAAAATATTGTCAGTATATCATTAGCAGACGTGTTGCTTGTTGTTTTTCGTATTTCAAATCCTGCACGCGATTTCCTATTGCTAAAATATTTTGACAGGTGGTCCAAAAAAAAAAGGCCTCCCATTTCCCGTAAACAGTTCATCACTGTGTCCTCTTTTACCGTCAGTTTTGCCATTTCAGCATAATCCATTCATTTTATAAGCTATTCTTCTCTGCTTGGAGTCTCTTTGAAGGCTCTTCAGAGATGCCGCCCTCCCTCACCCCAGATGGAAGGAGCTCTGCCCTACAGGTGAGCTGCTGGTGGGGCAGTGGCTGCAGCCTCCGCCAGGCCCCCTCTCCCCCAGGGGCCAAAAATGCAGAGGAGGCTGCGTCCCTTGCAGTGGGGGGAGACCCATAGGCCTGAAGTCTCTCCCCACTCCTGGTCTTGTAGTAAGGTTAAAGCTTACTGGGAAATGATATAATGTACAGTATAATGAATTGGAAAATATGTTTAAAATAACTTTTGTAAAAAACAAACAAACAAAAACCCAGTAGTTTTCCTTTAGGGAATTATAGGGAGAGAACTACCCAAACTGTACAGAAATTGATTCATGTATGCGATTACAGTGGCAAGAATGTTACTTGGCCAAAAATGGAAAGAAGTCCCAGCAAAAGAAGATACAAAAACTTAATGGAATATGCAGAAATGGCGAAACTTCCTGGAAAAATAAGAAATCAAGATAACGAACTTTTTATAAAAGAATGGAAATGGTTTATTGAATATTTACAAATAAACTGTAGACAGATAAGAATATTGGCAGGGTTATTGTAATAACCTGCAGTTTTATAAGAGTATGTATTTAAAGTAGATGGATAAATGAGCAAATTAAGTTAATTTGGAGGTACAGAAAATATTAGAAATAAATTTAAGGAACCACAGAAAGAGAGGGAAGGAAGTCAAGTTTTGAAATGTTAAAATGATTGTAAAATGATTGAAATGTATAAAACTGAAAATCATAAAAAGAAGTCTCTCTCCACTCCACTGACGCACAGCGTTTTTTCCTCTTTCCAGCCGCACCTGATGAGCGAGGAGATTCCAGAGGACTGGGATAAGGCGCCCGTCAAGACCCTGGTTGGCAGAAACTTTGAGCAAGTGGCTTTTGACGAGAGCAAGAGCGTCTTTGTGAAGTTCTGTAAGTGGCACTTGGGACTGGGAGGAGGGACCTCAAAAAGCTGCCTCTGGGCTCATCCGCGTTCCCTCCTGCTGTCCTGTGGAAGCTCACCGGAGGGCAGAGGAAGCAGAGCGCAGCCCTCCTTGGGGGTTTCCCCTCTCATCCCCGGTTGGTAGAAACAGGCTTGCCCCAGACTTTTCAGGTACATATACAGAGCTCAATGATATATACATATACAGAATTGCAGGAATCTTTTTGCCCAATGTGGGACTCAAACCCACGACCCTGAGATTCGAAGTCTCACGCTCTACTGACTGAGCTATCTCCAGGCAAATTGTTGCCGAGAGACTTTGCCTGCTTTGCAGACTTTCAGAGTCCGGCCTTTTCCAAGCGGTTCAGAAACATTTATTACAAAAATCGCATAGAAATCATTTACCAAAGTAAATGTATGTCAGCCAAACAGTCTGGAATTTATAAAGTCTTCAGGATACTTTGAAATGGGGCCAGGATACTCAATGGGGCCAGAATTCCCTGGGGAGGAAATCCCAAAAGGCTGGGCCCACCACCGAGAAGGTCCCGTTTCCTGTACCCGTCAATCCAATAGGCCATAACAAACAGGCCATAACGGAGCAGAGGCTTTGAAGCTGAAGTTATAAAGTCCCGACAGGCTTACAGCGGGGCAAGGGGTCCCAAACTATGTAGGGCTTTAACAGATAAAACAGGGCCTGAAAATGGGAGCAGAAAGCAACCAGCAACCGGTGCTATTGGTACTGCATCCGTGCAAACACCCACAAGCCACTACATCCTCTGTGCCAGTTGTGGGGTCATTTTAAAGGCAGCCCCACGGCGAGGCGTTAAGAGGGAGGCAGCCTGCACAACTGAAACCAGATCAGCTTTCTCCGGAGAGGGATGCAGCTGGTGAACCGGCCTGATGATAAAACAGACTTGCGTCTTCCTAACTCCATCCTTCTCTTCCGCTTCCACAGATGCCCCCTGGTGCCCCCCACTCCAAGGCGATGGCGCCCCCGCCTGGGCAGAGCTGGGCGAGAAATATAAAGACCGTGAGGACATCCTCATCGCCGAGATGGACGCCACGGCCAACGAGGTAGCAGAGCTCCCCATCCGAGCCCTACCCAACGCTGTACTACTTCCCTGCAGGGCAGGCAAGAAGGTAATGCAGGTGCCCCATGGCGTGGGGTGGGGGAGGGACGATGCTGTGGCCACTGGGATCTTCTGCAGGATGTGCCTGGGTCCTACAGGGCAGTAGAGCAAGGAGGCTGCCACAGGAGGCAGAAGGGAGGCGGCAGCTGCTTGTGGGGCAAAGCCAGGCCAACACCCCCCGTTTCTCCGCCCCAGATGATCGAGTACCGGAGCACCAGAGACCTGGAATCCTTCTCGGCGTTCTTGGAGAACGGGGGCGAGGTCCCTCCCCAGGACGATACTAAGGTGAGTTTCAGCGGCAACCCCTCATGCCCACCCCGAACATTGAGTTTGTCCCTGTTCCCATGGTGACGCTGGGCTCTGGCATTCCAGGCTGCTGAGACCCCCGAGGAACGCCAGGAGAATCAAACGAGCCCACCAGGCGCCCCAGAACCAAGAGACGAGCTGTAGAGCCTGCCCTGGCCTCCGAGGGCCTCGCTTCCTTCGTGGCTCCGCTGCACCTGAGAATCTGGGACAGCCGCCACGTGTGAGAATTGTGCAATGGAGGGCACAACAGCTCCCTTCGCCCCCCCAGCCACTGATCAGGCCCCCCCCTCCTGCCTAAATGCTGCCCTGGGAAGAGACCAGCAGCCCCTTCCTCCTCCTCGTTTTTATATATTTATTTATATCCCGCCTTCTCCCCCGAAAGGGAATCAAAGGTGGCTTACAGATGAAAACATCGGAAGGAAGCAAGAACTGAAAAGCAATTAAGCACTAACAGAAATCTATCTATCAATCATTATGATCTATTAAAAACATGCAGATAATTACAGCACCAGCCCTTTCATTAACAGCAGCCCCCATCCCACCCTCCCCAGGGACGGCCTCCATCCCGGGGAGAAAGCTGCAAATATCTGCAGCTTAGTTAGAAGGCGGCAGCGCTAGAGGAGAAGCAAGTTTAGAAGTCACACAGGACTCTTCCTCGGGGAGAAGGGAAAGGCTGCAAGCACAGGCCATTTGGGGATGGGGGCGAGGGCTGACCCAAGGCCTAGCCTCTTCTAAATTAAGAGTGATGTCCCACCGTCTGGCTGAGGTCCTGGCCCCCAAAGCAAGCCAAGGAAGCACCTTGCTATCAGCCCACACAGCCCTGCAGATGGGGCACACAGGAATCTGAGAGTGAGTGATGGGGGAGCGGGTTTGATACAACATCCTTGTGCAAAAAACCACCCCCCCGGGATCCGTTGCTGCATCTGCGCAGATTGCAAGAGCAACGTTGCTTCTGCTGCTGTTGGAATGGCATGGAAAAAGGGTCCCAGAGCATGTCCAGAGTCTTCCAGGGCTGCCTGTTGGCCACATCTGAGTGAGCTCAGTTCCTGAGGGGTCTCAGTGGAGGTTGAGCTGACCGGTGCCCCAAATAGTCCATGTCGGAGCAGGCCTCTCCCCCAACGCAAGCAGAGGCCCCCTCAGGAAGAGGACGGCGACACACACAACTCACAAACACGCAGAGCTGCCATCTGAACATGGGCTTTTATTCCATTATTATCCAAGTACCTTTTAAAAGATAAATTGTACAAGTCAACATGTGAAAAAACGTTTGGGAGATGCCAGCCACTGGCCCAACCGCTGGGGGCTGATGCCGTCTTGAGAAAATGTACATATTTACAACGGAACCCTTCAGGAAAAAAGGGAAATGAAAAACCCGCCACGGGTCCGAGACCTTCAGGGTCCCCGGGGAGGAGACCGTCCGGGGCAGCGGGTGGCAAAAAGAACAGGCGTTTGAAGGCACTCGGTGACGTACGCAAGAAGGTGCAGGGCTCTGGCGAGGGCAGGCGCCCCCCACAGCCCAGGGGTACCTGGAGAGCAGCAAGGGGAGGAGTGGGGAGGGGAAGGCTGCCCCCCGGCAGGGAGCCAGAGCAGGGGCAGCCACCATCCAGGGTGCGGGGCACTGAATGCACCCAGATCTATGGGGCACAAGGAGGCGGCTCAAAGGGGCAGCCCAGATCCGAGGTCCCGTCCCACCTCCCAGCAAATACCAGACTGCCCCTTCTCTAGACAATGAAATCTGCTCTCTCCTCAAGACTCCCCCCCCCAAAAAACCCTCTGACCTGGCAAGGTGGGCAGCAAGGCGTGGAAAGGCTGAGATGGAGGGGCCAGTCGCAGAGCAGCAAGGTGCAAAGTATCAAGTGGCAGCTCGTTCCACAGGTGAACAAGCACCCTTTGGAGCTTCCCCACCTGTGGGGCTGCTGCCGCCCTCCCCGTCCCAGAGGAGCGTGGGCACCTTTGGGGGGTGGCTGGGCTGCCCTGTTCCTGATGGGATCAAAACGGGCGGCTTTGGTGAACAGCCCCTAATACGCAA
The DNA here is from genome assembly GCA_034641395.1 of Darevskia armeniaca. NCBI lineage: Eukaryota > Metazoa > Chordata > Lepidosauria > Squamata > Lacertidae > Darevskia > Darevskia armeniaca. The sequence goes on from JAWWNF010000799.1 coordinate 599,407, forward strand.
AGCATCGACGTTGTGCTGAGGGGGCTGGTGGCCGCCCCACAGGCAGGCAGGGGGAAGGCAGCGCCATTCTGGGCAGCGGGTGTGGAAAGGTGCCAGTGCTGCCAGTGCCCCCCCGCCCCCCTCCCTGGCCGGCGCTTCCGCCCATCTCTGGCTGCTTCCGTCTCGCTCGGCCTCCTCTGGGCTAGTCAATCTTCTCCACCTTCCCAATGATCTTCTCCTCAAAAATGGGCAGGACGGCCTCTTCCTCCCGCACCTCTTCGAACACCACGCCGCAGTCAAACTCGTCGCTCACTTTCTTGAAGTAATACCTGCAAGATGGGGACAGAGAGCTGTGGGAGATCCAGAGCCTGCGGCCCCTCGCAGGCTCAGCGGGGTGCTCGGGGGCCTTTCCAGCACAAACCCAGGGCAGAAGGGCCAGAATCCCACCCTGTCCTCCAAGCCCCATCTTGGGCAAAAGATTCTTGCCCTGCAGGGGGTTGGACTAGATGACCCTCAGGGTCTCTTCCAACTCTACAGGTCTAGGATTCACTGGAAACCACCGACAAGTGACGAGGAAACGGGCAAAGCCAAACCCTCTGCGGATCCTGATGCAGA